>JAWWEE010000105.1:34189361-34334666 GCA_035221455.1 Xenops minutus
TCCTTCCTTCCTTCCTTCCTTCCTTCCTTCCTTCCTTCCTTCCGTCCTTCCTTCCATCCTTCCAGCCGTCTCTCCTTTCCTCCTTCTTTCTCTCATTTCCTCCTTTCCTCCTTTTCTTTCTTCCTTTTCTTTCTTTTCTTTCTTCTTTTCTCTCTTTAATTCAAGATTGCTCTAATTAGCAAAAGGAGACTGAAACCACACTAGAAAATAGCTGAAACATAAACTTAAGGCATTTTTGGAAAAGAAGAGAAAATTCCTCAATGAGCTTCCTTGTTTAATACTGAAAATGCAATAGCTAATTTAGGCCACAAATCTGTGTTTGTGGCAAAAGTTTGTGTAGTCTGTTCTCTCAAAATGGTGGAAAACTGCAGGATTTAATGAGACGAGTGACTGCGTTTAGAACATTTTGGCTGATTTTGTCAAAACTTCTTACTATGTTAGGCACAGGGAAACAGAAAAATAATTGACAAGGGCCAGTGTCATGGAAGGACATGTATTAACAAGTTCTAATTTGTTAGTGGAAGAGGAGACCCTACTGTGTTCTGCTGTTGTAACAGAGGGCTGCAAAGTTTTCCTAACTTGAATGTGCTTTAATATGCTAGAGGTACCAAGCATGTAGTCAGATGTTTCATTTGATAAACCACCAATGCATTTCTCACTGTCCATTGCTTTAGCAGGAAAAATAACAAAGGATATATGTGGACAGGAGAAGTAACAACCCTGATACAGCTGTATTCAAACTTGGAAGTGCTGACAGCAAGTAAATTCACATGTATTCTTAGTACTTTCTTGTCTTTATCAGTCATCAGGCTCATCATTCATGATGAAAAGGCATTCTTAAAAAGTGAAGTAACGCAAAAACATGTGAGACCCAGAGGGCTTTAAAGGAGCCTAGGTGGTCTGCTCACCTTCCCTGCACCACTTACCTCTCTATTTGTTTGTTCATAATGTCAGAGGAAATTTCTGTTTTCTGGAGACATGACAGAGCAGACATATAGCTAGCACTTAGACAGGGTTAACAGGGCTGCAAAAGTCCGGAAAGAATATCTTGGGAAGAAGATGATGCATAGTCTATGAGAAAGAGACCAACAATGTAGCTGAATGACACACTTGAGTTGAATTAGTTATTTTTTTCACTAAGAATACTGACAGATTAAAATGTTCTGTATACATACAGTCCCTATATTTTTCTGTAAAACTATCTATACAGAGAAAGAGGTAGTTCCAATGAGATTAAAACTTCAGTCCAGTGTTATGATATTTAAATAACCACTAAAATCTATTCCAAAAACAAACAGGGGTTTGTTTTTATATTTCTGTGCATGTTATAATCATTCCTATGGTTTTGTTCTGTCTGTACACATATATTAATTGAGAGAGGAATAATCAAATGCAAGCTAACAATGAAAGACAGACAAATTTCTACTCTTGTATAATTTCTCATTTCACTTCTACATTCATGGAAAAGTTATTAGACTAAAGGTACTTTACTAAACAGAACTGTAAGAAATATTGGAAAATTATATACAATAACATTGAGGTTTCATTGTGATAGCACCAGACAAAAAGGAATAACATAGTTGTCCATAAATCCTTAATTCCATCCCTTCATATCCATACAGTACCAATAATTAGAAGCTGATGCATGATTTTTTTCCCCACGGGACTTTTATTTCATTCAGCATGGTGTATCATTACATTTGTCAGTGACTTCTCTAAAACTCTCATTAGATCCTTGCTGGCCTTGAAAGACCTGAAACTATTGAAAGGAAGCTCATTTTGCCTGATTTTTCACAGCAGCAGCCTGCAAAAGCCTTTGTGCACTGGGCTTCTCTAGCTCAGGGTGGGGTCAAAATCTTTGTTGGAGCCTTCAATTTACATCTAATTAGGTCTATGAATAAGCAAACCTTGCCTTTTGCCTGTCATAAATGCCATGCTTTTTGAGACTTTCAGTTGCCACAAATTCACTGTTGAAACCAGTGCTGAGCTAGGAATATCATCTTCAATAAAACATACCTCCCAGTATCTAGTGGTGGGATAGATATAGCAGTTTTCAGCACTGATTATGACTGCTATGCTCTGAGACATTGTCAGCATTAACCCTTTCCCATTGTTGGGGCCTCCTTTCTGCTGCTTCTTTACTTTGATAATTTAGCAGCAGTGCTAGAATTATTAACGTTAGGATTTTATACTCATGGGTACCATAAAGTAAATGTGCCACTCATTTATATGCAAATTTAGAGACAAAGCTGATATTATACTTCTCCCATTCTTGCTCCTGGTTGGAAATCTAATTGTAAGAATTCAGCACTAATAAAATTAGCACAGTTATCAGTGCTTTCAATTCTTATTTTTTTTTAACAGTCCTGCAATAGCTGTTGTTCCATGAGATTCTCAAATGCTACAATAATGATACTTAAAGACTACAGATGTTTTCATTATAGAAAAAAAAAGAGTGATGAAAATTTCACTCAGTTCAGCTTTGAGGGAAAAATTTCAAAAATGCAGATTTAAAATGCTGACAGCAAGAAACATTCAAAGAGAACCAGAAATACATTAATACTTTTGGATTGTAATTTTATTAAAAGCCAGTTTCAGTTTTTGGGGACCTGCCTCACATTTTATAAGAATGTTTGATACAAGACCTTTTATTGTGAAACATAAAGCACTATAAAGCAGAAAAGAAAAATTAATTGAAAGACAGCAGAAAAAAGAACTTGAAAATGTCACTTCACGTTAGGAAAAGAATTCATCCTAGAAAAATAGGGGAAAAACCAACATTCTATCACATTACTTAGGAAGCAAGATCTGGATTGCCTTAACATCTGGTCTGGGCTCCCACTGGTTTCAGTCCCAAAAGAACTCTTCTGTGAATCTATATGGGACAGGAGCTACAGTCTGGTAGGCAGCAGATTTTGAAAATGGCAAGCAGATATTTGCTCATTACTCTTGAATTTGCCATATTTTCATTCTATTCAATATCACCAAACAAAATTATAAATGACAGCTACTTATATCCTACATTTAACTTTCTGTCGTAAAGCTGATGACAGTGTAAGTAGAGTCACCTTGACAGATATTAGACACCCATAGATTCCTTACTAAATTATCCGATTGTTTCTTGATCCCTAATTTGCCATCCAGCTAAGAACTCATTTTGTAATTTAGTGCTGCCAGACAAGAGCACGGTGATGACCTCATGTTCTTTATTCTCGTCACTGACCTTACTAGGTGGTACCAGAATCTTGTGGATACTTTTATAAGCCCTGAGAGCTCAAATATTCTTAAGATACCTGCTTTTTGACTGTGTCGGCAGATGAAATACAATGAAAGATTGAGAGAAGTGTCCAGTTTGTACAGTCACCTAGCCAAAGCTGGCTATTGTATAAGCTGAGACAATCTCACCTTCTGAAAGAAAAATCTTTAGGGATTGTCACAGCTAATCTTTGGGCAGCACCTTTAGAAGCATAGGGACTGCATCAATACATCCTTCTGCAACTTGGCAGGGTTAACTCAGGGCCCTCTTGCCAGAAGATCCCTGGAATTCAGTAGCAAGAGGCTCCATAAAGAAACTGTTTTGACAACCAAACTCCAAAGAAAAAGAGGTGATCTGGAGGGATCTAATCTGTCATGATCATGACAGAAGAAACAATTTTACAGAGATACTCTCCAAAGCTAAGATTAATTAGTAGAAAGGAACATTTGTCTGACTCAAATAGAAAATAAATCAGATTGGATTGACATACTGTAACCCAGATGCATAATTATCATGTTGTCTAAAAAAAAAGGAAAGAAAATTGCTAGAAACATCAACATTTCTGAGAGCAAAAAGTATGTAAAGTAACATGCATGACACTACCACTACAAAATCGTAGTAACATTCTGTGTGCTCTCAGCTCTGATGGTGTTCAGGCAAAGACAATGGTGGGGTTGGCATTTGCATTATCATCATTTTTAAAGTGGTATTTTCAGGCAAGAGCATGCATAGCAACGTAGTTCTCTTTTTTTCATGTACTGCATATGATGGAATCAGAACCAGTTAATTCTTATGCAGTGTATTTATAAGTTCCTCTCTCTACAATACTCACTGACAATCAGTGAATGTCCTTTTTGATGGGCATTTATTGATGTCTCTCAGAAACATGGTACTGTTTGTATGGCAAAGTCAGAGCATCAGTGAGAAGGGTGTGGACCTCTCCTCTGTGCAATTTCTCTTCTCTGCAGCCTCACAGACAGAACTTGTCAGAGGCTGTTGCCAGAGCAACTGAAACCTCTCACGAAATAGCATTTCTGATATGAGGCAGCTGTGCCCCTGGAAGACAGAAAAACAACTATGTTTAAATGGCTAGTGTTGAAGTAACTGCTTATGAAAATGCCATACTATGATAAAGAGTCGTAAGAAATTACATTTTCATAGCTGAAAAAAAGCCTCTTGCTATTGCAAGCCTAATGACTCAGCTACGGGACAAGTTCAAAGGGCTGGCTAAAAAGCATTATGAAATCTTCATCAGTTCCCTATACGTCTGTCCAGGGAGCAGGAAGGGGCAAGAAACCAAGCTGTGCAGAGCCTGAAGAACAGCAAAAGGAAAGAGGCTTTGGGGGTTTGAGGTTGAAGAGTGTGTGTATGCTTTACTGCTTTTCTATAGATGCTAAAAATAACACTTCCATGTAGGTTTCTTTTCCTGTTTGACTTAGCATGCAGAGCAGCTCTTCAGTGAGGAAGCAATTCCCTTTCAGTGTTTAGCTAGAGAAGACACATTTGGTCTTATCAATTTTTTTTTAGAAGGGCCTGAGGACTATCTGAAAACAGAGAGTCCCGTAATCATAATAAATACATCTTTTACCTAGTCACTGATTTGTTTATTCGGTCTTTTCTTTTTCTTTAATTTGGGCTCAGTTTCAAGGTGAAATTAGTGAAGATGTTGATTAAGACAAGGTTAGAGAGAAAGAACATATATAAGCTCGGTTATAGCAGGTAAGGCAAGTGAAGTGGCACTGAGTTATTTGAGCAAGCTGTTTCCCATTCTCAGATGGCACAGCTTCCTCACAATTCTTATGCACATGAAGGTCTAAAGGCAGCTACTGGCAGTGGACACTTTAATACACTACATTCAGAAAAATGGGCTTGTATTGGAAAGTGGCTGTGATGGAAGAGGATTCCCAGGGCAGCAAATGTAATTCCTCAGTTTTCTTGGAATCGGAAACAGTGCTAAAGAAAAGCTGTATTGCTTAGAAATGTCACTGACACCTATAGCCTCCTTCAGCTCTGATATTGAAGAAGATAAAGGAAGGAGTGGTAGGATTAGAAAGGGAACATTGACTTTTGCATATATGGATCTCATTGGGGATATCAAACTTCAGGATGCTGAGCTTGCTGCCCATTATTAGACCAGCCTTGTTGATTTCAGTGACCCTAATAATTTATTTCATTCTATCCCTAAAGATTTTGCAGGATTAGGCTGACGATGTTTGATATTTTGCAGAATCAATTTCAGAGCTCTCTCACTAGTGTGTTGTTCAGAAGACGTAACTGGCATGATACTTATTTCAGGTGTGTTCAGCTTTGATTATGTTTGACACCAGCTGCCACAAGTTACGTCATCTGAAGAAAAGTATTATCTACTCTTTATAGGAATATCTGTAGGGTTTGGTTTTTGTGTTTTTGTTTGTTTGTTTGTTTTTGTTTTTTCACAGAGTTTAGAACTGTATTATGCTATCATTTGTCAAACTAACTGAAAAGTAGCTTCCTATTTTGATTCTTCCCATTTTACAGCCATCAGTACTTGCAGACATAACTAGAAGTATAGAGAAATGTGTTTTAATGTCACAGCTGTGTTAATCAGGAGTCAGTCCATCAAAGTTATTGGATTATATCAGGTCCAAACTGAATAAGCATTGTTGACTCAAAGGACACAGTACAATACTTTGAAAATGATGTTAGTAAGAGCTTCTGGGATCTTTATTCTCTATCAGATTAGTTCATCTAACCCATACTATATGTTTCCCACTTTATGTCATTGTTTCCTCTTTTCTCTCCTTCTTCTATGAGGAAATTTTTTGTTTTCTTTAAAATACAAGATTCTTGATATTTGAATTGCCTGCATAAGGTGTGCCTTTCCTCATATCCCACTTATCTTCTTCAAGAATTGGGAAAAGAAGTGTAGTTCACTACAAGACATTGAAAGAGTGCTCCAACATGGTAATTTCTTTATGGGGTTGTGAACCATTTCCATTTGAATCAACTTAATCTTATACAGTTTATACGTCTTTTAAAAATCACTGTTTGGACACAAATGTAAGTACAGAACAGACTGCATTTCAAAATGTCTGGAATCTAGCTATGAATACTTTTCTAAATAATGTTTCAACTGTCCAGCTTCCAAGTACCCCAGCACTGGAGCACTTAAATTAGAGCATGTGTATTTACTAAACTAATAATTTCTAGACATTTATTTGAAAAATCTTTGTGTCATGAACATTGTTTCTATACTGATTGCTTTTAAAGACTGGAACTTTGATCACTTTATTGCTTGTTTATATGATACTATTAAAAACATCAAATGGCTAGTACATAAAGGAGACACTGTTTATCTTCATTTTCTCATTTCTCCACTTCTAATAAATAAAAGTCTATCCACTGTTAATCAGCTTGCATACATTGAAAAAATCATTTAATTTTAGCAAAAACTTCTCTTGTCCAGAGGTTTCTTTTTGTTGAGTTTTTTTGTTTTGTTTTTTTTTTTTTTGCTTTTGTCTCCATAATGCCTTAGCTAAAATACAACAGAGTAATGATGTGAAGGCACCTTCTAAATTATGAAAAAGTATGTCAGCCCTTTGACCCCATCCTTTCTGTGGATCCAGTGCAGCTATTTGCTCACATAGTATTTCCTTACCTTAGACAGGATGATTCAGACTTCCACATATGCAAAGGCCAAAAATGAGACTGCTCCAGTGGCATTCCATAAGTCTTCATTATCAAAGGGGAGATACGCATATCTACTAAGCCAGTTCTGAGAACAAATGCTGAGACAAGAAGCAGGAATTTCCACAGTCTGAATGGAGACCTTGTGTGTCTACCAAATATCTTGAGATAAACTCCTGAAGTACCTTTGATAACGTCACAGAATTAAATGGGAATTTGACTATTGACTTAAGCACAAACATGGTTTTGCTTCTGTGTTAATAGGCTGAGCCAGTGTGAAATCTGATAGATGTGAGGGAGATCAAGGTCCTCCACAAAAGGCCCTTTGAACCATTTCCTCTGTCTTCAAGAGCTCCTTCAGACAACCTGGCTGGGTGAAGAGGGGAGAAAATGCAGGCCTCTTTTCATTTCCCACATTTTTGTCATAGTAGAGTTGAAATAAAGGATCTTCTTTTTGAGGCCCTTAGGTATTAAAATTCTTTGTACCATTCTCCCTGTTCTTTCATGCTTCTCCTTTTTTTGCCCCCAAATTTCCTTTCCACTTTAAAATCACTTTGCCAATTCGGATGTGAACATTGCCCAAAGGTTTTACTTTCTCAGCAGGTCATGAAGTCCTGTTTGCAGTTACTGGGTGTTTTACTTTAAACAGAATATATGCAAACATTGTAATATTTTCTGTCCTTGAAACACAAGGGAATTTTTTTTCTTTTTTTGTGAGATCTTAATCATAAATTGGTTTCTTGGACAAGAATATTCTCTTGGCATTAAGCAACAGTAAAAGGCATTTCTTTCACTCAGGCTGCTTTAGAATATTTCAAAGGCTACAGGAAATACTCTTTCTATGATTTACGCTCTATCTTAATTGTGCTGCAGTATTTCCAAAACAAAATTGAAGGATGTACTTTTGTGGGTAGCTAGGAACAAAAATATCTTGTTTAACTTTTGAGCTATATACACTTTCTTGGCAAAGATTAATTTGAGAGATGTAGCAAAGATAGGTTTTTTGCTCCAAGGAAGGATTTTACTGTAGCAGATTGAATTTTGTTACTCGTACAAACTTTTTATAGATTGGCTTCAATTATAAGAAGCAAAACTGGGAGAACTGACATTTGTTTGGCTATTTCCCAGACTGTTTGACAGGGTTCTTTAAAGGCTTGGTCACGCAAGGCATCCTAGTGTTTGTCCAATATTTCTTCTTTTTGGAAAGGAAGCCAGTCTCAGGGTCTAATAAAACTCAGCATGGAAAAGGTGAGTATTGAAGAAGAAAGATTTTTGTTGATTCTAGCTTCTCCTGACTTGCATGCTGTGCTTTTTCCCTCTTTTTTGCTACTCTTGGAATGCTGAGTATGGGAATAGAAGCAAGAATCTTTCTAGAAGTCTGATGAAAGGAAAGAGAAAATCTAAAACAACGCCTCCATCAGACCCAATCTCAGCTTATGTGCAGAACCCTGGCAGGGACGAGCACAGGCGTTCCAAGGGAAGAGAGATTTCCATACTGTGTCCTAAGAGAGTTGGGGTTATCTGAAGTTAACTGGCATTTGTATGCCACAAGAGGCTGGAAATTTTTCACTGAATAGATGTATTTTATGACAATTCTTTCTATTTTCTGAGTAGCTTTCAAGATGCAGTTTTGCTGTCTCAAGACCATAACAACTGTGGGATGTGATTCTGTTCATTTTATATTTTAAAAAACAATCTGGTAATATCTAGATTTGTCCAAATGGATACTTTCTTTCCCCTTTACTGTAGACCCTGAATGAGGCAGCTGAATTCAATCTAATCAATGTTAGAATTCATATGAGTCATGCTCTATCTCCTCTGCTTATGCTTTGTTTAATTTTCCTGCTGCCATTTCTGACATCTTTTGGAGAGTTTATATGCTGCCCTGAAGTGTGGGTTTACTTAAAAGTAAAGACAAAAAGTGACATACTGTAAATGTTCAAAAACTTACACTATGATTTTTCATGGAAATTTTTTGCATTGAAATTCCATCACTTTCTAGTGTCTGTGCATCAGTTCCACTCAGCAAATCAAACTGAGATGGAATTCCTGTTATATTGACCTCTCTGATCCCTGGTGATAGTCAATGCATCCTGTCCAGATATGTACAGCTAACTTCCACCTACTGACGGTCACACTTGTCTCCTCATGTGTACGTCGTCAGAATTACTTCTGTTCTGAAGAAGTTTTATTTGCCCCAGCCATTCTCCCCACTCCCAAAAATCTGAAATTGAGACATTTGCCTTACCACTTCTGCATTTTAAAGGACATTTCTACAGACCTGTGAGTTCTCTATATGCCCCTTTTAAAATATGCCCCACCTCAGCGTTTGCAAAAGTACTTTCTACAAAAGCTGATATCGATTTACACATGGACACAGCTGGAGCCACAGCATCAAGCTTGCACTTGCTTTCAATTCTCATATATTGTACTTGGTTGCAAAGTGGCTGTTCTTTTTTCTCAAAAGCTGTCATTGCTTTAAACACATCTAGAGTGAACTTCTGGTGGTCTCTGAAACTCTAATGCTTCTGGGTTGTATCCATCATGTGTGCACAGACAGACTACAAGGAAATATGGAATACATAGTAGAAGAATACATAAGCTATTGGGCATGTAACATACAATACCTCTGACTTAAAATGAACCTAACAAAACAGAATTGGTGGTAAGTTTGTGTGTCTAAATAGTTAAGGAAGACTCATTTCCTTCCTCTTGTCTACTTTTGGCTCTGATAAGAAAAATGGTCCATATTTAAAACAAAATGTGGCAGTTACAACTGAAATATGTGCTGACAAACATACTTAAAAAGGTGTCAAATTGTGATTACTCTTATTTAGCTGCAAATTTCTGTCTGTAGAAGAATTTAAATGTTCTCAGTCCAGATCTGGTTTTTTAGCCTAAACAACCTGGAAATGTTGCCCTCTCCAAAACAAACGTATTTTTTTTCCTGAGTTTTATCCACCTTTAAGAATTTCAAAATAAGCAGCTATTTGTCCTATTTCTGGTTTTAGTCAAACCCCAAACCAACATAGTTATATTGTGGAATGTTGTAACTGAAGATATTAAATTTTCTCTGTCTTTATTAAGTTGAACACAGCATACTAATCTTGAATTGCAGGGATACAAACCAGAACTGGAGGACCCAGAAATTGCTGATGACCAAGTAAATCAAAATTGGCAAGGTATGCAGAGGTCTAGCTTTTGGGTTTGCTCCAAAACTAATAACATTGCAAAACAAACTTCTTAGCTAGGAATCCTAAAGATGCTCAAAGAATTAAACATTTAGAGGCTGTGCAAATATTTACTTATGATTATTATTGTGGTGCTTTCAGATCCAGGCCTCCAAACACTTAATAGATGTGCTTAACTTTAGTGGGAGTACTTCCACTGAGTTAGTAGAAATATTCATAGGCTTAAAGTTAGACACAGATGTGTTTGCTGGGCTGGAACTTTATGTTTTAAATGATTGGTATACAATTCACCTTCCAACTGTGGCTTTAAAGTTCATTTCATAATGGGACTCCTGGGGAAACAAGTTTAGGAATAATATATGGTCCTGGAAAAATTCAGAGTTCATAAATAATATGATAGAGGATATTTTCAAACTTTGGAATAACTTTTCCATTGAAGCAGGTTTAAAGGCTGTTTAAAAGAAACATAAAGCTTGATTTAAACTTTGGAATATATTGCCAGAGAGAAGGGAGTGAACATTTCGATTTTTACGAATTAGGTTTTACTGAATTATCTTATTTACTGCATCCCATTTGCATTTGCAAAGGGCTTATTTTACAGATCACAAGAAGAGAAAGGACAATTCATGCCTAAGGTGGATCTTCACCTCTTGTGAAAATGCTTGTTATATTTCTTGACTCTGAAATTTGGTCATGCTCAAATGCTATACAAGTAAGAGAATTCAGTATGCTTGGGTCCAACTTATCCTTGTTTTTTGCCCTTTACATTAGTATCACTGAAACAAAGTCTGTAGAACTCCATCAGGTCACAGTGCCACCTGCTCTGATAGCAATGACCAAACATGGTGCAGAGCAGCAGTGCACAGGGCCCAGCACGCTTCTCTACCGAAACAAAGCACTGCTCATAAACCAGCGGGGAACAGGAAAGAGTGAGGGGGGCAAAATCCCCACACTGAGCTGTATGCGAAAGCAGGATCTGATCTCAAGCTTGCAATGCAGTGCTGAAAGCTGAAGGAGGTGCCTGAGAAAGAGCAAAACCACAGGAAAATGACAGCAAAGCTCTCTTTTACAGGACAGAATTACAGGCCAGCTGAGAGGGAGGGAGAGCAAAGCACTGGGATGTAGAAGCATTTGGGAAGGGAGGATGTGGTACTAACAGTAAGTCATCTTTTTGGATAAAGTTGGTTGCTTTTTTTTTTTTTTTCCTCAGATGATTTCTAGTTTTAGGCCACAATTAAATTTACACTTTTAGGACTTTTCTATGAGGCCAAGTGGAACACCCTTGTCTAGTTCCACACAGTACTAACAAGACTGAAAACTTACACCCAAGAAATATTTTTCGCCCACTTGAGAAAGTATGTGTGGAAAAGCCATAAAATGTGAGAAGACAAAAAAGAAAATAATAGGTTTTTAGAAAGGCAGAAATGCAAAAAACTTTAAGACCAAAGGAGACCTTCTCCACAGGTTTCATTAAACAATCTTGGGAACACTGCATAAAAAGATGATCATTTTCCACCATATCCTCTGAGACTGCACAATAAGGACCACTGGCATATGCAATCTAATAAAAACAGCAGAGGTGTTTTAATGCAGCCAATACCTTGTGTTTAGGAGGCAAGGTTTTCTAATGTAAGATTCAGAACAAATAAAAATGCCAGATGGTATAAACAGAATAAAATTTCTGTGTTTGTCTTAGGGAAGAACTGCCTGAGCAATATCATGAGGCGACCATAAAACTTTTCCTTGAGGACCCCTTTCAAAGCTCAAGAAGCACTCTGAGGTCAGAAGAAATAAGTTTAGAGGGGGTTAAATGCCATGCAATGCTTAGGAAATTACAGACAGTGCGGTCTAAATTAAACCAAACACTTCTCCCGTCTCTGGGGTGTCACTAAATGGTGTGAAGATTGTCTAAAGCTACCTTGCTTGTCAAAACACCAAATGTTGTACAACTAGTTTCTTATGCTATGAGTATATTTATTGGCAACATATCTGAGAGACAAAGGAACTGGACTCTGCATGGACACAGACCTACTGAACAAGATCCTACCTTCCTCCAAGCCATTTCACTGACAGGATACAAACTTCCTCATGAATCTGCTCCAAATGTAGTCACTTGGTTCATCAAATCTCTGCACGCTGCATTCAGGATCGTTCTTCCTAGGAGAGAATGAGTAAGGTCATTCTCTAGGATTTATGAAACTGAAATCTAAACATGGTACCTATCTTAGTAAATGCCAAAGTAGATGAACCTTCATGTTTAGAGAAGCAACAAACTAGGATTAACCAATTAGACCTTTGCAGCATTTTATGAAAGAGAGGTCTGAGACAGATCTGTGTCAGCTAATAGGACCTGAAGTTACAGTGATTCCACTTGGGGTCCCAACAACATGGTGCTATCCCTGAGCATATTAACTCACCATTCTCATTAGTGCTTATTCTCTAACTAGTTTTTCCATTCTTCTCTTGGCAATCTGTGTACTGCCATGGGGTCTGGGCTGACATGCCCGTAAGCAAGCACTGAATGGCTGTTACTGCCAGGGTAACAGTTTTATTCAATGTGCAAGTGGAAGAATCAGGTTCTAAGGGAGATATCACTGATGTTTCTCTTGTGTGGGAGTGTGTGCTCCAGTCATCAGCTGAACCCAGGTCTGACTCCAACTCTTATCTTTAAACACAAAATCATCTTTCTCTTCAGCGCAAGCAGAGTGAATTGTGAGTGATCATAGTCATGCCTAATGTACTTAATGCAGTCCTATAATTCAACTTGCCAGTTACCACAAAATTCACAAGAGATGAAGTTATGGACAACAATCACAAAATAAATTAGTAGCTGCTTAACAAATTATTCTTGTATTTACTAAAGCTTGAGATGCCAGAATACTTTGGTATTACTTTCCTTTGCTTTTATTTGATTCAAGATGTTTGAAAGGTTATTATATTAAACATTGTAGAAAAGCAGAGCTTGTAGAGGTACGTAATATTTTACGTTAGATCAGCTGATTATTTTACATTAGACCATACAGAAAAAAAGGATAGCCTTTGAGATCAGACTGTCTTCTCTAGGTCACTCCAAGCCTTGTTTTGAGCCCTACACTTTGTTTTCCATGGCATCATAGCATTTTTACAGAAGCAGAAGAGATTTGGTACAGATTTCATGGGTGAAGTTCCTAGTAATGGATACCTAATTTGAGTCACCAATAGATATTGCTTAGTGTCCTTATTTTCAGTGAAAGACAAATATTGATGATTCTGTTAAGATTTTCATTATCTCTGACTGCACTGTGTACTGATTTAGGTGCTCAGTTCCACCAAAGAACCCAGGGAAAATAAAAGTCATCTCAAAGCTGTGACAATATAAAGGGTTAATGCAAACCTTGTGACTGACAGACCAATGCATGAATTAGAGTAAATGGAGATATATTAATCCTTGGCAGAACAGATTAGTTTCAGATGATCTTACCTTAAAGAAGCCATGACTAATAGAAAAACAGTTCAGATCAAGACATGATTTTTTTAACAAGCACAGTGACATCTGCATGTATGTGACTTTTTGAAGAAGAAGCAGAAAAGCAAGATAAAGAAAATTAGGAAGAAGGAGGAGGAGGAAAGCAAAGGTGAAGATAAAGGAGTATCCTGCTATGACAGTGAGATCAGATACAAAGCCATCAGGTTTCCTGATTAAGGATTTAAAAATCCCCACTGTCAACTATGGTAAAAGGCTGCAATATGATTTTAATTTGTTAGAAGATACAAATAACAGTGTAGACAGATCAACAGTAATGCAACTAAATAATGGCTGAAAAACAACCATAAAAAGAACGCATCTTACCAGCTGACACATTGGGGGGAAATAATCTGAAACATATGGAAATAATATTAGAAGTGGAAAAGGACTATTTGTAGGGAAACACTAATGCTGAAAGGAGTTCTGCAATAAAGAGAAGAGAGGATCTCTGTGTCACCAGAAACCTGATATAATTACATGTAAGAATAGACATTGTAAAGGGAGAACAGAGTGGCAAAAAGCTGGAGTCTGATGAAAACTTACTACCTTCACAACCTTCACATGGTGTCCTTATGGGGAGGATCTGATGATCTGTCTTTCAAAGAAAGAAGGGATATAAGCAGCCTAAAGAGGTGAAAGACTAGAAAACTCTGGGGCTAAACTGTCTTACCTTACTCATATGAGTAGCCTTTTGAAATCAACAAGACAAATACTGTGAGCAAGCCAGATGCAATTAGACCTTCAAGAAGTATTTGTGCATAAAACTTAGATTTCCTCAGGCAATGTGTTTCACTGAGTCACTGGACTGGGACTCAGAAATACTACTCATAATATTTCCAACTCCCTGGCTGCGAAATCTTGAACATGCTCATTTCTCTGCATACTTCCACTGCATTTCTTTCTTATGCATTTAGTTTGGAAGCCCTTTGAGGCAAAAACTTATTCTTGCTGTGCAAACACACTTAGCCAAGGACACATTTTTGAAGGGAATTTCTAGGTACAGTTATCACACATCAATAAGCATTCAATTTAACCTTTTAAACACATATTCACAGTACAGGTTACTTACCTTCACATCATCAGTTAGGTCTAAACTCCATTCCAATTACTTTGGGCTGTTTTGTTTTAGTCATATAAATATATTTTGAGAAAGGTTATGTTCATTTGAGAGGGAGATGTTTGGATTATCTGGATTTGAATAAAACATCGTAACTTCTGTATTTAGCCACAGCTGTAGCTTTCCACTGTAATTTTGTTGAATATTCTATTATCAGTTCACTGTTACAAGTGAAATAGTATGTTGGTACCAGGGAACTATAGATACTTAGGCAGAAAGCAAATTTTCCCAGAAAGTTTATAAAATTTAAGATTTCATTATGAATGTCCCTAAAATATTCTGCTGATGCAATTCAATTAATTTTTTTTTAACCAGAATTACCATGTGGCCTTGGACAGCTGTGGTTAGCACTAAGGAGCATAAAATACTGAATCCTGAAGCAAAAGATTGCTTTGTCAGCCAAATGCACAAAGCATGAATTCACAAAGAGCCTCAACAACGTATGAGATAATGGGAGATAAATCTTTCAGAACGAGTTGACATGTGTGTAGACTAGCGTGTGTGCGCTAAGTATTGTGAAAGGAAATAATTCCTTCAAAAGCCTATGTTTTGTTCTTAAAACACCATTTATGGCATGAAATGTTTTTGCACCTCTTCTATCAACAAGCTCATGGAATGTAATGCAATTGACCTTTACCATATAATGCACCATTGACAGCAACCTAAACAATTGATGGGTATTTGAAGATGGTTTTGCTAAATGTCTTATGCATCATTTGGGCAATGACACAAAATTAGAAAAGTCATGATATTTTGATTGTATTTACAGTTTCAGATTCTTAAGTATGAAGTGTAGTGGGCCACTTATTCTCCTTATTTGGCATCATGGTGGGGGCCACACCCTACTGAAAATATCATCTGATTTTAGGTCCATTTTCTTCTCCTCTACTTTTGAGTGACCCCATCACCACCTTATTCTTCCTCCATGAATTTTCCTCTGACTTCTCTCCATCTAAGCCAAAATATGAACTTGTCTCTACACCTTGCCTTCTAGCATTTCTCATTACCACTTACACAAAGTATTTCCTAAACTGAACTGTTGGAGAGATTTTTCATAACAGAAGGTTGAAAGTGCACCAAAGTGCCCTGAAGTATTGTATCTGGTGAGGAATCTATTCCAGTGCTTCATAATTTTACAGCTGCGAAGTCTTCCCTTGTGTCTGATCTGAATTCCTCACACAGCAGTTTGAGCATATTTTATTTTTTCTTGACCTCCAATAAACATGAAGAACAATTTGTTTCTAACCTTTCCACAGCACTCTGCATGTACTTAAAGACTCTTCTCACATCTTTCCTCAGTTCTCCCTCCCCTAGACTAAACAATCCTCATCCTTTCAGTCTCAGAGCGCAGATTTTCTAGGCTTTTGATCATCTTTGCTGCTTCCCTCTGGTTCAAAGATTTCTTAAAAAGGGCTGCTCAAGCCTGAGCATAAGGCTCCAGATGAGGTCTTGCCAGAGATAACTGGAGGAGTTACAATGCAAACTTTTAAGGTGTCTTACTCATTTTTGTGCATCCTTCATTATTATTCAGTTTGTGATCTTCCAAAGCTCCTAACTCTTTTGCCCAAAGGCCGCTTAACTATTTGTTCTCCATCTTTTAATCATGCAAATAATTTTTTTCAAAGTGTACTGCTTTGTGCTTGTCCTTATGGAAACATAATTTATTTATTTAGTATTTTAATAAAATAAAATACTTTTTTTTTCTCAAACATCTAAGTCAGCAGTGAAAATGCTGAAAATATTGATTTAGGAAAAGACTTTTCAAAATGTGCTTAATACAGTTGTCTATTTTGACAGAGAAATAATAATGACTATCTTTTGAGTACAATTTTCTAACCAGTTTTCCAGTGATTATGTTATTAGATTTACTTTACCATATATGCCTAAGTTGCTTATATCATCTAAGACTAAATTAAGATAGCCATTTAGTATTTCTCCAATATCCCCATGGCCAATTACTATGCTATAGGAGGAAAATAGATTAGTACTACGTCACTTGTTCCTTTTAAGCTCTCCCTGCTATTTGCTTATTTCCCTGCAGCCTTCTAGTAATTACAAATACATTTTTTAAATACCTGGCTTGATATTTTTCTGAGAATTGAAGTCTGGTCAACCTATCTCTTTTTTAAAGAGGAATATTAAGTTTATTTTTCCATGAAACTGGGGAAAATGACAAAAGGCTGCCTTTGAAGAATCACCTCAGCTCCCCTTGGTACAAGCCATAGTAGGATCAATACCAGAGGTGGTGATAGAAGGGCACAGATACTGAAAATATTGGCAAGGGTTGTTGCACTAAAGACTTTTCAGATGACACTGCTACATATTTGAGACACATAGAAAATACATCATAGAAAATACACTTTGCTCCTTGTCTGCCCTCTCAAAGCTGAACACTCATGATGCATCTGAACTCCCCTCTCACTCACTATCAAAGAATAATAGAATCATAGAACTATTAATGTCGTAAAAGCCTTCCAAGATCATCAAGTCCGACCTTCTTCTTCTTCTTTATAACATTAAGCCTAATAACTGACATTTTAAGTATATTTTACAGAGTCTGAGCACCTTTCTTAATGGGATTCTGATGAACTGCCATGTCCTGGTGCAAAACACCACGAACCTTGACAAGTGCAATTCGTTGTTCCCTGTACAGATGCTCAGTGTCTCTCAATGCCAACTCCCCAGCTGGCCTCAAGTTGCATGGTTCCTCCTTTTCACCAGAGCATAACACAGGTGCTCTGTGCTTATTACTTTGTCTATTCATTTTTCCTCATCATCCTGATAACATCAGTTTCATTCTTCATGTTACGCACCAGCTCCCCCCTTTTCAGCCACATGAGACTGTGCAATAAACCAAAAAGAGGCGGCTATGAATCACCCCTAGCAGCTATGTGCACACCTCTTCTAAAAGCAGTTTTGGAAGTGGCTGTGAGCATGCAACAACCTGCCTGTCTCCTCCTGATGTGGGTGATTTGTGGACATTTGCAGCCAGGGAGAAGCTGGCCTGCCTGGATGTGCTGGTATTGCATTAACTCACTTTGGGTGCTTGGGCACACAGGAGCTTGTGTGCTCTATTAGGCACTGTCCCATCATGTGTGGGACATGTTTTCAGGGTCACTATCTGCACAGGCAGTGAATCTGGTCCCAAAGACAGCCTCAGTGCTCTGCCCAGCAGACAGAGTGGGTATGTCTAATGGTTTCCCTGCGGCATTTGAATAAGCTGCTGTACCTCATTTGGAAGCCTACATGTGCAAGGGTTCAGACCCAGTTCACATCAAATTACTGTTATGAAGGTCTGAGTAACCACAGAAACAAAACCCCATACGCATTAATTGAAATATAGACCATATATATGTTGTGACTTCAAAAAAGCCCATTAATGATCACGTTATTTTATCTTCTACCCAAATAGTTTTCTGCTTGAATGCTTTCCAAATAATAAACCTTCCTTTGAGGTAAGAATGTGCCTGGACCTCTGAAATTTTTTTAAAGGAGAGATGGAGATCAGTGATCGTTTTTTATCATAGGAACAGAGTATTCTGAGTTGAAAGAGACCCACAAGGATCATCAGGTCCAGCCCATAAGGGAATGACCCATGACTCCTATGGGGTTCAAACTGGCAACATTTGCATTATTAGCACTGTCCTCCAAACCAGCTAATCTCTAGGTTTAGAACAGGATGCATATATTAAATACTTACATCTTCATCCTCATAGATGAAATTGCAGTAGAATGAGTAATGACAGGCTGGATTCAAAAGGGTAATAATGCAAAATCTGATACTGGCAGAAGAAAATAAGCAAAATCCTCATAACATCAAAACAATTTCATAAATGGCAACAAAAGAAAAATAAATTGTGAGGAATGTACTACATATTTGATTCCTTGTCCATCCTAAAAATATGAATAACTAATAGAACTTCATTACTTACACACCCAAAAGTCTAAGTATGAAAGTTGTAAAGGGATCTTTTAGACATGACTATGTGACCAAAGAGAATTTGTGTAGAAATAAGATGTAAAGATTTAACATTAAAGATGGTGGGTTTTGCTTTTCTCCATTTGTAACAAATTTTTTTCTGTCATACATTTTCTAATGAGCACATCAGAATTCACCTTTTACTGTAGTTGTATGATGCTCATCTCAATACAAGGATAAAGCAGAGAGCATATAGTGAAGCAGTCTTTGGTTCTTGATTATTGTTCTGTGTCCATTCCTTCAGAGATCATCTGAGGCAGTAGAATGTTCTCTGCCTTGAGTTATAATTTTTTCTCCTGAGTTTTGCAACATAATTTTCCAGCTCTTTTTTGTCTTTTCTTGTCTTTGGTTCCAGACTTTCCTAATCAAAGACTTCTGTAGTCTGCAATAAGGGCATATCATTTCACATAACATGAGAAATATATTAGTGTGCTTAAGCTCTTTGCTACAACAATGTGTGTGCATAATGTTCTCCCACTGGACTTACTCTTTCATTTTTGTGCTGACAGAAAAAAGAAATTGAGCAACTTCATCTCTCAATTTGTAATCTTTGAACTGCTTGTGTTGATGCTGTGTCCAAGAATGCAGTCAAGGATTTGATTGCTTGCAAAACAGAGTAACTTTTTTGAGTCCCCAGAGTTCCAGATTGCAAGATATGTATACCTGCCTAAGGGCTCAAGGGACAGATTTGTTCTGTATTTGAGTTAAACTGTTGCCAAAAGAACTCAACCCACGTTACTATACAACATATTATTCCCTCAGAATAGAGGGGAAAAAAGTAAAGACAATGAGAAGCTTATTTATAGGCCACTCTAACATGTGTCATTAAATGGGAGAGAGTGACACACATAACCCTATCTCAGCCATTCAATCAATGTGAAATTGCACTCATAATTAGAGTCTGTGACTGAGCGAGGTTCTTTCAGCCATTGTCCTTAGCATGTGTTTGGGAATAGCAAGATGTTTCGGTTTTTTTTCAGAAACCCATACCAACATACATTTTATAAAAGTAATTTTACATTTTTTTTATTCATTTAATCACTTCTGTTGCTCCTTCGAGTTCGAGCAGGCCAAAGGAAAAACTAGCTTAACTGAGTTTTCAAGGCTAAAACTAAATGAGTGCAGGGATCCTCCAGCAGCTTCCCCAGCTCTGTTTTCAATATATTGCAGAATGTCTCTCTAACCTCACCTTCCCTTCCCAGGATTCACATAAGACTTCTATAACAATGCTTACCAAATTCTAGAAAGAGAGGTAATAGAGATGGCAAAGAAGAAGACAATAAAGGTAAAAGGCAAGAGAAAATCAGCAACAAAATGAGACCAGTGGGGGAAAGGGCAGACAAAGAATTTGTCTAGATGGAGATTTCTTTCAGCAGCTGAACTCAAGTTTTGGGATTAAGTCCTGCAAAATCATGTCCATATCTTTTGCCTGTTTATCTAGACATCAAGATAGCCACTGACAGACATAACAGTGTACTTCCCCATCCTTTTGTATCTCCACAGTAAATTGTTGACCTGTATTCCTGATGCTCCTTTAATAGGGAAAGGTATTATTTATGGCGATACATATGTAACATTTTCACATAGAAACTTTTTTCAAAAATAATTAGACACTACAGTATTGTGGCAGAACATAGAATGCTATGAGAATAGACTACTTTCAAGCACATCTGCTCACAGTTCATGTTGATCCCAGGCCTGAGGACAAGATGTGGGAATACAGGAAGCACTATTTCCAAGTTGTTAATTTTTTTGTCTGTGAGCAATGGCAGCAATTATTGCCTGTCAGACTTCCACGTGAATAAATCATGATCAGAATAGACTCCTGATCCCTTTGGTTCTCTCTCTGTGCAGCATGAAAATGATGTTCTTGAGTGTTAACACAATTTTCCCAGTCAGCCAGACCACAAGTGTGGGTTCAAGAGTCAGAAAAGGCTTTAGCAGGGACACAAAATTATTTAAGACTCAAAGGCTGAGCTGTCAGGAGCAATCAGTATTTACTGAGTAAAGGGAAAGAAATTCAGGGGGGAAAAAAAAAGGAAGAGGAGGGGAGCACTCAAGAAATAATTAAATGATACATTTTCATGTGGCTAAAGCAAATGACTGAAGGTCCAGGTTTCTGGGATCTATTGAAAGCTTTTCCTAGAAACAGACCTAGCCTCTCTCCTTGGGCAGATTCCCAGTGGTATAATTCTTATTATACCACTTACCTATGTAACAGGCACGCTGAAGGGCTTTAAACACTTAGAAGGAAATTTTCTGATGTGTGCCAAATTTTATCATTATCAGAGATTAGACATTGCAGATAAAACTCATCTTTCTCACTCAAATTGTGTCCCTGGAAGTGCTCTGCCACTGTGTCGAACTCACCAAATGACTTGCTCCATGGCCCATCATTCCCACTGATCTATAGCAGCTTTGTGGTTAAGGCACTCCAGAGCCCTTTCTTATCATTCTGCCACTGACTTCTCCTGACAAAACACAAATTTCCCTGTGGCTTAGCTCCTGATTTATAGATTGAAATGTTCCTAGCAAACACATTACCAAGATCAGCCCATTTATGATGTGTTCACACAGTCCACATTGTGCTATACTTAGGGGGAAAAAAATTCTGACGTAAACAATGTGTTTGTGAGGCAGGAAAAGTACATTCTCAATCTTCTGCTCCTGTCCAGCACCTACATGCCCCATTACCAACACAGATGATATCTGTATCTAAAATTTCATGGGAGTGCATTAAAAAAAACCTGGACAAGACTAACACATACCAAAGACTGAAGTAATATGTACAATTATCTTGTTGGAAAAGAAAAAATAAACACAATTATCTGAATAAAACCAGAACTTACAATACTTAGATAGGAGGCATACCAATTTTGATTTGAATGTGTTACCAGTTCAGTGCTCATATATCTACTTAAGCTGTCAAAACATTACATGCCATGGAATATATTATATATATTAGATGGGTCAGATTTAGGCCACTTCCTTCCCACATGCAAAAATCAGAGGTAGTTAAGTAGGGCACAGATTTTAAGCTTGTTCATAGCCTCCCATAATCCTACTCTCAACAATTCCTGTTGTAGGAGCCAAAAAGAGAACAGAAGGAATCAGAAGGAATAATTTATATTTTTTTTGTTGTTACTGCCTATCAGCCTGATATTCTAAATGTTTTCTTCTGACAGAAGTCCTTAAACAGCCAAGCATGATGTGGAGCAGATAACTGCATCATTTGACTACATCTTTCACTCTCTGGAAGTTGCCTGAGATTCTCATGCACTTACTGCGTGTTGTTGCAGTCTCTTTACGACTCAGTCACCCCCCACATCAGCAGTTTTGGACTGACCCATCTTCTGCTCTGCAATCTGCAGACCAGCTGGCTCTTGCACAGGAGGCTGTTGAAAAGGGAAGAGACTGTTTTGCTCTGAAGCAGATGCAAATTACATATTAGTAGGGCTCAGTGTTGAAAATAAGAATATAACAAATACCCTACCGTGCTGGATCAGCATTCTGCCTCCACCAGTGTCTAGGAGATGCTGTTCAGGGAAAGCAGGTGCTCTTGGCCACTGTCTCCCCACTACTCCTCCCATGTCTAGAGTAGTTGATTAAAGAATTCCTGTTTATTTTCATTAATATAGTATTAGGCTGATTTTCCAGAGTTTCTAATTCCTTGTATCCTTGGCTGAAACTGTCTCCAAAATTTGTGGCAACAAATTCAGGATGATGAAGGGTTCAGGGAGTTAGCAGCTTGGCATCCACTTCACTGATTGCCTTCACATTTCTCACTGACAGTTCTTCCCTCAAAGTTTAGGATTTAGCCCTTTAAGTCTGTCCCTTTAATACCCGACATCCTTAATCACTTCTCCTGCCTTTCTCTGCACTTTTTCTAATTCCACTCTGACTCCTTGTGAGGATCAAACTTTCAGACAGGGCCCAAGAGAGATTTTTTACTGCAGCTAAATTATGCTTTCTATTATGTCCTCAGTCCATTTTCTGAGGAAATTTGGCCTTTTTATTTCCTTTTGGCTGCTACTGTATTTTAGGTTAATGACTTCCAAGAAGTGCTGGTGATAATTGCTATCTCTCTTTGCTGAGGTGTTACAGCCAGTTACAATCTCAGAAGACCACAAACACAGTTTAGACTATTTTTTTCTCAAGATTAGTTACTTCACATTTTTTACACTGACATTAATCTCCTACTTTTTTGTCCACTCACTCAGCTTTGTGAGGTCTTTCTGGAAAGCAGGCCTGCCAAAAGACACATCCCTCCACTGCAACAGCAGCATGCAACTCCATGAGATCCCTTATGTGACTAGAGCACACAAAGCTCTCTGCAGATACCCTGCAGAGAGGTGACTCAGCACACAGGAACATCTATTTTCCCACCTGAACAGCAGGTGCTGGCAGAGCAGGAAGTTGAAACATTTGCATGCTTAGCAAGGGTTGTCTATTTGCATGATGGTAAAAGTGTTGTTCAGCCATTTCTGGAATGACTAAAATATTAAATGCTTGAATTTGAGCTGTTATGATTTAATCTTTAGGATCAAAAAAAGGGAAAGAATTTCCTTGCCTGAACAGCTAAGAGAATTTTGCAGACCAGTGAAGAGTTCACATACCCTCTCCTTCACTGGCTCCGGTGTGCAGTGACAGCTGATCTATCAGCTCCTCTGACAATTCAGTCTGTTCAGTCCTTCAGGACACATCTTTTATGTCAGGCTATTCTTATCTACAGAGACATCAGAACACCAATTCTCCTGCCATGTCCATGAGGATCCAGGACACAGCAAGGTAAAAGAAGCATGCTTTACATCCCATCATGGATCTAAATAACATTGTTGTGTAATATCAGGCAGGTAAATTAATTTTCAAAGCCAGATTACCTCATTGTTTTCAAAATTTCACCAATATAAAACAGATTTAGCAATGAAAAGTAGCAAATAAAGATTTCAACTGGCCAGGGAAGACCTGGCTAGGGAATGTCAGAGACAGTAGATATATTAGAATCTGTAAGAATTATGCAAAGGGCTGTCAGATTCAGAGTAGCAAACATGCTTTGGACTCTTGAATATAGGAGCTGAAATAATAGTAAAGAAGCCAGTTGGTTTAATGGTCTGTGCTAGATATGCTGCATGAACCTTGCTTCCTTTTATGCATTCTTTGTTTCCAAACTTGTACTGAAATGGAATGCTTCAGAAAGAGTCATACTTCACAAGCAGTGTTCAGTAATGTATGTGAAAGAAAATTCAATTTTCAGTGCTCTCCTACAATGTGGAAATTATTGGTTCATCATATTCATGGTTCTTGTCTTTTGTTTAAAAAAACCCATCACAGTAAGATTATACCATGAAAGACAAATAATACATTCTGCCTCAGTGGCTACTCCTAGAATCCCTCTCCCAGGATGACTTAGTTCATACTCTAAATTAGCATTCCCTGATAAAAATTATCTCTTTCCCTGTAGATCCCAGCTCTGCATAGAAGCTTTTACTTAAACCTTTCTCAGCAGAGTGGCCACCTGCTTCCAGGGCAAGATCCTTCAGGCAAACAGTGTCAGCCTTTTACAGGACAGCAATAGCTTAATCTTATTTCCTGACTCTGACATAGAGGGAGAGGCTGAGAGAGCTGGGATTGTTTAGCCTGAGGAAGAGATGGCTCAGGGGGATCCTCTCAGTATGTGCAACTATATGATGGTGGAGAGCAAAGAATACAGAGCCAGGCTCCTCAGTGGTGCCCAGTGAAAGGACAGTAGGAAACATTGGAACACAGGAAATTCCATTTAAACATAAGAAAAAGGTTTTTTCACTGTAAGGCTGGTGTAACACTGGAACAGGTTACCAAGGAAGCTTGTGAAGTCTTTGTCCTTGCAGATAATTCAAAACCCAATAGGACTTGGCCCCGAGCAACCTTTTTTAGCTGACCCTTTTCTGAGCAGGGGGCCTTGGAATAAACAACTGTCAAAGGCCCCTTCCAAACTTTACCCTTCTCTGTGATTCTGTGTGAACATCCACAGGCTTGCAAATATTAAACTCATTGCTCTGCTTTCTGGCAATTTGTTATAGGGTATACAAGGGTTTAAACACCACTCTTGAGCAAGTATGTTTGGCATAGGATGTATTTACACCAAGATAACTCAGGAGAAGAAGAGCAATAAACTTGAAACACGCAGGTATGATTTATGTTTGGACAACTGTCTCTGTCACATGCTGTAAGGCTGGCTCTCCACTGGGAAGTAAAAGGTGAAATCCTCCAGAACCAGCATTAATAATCATTAAAGACCATATCTCAGAAAAGAACTTGCATGTATATTTGCCTACAAATTTTAGTGAAACTTGCTTAAGCACTCTGCTGAGTCAGGACTAAAATCCACTAATATTAACAGGCACTTCACCTCTACAGTATGGTGACCTACTTAATTACACTAATACCTTTTAAGATATTTATTCCTTTTCTGAGCTATGCATTTTCCCTTGGTGTTTTAGGAAAGTCTATGACAGACATTATGATGTGTTAAGTGAACTGCTAAAGATTCCAAATAGTTCCAGATAGCAAAGAACACTTTTTCTTTAATGTGCTTTAGAGGAGTAAAGTAAATACATCTGGAAATTTAAGAGCACAAGTTAAGTGTTTGTGAACTTGTACATTGGTTATAACAATGCTTAACTGTAATTTAGTGGTCTTATTTGCAAAACTTTTTTTTTTTTTTAGTGGGCCTAGGCAATTTGCAGTGCTGTGCCACTACGGATTAGAGCATCATGCTACAAAAGTGAGACGTACCTTTTGTTGTTCCATATGGCAGCCAGGCTTCTTAGGTAGTTCCAGGAATCATTTTCCACAAGTATGTGTACAGACACGTATCAGCCTCATTTGCCCATCTTGAAGTAACATAAGGGGTTTAGGTGAAAAGAAATCCCTTTGAAGAGACTTATTGCCTAACCAAACCCATTAGCTATTCATTTCCAGAAGAACGCAAAGCTGTAAGCAGGGTACAAATACTGCTAATAAACATACCAGAGCTTACTTCTCCATCAGACAGGGCAGAAAATAGTTGTCTTTCTAGTATGACCAAGGTTAGATGAGTTCAGCACCTGTTGTAGCAAAATGTCTTAACTATTGAGTGTGTGTTTTTCTACAGCAGTTGTTGAACTCCCTTGACCTTATTCACATCAGCCGGACAAATGGACAACTGTTTTTCCCCAACAAAGAGCATGTGTGTGATCTTGACATACAGTAGTGTCTGTGATTTTGAGAAAGCCTGAGAGTAAATTCTGAAGTTTGTAGCTTAGTTAATTCAATAAAGTGAAAGTCTGTCCTGAACTAAACACCTTCTCCAAACTGAACTTGAACTTTAGAAGTTTGTGATTGAGAATAGTTTATATGATGCCTCTTATGAGGACACCACTTCTTATTCTCTCTGTTCTCTTTTTTTTCAGCCATTCAGAAACCTATCCCTTAAACATCTCCAGATGCGCTCGTTTTTCAACCTCAACCCCTTCTGAAACCCCTGGTACCCTAAACTCTGTAATACCGTTCAGCAAAGGGCTATTGCTTTCTATAAGATGTGTTTCTTGGATATTTACATTAGATAGGCTTTTTCTGCTTCATACCAGTTGATCCAGGAAGGGCAAGTGAATTTGTCCCATTTTGTAATGTGATGGTGGTGTGAAAATTACAGAACAAGTAAGAAGATTTAACTGTGCAGCTGTTTTCCTTCTGACTTAGGTTTTATTTCCTCCCAAATTAGAATTGAGTTGTCCTTTTCCAGAGGGAAAGTATTCTATTCTATATAAGGGTTTTCACTGGAAGTTAATAACAGTGTAGTTCACACGCTTTACCCTTTTATTTTTTTGTGATTTTCAGATCCTTGGTTCAAAGGACCAAATTGTTGTGCCACCCATTCAGAATACCAAGTTTTATTGGAAAAAAAAAACACATTTGAAAAGTGCACAGATGTATGCAATCATGAAATAGTAATATTTTAACTTATTTTCAAATGATTAAAATTCATTAGCATTTATATTTGGTATGAGATTAGAAAAAGCAAAGTGTACAGTAGTGTATAATAAAGTTCACATACAGACAATAAAAATATGCTTAAACACAAGTGCTTCTAAGATATTGCAATAATAGAAATTTTGTTCCCAAAACACATAGGATACCACTTCATATACAGAAATATAACAATTATTAATTCCTTTGTTTTATTTAATGAATGCCCACTGTGAGCCATATCTAAAAATTGGTTCATTCAGAAAAGAGATTATCATGAGGAGACAATTGCTTTCTTATTTTTCAATCTTAAAAGGGGTATAAAGTGAGTTCAATATGTGGACTGCCAGTTCCTAGGACTTTTCAAGATGTGACAAAATGAATTTTTTTCCGACTTTGACTATGTTCAGAAACAAAGGGAAGAAAAGAGTCTTGGAATTTGAGTACTAAACCAGAATTTGGGACATCAATACAGCAAGCACAAATAAATGCCTTCTTGCTTTTAGAGTTAGCACCTGTGGTCTGGAGAAGGTTACTAAGCTTTCCTGAAAAGAGATATAGATATATAGAGATTCAGATAGCTCCTACTTTTCCCCATCTTTTTACTTTCTGACATGAGGGCTGACTGTTTTAGAAGGGAGATAATTTCTCCTTTGTGATACAGAAATAATTGTCCTATAATTACTTTTAAGTGTAAAAGTAATTACTTTCAAGTGCAACCATGCAAAAATATAAGTAGACAACAAAAGAAAAGCAACGTACTTATTAATGTGGTGTACTCTGGCAATTTGTCATGCAAGTGAGATTGTTATTTTCCTCCTCGTTTTCAAACGGTTGTCTGTTTTTATCCCCACAATGTGAGGCCCAAACACACTGTGGTCTTCCTCCCTGCCTGCTGCACTGTTTCCAAAACTTGCAGTCAGAACATTCACCTACTCCTTGTCCTCTCCTGCCACATGTGTGGCTTATCCAGGTCCTGTCCTTGCTACCAGACCTTCTCATTTCGGGTCCACCACCTGCCCTGCTGAAGAGCAGCACCTCATGTGATGGCACTTGGGTTAGATAGTTCTGACATGCAAAGCACATAAGCACCTCATATGGCAAATGCTTTAGCTGACAGTAGTAGAAAGGATTATATTTATATATTCCTATAAAGACAGCTCTATCTCATGTTCTGTTTGGTACCTTTTCCCAAGAGAACCACCCAACCTGTGTTTAATTGGGACTGAACAGCAGAGCCATCAGGCCAGGCAGAGTAGTCAGTGTATTTTTTTAGTAAGAAAAGCAGTTCTCACAGTAAGATGCTGCTCTGGCCTTTCTTGCTCCACTACAGTGTAATTCACTGATGTGTCTGTGAGGGTCTTTGCCAGATAACAGTCCTGGCCCTTGGAGGAGCTGAATCTGTCGCTGACAGATCAGCATGGAGCTCCCTCCTTTATTTCAATGAAAATAGCATTTTTTCTTTCCTGAAAAAGTCATGCTCAGGACTTTTCCTGGGTGTCTCTGAGAGAAAGTCCCGTTTCCATCCTAGTTGAAAAATTAATCTATTTTTTTTTTCTGCCAAAAATGCTCTTACGTATTCTATATAATCCATATATTTTTTAAAAATTATCTGGGCAGGATGAAAAACACACAGAATTTTTCCTGTCTTTAGAAATTTGTGTTTCAAGGCTTGTAACGGGTCGGTTATCTCTGCGCAGAGACTGTCCTAGTGAGTTACAGATGATGTTAAAACCTGTTAAACATCAGTAAGGCAGGGCAGCACAGTGTGATCTGAACCTCCATTACAGCTCAGATGGTACTACTGACCTCTCTGTAGGGTGTTTTCAGCTCTGCAAATCGCAAAGCTGCCATCTGGACTGCATTCACCCTCTCTGTAACAACTCTACAGAAATACAGATACTTTTAGCACAAGACTGCTCTGTCATGAAAATGAGAGTCCTACTGTCTTGACTCATTTAAAGGACCCCAGGGCACTTCTCGAACTACACAGCGGTATGCTGGAGGTGCTGCCTGAACTCACATGCTGTGTGAATATATGTATAAGCACTCGAAGAAAAGAGATTTTGCTGGCAACTGGGATTTTCTCAGTTTGTGTTGCCTACGGGTATACTTGCAGCTTTCTCCTCAGCTGCTCTCTTCTGGGTCCCTGAAAATGTGCAGGACTTACGAAGCCAAGAGGAACAGCTTAGGGTCACAGCATCACTGAGGTGCACAGCCTGGCTTTCCAGGGACGATATCTGAGGGGGTGGGAGTGCTGAGCACTGCTCCAGGTGCTTGTCCAAGAAAAAAATCCTACTCTGCTTGCCTACACCATGTATCCTGAAGTCAAGCTACTGGCGAGTGCCTTCTCTATTGCAGAAAAAGAGCTGATGTTGCAGGCACCACCACAGTGGCCTTTGGGGTGTTGCACTCCAGCCAGAAGCACTCATGGAATGATTGCAAGATGTGACCACCAAGGGTGTCTCTGTCAGGATATCCATTAATACAACAGCGAATCACTCCACTGCTCGCCAGCCCCTTTACAGCTCCATTGTCTGAAATTACTCAGGTCTGGCTTTGTGAAGCTCCACTTAATTTTCACCTTATAATATGACATTTTGTTCCATTACAGCATTATTACCCAGCCACAGGTTTGGTTTTAGGTTTTCATTAAATATGTTGTGCAGTAGTACATTTAATGAATATCAGCTACCTTTGAACTAAGGAGTAATTTAAATAGTAACTACAGGAGTACTTTTGAAAATACAAGGAAAATAATTCCTTAGAGAGGGACAGGTAGAATTCTGACCCAAACCAAAATAAGAGAGTTCTCTTGCAAATCTGCATTGTCAAGTATGTGTTTTACTATACTACTATATAGAAGGCTTATAACTTAAACCTCAGTCAGAAGCTCAGCCAGTACAAATGCTGGACTGCAGCAACTGAATTCCTGGATGTGGAGTACACATTTGGGGCAGGCAGAAAACATTTTCCATCTACTACCCTTCTACACAACTCCTGCTACTCTAACAATTTAAACTAATTGAGCACCTGGCCCCTACTGAGTCTCCATCTTATTAGAAACACATTGAAGGCTGCTTGGGAAGCCAAGAACCACATTCGTCACTGGGGTATCTCATCTGACATCAGTGAGATCAGAATTTGGCTTTAATCCTCCAAAACGTACACCATTTTTACATGGGGACTATGTGAAAATTAACTTTGACTGCTAGCCTAATTCTACTGTATTTGGAGAAAGACGCTGAATGTTTCTCTTTGTTGAAAACTTCTCTGAATAGCATTTTACTTTGCAGCAGCAAATAGGGCTGGGCCTTCACACCACATGCTGTCAGGAATATTGTAGCCTAGAGAATAGTCTGGTTTCTTCTCACTGAGAATGGAAACTTGCTGCATATTATTTGATTTGTACGTTCTGATTTTGTTTGATTTTGGCTGCTGAATAGAAATAGGAAAACAGAATAAATTTTGTTTAGTGGAAAGAAAGTCTATGAAACAAGATAGAATGGAGAAGATAATTTTATACGTACTGATTGGTTAAAATTACTTTTTTTCTTAATCTAGAGATCTTTCAGATAATCTTTATTATTTTTAAGAAAGGCTTTAAATGAAGCAAGAACTTCTGGTAGAAGACTTTTTATAGTTACATTTTCATTTTAGCTGGATTTTGGATGAAAATAGTTTTGTATTCATAAAATTTAACAGTGATTTCTTAATTCTCTATGACATCAAAGTGTACATAGTGTATAATTTGTCTCCTACAGTATGCCAAAATTTCTTTATGCATCAGAACTTTCAATCACAGAACTAATTTTTTAAACCTGATTCAGAGTTATTTTAGGTGTTCGCAGTTTGAAGACATGACTGATAAAAAATGGTCATCTGAAAATCAAAAATTTTAGTGCCTTGAATTCAGCTTGTCACTTTCAAACTTTTAGACTGGTTCTTACAATAATTTAAATAGGATATTTCTATCTATCTCCAGCACAGGGTAAAACCATATGTGCTGGACATCCCTCTCACTTACCTGTGTTTGTGCATGTGTATATGTGCATATAAATACATCACTTACGCAAAGGTCACTAAGCTGTTTATAACAGAGCTTCCCTAGCTACTTACTAATTTTTGCTGTTCCACTGATTGGGAGTAATAATTGCTGACAGCTCTGAACAAGTTGATTTTTACATAATCATCATGAAATCATCTTTATGGAACATTCCTTATTTAATAAGCATTGTTTGCAAAGTAGTTCTATGCCCTATAAATGATAGACTTTTCATTACCTTTCTTTTCACTGGCCTTTTTTAAAAGGAAAAAATAAAGTAAAGAAGGACACACTGCTAGAATTGATTATGTTATTTATTATAGAGCTTTAAAAATATTTTCATAAATGATTGACTAATGACAAAAAGATTTACACCCTGCACTCTGACTTCTGCTTGCTCTAATGATCCTATCTATAAATGATTGGCAGGTTTATAGGAGAAAGTGGAATTTTCTCTGGTTTTCAGCACAAATCATGCCCAGAACATGTTCTTTGGCATCCTGAAAACCAAAATAGAAAAAGAATGTGTTTCTTAGTATGAAATATTAATCTAAATTGAAGTATGTTCACCCTCTAGGGGTTCTATTCTGATTTTTAGTGATTGCCAAGTATCTTTATAGATGACTGATTTGGTGAGTGCTCTACCCAGCATTCAGCAGTACAAGCACTAGAAATATGTCATTGCATAATATTACAGTGATGTGTTCTTGCCAATGAGGCACAAACATAAATTGCAGCTAAGAAATAAGAAGTTTTTACCCTGTCCTGTGAAGAGTGCAATTTCTTAGGAGACTTCCCCTCCCCGCCACTTGCTATCCTATATATGGGGAAACTTCATCTAGAATAAAGGCAGAAGCAGTCTTATCTTGTCTAAATAGTGTAAATCTGAAGCAATTCCCACTGCTGCCTTCTCCATGTGTCTCTTTATCATTATGGAAATGAAAACTGAAGTATCAGTAGGTACTAAGTTTTATAGATTTAAAAAATATGTCAAATCAGTACAATTATCAGATACAGAAATGTTAAGAGTCTACCTAAACTATATTACAATTTGACCACTTTGTTATGCTTTAATTTGAAAAAACCCTTGCACGTTAGTGTCCATCAGTTTATATCTGCAATTGTAGTTGCTACAGTCTGATAGAAAAGAGATTTTTTTTTTGAAAGCTAGTCTAAAAATATTCTTTATGGTTAGAAATAATGAAAACAAGTCAGTATTCAGGTATGCAGATGAGAATACAGACGTCTTTATCTTTCCTAAACTGGGCGGGAAAAGGCTCATATGATGAGTGAAGTAATTTTGGCTATTTGATAAAAGCTTGCAGTACACAGGCATGTCTGTCAGAGGCAATGCCCTCATCAGAAATAACAGTGGGGGGATAGTTGATAAGAGATGGATATCCACAAAATGCTGGAAAAGACCAGCAAAGCAAACAAAGAATTGAATTCCTGCCATCCCTGTATCACTTGTTTAATATAGATTGAGTCAATTCAATGTCAGAATAGTTAGGTCTATATGTTACAGAGAAGAAGAGACTACTTTATTTTCATGTTATAACTATTATCCCATTTTAGCTTTCTAAAAGCATCCATGAAGATCTACTTTAATGTGTAAAATACAGTACTAACAGCAGGACTTCATGGTTTCGAGTTTGCTGGCTCCATTAATTTCTTTGTGGGTTGACAAATGAAAGTGGTTTGGAGTAACTTTTTAAAAGAGAGAGTCTCCTCAGACTCTATTCTGTCATTCTCCCTACCAGCTGTCCAGTGTTTGTCATTCATGCCACCTATTAGTTTAAAGCCAATGGTGATTTTTAATGTTAAACAAAGCACAAATTAATTTACTATGGCACTTGTTGAAGTTGAACGCTAAAGAACATTTCTTTCCCTGTTTCTGTTGGCAAGATCTGCAGCAGCTTTCATGACTGTGCTGTGTTTCATATTGCCAAAAACAAAACCTGCTTCATTTTGAAGCCATAGCTAGTATTGGTGTTACGCAATGTCACTTATTTGTAAATGGCCATCAGAAAAGAAGACAAAAATTAACCTGTGCAAACAGTTGTCAAAATTCACCTTCTGCCTTCAGGAGGTGATCATTTTCAGTTCCTCAGGGGAAAGTCAACCTGTTCTTATGCCTTTTCATTACTGTCATACACTATCCCTAACAGGTTCCACTTACATGGGGTATATACCAAGCTTGCTGGAGTGATGCAGCCTGACACCTCCACAAGAGAGTGCAGCCCTGCTCATCAGGCACTGGCTGACACTACGGAAAATTTTTGATACACGTGATCAGGCTCTCACTGCACACATCTTTGTGACTTATGGTTCTACTCATTGTGAACTATGTTTTTTTCAACTTACTTTCCTGCAGTTGCTTCATATAAAATGCTGGGAATGGAATTTCTTTACCAGGGGGAAAAAAGAAAAAAAGGTCTTACTAAACTGAAAAAATGCTGGAAAGGAATTTGCTCCATCTTTCTTCCCTCACAGTATATATACAGAGTATTAATCTTCAGACAGGCAAAGGATGATAACTGGTGTGAGCAGGCATGCACTACAATCAACAATGATTTAATTCCATTCTACTTCTAACATTTAAAAACATTATCCCTTCCAAGTATCATAAATCAAGTCCTTGTTTAGGAAATACCAAATTAGTCACTGCTGCTAAAAGGCCATCAATAGAATTTTGTATTCAGCGGGAATATTCCACTGCTCTTTTTGGTTCAGATTTGGTTGTTGGCTATTAACTTTTCAGTAGGAATGTTACAAAAGGCTTGTTCAGCACATCTCTATCTTCAAACTTGAGATGGAAGGGAACCATCTGCAGAGCATAAAGTATCTTTGGCACAACCATCATCTTGCAGGCAGCTGCTCTCCCATCATGAGAGAGGGAGCTGGTTCCAGTGCCTGTGATTTCCTTCTAAATTATTAGAAGTTAATGTGGTTCACACAAGTGACTGGGGTTATTTTGGCATGTAAGTAAGCTAATTAAGGTTTGATCACTAACTGAATAACTGTGGTTTACTAAACAGTCTAGTGGGAAAAAATAAATGTGTTCCATACCGAGAGAAAATGAATAGCAATAAGACATGACTCTACCGTGAGTTACCCCACTGACTTCACTGCAGCATGGTAAGGAGAGGAAGGGAAAATTTGAGCCTGTTTCCCCTCTAATCCAATTTATAATTTGTATCCTTATGCTCAGCTTATACTAATTTCCTTCCATTTGTCCTTTTACATCTCACTTTTAATAGGCATTATTAATGGGTTCCAGGCAACTTTGCTGCACATTTTGTGGACTCCTATATAGTAAGTATCCTGCAGTGACCCCATCACATGTTTGCACAGTTGAATGAAGAATGGATTGCATACAAAGCATGACCATTTGAAAGTGTGGTTCTGTGTATGATAGAAAACTCTGTGAAGATTTGAACAACTTCGTCAAGATCAGTGAAACAGGAATATGAGCAGCTGGTTAGCTGCTTCATGAAATGTCTGCTCCATTAAACTGATCTGAAATTGCACCGATTTTCTGCAAAAATGTCTGGCACCTGTTTCAAACTACATTTTTTGTGGTCTGATCACAATGTTCAGAATGTAGTGGTTCACAGATAACATCATATTTTTCTAACTGAATGCTTCAGTCAGGCTTTAGCTTTTAGTCTAATACAATGCCTGTTAAAATCAGTGGAGAGCTTGAAGGATTTTAATAGGGAGTGAATGTACAGAAACATAGAGTTCTTTGTAGAAATACTCCCTTTAACATTACTCAACTTAAAAGTTTCATTTTCTTATCTTGTTCCTGGATAAATTTAGGAAGATTCACAGCATTCCTATGAAATCTGTAGAAATCAAAATATACTCACTAACTTGAAATGCAAAGTAACTTTCCTGGGACAATGAATCCCGTGGATTGCAAAATCACAGTCAGAAGCAGTACAGACATCTGCCTAAACCTCTAGGCTACAATAAAATATCTTTGTCCCCAAAGGCCTTTCTAAATCATCTTCTTCTTCTGTAACACTGAGGACTACGTGGCAGAGCAAGGATTATGTTGTGTTTATGCCTCTGTGACTTCATATGAATGTGCCAATTAATACAGGTGTGTGTTCAGGTAAGTTTGGGGAGTGGTTTCCTGCAGGAGGAATTTACTGTGGAAAGGCTCAGACAAAGCAAGTGTCAGTCACTACAATTACAGTACTAACACAAAGCCGATTAGGAGGATAAATGAAAATTCTCTAATACATTTGGATGCTTTTATACAGATCTTTTGATGTAATTGTGCATCACAAGGTCATCTCTGCAGGAATTAACATGGGCATCCAGCAGAGGATTAGCTTTGCAGCAGCATGCATTGTGGTAACCATAGTTACCCTGCTCTTTCTGTAATTTACAAACAGTGTACAGTCTTTTGTAAAAGAAAAGAACGTGTGAACAATGGAAAATCTCTTTCTCCAACCTTGATGCCTAAAGACAAGAAAGTTGTTTGGGGTTTCTTCCTTGGCTTATTTTGGGTTTGAATTTTATTTTATATTTGCTTATGCTCCTCATCTGTTTTAGTGTTTCTTTGCTTGTCTGCTCTTCTTCCCTATGTCCCAGTGCCTTCACATCCCTTTTTTTCTTTATGAATCCCCAAACACTCATTCTCTGTTTCTATTTATTTTTTGTTTTCATTGACAGTTAATTCAAGTCTCAAATAAAGTCTCCCTTCCTTACCCATTCCTTGTATTTAGTGATGCTTGCCTCAGTCTCTAATCTCCCCTAGCTGTCTCTGTTTCCTCTATAGTGGTTTTCTATATCCCTTCTAACCTCACGTTCATAACACTCTCACTCTCCCACTCTCCTCTGTCTTTTTTTTGTTCAGCTTTTTCTTTTCCAGATCTTTTAATCCCTCCTTCCTATCCTAAGTAGAGTGAATAGTTTCCCTTCCCTGTTTTTAGTTTCATACTCCTTCTCTGACATCATTCTGTGGCTTTCCTCTCTTCTTTCAACCTGTCTTAAGGCTGTCATACCCTCTCTTCCCTGCTCTTCCTTGCTGTCACTTCTGGCCCTGCATTCCTCTTTCGAAACACAGTGTATGTCACACTTTTCTTTGCATGGCTGTTATCTCCTGTCAGTTCTGGTTATGTACTGTGCGCTCTCACAATCAGCACAAGTGGGAAACGAGATGTTTTGAAGAAATTGCTGCAATTCATTTCTGAGGACAGGCACTGGAAAGACAGCACAGCTCCTTCAGTAGGTAAGAGACTGGTCCTAGATGTGACAGTTTGTTTTAATGAGATGAACATGAACAAATCCCTGTGTTAAAGGTGGATTTCCCTGTCCTGAACCATTTAATTTGCATGTCAGTATTAAAGAATTTTCTAGGCCACCAACCTCACTGACATCCTGCAAAATTTTCAACAGACTCAAGTCTTGTGAAAACTGAAGATGCCCTCGCACTTCCCATTCATGATTTATGCTTCCAAGTGACTGCTTTTTCTTTAATGTGATAGGCTTCTGAACCTGAAGTTGACAGATTTCTAGAATGAGATTCTTAATTCTGACAACCAATTTTTTCTCCTTGTAGTCACCAACTGAAGAAATTCAAGGCATGTTGAACTCTTGGTGAAGCATCAAAGTCCAATTTTAAAAGCAATGACAACCTGGTGGCAGAATATCCTTGCATTTTGTACGAAATCAAATTCTGCACACTGATCAGCCAGCCTGTGCAGTTTCCTTCGTTATGGCAGCAGTTTTTGCCTGCAGAAGACATACTTAAATACGATATACCTAATTTTGAAGAACTGTATTGAAATAATAATTCTGTTTCTTTCCTTTGAGGAAGGTATTTCCCCAGTGACAGATCAGTGGAGCTTCCATAAAGAGAAATGCAAAAGTGTTTGTGTGTGGGCTAAGTTAAAGATTTTCTTTTATCAGTTCACAAGGACAACATATTCTGACACATCTATCAGAAAGCTGGAATTTTCACACAAAGACTTGGAAATGCTGTCATCACTGGGTGGAGTTAACCATATTCTGCAGTTGGCAAAACAGTTGCTTGGGTTTTACATCCTTGAAATATATTTAACACAACCTGCCACTGAAAAAATTGGATTTCTGTTATCCTAACAAGAAAGTTTTCTCAGCTGAAGGGAGCTTGAAAAGGTGAAGCATTTCCCTGCTGTTCATGAGTGCCAGAACTATTCTTTCCTGAAGTTGCTGCTGGCTGAAGTTCCTATTGATACAGGTCTGTGAACCATATGAGAAGAAAGGTCAGATAAGCACTGATACATTTTTCTAGTGTGCTTGAATATATCAGTAAAAACTATGAGATTGTAACCTGGTGAGCTAGACTTTGTGCAGCTGCCAGATACAGGAAAGTTTCTTATGCTCAGTTTTTTGTTTGATTTAACTCTTCTGTCTAGTTTCTAATATAACCAACACTGCTTTCTTTAACATAATCTTGTTTCACCAATTGTTACTGAAGCAGGCTGCTCCAAAGCTATGTAAATTAACTTCTGACCTCCAGGGGTGATAGAAGCGAGGTAAAGGATACTTTGGCCTGTAGCATTTTGCAGCAGATATAAGCCAGAATGGTACCAAGATGCTGACGAAACTTAGCTAGTACACAAAGCAGGTCAAAAAAGGGGGGATATGTTACAGCCACGGGACCAAATACTGACAGGTGTCAGGAAGAATCCTCTTTTACAGTGTCAGTGTTTGCTTTATTTGTAAAAAACATATGCCCTCCTACAAACAGCAATATTAGAAAACACATTTTCAAATCATATAAACAATCATTATGGTTATTTCAATAAAATGTATTTCACTTCATCTGGACACACACAATTGTGACAGATGCTTTATTGAAAAGGCTTCTAGAGAACCAGTTCATTATAGTACACAGAAAAATCCAGGACTTCATTAGGACAGTAGTCACAAGTTTTTCTTAATGAGGTGTATTTGGTCACTGCCATGGGTTTACATGGTGTTTAACCAGGTGTTAAACGTGTGAAAAATTAAACTTCAGTCTTTCCATGGAAACATTGCCAAACAAAGGTTTAAAGAAGCACAATGAATGAAATTCAAGATTATTATTCCTGCTTCCTTTAGCACTTTATTTCGTTCTGAGCCTGCTGCTCCCTTTTGTGTGAGTTTCAGTGTCAGGTCAGGGAAACACTATAGATTTTCATTTGTATATGTGAATGTCAACATTATAAAAAAGATAATTTCCTGAATGAGCTAGAGGCCTGGAGGGCAGCAGGCCTCCAGATCTTGGAAGTCACATGTATCATTCCCTTTATACCACTTTACCTCAAATGTCACAGTTTCAAACCTCAAATTGCTCTGGAGTCCAAAATATGGAGGCCTGAATTATTCCAAATTACTGAAACACCATTCATATAGCGTTTCTCTAACAGTAGATGTTTTGGTGTGAGGATTGAGAGCACAGCTTTGTGTGAAGGAAATTCAGCCCATGAATTCCTCCCGTGGTAACCAAAGGATAGGGGCACATTTATTTCCTTCCATGGGAATTCCACCAGAAACTACAAAGAGTGCTAGTCAGAGAAGTTTCAGGCCTTTCAAAATTTCAAGAGAGGTTTTCCCAAACTGTGAGGTTTTAAAAGCAAACTATACTGTCCATTATTGCTTGATACCTACATTCAGAGATCCTATCTACACAAGAAAGGTGTTTTTTTTCTGCAGAGCTTCAGATATGAATTTAAACTGATGTAAAGAAAACTTATGGTTTCCCAGCAAATAACTTATTCAAGTTTTTATTGTATTATTTGATTTAGTTCATTCATTTTGAGAACAGTTCTCAAAGTTGTTCTAAAATTTATTGTCTGTAAGGAGAACTGGGGACAAATATCCTTTGTTTGCAGTCTCACAAAGGTTAGCATGGCAAGTTAAAACTGGAGTCCCATGGCAAAAGGGTCAAGGATGCTGTTAAATATGATTTGAGAAAACAAAGGATTTTGACATGGGAGATGATTCTTCAGTTTTCTGCTAAAGTGCATAAAGTTAAATCTTTTGCTGTCTCTATTCAGGACAGGTTCATTTTAGGGCATTTGGATGTCAAAACATGGGGGAAAGGTTCCTAAGACAGTTCTGATGTTGTTCGCTCACTCACAGTGAAATCAGCCCTTGGAAACTGTAAGAGACAGCTAGAAAAAAAATCTTCAGAACACAACACAGTACTGAAGAGTGTGATCACATTTACTTGTGAGAAACTAGGCTTCTCCCAAGCAGGAACCTTGCTCGAGTCATAAACAGAAGACAGAGATCCAATCTCTACCCCTGCTCCATGTAAAGCCAGCTCTGACCCTACAGCCATAGTGGTATACTCAGAGAAGAGCTTTCCATACATAAGATTAGAAAGCATATTCTTGAGGCCTCCCATCCTTTTTGTTTTTATAAGCCCTTATCTCAGTTCATGTATATAAAATGTGACCCTTAATGCCTTTCAAGCTAATACACAAAGCAGTTATATTTGGACTGCACATAACTGGAGAAGTCCAACAAAGCGCGCCAGGAGAAATCCAGCATATTTCCTATTTTAACAGTCTGTAATTTGAGTGTTTGTTCTCTCGAGTACCTTCAAATTATGCCAATTTCTAGAGATTAGAGTCTAGGCTAAGTACTCTCCATGAACAGATATATAGTGTATCTCTGTTTTAGTTGGAATAAGGTATATATTTGAATGGATTGCTCATTGCCTGAAAGAGCTATTCAGCTGGCTATAAAAATTGTGGGTTTGACATGGGAATGTTCCTGTGGCATTGTTTTACATAGCAGTGGCTGAATCTGAAACTTTAGATCCTCTTTGGACACTTCAGCTGTGATGTGGTTTGAACTGGAGTACCCAAGGCTCTCTTTGATTCCCTACCAAGGGAGAAGTAAAATATTATTGCATGTTTTTGATGTCCAGAGAAGTCTACATTACTTTCTCTTCAGGATCATCTTGCTGTGTTGCAGGTACACTTCCTTCCTGGTGAGTAATGATGATTAATTTATTTTTCGTGTTAAAGGAGTCAAGCTTAAAAACTTGAACTTAGTCTAAATCATTCACTGGAAAATGTTTCTGTTTACATATTACAAGTGGTGACTAAAGGTTGTTAAAGGTCTCTTATTAATCTGATGTTTCATATACTGACTCAAAACAAAATCATGGGCATATCCCAAGATCTTGTCAGATTTTATTTTTTAATTTTTCTGATAAACAGATATGTTGCTGACTCGAGGAGACTGATGTGGTTCAGTTGCTGCTGCAGATAAGTTCACAAGGCAATGAGCACTTTTCGGACCATCTTGCTTAGTATTAATTGTTAACAAAATGTAGCTAAATTTCATCTGTTGGGGAATTTTCTATTTACTAGGTTTCACCTCACATATAGTTGAAACTTTATATTGAAGGAATTTCTGATGAATATTTTTTGCTGAGTTTTACATTTACATTACATTTGAATTAGACAGTTTTGAATCATGCATGAGCAGCAGCTGCAAAAAGGATGATCTGAGCTTTTTAGAGTACACTGTGAAAAATATGGAACTGCTAAATTCCATTTCTGACTGTTCTAAGATGAATCAAGGCACAGTTTCTCTTGGAGTTTTGCTCCAAGAATGAGTCCTGTAGGATTTGTCCTAGTTTTGCCTGTCTTCAGTAAAAACAACAGTGCAACTGGTCTGTTCTTTGCCTGTCACAACCCAAATGGTTCCTTGAAACAGAGACCTACAATGTCAACTTGAGTATGTTGTATGAGTATTGACTGTAACTCTGTTTAGTCAAGAACATTATAATAAGAAAACTACAGATGGATGGAAAAAAAGCAGAGACTTTGGAATGAAAAGATTCAGTTGTTTCAAAATAGGTTGGGTCCTACGTGACTTTTTAAAAAAAGGTGTAACAGTCATATTTTTAAAAATAAAATAGCTCTACTGTGCAATTTTTGCTTTTTTCCAACAGAATGGTGTTGTGTTGAATTTCAGGGCTGACCCTGGAAAGCATCCTAGGTGGCAAAGCAAAGATCATTGCCAATGTCAAATGTTTCTAATTTATACCTCTCCAATGCTTTCAGAGTCTGGAGGCAAGATGAATTCTGACTGGACTGAAGGTATTATATTCCCACACACGTCTCATGAAGAAATTTCTTGGAAGTAAGAAAATCATGGAAGAAAAAATCTGTTACTCTTTTTGGCTTAGTGTAAGATGTGCATATGTGAAATGTAACTCAGGAGAGGCTTTTCAAAATCTCATTTCAGACTGGTGCTCATGACTGTGGCGGGTGTCCTCCAACAGTAACATTGCTATCAGCAAATGACCCTCTTCTCCAAGATCACAAGAATGCCACTGTGCTGTGCAAGAAAATGAGGTTGCATTTCACTTTAGGACAGAATGAAAGCTGGAACTGGTTTCATATTTCCCCCATGTTTTCTTTTCCAGTCTCAGTCATATCTGCATGGCTGATGGTTAACAGGGTGCCTTGCTTCCATGTGAGGAAGCATTTGTTATTGCTTGCTCACTATTTTCCATAGCAACACAATGTCTCTGTTTAAGATCCAGTGGAGATGAGCAAACAGAAAAGCCTCTAAGAAGCAGTTTGTAAAAGAAGCTCAATTAAACTTAACTCTTTCAGGTTAACTCTGCAGTCAGTACTTATTCTGTTGCTTAAAAATGTCTTGTCAAGATCCAGAATGCCCTCCATTTTTAAGCACAGGAATAGACATACTGGGTCAGATCCACTGCCTCCTTAACACAGAAAGCCATCTCTGCCAGCACTGGATAATGGATTCCTACAGAAGAACATAAAAACAGGGCAGGCATGACATGATAAATGCCCTGCTCTATCCTTTTCCTCCTTACCTACCCATGTTCCTGCAAGCTGTAACTGAGGAACTATAGTGACTAGAAGAGATGCCTATGTTTTTAAATGCAGGTGTGTACAAAGTAGTTAAATTGCAGATAATTTTATCCCTTATTTACTCCACTAATGGCAAGAGACAAATCAGAGTTTCTGTGATTACACATTGCACTCATGGAACATGTAAAAAAATACAGGCACAGATCAGAAATGGGAATCAGTGACTACTTGAAAGGTTCAAATCATTTACTGAGCCTTTTAAAACTGTGGAATGAGTATAGAAGTGTATAGCATTAAAATATCTGTGCTGACGACCACATTTTGTTCCCAGAGAATTAGAAGAGCAAGTGAATTATAAATTAAGCCTCATGTCACACTGCAAAAGATGAAGTATCCTAGAGACATACTCAGCACATGGAAAAGGCTACAAAAGCATGAGTAAGGATACACACAGCAAATGGAAACTGAAATATGTGCAGGATTTTGTGCACAGGTGCTGCCCTTGTAGCAACATTTTGTCGAAGCAGAAGCCATTTACAACCTGCATTTCTTTACAATCCTTTTCCCTGGCATATACATTACCTATTTGGTGATAGCAATAGTACCTAAGAACAGGAGAGGTAGGTAAAGACCACTACCTGCACAGTATTTCTTGCAAAAGATTCCAAACTGATCAGACCATTCACCGTAACTTTTATCCTAAGCCCTTCCATATATGAAGGGTGCATCAAGCCCAAGTCCTGGAGTCATTTCCTGTATCATATTAGCTGCACTTTTACCATCCCTTCCCTAATATTTATGTCCCTCAAGACTGCAGAGAAAACCTTGAAGAAACATATGCTAAAACCTGGGAATGTAATAAATGGAAAGAATTAACAATTTTCATTCCTGTGATTTCCAAACCAAACCCAGTTCTCATGAGCCTTGTTCAGGCAGACCTGCCAACACCTCACAGAATTGTTTGACTTGCTGCAACAGCCCTGATTCTCCATGAGCACAGTCTTTTTTCTTTAGTGCCTGTCCAGTCATGGGTGCTCTCCTTACTTCAGTGTGACATCCTAAAGTAATCATGTACTTACTCTTCAATTCAGAAAAATAAAAAAATTACCACTGCTTTGAAAGTAATATTTAAAATAAATGTTAGCTAAATCTCTGATTGCTCACTAGCAGCTCTTGTGTTTATAATGTTCATTTTCCATTTAATAGAGATAAATCTGGATTTCAAGTATAATGCTTTGATATTCCTACTTCTAAAAATCATCACAAATCATATGAAGCCAGTTTGCAAACACCAGTGAAACATGCACTCTGAGAACAACAGTGGCACTCTGCTGAAAAGGGCATTGAGTACATCAGGACAAAAGGAAGGGTAAAGGCTGATGTTTGTAAGCAAAACTCTATATTTTTGTAATCTAAACTGGCATAAGAATACTATTCTCTCTTACTAATGTTTTAGTTTGACTTTATTTTCATGGTTTGTTTCATCACCAGACCCACAGAGCTGAATAGCAGCCGTTTTACATGTGACCTAGAGCTACTGTTCTGTATCAAAATATTTATGTAGGATAATTAGGATTTTTCTTCTGCTACAACAATATCATGGTTACAGACACTGTTAAATATGCCCAGTGATTTATGAAAATATCAAGTAACAGTGAATGATAACATAGGTTCTTACCTCAAAAGGTAAATTTCATGGAAACAACAGACTGACACAAAATAATTGGCAGCACAAAAGAGAGTAGTGAGAAAATGAAAAGTGCCCAGGAGTGTAGATCTTCAATTTAAACATGCAATAGCAACAGAACAGAGGCAAGAAGACACACAGGCAATTTGTGTAAATGATTTCTATTTTCACAATCCAATCTGACAGTCTTTCTGCAAAAGCTACATGTATAGCACGGGATGTTTTTGGAGTAATTTATGTTATACAATTACGTATTCCTTGTAATAACTCCTATTTCTTTAACCACTGGGTCTACAGCATAAACATAAGATAAAAATAACTACCTAAAGCCTGAATCAGTTTCTAAAGTTTCATTACTTGTGGCTGGAATCTACCACTAAAACCCAGACACGCTGTGTGACATTAGAGCTGTCAGCTTACCACCCATGAGGCCTGAACAGCGTTCACCTCTCACGTGTCCATTTGCAGATCTGACGTGTATGTGCACAGAAATTCTGGCTTTTTACTGTATGGGTAAACATCCACAGCACTAAAAAACAAATGAAGGAGAATGTAAATTCAAAGGAATTAAAAAAAAATATATATATATAAAAATTAAAATATCCTTACTGCTGTGCATGGGGCTGCTCTGGAGGCGCCTCTGCTTCCCCTCAGGATGTGGCGAGGGATACACACAGGTCCCTCACAGAGAGAGCAGCAGCCCTGAGGGAAGCCCTGGCTCTCCCTGCCTCCTCACTCTGCACAGCCCCAGCTGCTGCAGGCTCCTGCCACCCTGCTGCCTTCTGGATCCATGGCAGGTCTCTTCATTTCCAGGTATTACATTACTCATTATGTTCTGGTTAAAACTGAAGAGCAGGGTTTCAAAAGGCACAGCAGGCTGATCTAAGGCTTGCTGCTGCCAAAGGCAGAGCGTGCACCCATTTGCCTGCTCGCCCCTTCTCACCGACAGGCTGGTGCTGGCACTTGCCAGAGCCCTCCTTATGTGCCAATTCTGTTAGCTAAAATGGCAGAAAAACCCACCTGAAAAACAGACAATGAAAAATTGAGTAATTCTCTGCCATTCTGGTGAATTAAATTAGAACGCAGCACGTGCCAGAGCAGGTGTAAGAAGGGAGATGCACAGCCAGCAACAGGAGGAGTGGGAAGAGGAGCGTGAAGAGATTGTCTCCTTTCTGCCCTGTTTGATCAGTTAATTCAATTTCAGTCCTTGTTTTATTTTAACTCTGAAGCCCTGGCCTATCAGCTGGGCATTGCCAGGCCTTTCCCTTCAGTCACAGGTATGTGCCACCAGAGCGCTGCCACCACTTTGGAACCAGGCTCAGGTATCCATCACTGCCCTCTCACTGCTCAGGAGGGCTGCCAGCAAGGAGCTTAAGTTCCTAGGACTGGAATTTCTTTTATAGTATTTAGGAACTGACTTTACCATTATGCTACAATGGCTGAAATGCAGCCTGAGCCCCTTTTGAGAATGAAAACTAGAAACCTGTCACAGTGCCCAGATGTGCACATCCCCAGGGTTTTGTTCTAAGAAACATCCTTCTAGAAAGTAATGTTAGCTTCCCTTGTGCAAGGCAATGGACTGATGCAAGTGCCAGTAACTTTTCTGAAGTGGGATGTAAATATTTTTCTTTAAAATCACTCAATAAAACCGTGAGGAAAATGCTGTGCAGGTGAAAGCATTATAACCTGCATACAGATTAATCTAATAAGGTGTTCATATTGGCGTAATATCAAAAAGCTCTCTTGGGTATGATAAAATTTACCAACTAATGTATCATATAATTTTATGCCTTTCCTGAAAAACTAGAGGAGCAAATCCATTGCTTTTTAGATTTGCTTATATCCTTCTTCCCACGCAACAGACAGAATGTTTTTTATCAGTGCTAAGGGCAGACCGAAGAGTTTCTGGTATAAAGGCATAAGGATAACAAAATGCAGTGGTTGAAGTTTAAATCAGCAAATTTACAACAGGAAATAGAACATATTTTTAACACTGAGGTATGTAACTACTGAAGCAGTTTACCACAGGCATGGAAAACTCAGCATATTTTGCAATCCTTAAATTTGAACTGGTTGCTTTATAAAAATATATTTTCTGGTGAAGTTTTTGGGGTAGCCATGGAAATTGCCAGACAGGATAGGCATGAGGTCAGGCCTTATAACCATCCCTTTTAACCACAAGCTATGATTATCACCCTCTTTACCTAACAAGCCATAGGCTGATAGTCTTTCAGACAACCGGTATGTTTTCTGCCAACAAAGTTGGCCAACAAAGCCAACAAAGTTGGCTTGAAAGCTGAAGCTGGAGTGTGCATTCACTGATTCCACTGAAGAGCAGATGTCCCAAAGGCCTTCAGAGAACCATGAATTTGGAAGAAACCCTACAGTTAGGGCCAAATACAGCTGCTTCACCCTACATGACTATGGATTTTAGTGAAAGTAATCAGCCCAGAGTAATTCAAGTGCTATACATCTTTTGCTTTCCAGTTTCATTTAGTATTGGCCACATCCAAAAGAGTATTTGGAAAATATTTTTTTGCCTATACTGGCAATTCCCCCAAAGAGCAAGGACAGAGATGTCATTGATTTTAATTTCACTAAGTGATTGTTATCACTAAGTGTAATTATCCACTGTCAAAGTCCATGTTACCCAAAAAAGAGAATGGAAACCTAACAAGTGTCAAGTCCTATTACCCATTGACTCAAAGAGCTGCACTTGCTAGGGGATATTTCTTTTTGTCTAGTATCCAGCTAGAAATAAATATTCAAAGGGAAAACTTGGCAGAAAGGAAATAAGAAAAAATAATAACATTACTTAACAACAGTAATGCAATTGAATCAATATTCTGGCATCAGTGCTATGTATTTCAGGACTACAAGTTTTGGTATTTTCCAGACTCTTCCACCTTATAGCTGCCCATTAATTACCTTCATTTGTCAGCTGGCAGTACAAACAAGGTACAAATGTTTAGTCTGGTACTTGTGTTAATATCTAGGAGCTGCAGTAGACAGAAGGTTTCCAGAACTCTGCTGTATAATCACCCTATGAAATTGCTTAGCTCTGATGTTTGCTAGCACTACTAGCATGTTTTCTTTTTCTTACAAATAAAGTAACAGATGAAAATGTCCCAAGCCAATGCTAGCTTGTTTGCATTCTTAACAAAACCAGTTTAGTGCAGAGCAGTAATTTCACCTCAAAATCAGTTTTATATGTGCTTACCTACAAGTTGCATTTGAGCATTCAGTTTTAGGGCCAGAATGATTTACAGAGTGGAAGATTCCTGTAAGCTGCCTTGGGTTCCCACCTCATGAATAACAGTGTAGGCAGAAATGGAGGTAAAAGCAGGTCCATAAACTAGCCTGTTCTGTTGGTCTTCTCAGACAGTGAAGCAATAGCATAATGAGACAAGAAGCACATTGAATGTTACTGCTGTGCTCCCACCAAGGGAAACAAACTTGATCCTAGACATTGGCTCCCTCAGTCACTTGTTGCAAACCAGAAACCAAAGCAGAGTATAAACATGTATATGCACAAGAGCTTTCCATCAAGCCTGGCATTGGACCAAGCTTCCTCGTTGCCATCTAAGCCAGACAGTGCAATGCTTCACCAAATCTCTGACTACAGATAGCACATCATTCCTTTTCTGAAGTACCCATTTAGTAGCAGCAGGCAGTTCAACGTTGAAAGAAATCTTAGCAAAACGCATCAGCTCGGACCCTGTGTCTAAATTTCTACTGATGCTTTGTTCAGAGGCATTGTCAGCCTGCTTGGTCATGCAGCCAGGACCATAACACTGTTAGAGTTCCTTGGACTAAAGCTTTTCTACGAGCAGCAGCAACAACTGCTGTAAGTTCTACTTTTTTTTTTTTTTTAACCAACTAGAAGGTAACCAAATAGATACAGGTGAGATTCGGCCCTGTTCCCTAAAAGACTTTCCCAGAGCATAATAGTGTGAATATTTTGATTTACACTTGGTTTCTCAGGCTCTTTTCGCACTGCAGCTACAGAAGAAAAAAGTAGCAATTCAGTGACCTACTAACTTTTTCCACATGAAAAGCCAGGAGCAGAACTGGCATATTAACCTAGTTCCTCATGTAGCAGTAGGCTGGCATGGATGTAATAGACAGATACAGTAGGCGCCCTGATCTTGCAATGTTTTACAAATGTCACTTAACATTAATAGTCAATACTTGCAGGACTGTTGTTGAAGTCAGGTACAATAAAACTATAGGTCTGCACAGAAGAGAGAGGGTAAGTGGCCTTTGCTGTCTGTCCATGTGGAAGTACGTGCTTCGTCTTGTTTCAGACAACTACTGAATAGAGCAATAATGCCAGTTTACTTGTCTCTATACATTAAAGAAATATCATGAAGATTTCTATTTTCAACATTGTTGCTTCTGGCTCTGGTTGAGGCAGCCTGCAGGTTTATACAGCTGAACTTTCCTCATCTATTTTATACAGATTCTTTTTATCAATATAAACACAGACCAAGGCTAAAATATTTTAAAAATTAAGCTAGAGACAAAAGAGGTCAGCTGGTCCCCAGAGGAAGGGTTTGAGCCTCCCAGTCAGAGAGACTGGAGAATTTCCTCCTTGTGTCTCAAAGGCTGTTGCTAAGGAGACCACTTTTGCTTCAATGAAGTTGTGGGATGGACCAGTTGACATATATGTGATATTTCTGCTACTAAGAAAAGAGAAGTTCAAGCTGCGGAGTCTTCATCAGGATAGAGCACAGACACCCCCTTACAAGGCTCTTTTTCACTGCTGTACTTGCTTCTCACTACTTTTCTCCTTTCTTTGCAGTCAACTTCATTTCAGTCAAGAAGAAAAATATTGCTGTGAATGGCCAGGAGATGATACATTACTACTGGTAGAAATCCAAGGGGAGCACAAGATTTCCCAGGGAACAGCTCTCCAGCTAGGCATAATCCTTCCTTTACAAATTCAGCAGGTAATCATTCTAAACTTAGTTCCATCTGTATATTCTCTATCAGTATGCTTTTACAACAACAGGAGGTAGAATAAATGAACATGAGCTTGTTTCACCCCAGGTAGTGCTTCTGTGCTACTGAATAGTTTCAATGGTGCTTCTAAGTAGCACAAGTATTTGGCTTGGTTTAGAGCTTAAAATGACTATTTTTACATCTAACCTTCCAGCATTCTCAGTTTTGGTTTTATGCTTTTTTTCACATTGACGTTTGTATCAATAGATTTGACATTCACATCAGTTGTGTGACTGAGGTTGCAAGACCTCTATTGTCCAATCTATTGTTTCCTCATGATGATCTTTCTGTGAGATAAATTATGAACATTTCCTAAAAAGGAAGGGAGAGGAGTTTCCACTGCAGCACTATTGAGAATCAAAAGGTCATTCAAATCTGATATACTTTTAAAAGTTTTACTGTTATTACTGCTTTGATTACAAGTGTACTGGTTCACCAAAATAGTTATATGCAGGAAAAGCTGTTGGGTGGACACCCCTGTGTAAATGCATTGCACAGAAATAGCTACACAGCTTCTAGAATAAGTTCCACTTGAACAGGCATGTTCATCTGCACTAAAAAAGTTCTGTAAAACCTTGTAACAGTAAAACTAGTGTAGATAAGGCTCCCCTAGTAATCTGTGGCTCATCTAGGAATAATAAACAATAAGCCCTTCCCTTATTTCCTGAACCTAACTTTACAAAACAGTTGCACAATATGGAAAAAGGGAAAGCAGGTTTTATCAAGGAGTTTCATTCTCATACCAGGTGAAGTGAGACTCCCTTCCCCAGTAATGATGGCATGTTACATTCTTCACTTGGTTTTGGCTCCAGCTCCTTTAAACTCGGACATAGTTTTGGTCTTTAACTTTTACAATTTTTTATCCATTAGTGATGTAAAGTGGCTTACAATGTATACTTGAATAGCACAGATCTTTCACACTGAAGGAAAATGTAAGCATGTGAAATAGACAGATGACAAAAGTGGATTCAGGAACCTTAATTTCTTTTCAGTTCATTTAGGTTCTTCTATTTCACTATAATAGATACATTGATTCTCAGTCTACAGGGAAGTAAACATAAAAATGGAATATGGCAAGACGATGAAGAGCTGATGTTTCATTTCAATTGTCTTTAAAGAGAGATTAAAGTAACTTATCTAAACCAATTAATTTAATAATACAAATACATGTATTTACACTGAAATTTTACATGTATTTACATTTAGATTTTACACGTATTTACATCTAGGTACTGATTCTATTAGAGGAATATGAGCTTGATTAACTTTGGAGTAAACAGGAAGCATAAACTATTTGATTCCGTGATGGTCTTTTGCTTTGTACTCAATTATGCTTTGAGGGAAGAAAGCCAAAATATCAAAGGTGTACTAAGGAGGCTGCCAAACTGTGAAAAATGTGCCATTTAGTACCAGCTACTCTTCCTACTGCTGAGAAGGAGCAGGTTCCAAAGCAGGCAGATGAGTGAGGGCTGGTGGCAGCTGGAGAAAAGTAAGACTCATTTAGTGTGGGGGTGGCTGGTTTCCTATGGCCCAAAATTGCAGCAAGGACACCTGGAAAAACTCTTGAAATGACCTAATGTGCCACAGTTTGCATGTCTTTTGAAACTAAAAGGGAATTTGGTTGTTGTTGTTACTTTTTGTTTTGGAGGAAGGTATCATAATGTTCTGCAATACATTGTATTTTTATGGAGCATTGTTTCATAAAATCATCACCTCCTCGATGCTGAGCTAGTAGGAAAGAATGAAATTTCATTGTAATGTCACTTAGATCACCAATCAACTCTGGTTTCTTTTCACTTAATTACTCATCTCATCCTAAACTATTTATATCTTAGAAATACTTGGTTTATTTTTCCCACTCTGAAGGAATGCAACTAGAACAAATTGAAAACAAAAGAGAAAAAACAAAGTGGGTTTTTTTTTCAAAATGAATGAGCATGGAGTTGTTCTTCTGAAAACACTTTTAGCTCTTGATAAATTATTAACACTTAAGGAAGAAAAAGCCTAAATCACCAGAGATTTAACTGCAGACTCTTTGTGCTGAACCTTTTTTCTTTTTTAAAAGTTTAGGAAAATAGTAGAAACCCTTCTTTGTTCACAATGCATTAATTCTTACTGCCTGTAGAAATTATTTTGGAAGGTATCATGTTTTAAATACAAGTTTCCAGTAATTTTTCCACGTTACTTCTTTGCTTGTGGGACTGAGCTTGTAGGCAGTATTGTACAATGGGGGCTTCACTTTCAAAGCTGATATGTTTTACACTCTGAGTATGTTATTCAGTTTCTCCAACACAGTCTGGAGAACTCCTGCAATACACAAAGCTGGGGCTTCTCAACGCCAAAACAAAGTGAATCACTAAGTTGCTTTGCACACGTTCCTAACACCTTCACTATTTGTGGATTTTAAATTTGTGAGGAACACTCTTTGCTAGCAAAATGTGATTTCAGCTAAGCCATGACAATTCTCAGCAGCTGAGGAACTCTTGCCCAGCTGTCACGTATTGCTATAATTCACCTTCTCTGTGATAATATTTGCATTACAGCTATTAAAACCCATTAAAAATAAGCCATATGCAGAATTTTTCCCTTTACCAAAGAGGATGACAAATAGAAGTTGTGGTCTTATACCTTATGGTTAACATCCAGGCCATCTGGGCTGCAAGAAAGTGAAAAGGAGTTTTGCCATTACTTTAAATGCCACCAAGTTTTCATCAGATATTGCAACTACATCTGTCCAGATACACTCAAGGCAGACTTTCTTCCCGCCTTCAAAATGTCATGAAAAATGAGAAATTTTCTCAGGAAATGAGAATTTCTCATCATATCCACACAATACATTCATAGCCACTGTTTCTAGTGCCTGGACTTCCCTTTCAGAAGTAGGTCTGACCACAAAGATCTGCAAGTTCAGAAATTCAGGACTATGTTATTGTAAGACTTAAATGTCTACTTAGCAGCAAAAGCCAGCACTAGCATCTCCCTTCACTGCTTCATAGTCCATAGTGGTAACTCACTTCATGCAAGATATAGGAAACTACTAATGCAAATCAAAGCCCAAGTCCCTAACAGGCTCTTCCAGTACAAATTGGGAAGCCCACACACCGATGAAACCACTTTTGTGAAACTGCACCATTATGTGTGTACAGGAAGGATGAACTTAAAATGGAATACTTGCAGAAAAGAGCTGAAAGAATCATTAGGGAATGAAAGTCCTTTTTAGAGATTTAAATAGAACAGCTTGTTTAGTCTAGCAAAATTAAGATTGAGGGAGAAAATGAAAGCTGACAAACACACTGTTGAAGAGGTAAACATCAGGAGAAAGAGCTTCTTAGGGTAAAAGACAGCACTGGCACAAGGGTACAAACTGACCCTTAATGATTTTAGAATAGAGAAACAAGAAGGTTGCTGCAAGAGTGAAATGCTGGACCTATGACAGCAACAGTGCAAACAAAGGGTTTAAGATGGGGTTTGACCTTGCTATGAAAGGGTCTATAACATGGGACAAGCTATGTTCACTGTGATTCTTTAATGAAGTTTTAGCTTTTTAAGACCTAGTCTACAAACAAACGCATACTGAAATAACTCCAGCCATTGCCTCTCCAGCTGTGAGCAAGATCTTCACACAGCAGATGAATTCCACAAGAATAAAGAAATGAGTCCAGATTCCCTCATGAGCAAGAGAAAAAGGGACTTAGCTTTTCTGCGTTGGGAACTCGTTACTGTAGAACAAAGGAAAAGCTTCAAATCTCACTGCATTCAGAACAAAATATAAACCTAATTTGCTTGATTTCCTATAGTAAGCATTATAGGCTCAAAGACAGGCTCTGATTGTAAAGATATTTTTGTTATTTTTACAACTGGGAAGAGAAAAAATAGAGAAAAAACATGTTTGGGGTTTTCATAACTTATAAAATGTTGATTTTTAAATTTTTTTGAGAAATATGGGCAGGTGCCTACCTTTAAGGAACAATTCGTCATCATTTCCTCAGAGCAATTTCTTCTAGGATATGTGTTTTTAGACAACTTAAGAACTTAGAAAAACAATTTCAGAATGACTTCGGTTTGCAGTGCTGTATTAACAAATAACTTGGCAAAAAGACTTTGCCTTTACATATGTGCAGGCTTATGGCTGTTCTTAGAATTCTCTTTCTGCTGTGCTACACCCAGAGACTACACCTAGGACTTCTGTCATGGCCTAGTATTCCCATGATGACAAAATTCCTTTTAATTTTCTAATCAGAACATATAAAAGTGGTTTCTAAAGATAGTGTCTTTGTCCTGTCCTAGTGCTGATCCAGAGGTGTCTGCTTGGCTGCCATATTTCCATGCAACACAGTGAAGCCTTGCTTGTTGCATGGCTCATCTTAAAAGTACCAACTTGCCTTCACAAGTCTTAAACAGAGAAAAGCAAAGCATTAGAGCCACATCTCTTTATGAACAGGTTTAGATTTTCTGGTTTTTAATTCCTCATTATATTTTGTCTGATCAGAAGAAACCATTCATCCAGTACATTAAGGGCTGGCAGGCACCAGAAAAATATCAGTTATTCTTGTTGAGCGTATTAGGCTACTCAGTAATCTTATTCAAAGATCTAAACTATGTATTTATAAAACAATTAGAAAATTATCTCTGTTGTAAAACAGTTACTGCAGGAAGGGTTTGGGCCAGTTGGATCTAGCAGTGCATCTCAAAGAAGGGGAAAACAATCCTATAAATGGATAAGATTAAGAAGACTTATGAGATCATCTTGAAATTTCCCCAAGATAAACATCAGGAATAAGTTATCATAGAAAGCAAGTGGTGATTATCTATGAACTCAAAAGATACCTGACTCTTCCTGAGGTGAACTAATGATGTTCTTCCAGAGTAGTATCCTGTCATGATTGAATTGCAGACCCATGGTCTAAACTGGGCTGAGTGGGACACTTCCAAGGCCACCTATGCATTAATGGAAATATAACTGGGGATTCTGTGATGGATTTCCCAGTTCAGTATTAATTTCTGCATAGATTTCTTGTGTTCTAGACTGCTCAAGCAGTGGTGGCCAGAAGAAAGACACACTGAGTACTTTACTGTGGCCTTGATGCCAAGAACGGGGGAAGGAGGAAGGGGGCAAACCCAGAAGCACTGGAGCATTATAAACTTACATAGCTTCCCACAGACAGATTTATTTCTGATTGCATTGTGACAACCTCTCAGATCTATAGATAATATGTTTTGAAGTGATAATTCTTCCTTCCCTCCACAGGAGCTAAACACAATTTCACTGTAAAAATTAGCTGAAAGACAGCAAAAGAAATTTCACAGAGCACCATGGACTCCACTTATCCTCAGGTCAGGTCTACCACTTCCAGTCTGTCAGTTTTACTGTAGAGAAGCCCTGATTTCCTGAGGCCTGATTGGTACTGTGAGAATCCCTCACAGGTGTAAATAGTTACAGCTTTATGGATGGATTTGAGATATTTCATTGTTTCTTTTCTTCCTTTTCTTTATCAAGTCCAGACATCAATGAGTTTTATAAAAGGTATGTGAAATGCTATTTAAAGCAACATTGTGGAGGGAAGGAAAACCACCAAAACTGTGTCACATTTTGCTTTTCAAGGTGTTCTTTTGCAGGTTAAGTTATGAATTCTTGGTTTATTCAGTTAGAATGTGTAGGGATATTTCCCAGTATCGCAGCTTTCTAAATGTCAGAAAAGTCTCACATCTTTTTGAAGTCTCCTATACCACACACACATTTGTAACTAGAAAACACTTTAACTGGACAGGTAAACACATTCAAAAGAAATGTAGATTTAATCAGGAGATGTGATTGAATAGATTATTGCATGAGTTTTAGAAGGAAAATGTGGAAGCTCAGTATTTCAGACTGTGTGTCCTCCCTACTTTGACTCCTTCATATGCAGACTTTTTGCATACAAAAATGAAAAGACCTGGTTGATCTGAAAAGCTGGCATGTATCAATTAATAATCTTAATATAAATTTAATGCTGGTAGAAAGTATAATGGGTATGAAAAAGCAGGTATAGAATGCAAATAAGAGTATATATTAAACTCTCTTGAATGAAGATTATTTGCCCTGTCAATAGATTTTCCCCTAAAAGGAAACAGTTCACAGAATCCAAAAAATAGCCATGCGCAAACCCAGTTGTACATATCTCTGCCTGACAGCGATGAACTTTTTATGAGATAGTTTAAATTACCTCTTTAATACATTTCCTAAAAAGGAAGAGACAGAATTGTCCGCAGCAGATTAAAAGATGCGTTAAAAAAGAATGAACAAACTGTCCAAAGTTGGACTCCATACTATTTAAATTTATTTGCACTTAGCACACATCTGAATATGAAAACAGGAAGCCAAATTCAGCACCAATTTATACTTTGCATGACTTCCTAGACTTTGGCCTGGGATACAACACAGTACACAATTAGCCTGGCTTGCTAAAGAAATGCAGTTTGTAAATGTCAGTGTGGGTTCATGTATGTGTGGGATCCTGAAGTACTTTTGGAAACCTTGGTTTGTTTCAGTCAGAGTGAAAATAAGCAGCTAGAGAGCAGAGAGAGACCCCTCTAGTATGCCTATAACCTCCAATGCCGAAAAGGGTGTACATGAAGAGCCCTTTTTAGACATGAGAGAATTCACACAACAGAATTTTCCCCTTCTCCCAAAGGCGTGAAAGCTTGAAAAAACCCTAACGCATTAGCAATGTTGGTTTATTTGTATGTGTGCATACTTCCATCTTAATATGCATAGTGTTATAGATTCAGCTTTATTTTCTACCAGAAAAAGCTGCATTATCTAGTGGGTCAGTCACTAACTTATGCTCTTTTCTCAGATTTGCCCACAGGCATGATATATCTTCCAATATGCCAAGGGCCAAATGGTTATGATTTAATGTAGCAAGGAAGCTTTCAGAATGCACCTTGAAAATACAAGTTAAAAGTGGAGAGAGGGAGGCAGTAGGACTGTTTTTAAAATCCACATTCCATTTTCAGAACTGCAAGAGAATCCCTACAAATGGAAAAGTGCATAATTTATATTTTGCTTGCTCTCACATGACACACAGAAAACAAAGTAGAGTGAGCACACTTTAACCTGAGTGACACTTTGCAAGGTACATGGTGAAGAGGCAAGGCCCACAGTTCCAGCAGGGGAAAGCTTCAGGACTGTGAATGAACTGGAGTGCCCTGATAACGTCCTGTCTAGCAGTGCACAGACCCAAGCAGGCATTCATTTTCCATTCTTACATTTATTTTTCAATAGAAGGAAATGAACATATGGGGCATGCTTTAAGCAGGGCTTACTTTAAGCAAGGCATACTTTAGCTTTGTCTTGATGTTGTTCCACTGAAGGCTTTTAGCTTCCATGTGCTCTGTGTCATTGTTGCTCAATGCAAACATAGTCTGAATGAATCAATTTCTAAGTTAAGTGGTAAAGGGTTTTTAAGTTGGTGTGAAGGCACTGAGACTTAGTGAGCAACGCCACAGCCTCCGACAGATTACAGGACATCAGAGCCAATTTTTTGTTCCTTGAAGTGCAAAGTAATCTTCCTGCTATATGACTGTCTCTTACTCTGATAAAATGATGTGGTGAAAGAAAGCCACCCCACATGCATACCTCTTACAGTTTCCCTCTTTTCATTCAGTAACTGTAGGAAAGAAAAATACCTTTTGATTACTCTCAAATTAGGGAACAACCCACAATATGAACAGGATAAAGATTTTTTCATTATGCTGCAGTAATTAAGGATGCCTGTTTCTCTTTCTGGTTTGCTTTAGGAATAGTGTCAGGTACTCTGTGCCTACAGGATGGTTTAAGGTTACAGATACCATTAGGGTAGAGTGTCTCATGCTTCACTTAGAACAATTTAAACAGAGAGTTATTCCATGGTGGTCTGATCACACCTGTTCACACTTAAATGATTCTGCACAGATCTGAACTCTGACATCTCTGCTAAGGTGTCATGGTGCAATGTATATCCCTCTGTTGTTGGACATGTGTTGTCTTACTTCTTGTACTGTGATGACAGCCAGGCTATTCTAACTGCTTTCCACACATAGGATGAGACAGGCCCTGTTCCCCAGCAGTTCCAAAAAGACAAACAATCAAATAATTATGTTAGATGCCTTGCTTGTAATCCCTGAATATTAGATTTCTTGAAGCCATCACTGTCCCATCTTGGCCTCTTTTCCAAGTCATGTAATCATATTGCCTTTTGATTGCTTATAGTTCAAACTGAGAGCAAAACCTAGATCTTCTTCCTTCCAATGATACAGTTCTTAATGAGAGTTTACAGAAAATATGATTTTAAGGCATCTATCATTGAAAGCACTCCAGTTCCATATAACAGTACTCCTTAGATAACCCAACTAATGCCCTCAGGCTAAGCATTGCTCTCCAAACATTTTACCTGTAAATGTTTTCACATAATTTGACAGAATTTCACTCAGTTAGAAGCACAGTGTTATCTCTCTTATTCTAGACATGTCAGTCTGCTGTGAAGATTAAATGATCTTCCCAAGTTCCGGGCACAGATCAAGTCTGTGCTAGAGCCAAGTGAGCCTTAGAAGTTCAGCTTAATGCTGTAGTCAGAGAAATCTTTCTCCTTCGCTTTGTTCTTCCTATTAGCTCGGTTGGCTGCTCCGGCAATGCTAGGGGAAACTCCCTGCAGCGTTCCAGAGCAAGCACAGTTACCAGTGTTGGAAAGCACGTTACTTCCAGCATGAGAAATGGTATTCCTCAGCGTGCACTTCCCTAATGTGGTTAGGATCTCTGCAACACTGCCACAGGCTATAAGGTTCACTATAGAACCCTAGTTAACATTTAGCTTATTTGTGGTTTACATTCAAAAGTAATTTTATAAGACAAATGCAGTGAAAGCTCTTGCAACCCTGCAGATGCAGAAGGCCAACATTTACAGCTGGATTGTTAAGTTGCTGTCTCCATCTGCATTTTTCTAGTGAGAGCAGTTTGGATGAAATAACAAGTGATGTGAAGCTTTTCTAATTTAGAAAATACTTGATGATTAAACATAAATACATGAACCATGAACTGCAGATATGTGTTTCTGCCAGGAGAGGAAATAGAAATATTATGATTAAGTATATTCTCACGATTTTTTCAACCCACCAGATAAAATTTACTAGAAATTAAGGAGGAAGAATGAATACATTCCCAGACATTTCTTTGTACTGCGCCAACTGCCTTGTCAAAAAGGAATAGGTGGAAGCCCTGAGAGACAGGGCTAATATCCTCTCCGTATCATTAAGAAGTACCAAGTATAGGCTGGCACTCTGTTTCCTATAAGGAGAATAAATATTAGAAAAAAAATGCCATTCAGTTATTACATTATAAAAAAAGATGTCAGTGGTATCTCTTTAGGACTCCAAACATTTAAGATAAGTTTCTTTTGATTCTCATACTGCCTTTAGACTGATGTCTAAGGAGCCCAGTGTAAATGTTTTCAGTTAAGGTGTTTTTTTTTTCTCCAGTGAGGTGTCCTGGAACAGCATTAGCACTTTGCTAAATGAGCAAAAGCAAAAAGGTTTGAATTTTCTATGCCAGATGGCTCCATCCTACGTAGCAAACAGTGAATGGCCCAAGGCTCTTGCATTTGTACTGAACCAAAATCTAATCGCTTGTTAAGATGGCTTTTGTAGCTACTTGTGACTGTAGCTACTGAAGATAAAATTAAATTTCATCTCCCAGATCAAAAGGATTACCTACAAAATTCTGCCAGAGGTTGTCATGGTTCTCAAGAGGGACCTTGCCCCTGTCCACGGGCTCAGGAGTCCCATTTCACCTCAGCCCAGGGCCTTCAGTCCCTGTCCTAGCAATGCCATAGGAGTGGTGGGTCTTCACCTCTGCCACAGCTTGTGTTTCATTCTGACAGGAGGTTCTAACAGAAGGAAGGTTCCTAAATATGTGATTATCTTGAGAAGGAACAGAAACATAGCACAAGATACAAGTCACCCATCCTCAAACCTAAAGTCCTAGTTTCTCTGACACAAGCTAGAAATGCCTTAGATGATGAGGAAGATAAATAGCTTTAAGAATGTGTAGGGTCCTACTACAATATACCCATGAAAAAGAACATTGTCTCTGGTGTAAATATTCTGGGAAATTTATTTCTCTCTGGGAATACCCTGGTATAAATTCAAATCTATGATTTTACTGTAGTGATGTTAATGTATACCAGGAGAAAATGAGTCCTTTTATAACTGTTGTAGGGAGAAAATAACTTACAATATTCAAAAGTAAACAGAAAGTATTAGGTACTTCCTTGATTTTCTAGCACTTGTAAAACACTAATTAGAGAGAAGCAGTTAGTGACAGATCCAGCCTTACATTTAGAGTCAGGAAACCCTTTCAAAAAACACGTAAAATGAAAGCGTTTATAGGAAACAGATGTATTAATTTACTTTGTGTTCACAGGAAAAAGCAAAGGGATGCAAGCAGACCAGTTAGGTCACTGCTAATTTAATTGATTTACAACAACCATTTACTTCTCTGCTTGGAATGAAGTCCAGTGTATCAGCCTCTCAGCCTCTTCTCACACCATCCAAACTCTACTTGGTCTCTCTGTGCCAGGTCCAGCACCTTTCTCTGTTAGTCTTGCATCTGGGTTATTTGTATGAGATGTATCAGCTGCTTCCAATTCTGGTCATGAAAGACATTCTCAAAAAGAGAGCCACTCAAACTGTCCTTTCTCTCACCAATTTTAGCAGGAATGAAAAAAATTTGAGCTGATACCTCCCACATTTTTCTGAAACTTGGCTTCAGTCAATTTCTGTTGCTTGTTGAGAATTTCTTACACAAATCAGATAACATCCTTCAGCTCTAATTCTGATAATTAGCTTCCTTGTTATATACCCATAAATGCAAAAAAGAAAAGGGATTATAAAGCAAAATCATCCTTAAGCAAGGTTTTGACTTCCTTTTGACTGACTTTGGATTTGGTTTGTTTTTTTTTTTTTTAGATTTTCTGCCCTTTCCTGTCATGTTCATATATTGTACAGATGTTTACACCCATTTGCCAGCAAATCCAGGTAGTGCTGTCCTATATATACTTTGTAATGGTACAGGTAAACAGGTGAAATGAACCAGATACCATCAGTACCTGAAAGTTTCAGGAGTGAGAATTCAAGTTCAGGGTTTCTGCTAGCCTCCTCCTCCAGCTGCCTTCCATCCTTCAGCTGAGATCTAGCCTGAGGGCTTGCTTCTTAGTGTCTGGGTTTAAGCCTTCTTAGAAACTGACCTGGCCTGTACCTCCCACTGACATCCTCAGCACAATGCTGATCACCTCAGTAAGGCTGGCAGGGGAGCTGGGACAGTTCAAGGGTTCTCCAGCTGGATGATTATTGGGATTTTCCTGCATGTTTTTCTATCCCACTGTGTATATCCCAGCTTCTAGGATTGTACAGATGTGAAACTTAGCAAATACTTATGCACAAATTAGGCATGTGCTTTATGGTACTACTTTCTTCCTCTGGCACATCGAGATTACATCTTTAGGCCTCCACTTTAGTTCTTCAATTAGTAAAAGAGATGAAGAAGTGCTTTGTGGAATATCAGAAGATTCATGACGCGGCTGTGGAACTGTCTGTGCAGTTGTACAGTTAGAACACTTTTCCCACAGCCACAGAAAACTGATGGCAATATCCAAGGCAGCTTCTTCCAGTCCTCAGTTCCAGCCAGAAGGCCAACTTGCAGCAGGATCTTGGTTTTCAGGAAATAGCTGTGTAACCCCCCCTTGGAAAGTCTAGCTTCAGTTTATCAAGGCTTTAGGGGGCAGAACTCACAAACCAGAAATTTAGATTTTGATCTGACAAGCAGTATTTTGACAGCTGAGATGGTAGATCAGATTACACAAAGCAGTATGTTACAGAAGACCATGTCAGAACAGAAGCTGAGCATATTTCAGCTTTGCATCTTCTAAGTCTTTACAGGTAAAACTGAGCAGAACTGAAATATTCAGGGATCCAGCTCCTGAGGGAAGTAACAAGAAGGCCTTAAAGAAATAGGAAATCTGCTTTGCTAGTGTAAAAGTCCTGTTTCTGACTTGAGGAAAAGTTCTCCTCCAAAACACATTAGTTCATTTCGCCTAGAGCAATGGTTATTATTTTAGTTCAGACCACCCACCCTCATCACAGACTTGAGGATTTACAAATTTAGAAGAACAATCACATAGAATGGATAATAGGGACCAAAAAATCCTGCAACAGTGGGATATTTTTCAGCAACCAAAGCCAGGAAATCAAGTATAAAACAAGACTAAGCAAAAATTACATGACTGCAACAGCTGTTATTAGAATCCATTTTTGCTTTCTAGAGAATACTTTCTTGGAAAGGTCTGCAAGATAATGACTTTCCATTCAGCAAATACTTTTAACGTTCTAATCATGTTATTTGAAACTGGTCTACACAGAAAATGTCTAATTCCCCATTTCAGCCAAACTTCCCCTATGCTAACAAGTGACAGATTTTTCCAGTGGAAGTTTTGCTTAATTTCTCTTTAAATTCTAAATCCCCAAGTCCCACAAGAAACATATGGCCAAGATGAGCCTTGAACTTGCTTTCTAAAACATGAAAAGCACTATACTCACAGAACCACCATTCTTCTTGGATCACGAATGCACTGAAAATTTGATCCAGGCTTACAGACAGACAATATGAAACTGAAGGCAACCAAACATTATCTTAATTGGGCATTCTACATCTCACTTCCTCATTTACAGGAATAATATGAGACTGGGCATCAATGAGACATGCAGCTACAATAATAGATGTGTTTAACTGGAAACACGGGTAATGACTGCGCTCCTAAAACATGCTGAAGGAATGCTTCTAGGTGGCACTCATTCTCTAGAACTTTCAAGGATAAATATATGAAATTATCCATGACTTAAAAGCTCTGATAGGAAGATACAAATAAGTATGGTTATCTAATGAGAAATAGTCTTCAAACTGTGTTGGAATTCTACCTAAAGACTTCAGTGAAAGCTGCTGGAAGTCTGCCATTAACTTCATTGGGACCAAAGTACCTCCTATCTCCAATTAAAATCAGTGTAAGTCCCAGAGGTCCTATCTGCTTGGAGCTTGCCCTTGAAACCTCAGGAACTCAACTGAATTGGAGAAGTCAATAGAATTAAGATAGTAGCATTGATTTGCCCCTCAGTCTCATATCTCTGCAACTAGTCTGTTTCATTATAGCAGAAAACAAAACTTTGTGTTTTGGTGAGGCTATGTAGTGAATCACAAAGACACAGCTATTTAAAGGGGTTTTTATTGTATTGCACAAGATATTTATGCAATCCATGTAGGTAACAGTATTGAAGGATCCACATTTCCCAAAATATTGGCTGTTGCAGCACACATCACAAGCATTGTGAATAACCAGTGCCTTCTTCAAAAATTAAAATAATCAGATGCAAGTTTAAGCATGTTGTGGAAATAAATGAAGAAAAAAGCGAGAAATATCAATACATATTTCTTTTCAAACACACAAATATACAATTTTCAGAAGAGCACCAATAATGCCAAGCAACTATTTTGATGAGATACTGGATGTGTAGGCCCTGCAGTGAAAAGCCAATATGCACACAGAAAATATATTTCAATTTTTAAAATAATTTAACCATAATATCTTGCATGTGTCACTGTTTACAACATATCACTTCATATACAATGTCAGGCCCAAGCCTCAACTTATGTAAATTTGTGCATACTCATTTAAAGCAGCTGAGACTCTGGACCAGGTGTCCAAGCTGAGAAAGCCTTCAAACTGTTCATATCTGAATACAGAATGGTAGTATAAGACCAAGGAAGTAGTTACAGTGAATTAATAACAGAAATGGTACTACGGAAAATGAAGAAAAACACTATCAAATCCTCAAACACAAGGTTCTAGAAAGAGGCCTACATGTAAAGTGATGTTGTAATAATTTATAAAAGTGAATAATTAATATCAGTCTCCTTTCTGACACTTCAGAGATTCTCATGTATTCAGAAGCCCATAGAAGTGAACTAACCAAATGTCACCATCAGTTTCATACTCAAATTCTGTTTCTTAGGTTTCTGATCATTAATACTGGTACTCAAAAACATTTTATTTTTGATGAAAACTGTTATTAAAATTTACTTTCCCGATATTAGAATTTAGTGTAATAAAAATCATGAAAAACAACAGGTAAAAAAATAGTATTTTAAGAATATTTTTAGAAAACCCGTCAAACAACTGCAAATACAGCTGACAATTTTAAGTGTCTGCTTTTGAACTGCGGTCTTTTGCTTGTTTTTGTTTAAGTGAATCACTTATAAAGAAGCAAGGGAGTACCAGTTCTAAGATTTATTCTTGTCCATTACATTGAGAACTTCATCCAAAAGTGAGGGCCCCAAGTCAAGCTGTAACGAGAGAAGAGAGCCTGCAAGATCTGAAAGGGATTCTTCTGACTTAGTCTTTGTCTTGGTTAGTTCACATGAAAGCCGACTGTCATCAAATAAATCAACTGTTTGCCAATCAGTGCATCGTTCAGAAAAACTGGATGAGTGACTGTCGCTGCCATTAGTAAAATGTGACGAAGAACCATTTTGCTCCCATATGTCATCTTTGTATGTTTCTCCATCCTCCATCTGTTTACTTTGCTCCGGCAATTTTTCTTCTATTACTGGCTCACAGCTAAGCCTAGGATTTCTTGATGACCTGAGAGATTCTTGCTTTGAATTAAATGTCACTGGTGACAGTAAGGGCAAAGTAAGGGCTTGAGAACCGCCAATGGCAGGAAGGGAAATAGCATTTTTGAGCACTGGTGATGGAGTTTCTGTAAACATGGATTCAGAAGTGCTGTTTGCCCTTAAGAATTCATTGTGGACACCAGACTGGCTAATTATGGTTTCACCTTCATTTCCAGGCAAAAGCTCATAGTTGCCCTGCAAAAAGGAAATGTCTCCAAAAACATCATGTTGTCCCTCTTTTCCAATGTGTATGGTGTGACGAAAATCTCCAAGTGGTGGACTGATCATATCAGGAGATAAGATATCCCTTAGTTTGAATTTCTTCCCTTTCTTATTGTTAGCAGCTTTCAAGTAGATGGGTGTCTTGGCTGGCATCTTGCTTGTAGAATCTGAGAGAAGTAGTTATTTTAAAAAGAAAAGAAGGGAAAGGGAATGGAAGGAGAAGCCACTTAAAGAATCAGTTATTCTCAGGAGATCTTCAGCGTTATCAAGGTTACATCATCATCCTGAACCACTTTTGCACACAAAGTCTCTTCCTTCTAATACAGAGAACTGTGGAGTATGTGAAGGTGAATATCTCCCACTGCAGCTCTTTGCAAGGTAGAACACAAGTTTTGGGGTCAGTAAGCAATGAAATGCCCTGCTGCTTCCAGCACCTGCAGAAACCTGCAAGGGATTGGGAAAAAAAAAAAACAAACCAGGTTATCATTAATTTATTTTTTCATGATTCATTCAGTCTTGTTTTTACCAAAACCCAAAATCAGTAATGGTACTGACAGTTCCAGCCTACAGATTAGCTTTATGATGTTGCTTTCCTTCATTAGGCAGGATAAAAGAGTTTAGATTAACATGGGCTAGCTAACCTTTCTCTGACTTCATTGCTTTTTTTTTTTGAAGTCAGAATTTCTTATACACAGTCGCTGAGCACAATTCATTTGATAAATATCACTATCTCAATCTTCCTTCTCCTTATTCTGGCATTCAAAATGCTGGCCTTTGAGCGTACATGCAGAAACACTTCTATAACATTCAACAACACTAAGCTTTTAGCAGATCTAGGAAGACTGACAGAGTCATTCAGGAAACCTTTCCGGAAATGGAGCAGACCCCCTTGAATTAAATAACTTCAGATACCCCCATTTAGTGCTGGAATTCCCACAAACTGTTAACAAAAATATGTCCCATAATTGTACCCATTTAATCAGGTAGTTTTAGGTACTTGAAAAAAGAGTTAGTCCAAGTCTTTACAATTCATTAGGAACATCCAAATGCAGATGCCTTAGAAGAAACTGATTCTTGTGACTACAATCTTTAGAGTACATAAATTCTTCATAGCAATTAGTTATAGACAAGCCAACGAATTATGCAGGCCATGAGGCCACAGTGACTCAGAGTTGCTCTGTGCAACCAAATGAAATAGTGTTTGCAAACCACGTTGTCCTATTAGAATGTAGCCCTTGAGAAGACTGATAGAGCTAACAAGGGCTAGCAGGCTATTGGGTCAACAAGTTATGGAAAACATTCTTCACTATTACTTTAATGGCATATTTCTTCCCTACAGAACCAGTTCCTGGCCCTCGAGCAATCTCAAAATAAATACTTTTTCCCCATGGACATTTTTATACTCTCGTCCATTAAGTTCACGCACCACAAATCACTCCTCCTCATCAGAACACTCAGCTACAAATCCCTCACACTTTGTCCTTCACCACCCTCACTCTGTAAAGCAGCTTGCAGTTTTTACACAGAAAGCTTCCTCTATAAAACAAGTGAAGAGAAATTCTCTGTAACAAATGTTACTTTTGCTGCCTTTTACCATGCCATGGCAGATATTTTCCCTCATCAAATTAAGCCCAGTAAGAATCATTGGTTTTAAAACTTAGTACTGTATGGCTATACATCCAGATTGGCAAGAAGTATTTAAGCATTTGCACAAATCCTTTAACCCAGCTAATTAGTTCCTACAGTGGAGTACTTAACTGTGCATCACAAGGGCAGCTGGGAATCTAGCCAGGTTAGTGTTTTGGTTTTTTGATTCCCACCAGATATCTACTGCACTTCAGATAACATTGAAAAGCCCTCTCCCCCAAAATATATCACATGTAAACAGGTGAAAGTTGAAATACAGAATAAGCTCAATGTTTAATAATTTATGAGGGCGTTTTATACTTTCAAGATCAATTTTGAAGATACAATCGATCGCATCAAGCAGTTAAAAGCACTTCAAAGCTTCCTTCTACACAACAAAATGGTACTTCATTAGGATCTGCAGAATACTAGGAGATTCACATGATGTTCCTGAACTCTGCCAACTTAACTCTATGTCAGCATTTTAAGATACAAAAGTAACTCCTAAATAAGATCTCTACTTGTGCCACATGCAAAGGGAACACAAGTGACTACTCAAGTCAGTTACCTTGCAGTTTTAAACTGCAACATTCACTGCATTGTTTCTCCCCCTTCTTGTTCTGCCCAAGCAACCCATTCAGCTAAATGTTCTCAACTCTACAAAGACCACTGTCAAACAAAGGCAAATGGTGAGGTTGGTTTTATGTTCTTCTAATGAACTCAGCTCTATCACACTTTGCAGAAACAACAGGCCAAATTCTCTCTCATTCTAATTCCTCATTCTTTCAGATGTTTTTATCTGGAATGAATGGCAATGTAGCATCAATGTGGCTCAAAGTCACACTTGTTGATCACTAGTTCAAAAATGAAACATAAACACTAGTTCATTCAAAGCTTCCATGGCTTCCACCAGTTTGGATGTGTATCAAACCCCATTATCAGTGAACGTCAAAGGGAGATTAAAAAAGCCCTGAAGGACAAGATGAAATATCTGAACATCAGGAAATATTAAAGTCTAAAGTAACTTTTAGTATAAGTAGACTGTTTTGACACACAAGAAAAGCACTGTGTTTTATTTAGCTTGTACCTCAGGAGGGAAAAAGTAAAAACTCTCTAAGTAGAGAAAACTTTTGGGCATCCTGATCTCCTTTAGATCTTGCACTACGAGAGAGCCCCAGTAAGGGGCAGTGTAAAACCAGACTACCTCAGAGGATCCTGCCAGAGACTCTCCTATCAAGAATTATAATCCCTCTCTATACAGCAGTCCCTTGAATTGTGAAAGCCTTGCCTTCCATTTGGCCGGTGCAAAAGGCTTTACATTTGAAGACAAGCTTTGACAATTATATGCTTAGTGCAAGCATTGTTTTCTCTGCTGAAAACAAAGGCTACTCTTGCTGCAGTTTTCACTAGCCACTGTATTGGAAATCTGCAAATTACACTTCATAAATAAGAGGGTTCCCTCCTTAATGGAGGGCCTTTCCACTTACAATATAACATAGGCTTCAGAGCAAGTGTATTTTGCTTCTGCATACCTATCTTCTTGGTCAACTACTGCCCAAAGGAGTGCAGCTTTTAAGCTACTTTGAACAACTGAAATACATCATAAACCTGAAAATATTCACTTACCTGAAAATACTATTGTTAGTCATATTTAATCTACAACTAAATAAGGAATAACCTATATCAATATATATACATGTGGCATATATACAAAAAAGTAGTTCTTTCAGTAACAAAAAAAATATAAATCCAACTTTGGCAAATTGAGAAAAGCTTAATGAGATTAAGCCTCCAGCTCAAATCCCCCAAAACTAGAAAATTAGTCCATAAAATTTTCACAAGGATCTTAACACGCTCCCTGCATTCAACAGGATTAATGGAATCACAAATAGACATGGGCTAAGAGAAAGGACAGATCACACTGCAATCTTGATACCAGGCCTCACAATAAAGTTGGTCTTGCCTTACATGAGACCTTTTTCTGATCTTACTGCTAAAAGAGTCTCTATTTTAATTAAATTCAGATCAGTAACTAAGTGATTATATAGCCAAACTAGAAAGCTGAATAAGAAATTACCAGAAAACCAAAAGTCTACAATCTCGGCTGCCAGCACATAGAGGAACATCTTAATTTAAGAGAAAAACAACATGAAAGGATTTTTCTTCTAGTTGAAAAGATATCCCTCTCCTAACAAGGTCCAACCATGAGCCAAACCAGAGAAATTTCAGCCCAGTGAAAATTAAAGTTGTAGTTTGGCTATAACACTCATTTTCATTCCTATCTCTTCACACTCTCATGTAAGTGTTTTTCTTGGTAACAAAAACTGATATTTTTTTGAGGTACCTCTCAATCTTCCTTCTGTCCACTCAGCAATCATCACCTTCCACACAGCTCAGTTTTCCATGGATGCCTTAGTTTATTCCACTGTCCATTTTAAAAAGACAGACTATCAGAAAATATCTCGACAGCTAAGCTTGCAAAGACAGGAACAAATAAGGGTCAAGGTGCAAACTCTTATTTGTGCACAAATACCAAGAGACCCAGACCCTTAAGCGGCATCCTAAGCAAAGAAATGACAGAAAGAAATCCACATTTCCACCAAGCAGAGCCAGAAGCAAGTGTGTGCAGTGGGATGACTATGGGCTTCCTACAGGGCAATCTGTAACAGGTAAGGCTCTGCCTTACACGTTATTGACTAGAAGCATGAGAACTTCAGATAAACCTCTTTCCAAAGCATAATTGAAAATAACACTGAATTATCTTGTGGAGGCAGTCAATGGGAGAAAACAGTCTGTACATTATTTAAATATCGAAATGAAAACGCAGTAACATAGCAAGAGAGACACAAACTACACAATATGCTGCTGCAACTTTTCTACACGATGATCTGCAAGTGTAGAAGAATTAGGTTTAGGTTTTAGGGCTTCATTTCAGGTTTTAGCTACCAGTAGCTTTCAGCATGTGAACTGCTGAGAAGATCCTTGTTAATGTTGTTACTTCCACATGCCTGAAACAAGTGTAAAACATGTTTTTATTGGTTTTATAACTGGGGCCTGAACTCATAAAGTCATAACACCTGAATGCAGGCAAAACACTCCCAGTCTAACCAAGTCCTGAGGTACAAGACAATATCATGCACTACAGAGCTTACCTCTCATGTTCCTGTGGACTTAGGTGTCCACCAGCTACCAGACTCTGAAGACAAGAGGCCACAGCCACAAGTCTGTCCACTTCTAGACCAGCCCACCAGCTCTCTGCTTGTAGAGCCACCACCCTCCAAGCAGCTTTAACCAGATCAGGTGGTATCACTTCTCCCTCCAGATTGTTTATCTAAATTTACCTTGTTTATAAGAGGCCCAGCCTTTGAATTCATCTGTATTAAAGTCAACTTCCCTGATCAAATTAGAAGTCCTTGCCCCTTTGCTTGTCCTTTCATCAAAGAATTTGCAATTTTCTGATTAAAGCTACAGATTTAATTACTTTATAAAAACAATCAGGATAACTGCACTTCAACTGATTTTCTCAAACTTCATTCACCTGACTTTCCTACATCAACTCTAACCTATTTGATCCTGTTATCACACACACTTTTCAGAAAATGAGGGGGGAGAAAAATCGCAAATCTTTCCCACAGCTACGGAAGCACAGGCCAAGAGGATGCAAATCATTCATTTCTCCATTGTCCTGAAAAGACACAGATGTCTGTCCACCTTTTTTTTTTTTTTTCCTTAAAACTCCCTGTACATGGAGACTGCATACATTCATTTACTTCACATAGGTTAGTCATCAAAGAAGATGCCCTTCAAGTCTCCCCTGCTCCAATCTGGGTCCTGATTAATGCACTTAATTATCTTACACCTTCTAAACCTCTTTTCAGCATTTTCTTCTTCAGACTGAACAACACAAGTATTTTAATCTTTCAATACAGGTCATGTTTTCTGGAACTCGGCTTCCCCCCAACCTCCTTTTCTGGTCTTCCTCCCCTCAACTCAAATCTTTCTTTAAATATGCTCGAAAGCAAACACAATATTCAAGTTGAGATCTCAATTTCTCTCTTAATAGAGCATTTTTCTCTCAGCATCACAATATTGATGGCTTATGTGTGGTTTGTGGTCCACTAAAGACCTAGCTCCTTTATACAGTGAGTAACTGTTGTCTTTGAAAGGGAAAGTAAATTGTAAGAAAAATCATGTAAGGATACATTTTCATTTCCCTTGCTATAAAACACTTTTTCCCACAAAAATCAAAGACAAATAGTACCCCAGCTGTGAGAGGTCCACCTCACAAAGTGCTAATTGCCATTGAGTGTAAGCACAGACAGGGACAGGCTGCATACAGTGTCTTTCTCTCCAGGTATCTTCTATTTCTCCAGTATCCTCCTCTTTCCCCCAGCCCTAAACCCAACATTAACAAACAAAGAAAAAACAAGTTCTGGAAATTATTTTTAACTGTTGACTCCTTTAAATCTTGCCACCTTTCCCTGCCTACTACACTTTCAAACACAATGAGCTGGAGAAAATCATAATAATCAGTCAACACCACTAACTAACTTTAAACCCTTAAAGTACTTGTGCATTATATGGAAATGAATGAAGTAATTAATCTATTTAAGAGTTTTCACTTTAGCTTGCAAGAAAGAGAAACAAAGAAAAGCCAACCTGCTTTGGGGGGAAAAAAATAAAAATTTAAATAAAAAATAAGTCTGATTTGAGTAGCTGGACCCAGTCTCCAGTTATTATTTTGTCCTTTATCAGCCTGTGAGATTACAAAGGCCCTTTATCAACCAGAAACCTTCATCCTTGTTAAGGTACTTGAATACTAACCAGGTTGTTTCTCAGTCATACTTTTTGATCGAAGTGAACAGGGGGAATTCCTCATGTGGTTATAGTGGGGGAGTAATTTTAAACCTTCAGATATGTCTCTCCCTCCCTCTCTTTTGAACCACCTCCAATTTTCCAACATCCTTTTCTGAGCAGATCAGAATTAGTAACAAGATTTCAATCCCATTCTCCCTAACAACATATTCAAAGATAAAAATCTCTTCTTTCTTCCCATCATCACTGCTCTGTTTATAAACAAGATCATATTTCTGCTTTTATTCTCACCGTCTTACAATAGGAATTCTCCTGTATTTACAGAGTAGCATTATATTACAAACTATTTAAGAATTCTTGTGTGGGTGTAACAAGGTCTCCAAGCAGAATAAACTACATTGGCCAAAGCAGAATTTGTTATCACTGCCATTTCTTGGCTCAGAGTGAGCATCCCCATTCTATTTTTTTGGAGGAATATACACATATATGCATTTAATTGACAAATTTTGCCAGCACAGCCAGTGGTGGTGCTCGTATTACACTGTCCAGTAAGACTCTATTCCTTAGGAACAAAATAAAAAACAAAAAGGCTTTCCAAGCTATTGTTCTCCAGCAAATAAAATGGATTTATATTCCTTAGGATAAAAAGCAATGCCATACTTGAGAAAAAGAAAACATTTTATGTTAATGTGCTCAAGCTGTGAATTAATAAATCAGTTGAGCTTCCTCCATCTTCCTCATCAATATACTTCCTTGCCAATGTCCACCATGTGCAAGTTCAGACTGCAACAATTTTGTATTTTTTTGAAGGCTGCTCATAAAATATTATGCAGCTCAATGCTGTATAAAAAAATCTTTGCATTGTTTCAGTAGAAATACAACCCTTTGATGCTGACTTATTTCTGACATTTAAGATTCTAAATGTTTTTAATAAATGCTTTGTTGACACTGCAGAGGACTAACATTTTAAAAATCTGGCTGTGATGCAATATTAAATTAAATGGCTTATAGAGTCTGTTTTTGCAGTTGTGCTTTTGACCACTTATTAGAGTATCTTAAATAATTACCTTTTTTTTAATCCAGTGATTTTTTTTTTTACCTTCCAACAGGTTTCAGTCACACCTTGCTTTCAGCTTTGAAACGTTAGCATCTTTTCAAGAACAATAAAAACCTTTCTTTCTTCTCCAGAGGCAGGGATTTAATGAGCTCACTATATTCTGTTGTTCAATCCCATGGACTGAAACAGGTCCCTCTTTATTACTTTCTCCTTAGTTTTGTTGGCTGGTACATTCATATGTATGGACTTAAAACCATATATTTCATTAGTTTTCAAGACCACGCAGATTTAGGCATAGGTACATGTCAGTACAAAGTCTGGCACGTTAGCTAACACAGCCAGTGAAGGTGAGGTTATGCTATGTCAGACAGACTGCACACTGAAGCACAGTCACACATCTCCTCCTCCTAAATCACAGACGAGATGAGCAAATAGCTGGGAACCATAAGCTCATAAGCCACAAGCTGGGCAGGCTTAAAAACTTGCCCATCAATTCTCTTATGCCAAAGGGGAAAACACTGTGAAATTTGACCATAAAACCAAAACCCTATAACCTGAGCCTATGTGCCACTGAAAAGACTAGGTAACTGCTCTGGCTGAAATCTCATCTGCTCAGGGAGAAGAAAGAAACAGTTTTTAGCCAAAGCAGCTGCCTGACACAGCTCAAGGCATGTTCATGTAAGTGCTGATGTTGCCATGTGGAAGGACTTGGGAAGCTGTGGACTGAAGCAGACAGTACTGCCCCTTTTGATGTCAGACAGCACTCAGATCAGTTTGAGTGGATTACAAGTCCACACTGCACACCCCTTGTAATTCTGAGCAGGTTAGCACAGATAGCTTTCTCTTTTAACACATGGTGTAGTTCCCCAGCCCAACTCTGCTCTCAAAGCTGCTTTAAGAAGTTCCCATCCTAGATTCCTCACCCCTCGCTGGTGGTTCCTGGTTCTGCACTGCAGTTCCTCGTACCCTTCACGGGCAGACAGACAGACAGACCTACAAGCCACACTGCAAACTGGTCACAGCAGCAGTTCTCCCCGCTGACTCAGTTTACAGAACAGGCTTACCAACAGCTGCAGCATGCCTGATGGCAATGCTTCAAGAGAGTTCAAGCCCAATATAACTGCTGCTGTCAGAAAGGCATTCTCCCCTTCCCCCCCTACAGTGTGCACACACTTGACCCCTTATAGACCAGTTTGGTACAAAGAACTGCGTGAAAACTAACGCGGAAAAGGGTGTAAAATCCCAAGGCTAGGAGCAGGACTGCTACTTTCAGCTGCACCAAGTCATTTCAATAGCTCAGCTGTCCCTCGAAACATCATTCTTAGAAAGCAAGAAGTTCTGACAGAATGGATGGGCAATCCTTAACCAACTCTTCTGCCAGGAAAAATGTCCATGGAATGATATCTAGGTTTTATACACTTTGATGCACAAATATCTCGGTAGCTACATTTGCTTCTGTGTTAGAATTTTCAAGACTGATGTCATGTTTTCTAACTATAGTTAAGATATTATTATGTTTTTTTGGAAAGCATCCCTAACTTAACATTTCCTTAACTGCTAGCTGCTGACAAAAGGAAATCTAAAATAAAAGGATCTTGCAAGGTTCCAATAAAAAATCCCCCAACAACCAAACCCACAAAACCCTACCCTGAACTCCCCACTTCCAATTCTCAAACACCTTTCATCTCTAAGTCAAATACTCCTTATCATCTCCTTGAAACACACAAGTGACAGAGGCATATCATAATCACCAGTTCTGTTATTCAATTCTCAAAGTGTTTCACTTTAAATAAGTATTAACCATCTTAAAGTGGCTGATAAACTAGTTTTAAAACAAACCTGAAGGCCAGAGAGCCTTCTATATGCAAAGGCTAACAATGAAGTAGAGGTATAAAGCTACAGAAAAATATAAAGTTGCATAGGGCTTATTTGTTTTATTACATAGAAAAAGGATGAATCTGCTGCCCTGATGAAGTTCTGCCTACTTCAGAGAACTGAATGGTCATCAAGATGATATCAAGAGCATGGGGTTGAGATAGATAAAGTGAAATGCTTCAATGGATGACAAAAATCTTCACTGAACTTCTTTTTTGGTCCAACTCATGCCCTCTTTAAGGAATGGGGCTGAAATCATGGAGTAAATAGGGCTTCTAAAATTTGGTTATCTATATTCAATTCCAAGTAGATTATTAGTACAACTAAGGTAACTAGTTCATCACCCTTAAACAAAACAAAAGGAAAAAAATAGAAATTATATCTTCATTGTCAGTTCATGCTATACTTCTAACAAAACAACTCCACTTTTTGAAGGCACTATTTGAGCAGAGGTAAGAATCTGGAGGAATAAGTGACAACTGGAAGACATGCCATATTCTGGTGCTGCTCTGCAGCATGTCAGTGACACCTGCAACATGTCCCAGCTGACAGGGACACACCACACTGGACAGGGGTGTGCAGGGGTCCCCACTTCCTCCTGAGATCTCTCTGCCACAGACACTCAGTTCTGTTAACTTGAGTTGCTTGCACTCAGTTGATCAGACTTCTTTTTTTTCCTGCAATATATCAAGGACTATCAGGGTGCATTCACTCTCCGTGCCAGCAGTCACATTTCACATACTGCTCTTAAAACCGGGCAGAGTTAATCAGTTTAACTTGAAGGATATTAATACACTCAGCACTTGTACAGAGGTATACTGTCTGAATATTCAGAGTGGCACTATGGCAATTCAGTGCTAAAGTTAGTTTACTTATTAGCAGCTGATATTTCTTTCAAACTCTAAACCCCGTGTCTTTAACCAAACTGTCTGAAATACTGCTGTCTCAAATCCCACTAAAGCTGCCTTCTCAACACTCAGGGTTTTACCTCGCCCAGTACTCAGCACCTATCTTCTTATTACTGCAGCCATATTTCAAAAGATAAGTACAGCTCTAAGACGCAGCTTAAGCCAAATGGTGAGTGAGACGACAGCGTCCGTATAAGACAAGACTGGACCTTGAGCTTGCATGTGCGGGCAACGTGACAGAATAATTAAGTGGGTCAGGGAAGCATGGTGTATCCAATGAACCCAAGCAGACCTAGTGTACTGCAAGTCAAGTCCTGTTCTTTGCAGATTTCTGGAAAAGCATTTTGCAGACATTCGTTTTCACTCTGCACTCTGCAGGGGCTCCAGCTCAGAGCTTTGCCTTGAGACTGCAAGAGCACATAAATCTCTCTGTTCAAAGGTCAAGATTTCAAAGTGCTCCAAAATGGTCATTTTGTTTTCAGAAGTAGCGTCAAGGGAAAGCGTATTGGCGGCAAAAAAGAAAACTCCTAGTAGGCAGTCACATTAGGGTAATGTAATCATGACTCACGCTCCTCACCCATTTCCTGACTGGGGCTGTGCATGATCAAAAGAAAGCCAGCCACAGCAATGCTGCCGCTCGTTAATGTCAGCTAGCCCGAAAGGATTACGACTACCAGAAAACAAACTCACTCCAGAGTATCCTATTTAAAGCCTGGCAGAAATCGACACTGACAAACACAGTGGCACAACACCAACCAAAACAACAACTTGCGTCTGTTGCGAGAAACAAGTTAAACTTCTTAGGATGAGTTCTGCTACCCGAACAAACCCTCTCACGCACCTCTAAAACACTGTAAATCCTTGGGGTGCCATGGGAGAGGCAGAGGAACACCCAATTGCTAGTTAGTATCCAAAGAAATACAAGACACAAGGACCTTTTGAAGAGGATCACAGCGAACTCAGACTGCTGTAAAGCAGCCACCTCCTCCCTAGAAAGGATGTAAAAGAAAACATCCATGGGCCAAAGCAGGAGCTGGGTTTAAGCGGCTGTCACCTTTTAAGAAAAGCACTGCAAGAGGCAATTTCGGTCTCAGTGTTTGATCCTGTTGAGCAGCCTGAGCGAAGCGTGCGCTTAATGATGCAAATTAGTGTTCATTCTTAATGATGCAAATTGGCGTTCATTTGTATAAAGAGTTCTTCAGCAGAAAACAAATTTCAGATCTTTGTTGGCACCTTGGTCATATTTAATTTGTTCCCAAACCCACATTAATGAAAAGCCCCAAATTAATCAGATATTTCAACAGAAACTAGACTAGACAGGTAACACGGATGCCGTCACCCAGCTGCACCTCTCTGCAGCCCTCACAGACCAGATAAAATCACAGAATCACTTAGGGTGGAAAAGACCTTTAGGATCATCAAGTCCAACAAGACAACTCCTTTCCCTCCCTCCTGCCTCCGAAACAGAGCCCTACATTTGCAGGTCCCCCCTTTCACTCTCCTTTACAAATGCCAAGTAACTGCTAAACATGCTCCTCAGCACCAGCCACTGCGTTCCTTGTGGTACTCCCGACGAGGGAGATCAACGGGCAGAGAGATCCTGACGCCGACCAATAAATGTCATCCATTGCCAAAACCATTGTCCATAAAATTAAGACCGATCAGCAGTGGCATTCCACTCTCAGGATATTGAAGAGACCTATACCAGGTGTTTGACAGCCAAATTCAACCCAAATTTAACAACAGCCTGGCTTTTTAGTAATGCCTCAGCTTACCTCTTGGTAATCTCAGACGCTCTGCCCCTCACATGACACAGAATATTGTGGGACAGGTCGGAGAAGCAAACTGTTGCACAAGGCAAAAGTTATGTTTAGGTCGGACTAAACCAACACCAGCTAAATACACTGAGCCTATACTTTATCCAGGTTGCAGTAATTACTTCAGAATTGGGAGAAAATGGTTCTGAAAGAGAGCACACCAGGGTTTATACTGCGACACTTGCTGCTAGACTTTTAAAGCTCTGCTTGGTTGTCAATGAGGTGCAAGCAATCCCTTTGGGCATGGATGCACCTCCTATTGATCAAGAACGAGCTGTTACCACATGCTGCAAGTCGTTCACACACTCATTCATACAACTGGTATGGAAGGCAGTGGGGTGCAGACAGAAAAATAAAAGAACATAATTCAGAGACCTATTTTCCTACGCAAGGGGCATATTTATTTACTTAATCCTTTAATAAGTAGGTAAGATGAAATTCTACCTTTACTGCAGGCTATTTAAAGCAAATTTCTAATGGCTCTTGCAACCTTCAGGGAGTCAGAATTCAAGACATGGGAAGAGCAATACGTTGCTTAGCCCAGTTACCATACTTCAAAAATTTAAAAAGACATGACATGTTGTAGAGCCCAGGACAGACACAAACTTCTGCTCACACGCTGTGGGAGGGTGTGTGGGGGTATGGAAATAAAAAGAAAAAATAGAACGTTACTACAGCAACAACAAAAAAACCCACCACAATACCAACTCAGAAAACAAAACCTGTGTGAAGATGGTCAGAATCCAAACTACAGAAATAAGTGGCCAGGTATTCCTGATTTTCTTAGTGTAGGCAAAGGAACAGAAACTGAGGTCAATTTCCTTGTCCTGAGTGCAAATCCAAATCATATCCAGAAAAAAAACCCCTAACATATAATACTGTAACAATGCATCAGGATTGCATTAATTTAAGGCACAGTGTGGGGCTCTCTTCTAAGTCTGTACTGTTTAAAAGAGACAGCCTTTGCAGAAACACAGGGAAGCAACAAACTTCAGCTCCCTGAATTACAGAAGAGCACAGACATGGTACACTCAAGAAATTTAAGAGGGGACTTGCATCCAAGGAGGGCATCAACACCTCGGTATTGCTGCTTCAGTACTGCACCCTAAGAAATTAGTGGATAATGTAGGGCCTGTTCCACAGATTTTCTGGATACAGCTCACATAGGAAGGAATACAGTCATAACCAAAACACTTTGAAACACAGTCCCAGCAAAAGACATGTACAGTAACTCCTAGAAGGAAGGTATTACCAAACTGGCATTCCTTCTTTCCCTCTGTACAAGGATTCACCATAAGTATGCTCCTTCTGGCTGCAGAAGCAGTGGGGCAGCATACTTGGGCTCCTTCCTTGGAGCCCAAGGAAATCCTTACTAGAGGAAATTATTAAAATGTTCACCAACAGCTACAAAGATCTATGTTAGAAGTAGTTCATCAACACCCCTATAGCTATAGTCATAGACTTCTTAAGTTAAACCACATCCTTGAGAAAAATGAGATTTTGGTATTGTTTTGTTTAAATTCTCTCAGAACACAGAGCACTAAATACAGTTTATCTTACAACAATTCAGATCAAATACATATCTTCTTAAACAAAAATCCAGCCACAGACACTGCTGTTAAACTCTTCCCATTCCTGAAAGGACCATAACCCATTCATTTTAGAGAACAAAAGTGGGAAGGCAGAGACAATTTGGCATGGGAAGAGAAAAAAGGCCCAAACAACAATGAAAAGAAAAAAAATCTGCACCTAGTCAGTAAACTAAAACTCTTCAAATACAACACATTAGCAGCTTGCAGTACAAAACTTTTTATAGTCACCACGTTCCCAGGTTAATGGCTGTTGACTAAGTTCACACCTCCCTAAGTGAGGGTTTCAGACTGGCTGAAACAGGACAGGCAATTTCACTCAGGGTGCCAATACAGGCTGAAAGAACGTTGCATCTTAAAGTTAAATCTGAACTTAAAAAACATAAAATTGTGAATACCTGAAAAATCCAGAGGGTCTCTTAATCTGCCTTGCATTTGGACGGTTACATTCCCAGTGACTTACTATCCAACAGACAAACTGAGTGCTGCTTTGGAACTTGATTAAACCCAATAAATAACAGAACTCTCTTAATAAGTCTTGCTAGTGACCTTTCTTATGCAGAAGATACAGAAAATGCCTTTTTCCAGACACCAAACTTTCTTTTTGAGCTTTCCATTGAAATTCTATCATTTGCTATGCACCTGAAAACAGCCATTTGCTCCTTGGTCAAACGCTTTTCTCATAGCTTTAAAAGCAACCGAGATGAATTTTTTCCTGTCACTTAGTACACATCTTTTCTCCTTCTCTCTTTTTCTTTTTCAGCAGTAACTGAATCAGTGTAATTATTGCAAGCTATAACTACTGCAAATCAGATCAGAATCAAAACTCTCACTTTACAAAATAGATGACAAGATACAAACTGGTACATCGGCAATGGAAAGATAGGTCTGTACAACTTGTAATATACACAGCTCCTCCTTCTGCCCAGTACATCCACTGCAAACTAAAACAAAACTCTATTTTCCCTGTCATGGGATCTCAGAGTAGACCAGTTATGACTTCTTACAGACCAGATTAATATGCCTGATTTCATAGGAGATTCTCCCCACTGCATGCTCTAAAAGGTACTGTCACTCCCAAGTCAGACTAAAGTTACAAAGACAAGTTGTAGCTTTGTTTTTTCTGTAGGCGTTAGGACTTGTATGAGCTTTCTGCTCAGCAGGACTTGCAGCCTGCATTGCCAGTGGATGCTACTAAACTCTGCCTTCAATTCATCCATTTCTCTTGGAGAAACTGCCATAACATGACCTGCATTGGAAGACTGAGAACCAGGGGGAGGAGAGGAAAATCAATAGGAAGATAATGGAAACGAGAGAAACTGAGTGACCTTGATTGGTTGTGTCCTGGTTTCAGCTTGGATAGAGTTAATTTTCTTCCTGGTAGATGGTACAGTGCTGTGTTTTGGATTTAGGATGACAATAATGTTGATAACACACTGATGTTTCAGACGCTGCTGAGCAGTGTTTACACTGAGGCAAGAACTTAGTCACTTCTGGCACCACCCCACCAGTGAGTAGGCTGGCAGGCACAAGAAGCTGGGAGGGGACACAGCCGGGACAGCTGACCCCCACTGCCCAAAGGGATATTCCACAGCATATGGAATCATGCTCACTACATAAACCAAGGGAAAAACTGACCAGAGGTGACTGCTCAGGAGCTGGCTGGGCATTGGTCACCATGTGGTAAGCAACTGCAGTGTGCATCCCTCATTCTGTATACTCTTAATTCTTTTATACTTGCAGTATTATTATTACTTTCTCTTCCTTTTCTGTCCTATTAAAATATTTCTTTTTTTTCCCCAATTCTCTCCCAGTCCCCTGGGGTGGGGACAGGAGTGAGCAAGCAGCTGTGGTGGTGTTTAACTATCTGCTAGGTTAAACCACGACAAGCTGCTCTCTAAAAATGAGCAAGCCACTGAGTTTTAACAGTAGCTCAAGCCATGTATTCAAGACTAAAATGTAAGACTAGGTCACATAACCCACAGTATCAGGAGGGAAGATTGTACTCAGAAACAGTAATAAGAAGACAGAAGCGATAACTAGCTGAACCTCATCCTCTTGTATTGTAGTCATAAGGGGCTATTACAATTCCCTGCTGCATAAGGGAACGGAAAGGTCAAGTATTTGGCCATGACCATGGCCAGTCCCTGTAGTCACAATTCCAGGAGGATGCCACTAAACAAAAGGGGGTTTCAGAAGAGCCGCAAGACTGATACTGTCATGTACATTTCACAGAATCATAGAATCATAAAGGTTGGAAAAGACTTTTAAGATCATCAAATCCAACTTTCCGGCCTCAATTGAGCAGATTGAAGCTAGACAAAGAAAGTAAGAAAGAAAACATACCTTTTTGTACCAGCAAGAACAATTTACTCAGGCATATGGTAGATTCTCTATTACTTTGAATTTTGGTTAATTTTTTCTCTTCCCCACCCCCCCCCACCCCCCCAAGAACTGCCCATTGTCTAATTGAAACAATTCTACAATTCTGGCAGAGCCAGGAGTCATACTGACACAGAATTGTGTAACAATTCAGGAAAGGCCTACAGTTTGCCATAGACAGGTTCCCAGCAGTCTGTCCTGGCTTTTATCATTCAAGATATGAACAATATTTTCCCCTAAATTCATGGCATTTCTCTTAAGAATTAAATATTTTGAAAAGCATTTTTATCTAGAGAAAGCCATACCAAATTTTTAGAGCCTTTCTATCCACAGACTGTGTTTCCTTGGCCATCAAGTTGATTATGAAGGTTGAAAGGGCAAATTTCCTGGAAGTTATAAAATATAGCTCTCATCCAAAATGTTGTGTTTGGAAAGTTCTCATCTTTCAACACAAAACAGAAAGAAAAGGGAGAAAAAAAAGCAGATATCTGTGTTTGACACTACTTCAAACCCTGCATGGAGAACCAAATAAATTCTTACTTGTCAAATTGCCATGAACAGTTTGAGATCTGGAAGCTTTAAAAGCTGTTTCTCCTCTAACATGTAAGCAGAAGGGCACACAGTTCAGAGCAACTTAGCCTATTCAAAATGAACAAGAAAAACTTAACATTTGAAAGTGCGGCTTTCTAAGAAGAGTATCTCAGATCCATGACTGAGCAGAGTCCATGCACAACTTCAGATACTCAGTTTTGAAGAAAAGCTCAATGAAAAAAATTACATGTGGCTTCATTCACTTTTAGTCAAGAGAAATTGAAGTAGTTCTTGAAATTGACAATATAACTGTAATTTCTTCTTAAGCCACACCTCCTATATATTGTTGCTACTATAAAACTTGGCTTTGGGACCACATTTGTACTTCCAGTATATTTACCCAAAACCTACCAACTACAGCTACCTCACCAGATGAACTGAAAGAACACAAGAGTCAGAGCACCTGAAAAATCATCTGGTACCATTTCAATCAAGGATCGTTAACATACACACATGTACACACAGACAGCTGCTCCTACTTCTGCAGATACCACACTGATTTATTACAGAGAGAATGCACACAACTTCTTAGATGATGCCTTTTTAACATGTCCACCTACTCTTCAGATGTCTTGGAAGCTTCCATTTTAAAACTCATTTTCAGAGTTGTTTATAAATATCAGACATTGCCACTCAAGCCAACATTTTCTATCTGCCTTCTGCAGCAATCTGTATGTTTGTTTATTGGGAGGATTAGAAATAGGTGGGAGAATTTTAACTAAAGTTTTTAAACTGTTTCTCTAATGAGACAAAACAAAATTAGGTATTTCTACTCCCCGGCTGTACCAAAAATGCCTTTTTCTCCTATGGATACACCACCCATCAAAATCCACAGCATTGCTAACAAGTTCTGGCAATTCTGTACTTCTACAGCTAATCCTGACCTTGAATTCTGTACCTAGGATGTGTCTTTTCCTGTCACTGTGGATCATCAAGACAGGCAACTTTAATGCGTTAAACTGTATAATTTTTTACAAGATTCAGTAGCTCTAGTGTCTGCCACCTAGAATCTCCCAAAACCCCCTTTATTAAAAACACCACCCCTCTAACTTACATTGCTGTATTTCCACAAACAACTCATCAGGCAGGAACAAACCATCTACCTAATTTCAGAGGAACCTCTGCATAAGAACTAGAGATGTGGAACCAGGAGGTGGAAGAGTGTGGAAGTAGGGAAGGTTAAATGCAAGGAACAAAGATAGGTATGCAAGCTTGATGCCCAAAAATTAGCGGGAATTTAGCAAAAGGAGTTATATTCATGTTTAAATCAGTCATTTGGGCCTTGAAACCTGCTTCGTTCCTTGCAGATTCTTCAATTTTATGCAGATTATATATTTGCATTTTCAGAGATTACTTGAATACACTTAAAGATTTACACTTGAATGGATATACTATTCATACCAAAAACAGTGTCAAAAAGCTTCCAACTTCTCTGTTGCTGCTTCATTAGATGCTACTCTTGTCTGTTCCTCCTATACCACTGTCTGAGCATATCCCAGTAATCCAAATGTTATAACAGGTCACAAAATATCTTATTTACAATGCATTTTCCTCTGCCAAAATAGAGGCATGGTTCCAGTCTCGAGGTAAACTAACTAGTCCAACTAAAAGTGAAACTAATTCTCAGACAAAACCTGAAAACTGTCCACAGCATAAATTGCTTGATCCTCTGTTTGAAGAAGTAGGTTTTATTTTTGTCCTCAAAAATTCCTTTCGGAACTCCTACGGATTCATAACCTTGGATTCTTGCTATTGTAACTTTTCTTCTTTGGGAACAGAAGTATGTATTTTTAAGAGAGCTGTACAGCCCACTGCCATAAAATCGGTTACTTTGTTGTCTTTGCTGTTGACCTCGGGATCTTATCTAAAAGACTCTAAAGGCTGAGATGGATATTCATGATGCCTGAAGGTACATACAGGCAAAACCACAAGAATACAGCCTCCCTCCCCACTAAAATCATACCATGCAAGTGCGGAAGACACATACAGAACAGAGCAGCTTGCCATACAAATTACTGGTCTGCTCAGTCCACTGTCTTGTTCCTGACAACAGAGTCTTTATTCAGGCTGTATGACTTCTCTGTACCACTGATTACTTTGCATATTATTAATAAGAAACAAGTTAGAGCAGATATGATAACAGTAACAATCCAACCTTCTCATTTAAGGTTTTCATCAAACTGACTAGATGCTACAGTTGCCTTCTAGGCAAGATGATCAAACTGAGCAATATATTACTATACATCTGTATTTCTGTAGCATTAAAGCCCTAATCACAAGCCATATATTTTTTATATTAAGAATTATGCAGATGTAAAATGACAGCTACAAAATCTCATAGAAGACAGTTCTTCATTTGGTGCATCTCTTGAGGCAAGGAATACTAAGCTTTGAGCAGAATTGTAAGTGTTGTGAGTGTCACCTCTCCCCTATTTCACCTGTTCCGCTCCAACTCTTCTGACTGAAGTAAACTACAATTCCATATGCTGTATATGCATCCTATGCATGGACATGCTACTCCATTCTTCACTTCCATATTCCCATCTGTTTTTTAAACATCCAAGCAGAAGAGATCCCCAGATGCACTACATTTTACCACCTTATGAACCGTGGTTATTATTCCAAGATTGTATAATAGAGGAGCCACAAGCAAGAAAAGAACAAATACTTGATGAAGACCAGTAATCTTTTCTATCTGGAGCAGAAACATGTGAGCTGCATCTGACATGCAGGACAATCAATGGCACTATTCTTCCCTTGTCCCTCTTTCACTTACCTCGTAGCTCTCCTGCAGTTCATGCCTTAAATTGGGCTAACCCCTAACACTATTTGTAGGAGCCACACATCCTCAAAAGAAGGGAAACACCAAAGACTAGAAAGCCACACACCATCCTTGAAATGCATACAGACAAGTCATGGAAAAGCTAAAAGAAAGTGCCTTTGCAAGGACCACAGGGCTGGGGAGAAATGGCATGGCTGACCTTTACATCAAACTACAAAAGGCAGAACCTGCATCTTCTTTTTCCTTCACTCTCACTGTGGCACATGCAGCTTTTAGTGTCAGAGATGCTTTTGTTTTTATTCTTTGTGGTTACAGAAACATGTACTCTCAAAGAACCAATGAGACATATGAATGCTTCAAATGATCGGGAACTCATAAAATTCAAATTGATTAAGCTATCATTTGGAATCTGAATATTGAGAAGACTGACCTAACCATTCTCTGGAAATAAATTTTAAACAAACTGAAACTACAGTTTAGTTCACAAAAGACAATAATAAATAATCCAAATATAAAAGACAAAAAATGATATTAATGGCCATTTCCCAATAGAGTCAATCATTAAAAACAGTGTCAAGAGTGACTGACTAAGATGCTATTTCTTAATTGTGGTTTATCACATTGAAGACAGGATATTTATGCTGTGCATCTCAAGCATGGCAAAGGGGAGAGAAAAAGCAAACCAAAACATTCACCTTAAACTCCACCACATCTTGGATTAATCTTTGCCTGAGTTTCAGATCTAATTTACCCAATCTCATGAATAAATAGAATTAAAGTCAAGCTAAATCACAATATAAAATGAATCATATTAACTGCGGCAAAAAAGTAAAGCTAGGTTTCTAAAAGATACATAGACCTCCATGAAAAAGATGCATTTAAACAGTCACAATTTAGCCTTTACTTAAGTAGAAATGAAGTTACACATGAGAAGGAATAAAGAATGGAACTTGTTTCATATCACAATACCTTGATGAATCAATTTAAAAGATTAGACTTAAGAAGTATTAGAACAAAAAATATTTAAAAAAATTGTTCTGGTATCATAAGGATTTTTTTAAGGTTCTAAATTACTAAGTATTATTTTTTTGGTAAAATTTAAGAGCCTTTTGAATGAAGAGAATTCATTAGTGCTGTCACACACTTCTTGATCATATATATGAAATATGGTAAAAAATAAACAAACAAGCAAGAACATAAATGTGAGGCAAAAATCCCCAGCATTATGTTCCTGTACATCACTTGATACTACTGCATCACTTAAGTACTAGGAAAAAAAGTCACAAAAACCCCTGTCTACTACACAGGAACAGACTCAGTCATATGGCTTGAGAAAGCCCCTTCTAGTAAGTCAATAAGGAGCTTTACCAGAATAGGAGAAACAGAGAAAGTGTTTATCAAAGCAACAAGTTCCACCAGCCTCTCCTTTGCTAAAGACCTATTATTCATACTCTGATAGGTATGAGGGTTTCTCCTTGTGAAGATCATGACCAAGAGCTCTGCTGGCTAAAGCTGGTTTCATAACCTCTTTGGAGAAATGCTTCATAGATGCTGACTGTGGTGGCAGCAAAGCAGCTTTGATCTTCCTTGCAGAGTATCACTGGGAATTATGAACCCCATAATTACAAATATCATATGCAGGGCACTAAAGTTACAAAGTCACAGAACACAAAGTAAGAAAATCCCAACATTATATTACTTGTCCAACCATTATTTGGTTCCTTGACCATCTGCACTACTCAAAAGGGTGATGACAGAGCAAGACCTTCAGCTTTAGCTCAGAATTTCAAACAGATCCTCTCTTTTTGCTACTTCTCACCTCATTCATTTCATATACTGTTTAAGGCAAGAGGGCTATGAGAAATAACATGACCATAATGCACTTATATATGTATCATCATTTTCTGCAGGCTTTTTCCAACTATCAATACCTGCTTTTATCAGAATAACAGGCTTTAAGGTTTGGGGTTTGTTTGACTTTCATGTTATACTGTACAGGGTTTTTAAAAAGTTAACCGGGGAGGGGAAAAAAAAAAATATTTCAGACTAACAGTTTGCTTTTACTTACTATTTTTATCCTAGTGTGTAATATTCTAATAGGAAAAAACCCCACATTTGGAATGAAGACTCAACACCTGTTTCCTTTGTTTAAGGCACAACACAAATCTTCAGATACACATAAAATTCCTACAGCAAAACAGTGAGAAAGGGACTTGAAACATCTGGTATTTCAAAGGGACGGGGCGGGGGGAAATACACCAAGCCCTGTATTTTAGATCTTCCAGGCAAAGACATGAAGTAGTACTTATTTTTAGAAAGTTCTCTACAGATGACTTAAAAAAAATTAATTGCCATCTAAATGCATCTAAAGAAGCTTGCAGACTTGACTAAGCAAGTTATACCTAGTTTCAGCTCGTCATCAGCTCTTGTATCTCTACACAAGGTCAGCTGCTGTTTACATGTAACCACTGAAAGTTCACTTCGCTTATTCAGAATGAGCCCCAGCACAAAAACTCACAGTATCAGCCCATTTGATTTCTTATCTCACTTGTTCCCCGTTGACCTTTATGATAGAAATCAAAGCCGTGTATCAGACTTAGTGAGCTTTCTTCTATTATTCAGTGTAAGTAAACACCACGAAGGCAACATTTACATAGTTAAGTTGTAGGTTGTCGTACCACACACAGTGGGGGTTGAAACCCTTAATGTGGCTCCCTGGCATTCATGAGATACTACTCATCAACTCTTAAGAGTATTGCGCAACTTGCTGATTTCAAAGGTAAGTATAACAGTAATTCAAATTACTTGTGCTAAATATACCTTTCAGTAAAATGGTCTTGCATAAAATGCTACAGAGATCAAGAAGATAAAATTTAGTTTGGGTATTCAAAATACACTTTCACATTTTCAGATCTTCAGTTACTAAAAACTGCTACTTGACTGAAGGCTTAGCCTGTAAATGGCCTGCAAATGGCTTATCTCCTTTCTTTAAAAAAAACAAAAACACAACATAAAAAGGAGTAAAACACATTCAGCAGTTTGCTGGCCTCTCAAAAGAAAAATCTCACAGTTGCTTAAAAAGATTATTAACTAACTGTGCTCTTGTGGCCTTAACTAATGGCAGAACCATAAGACAAACTTTTTTTTTCCTATACTTGACTATTTATTCCCTAAATGTCAATGAAATCTGAGTAAAGGTACAAATACATCTCATCACCCTTGCCAATTCCGTCCATTTGTAATCATCTCATTATATCTTGGCAGTGTGTTTTCTGAAGTCTGGGTCTTGATTTAACCCTTGAACTATGAGGAAGCTATTCTTGTCAGCCAGGTCCAGCTGCTCCTGTTTAGACTCACCTTCTCAGCAGTCACCATGCTGGATCAGTATCTTTGCTCAATAACATTATGAATGTCAATACAGAACATTGTAAAATATTGCAAGCAATGCTTATCTGCATAAATGTCACCCAGAAATCTTTCTTATTTTAACACAGCACTAAAGGTATGTCTCTTCATCACGAGCTTCACCTGGGCTTGCACTCATTCTGCCTTGCTGCTTCACGAAAAAGCCTGTACTCTGTAGTTGGTGCTTCAAATCCACTCTCACTGCTCTACCAAGACTCATCCCTCAGCACCAGATAGGTGCTCTACCTGGCTAGCAACCGGTCTGCTTCGGAGTGAGAGGAAATAATTTCAAAACAGTCCAAACACAATTCTTCCAACATCCTCATTTAAGTTCAGGCTTGAGTTTATTAGGGAAATTCATCTTGCCATCACACAAACAAACAAACACAGGATATACCTTCAGCTGACTGCCATCCCTGTAAGTGCTGTACCCATGGGACACCACGGCTATTAGGTACAGACCACCCAGCTGGTTCAGTTTGACCAGTGGGGGAAGAAGAGGCTGCCAGTTCTTCACGAGATGGTTAAGATCTTGAGAAAATATATTTACTCTGGTTTGATCAGGATAAAAGGGGAAAAAAAAGTAATGTTTTTGCTTGTTTCCCAAAAAGTAACATCTGCATGGGTTAGAGCCTATTTTTGATGTTTTACATCACCATGAAAGGCCAAACAGGCACCAGGTGACTTGATCCACAGCAATTCTGTGAACTAGGGTGCAGAACAGGAGGATGAACTGGTCAGAGAGCATTGTTGAGTCCCTGGAACACAGCCTCACTGACAAGAAGTGAAGGAGAACTTGGTGGCAAACTCTGCATGGCAGAGGGAAATTTGTTGTTAAATGTGAGTTCCCCTTCCTGCCCAAACTATTTCTCAAGACTTGGGCAGAGGACCAGAATTTCTTCTGTAACAAGCCATCTAGCTTAGAAGATTATAAACCAAAGCAGCATACCCAAATATGACAAGCTGAGAGCAGAACATGTTTCACCATGAACCCTGGCCTTTGTTGGTTATAGTAAGGCTGATATAAGTAGATTGGAACAGTTTTACATGCCTCTTTGAAGTCAATTGACATTTAACCACAGCAGTCAAACAGGGATGGTACAGAGCCATGCTGCCTCAGGGAAAGAGTGGCTCTGGGCTGCCTCTTAGGCTGATATTCATCTCTTTCCTTTCTAAAATTCACCCAGGCCACCTCCTGGTGAGTCTGACTGGCTACACCAATCATAGTAGAGAAACAGAGCCGCTGAGGTAGTTTCTGCAGCCTGATTTTTACTTCTGTGGATGCACAAGAGAACAGTAACTGTGATTATCTTTAATCTAAGGAGAAGATAGGCCCCATTGTTTCCTTCCCAGATACCGCTGGCTTATGCTGAGGCCAGAAAAAAATCACTGCCTTCAGTATTACCCTACCAGCGAAGAACCTGCTCAGTTCCTCTCCTCTGTATGCTGTAATACAAAACAAATGTTCAAAGCAAGGAGTGCCTTGAACATAGGAGTTTTCTCTTACTTTTCTGAACGTTTCTGCTGAAAGACTATTTTTAACATGCCTTAGAGCTCAAGCGAATCTTAATGCTAATGCTAAAATAGGCTGAAGCCTTTCACTTTAAAAATAAATCCTTGCAACAGTAATCACCTGCTGATACATGCTTTTATGTTTAGCCAGCTGCTGAGATGCCACATCTGTCACTTCTTGCTTCCAGAAATGCACTTTCCTTTTCTGTAGGGAAGGAGAAAATTCTGCTCCTAGAATTGCACTGAGTATCATGATGCCTTTTTTGGTATCTCTGTCAGTCCTCTAAACATCTGAGCCATGGCACGTGGATTATAAGATTTCTGGTAGTGTGTATCTAAAGAATTTTTCAGCTTTAGAATTTCATACCTTAAACCTTCTGATTTTTTCCCCTCTACATTTTGCTGAACAATGTTACACCCTTACACCCCATATGCAACTGAAAATAATGGTCTGTGTGTAATTTCATTCGCGGGAACATTCCTTGCCTCCCTCCCCCAATTATTTTTCAAAGGCAAGTAAGAGATCAGGGTCATATTTGTTACATTTCATAATAAGTCCTCTTCCTATTTTTAAAACATAGCAACAATCTACAGTGACGCAAGTCCTAAATTAATTGCTTCCTCTATTCTGGTGTCTTTCAAATTTCAAACAAGTCCTTCTTATTAATCTACAGCCCGCATTTCTTCATCAGCAACCCAACACAAATTCTTTTCGAGCTCACGACCTGAATCCTTCGCTCCACAGCCAGCATCCCTCCGGGCCACTGTTATTCTCCCAGAGCTGTGCCTGCCCTCGGTTCATGTCCAGGTCCAGGTCCAGGTGCAGGTCCTGGTGCCGGTCTAGCCCCAGCCCCAGAAGGCAGGCAGCGGCGCCGCACTCAGGCGCACAGTTATTCTTAGAAGGTGCGGCCGGGGGAAAAAGGGTCATCCCGCACAAAAAAAAAGCACAGCCTGATTGAGGGGTTGTAGGCTAGGTATGCCTTCTGCCTCCAAGGCAAGGACATGAAATCAGGTTCGCCAAAACACTCCGGGAAGGAAATTTAAACGGGCTGTAGGGGCGAATTTCAGCGATATAGAAACACCCCGAGACAGCCTTCACGATAGCTGGGGCACGACCACCCTGAGCAGGCGAACACGATCATTCATGGACCCCCTCCCGACCGCCCCGCGATGCCCCCGCTCGTTCCCAGCGCCCCGGGCGGGCAGGAGGAGCATCCCATCCCGGCCCGGCGGTCCCCCCGCTCCGCTCCGCGCCCCGTCCCGCAACTTACGGCGCTGCCGGCTGCTCTCCCCCGCCGCTGCTGCCCCGAGCTGCCTCCGTGCGGGGCCGGCAGGGCAGCGGGGCCGGCCGCGGCACCTGCGAGCGCCTCTCACTGCGGGCACCTGTCCGTGCCCGTGTGCGGGGCCGTGCCCGGGGCCGTGTCCGTGTGCGGGGCCGTGCCCGTGTCCGTGTGCGGGGCCGTGCCCGTGTCCGTGTGCGGGAAGGCGGCGCTGCGGGCGGCAGGGCGGGCTGCAGGGAAATCCTGGCACCGCGGAGCGCCGCCTGGGAGGCGGGCAGGGAGGCCAGGATCAACCACAGCAACAAGAAAGGGGTTGTGCGCACCCACCCCTTTTCTTTTTCTTTATTTTTTTATTTTAATTTTATTTTGAGCTGGTTGCGGGGAGCGCCCGGAGGCGTCCGCTGCCCGCCGGCAGTGCCCTGCTGGAGCCCTGGGGTGGGCAGCCCCCTCCCCGCGCCCCCCGAGCACGGCGGGGGTTAAGGTGCGCTGCAAAGGCGGTGATTCCCCAGCGGTGCGGCTCCCCGCGCTCCCGCACCCCCGCCTGTCCCCCTTACCTGCGCGCTGCGCGCACCGCAGGTGAGGGAGCCAGCGCAGGCTCTGCCTCAGCCGGCGGGGCGCAGGGGCGGCTCCCCCGCGGCCGCAGCGGGGCGGGGGCGCTGCGCGCAGCATCCAGCAGCGGGTGACTGATTTAAGGGCACCTGCCCATCTGCTTTATGCAAGTGAAACTGCCTTGCCCAGAACGGGAAAGGGATCAACATAGCTGTTGGCAGTCCAGCGGATTACCGACTAGGAAGGCCATAAATACTGCGCTGATGTTAACTTTTTTTTTTCACAAGTTCCCTGCTTAACCCAGATAGAGACCCTGCTATTGTTTCACTTCTCGCAGGGACATCGCCCCAAGGGTTTCTGTTGGCAGGTACCTGGACTCAACACTCTGCGCCTGACAGTTTTACCAAAGGGTCATTTTTCAAAATGTTGCTTTTGGCACTGCCATACAAGCACTGCATGTGCCCTTGTTGAAATATTAAGTGTGGTATATACCTTGCCCAGGCTAAGGTATTTTTATAAATATTTGCATAATTTTCATTACATAGGGCATTTCAAAATCAGTGTAAACAGTGGATGCATTGTATATAAATGTATACTTAGTTTAAAGTATGTTTACCTACCCACATCTGGGTGAGAGTTTTCCCCTTTGCTCTCTTTGCATTGGAACACTTTAACAGTAAAGCACTTTACCACAGGGCAATTGTACTTTCTTTTTTTGTAAATACAGTGCCCAAATTCAGAGAACAGGATCGTTTCAAGGTGTTGAGACTGTAATATTCAGCATGCCCACAGACTGCTGTGCCCTTATGCATACAGGATGCTGTCTCTGGGCAGGAAGCATTGTGCCATACATAGCAGTTTGTATCCCGATCCTGCTACGTGAAATAAAACTTGCACAGACAATAGTGTCCTTTCACATGCAATTTCTCATTGCTGAGCTATTTTCAATTCTCTGAAAATCTTCTTAGCCATTCAATTTACAAAACGTGATAACAGTTCCTCGTAGTGCCCGGTGTGCGACCCCCCAGCTCAGAGGAGGCAGTGACCGAGCAGGTGGTTGGAGGCAGCAGCCCCACTGCTGCCTGAGGAATTGGGATGGCTTTGTGCCCTGGCCTCCGACAGTACTGAAGGCATGGCCAGAGACTGCACAGTTCCAGTAATTCTTAATTGCTATTGCAGAAGCCAAAGTAAATTTGAGAGCAGCCCAGAGGCTGCTCCCAGTTTATGCAAAAGGACAGTCAGAGAAAACAGCTATTATAAAGTTTGTGTAAGCAAAAGAAAAAAGAATTCTGTAATAATTCCTGGCTTCTTTGGATAGATTTCCAACTTCGCCAGTATTCAATTACTTATCCTGCATGAGTGCACTCCAATTTACCAGCTCTACTCTTGAGACTACTTTCTCATCTAGGAACCTAATTTAAGTGGTTTAGAACTTTTTGAAAGAGTTACTGTTGATGGCATTGTTCGTACTTCCTTTTAGTTCAGAAAGGACACGTGTGTGGCATGCATGTGTGTGGCACCATGTGCTGAAGCTAAAGAAAATCCACACAACTGTTTCTGAGGGCAAAAGATACAGACACATGGATTCATTTGCTGTAATAACAAGCTGGCAACATTTGACAGCGGCACATTCAAAAGCTTGTCCCACTCATGTCACACATCCCTGCCTCTTCTGAATACTTTCGTTGGTTCTTCTCTTCAGACCTGAGTTTCAAACCTCTATGTGACACTGTACTGCGCCATAGTTGGTTTTACTCAAGTTTCTCTCTTGTGCCCTTTCAGGTCGTGACCTCCTGTGTCTCTGATCTGTGGCACCTGTTCTAGCTTTTCCTCTTCAGTCCCCCCTTGTCTTTATCCCATCTGAGATTCATGCTTGTTTTCACTGTGGTGAGGAGATGAACTGCTTTACTATGGCCCTAAAAGCTGATTTGGCCTAAAGGCACAGCCATGCCATTTTCGCTGGTCTCATATAATTGCTCGTACCTTTTCCAGTCCTATGTTAGCCATCTCAATGTTATCAAAGGCAGACTGCAGTCCCCAGCACAAGGAACATGTTCTTTTCCCTGCACTGGGCCCACATGTAGCATCATAGGCCGTAATGATAGTGGTTTGTTCTCCTATATAGGAGCAAATGACATATTAATAGAAAAGTGTTATGTGTACACATCAGTACAATTTGTGTTTTGAGGCAGTAATGGTTTAGACCAAAGTTTCAGTTTCTCTGCAGAAAAAAAAAAAAGTGCCAATCCCTTCCCTAGCTAATCATATTATGAGAAACCCTGGAGGACAGACTGGTAGTGGCCAGAGCAATCCTGAATTTCTTCAATGTCTTAGCAGCTAAAGTATCAGCAGTATTAATAACACACAGGTTTTGAATTGATCACCAGTAAGGAGTGATGGGATCCTCTGCTATTCAATCTCTTTTGACCTCAGGTTTATGCCCTCTTTCTTTGTCATTTCAAACTTCTCTCATTAGGAATTAAAACTGGAGTTTAAAGCATGGTCTCCAGATTCCTAAATGGCATGCATACTTAAATACTTGAATACTTATGTGCCTGTGATATCTAGAAAATGTAAGTATCTGTTTAAGTGCTTTGCTGAGTCAGGACAACTTGTATGTGTCATAATATTTGGTTTATTTATATATGCCCAACTCAAGTGTGTGGTGCTTTTGGTCTTCATCTAGAGCTAAACCATGAATTTAGTGAGGTTTGTTAGGCAATCTGTTATACTTTGAAATTGTCTGTTTAAAAGCTGTACTTTGACAAAGGTTTCATGATCCTTAAGTACACGTGATTAATATAAGCTCTGGAAACTAAGAAGTTAAATTATTTAATGTAAACACTCTTCATAATACCACCATAAAAAGAGAAAATGTGACTAAAATCTTTTTCAAAAACTGTCCATTTTCCAGTGTTCTTGAAGATTGCTTTCTGAAATACTTTTGCTAAATAGTGTGTAAGAATACTATCTAGGAATAGTATAAATATTTGGCTTTTTTTAATAGTTCCTGTGGATTACCATTGCACACATATCCAAGCATGCTACATTTCTGCTAAGTTATTTTATAGAGCAACTGTACTATAGATTACTGTAGAACTGTAGGGTCAGAACTGAAGGGACTTTGGGGTCATCTACTGCACATTGTGCCCTGAGGGAGGATCAAGCACTTATTGCCATGCTCTTTTCCAGGGGAGATGCAGCCTCTTTAGAGTTCCCTAAAACAGGCTGCTACATAGTGCATACAAACCTGTCTCCTCCTCAACCTTTCACAGTCCCTCTAGATCCCTGTGGCAATGTGGGCAAATGGGTCAACCACATACCCAGGCTATTCTTGCACATCTTCATTTATTCTCTGTTCCTAGAATCACTCACTGATGGAAAATCCACAAGCTCCTGAGGTAGTTCCATAGTCCCATTTTCCCACTATCTCTGTTTTTTCCCATTTTCCCAACAGATACACAGCTTACATGTCTTGGCTGTAAATTAGTCTAATTTCTTTTCTCAATGACCCCAGAGAACAATAAGACCGTCTTCTTTATAACAGTCCTATTTGGAGGCTGTTATTTTCCCCAGCTTTATAGTTTTTCCTCACTATTTGCTCTTACCAAGTGAAAACAATGATCAGGGCTACATAATAAAGCTTCTTTTCATGGAAATTATTATACAGCATTGGAAAGCAAGAATGTGATCTGAGTGAAGGGAAAAAAATCTCCTGCAACTTGTTTGCCACAGATTATTTCTGTAACTGTCACTTTGGGAATTTCTATAAATAAAATCACTATCACTCTTCTGAGAAGTGAGCATTTACTACCATTTTTTAAACAATGAAAGAATACAGATCTGTTTTTCATCTAAATTCTTTATATATTTGAAATCACTTGGAGAAGAGAGTCCAAAGAAATGTGGTTAGGTTTGACGAAAAGAAGTCTCCCAGCAGGATATTTAACAGAATACCTAGAAAACAGTGTTGAAAGACTTATAATATTTGGAACCCATGTTTTTTTGACTTTGTTCCATGACCTCTGAGCTCCAGAAGACCTTATTTGGCTTTAACTCATTATCCTCCATGGTGATAACACTCTGGACCCAGGAGAGGAAGGAAGGAAGGACTAATTGATTGCCAGTTTGAGCAAGGCTTTTGCCTGACTTTGTACATATTAGTGATGGATGTTTGACTTTCAACTTTTTTTTATATCCAAACACTGCACAAGATTTGGCTTTCCTAGTCTGCCTTTTCTTATTGCTTTGTAAATGCCAAGTGGAAGCACAGGTTAGTGCAGGTACCCTCTCATCAGTCTTTCCAGACTGCCCAGTAATGCCTGGAGGAGTGCATGAGATGAAGTGGTGATTCAGCTGGTGAAAGGAGGTGGTACTTCACATATTGGCCCAAAGGGCTTTTCCTTTCTGTTTTCCTCTGTTTTCTCTTGGTCTTCTAAGCTCAGAGCACTTTTCCTTGTAGAGCACCTCAGGGAGATAACAAAAATTTCATTGTGGAATTGGCAGGAGGGCATGCAAACAAGTATCTAGTGCCAGATGAATGCCACTGTCTATGAACACCAGCAGCTTTAAATACAGCACTAATTAATTTTCAATAAAAGGACGTTAATGGCTGTTTTAAGCTTAGAAGGGGAAAAGTAAGCCAAAAGTCATTTGAAAAGATATGGCAGTAGCTCACATAAATGTAATAAATGGATATGGCATAGAATAATTAGAATACCTTTAGCAAGAAATATGAAGAAAATAGAGTGAAAAAACAGTGAGAGCTCTGCAAAATGTTGACTTGCTTCATATGAAAATTTGTCCATCACTATCAGCATTTAGGGACTAATTCTGAAACTGCTGAGTACTCTTCCCTTCCATGAACTGTGGGAGTCAAGAGCACCTGGCATCTTGAGAAATCGGGCTCTTTGGCGGTTTTAATTTAGTCTGACAATAACGCTGAATAAAAATATTCTCGGGGATAGCCCACAATTATATAGCATGAGCTCATTTCTTCATTATAAAATGTGAGCTGAAACCATTCATATCTGCCAGCCAATATTACAACAGGCAATTCCAGTTTTTCATTGCATGGGAAAAGCACTAGGCAAGCTTTAATGAGTTTCAAAAATAGCTGCCACATCAGAAAATTGCAATGGTGCTTGTTTTTGTAATGTGAATACCTGTTCAGCAGACATCGCTTAAACAATGGCATCCAAATAGACCAGGGCATGTAAAATAGCTACTTCTATTTGTCAGCTGCACACCCATTGTTTTCACTCAGAGCCTGCAGAGCAGCTTCAGCTGTACATTCCTGGGAAGTGAATAATATCAGTTGAGATTACGCTACAGTACCACATCTATTACAAGCACATTATAAAGATTGAATATAACCTAATTAGGAAATGCTGAAGTCGGCTGGGTGTGGATGTGGGCCGGGAAAGAGTCATTTTACATGACCTTGACTTACTGAAAATGAGAGTTCACAGAAGATAAAGCAAAGGTAACAGTGTAGATTTCAGTCTCAAATCCAGATACCACGTGTGCATCCCATAGTCCTCATACCCTTCCTGCTGAGCTGAACAATTGCTCCCCAAGTTTCACTTCCATTAAATTCTTTTGTAAACACTTCATGAATCCAACAGGGCAAACCAAATTTGGTCACACTCTTCATTTTCATGCAGATTAGAACTAGAGCTGTATTCCGGCTTTTACTGATGGAAGGAAGACATTGCCAAGGGAGGCAGGGAGTTTCATCTTCACTGGATAAGTAAAGGGGCAAGCTCTTTCAACAGCTTCATGTGACCTCCCTCTTCTTGCAGATCTGGCTCTTCTGACACCTCTTCTGGTCTTAGGACAGGGTTGTTTTGTCGCTTTATGCTTGCAGCCTTACCACAGCATCACTGATCAGCATCATGGGATTTCACACCTACAGAAATCTGTATCAGCTGCCACTGTATCTGCACGTTCTTAGCCAGACATGCTGCTGGCTAACAACAAGTCACTGACAAAATGCCTTCAAACATGTCTCATGTCTTGCATTTACCTCCTGGTTCCAAAACGAAAGTTGCATTAATGCCAACAGCTGGAACAGATCATTGCTCCAAGCTGGATCCATGCCTCACCACTGAATGGAACAGAGGTTGCAGAGAGAAAACTTCAGCATGCCAAGCTGAAAGTAGTTTACTGTGTTTATGGGACAGAGTCTCATCTGTGCAGGTACTCACAAAGGACAGACCAGTTTTCCCACAGCACACCACAGAATGGTGCAATTGAGCATGCAGTTAAAACCAGTAAATTTAACCTCAGACATCATGTTCTGTCCCATAACTGAATATAGCACCAGAGTAGATACGCTTGAGCAGAGCTCTGCTGTTCATGTGCTTAAAATCAACAATTACCATTTTCTTTGCCATGAATATATTTTTGAGATCCTGTTCCCACCAGAAACAAAGAAATGATTCATCCTCTTGTGTATGTTGGCCTTTGCACATTAAGTACTATGAGATTGATTCTCAGCTGATTTTACTTAAGAATAACTATTAATATCAATGGCATGATGCTTGTGTGAACTTACATGCAGGCATCACTTACAGAAATGCACTTCATAGACATGTGCCTTTACTATGTATTTACTACACATTGCATTCTACATCTCCTGATGTTACCATAGGTGGTAACATCCTATCCTCTGCCTTGTAGATTGGAAGCAAGTCTGCCTCTTCCATAGACCCTATAAACACTTACTTCTCATCACAAATGGGATTAGCTACCAAAATCTGCATTTAAAATGCAAAATGAAATTACCTATTCCACAGTCCCACAAATACTCTGTAGTTCACAACTTACACAAGTGACAAACCAAACCTGAAACTACCAAAACCCCCAAAACTTCCCAGCATCCCCAGAGTGATTAAGAGAAGTGAGTTGCTACCATATTTTGAAGAACTAGTTTTGAACTTGTTACCTGTGGGTCCCCAGTGCCCAATTCTGAGTGTCTTATGAAAGGTAAGTAAGAAAAGAATGCCTATTGTCAGTAGGTATGGATCTGCATAGGGAAGTTTTTAGGAGTCTGCAATTTGAGAAAGATAGAAATACCTAATCTAGAGCACAACTTTTTCTGACACATAGTAAAAATGTAGTGCTTTATTTTAGACTGAACAGTATTACTGGACGCAAAATACAGGGAAAGCTTAAAAATAATTAACATGATAAAATCTGATTTTTTTTTTAAAAAAACATACCTCCATTTCATAAGATGCCTAGTGCATTTTCAGAAAAATGTCTGGAAACCTAATAACAAATATAACTGTTACATATGTTTCAATTTTCATAATCTTCACATCAATTATGGTAATGCTTTTACCAATGCTTCTGTTATATAATTAGGTGACCCAATGTCTGGCTAAACAAACAACATACCATATGTGATTAAAACACTGACCAAATTGCATAGGGTAATAATATGAGTGCTGAAAAAAATTCATTTGCTTGTGAAAAATAATGGAGATTTTTTTCTCCCCAGACAAAAATACTTTCATCTGAAGAATATAACCATCATTAACTCCTTCTCTCCCTTCCTTCCCATCCCACACAGATATGAATATGTTGTCATCCTGGAAGATCATTTGGGAAGAAAATGGACTAATTTTTTTAAATGTGTAAACAGGCTACAAACTGCCCATTAACTACATGCAAATGGTGCATTGCTAGTGTAATAAGAAAACACTCATTTAATTCAGTAGGAATTTTGTCTGCAGTAGCTTAGTTCAGAATCAGGTGCTTCGGTGGAATTTTGCCACTTAGTGAATATTTTGTCCTATTCTGTTTTAGCTAAATTATTGGTTCTGAGTAACCTCTTAAGAAAATTGGTATGACAGAAATACATATTTTAGTGAAGAAAGATGTGTACCAAACCTCAATCAACAGCCTTTCTGCTGAATGACGTAATTTGTTTTTTGAAGGAACCACAACACTTAGAAGTTTTTATTTGGGATCTGGTATGTTAAATGCTGTTTATTATTAATTTTTTTAATGGTGTTTACTATAGGTGTATTATACTTACAGTTATGTCTGTCAAAACTGCTGGAGTGGAACAAATAGAGTCAGTAACATCTGCCAGTTTGCTAGAAACACACGGAGTGTTTTTGTTACAAGATTTTCATTACTTGCAGCAGCCAGTGCTCTGAAACCGTTAAGAATAGTTCCTATTTGGTCTAAATTCTCAGAATGCTACACAGAGGTATGTTTCACCGAAACCAGGTTATACATTTGAGTTGGTATCATCTGATGATGGAATTAAAACAAAGTGCACAAGTTTATGACAAGCCCTCCTGTCAGTGCAATCAGTATGGCATCTAATGAACCTTTCCAGATCGGAGCTAGCACTGCATAGACAACAGAAAATAACACAGATTTCTAACCATTTGTTTATTCAGCCTGTCTGAATTCTTATAAAATCTGTTGGCTGAATATTTATATTTGACTTCTGTGTGTCTGTTCAAGGCTATAAATTGAGGGGAAAAAATGAAATTGCTTTGAGTATCTAGTTTTCCTCCATTTTAATCTGATTTTAAGAAGTGGGAGTGTCTTTTTTTCCCATTAGCTTTGAGTTCCTTAAAAATACTTTAGGTAGATTCATCAATCTTCAGTTTAATGTTTGAGCCATGTCAGCTTAAAGATAAGGTATTAGTGCTCAGCTTTGTATTTCAAGCTATGTGTGGTTCTCTTGTATTTCTATTCTTGAAGAGATGGCTTTTCTACTCAGTCTATTCCATTTTTGACTGGACTGATAACTGATATGCAAATCTCAGTCGTATATTTTATGCAGTAGAGGTGCAGCTTTCGGGAAAAAAAAAAAAAGACCTTGTTACCATGGAAAAATGTCATGTGATGACTCTCTCATGATGTGTCCAACTATGAAAAAAAACTGCTTAAAAAATGCATAATTGAAGAAAAATGCCAGAGCAGATTTCAATACATTCCCTAGTGAATTCCATCAAGAAAGGAAGTCGTCTTACTCAGCGTTTACTCACTGCCAACCAATTCCTGAAGTCCTGAACAAAGATTTACTCAGGCTCTGATTTGGTAGGATGTGCACATGGGAGATGCAGAGGCAACCATTCCTGAAGGGATGCCGGAGCTTTTAGCATTTCCAGTGGTTTGGAGAAGGGAGGAAACTATCAGCTGTGAGGGGACAGAGGAAGGGATCTTATTTCTGCATCTCAGTGTTTTCATATTTACCTTTGTTTGGCCTTGCTTACTATTGTGTCATGTTTGTTTTAAAAATGAGTCAGAATTTATAGAGCCTTTCAAGAGGATGTCCCGCAATCTGTGATTCATGACATCCTGCAGAAATTGCATGATGATTAGTAATACCCTCTCTGCATGGAACTGCACTTCTGAGCTGTGAAACATAAGAAGTGCTGACAAATCCTTCTAACTTATTTCTGTCAAAGACCTATTTTTGTGATGTGCAGCCTTTCAGAGTATAGGTCTACCCCCCCACAAAAGGCTTCTAGAGTATTTGGTGGTGCTCACAGGCCTCATAGAGTCCATCCCTCCAGACACAGGGACCTACAGGAAATAAGGGGTCTTATTTAAAGCCAACTGAAAAATGGTTGCATATTTAAAATCCAAACTTCAAAATTAAAGTTTTAGTCTGTAAAGCCAATTATGATGCCCAGCACTCCCTGCTATGGAACAGTTCCAGGGATTTTGCCAGGGGGAGGTATTCTTGCAGCCCACTTGAGTTCAAAAGAAAGTTTGTTGACTTCATGTAGCCCTCTGCCTGGCAATATATCTAATAAAATGTAAAAGACTGGAGCACATTGACTAGTCAGTTTTTTATATCTCATTTTAAATGACACTGTCATTTAGAATAAATAAAACCCCACAATAGTAACAAATCGACAGTATTAACACCTAGGGAAATTAATTTTGAAATATGCAGTCTCTTCAAAGTGAAATGGAAATAAAAAATGTAGAAAGGAAAATGTCATTAAAAGCAAGCTACTAAAATGATGCAGCATGCAAACAGGTGGGCTTTGTAGTTCAGTACTAATTCCCATGGAATTTGCTAGTACTGCTGAGATTTGGCAAAACATACCCTAAACAGAAAGTCCTTCTGGGCATCAAATTGACTTCCTAAAACAGTGCCAATGACATTATTATGCATTGATTTCTGTTGGGGGGGATTCCTTTTCTGCCAGGTATGAAAGTTTTACTCTGCTCAACTGGAATTACCTGAAAGGAAATTGTTGCCCAGAGAGATAAATACTCATCCAAACTTAATCACCTCACAGCTAAAAAAATATGTACATGTGGGTGTGGACATGACAGTCGACATTAGAGAAGGATCAAGAAACACTGAACTTCTACATTCCAGCACTTCTCATGTTGTAGTATTTCCATGTGCCGTAAATAGCTGTGGCTTCAGCAGAGCAGTACAGGATATTGTAAACTGAAACACTTCCTAAAAAACACAATGCCTGCACAGGTGCAGCGAGCCAGCAGGATGATATAAAGAGTTATTCTGTGACGCTCATCCTCACAAATATATGTGTCTCTTGATCCCTGTGGCCATAAGAAACCCTTTGGCCACCTTTCCTCTTAGCATTGAAAACTCCAACATGCGAAGAATGTTTTCAAACAGGATGACAAGGCTACATCCTGCGTGGATTTGAAAGGAATTGATTGCAAAGAGCAGGCAATAGCTTGTAATATCCTTCCTGCTCATTTGGCCCTCCTATCACTGCTGATCTCAATATGGGGAAGTCCCAAATAAATAGGAGCTTTAAACTTCCCCTGTTGTGCCGCATTCCTATTTGGCATCTAAACCCCTATTATTTGCTATCCAATGGGCAGACAAATGGATCATCGATTAGCTCATGGTAGGTTTGAATCGAGGAATGTGAGTACGCAAAATTGCAGCACCATTAGGTCACCCTGGACTAATAGCTGCTACAAACAAACCTCGCCCCATTGTTTTTCAAGGATCTTTCCCATTCCCTATGGAACACAGATATCCCTAGTGAATGCATCTGGCACATCTAGGCTGTGTCTAGGCTGAGGGTAGATGCTTGCTTTGGTACCCATTGAGGATCCTGGTCTCCTCACAGCACTGTCAGGATCTTGCCCTGAGCACCTGGCACCTCTCTACTCGGTTTCCATGTTGCTTCCTGCAGAAAACCGGGGCAGGGAGGAGACAGCACATGTCTGAGTTTACCTCCCAGCACACAGCTGGGAAGTGGCTGGGCTGCCTTCACCCAGGGCATCGGAAGTGCTTCTGGATGGACCAGCCTAGACAGGCCTCAGGCTGGTTCTACAGCAGCTGGTTTAACAGTGAGAGTCACCCCTGTCTAGGTTCAAAACACCTCACCCCTGTTTGCCTCTCCCATCCAAGCCCTTTTCACAGCATCCATGTGGTGCTTCTTAACCTTTCAGCCATAATGGCCCTCTAGTAATCAGCCTTTCTCTCCCTCTGCAGCTAGTGCCTGCAATTAGGGGTAGATTGGGGGATGCTGAGTAGGGAGGAATAGGGCATGGTCTGATTGCAGCTCAAGGGCTCCTGGCACTGATGGTGTCCAGCCGTGGGGTGTTTTGAGCAGGACAGGACTCTCCCTCAGGTGCCGATGTCCTTCTGGCCACGTAGTAAGGATCTGCCGTGAGCAAAGTGAGGGATCTGCTGCAGAGGTAGGATGTGGGGTTGGTGGCAGTTCACAGACCCATTGCCCACCACTGGGGCTCTGCTGTGGCCACCTTGAAGGGAAGGCTGGAGCCAGACTAAATCTGTGGCTGAGGGCAGAGATGTGTTTTCTCTTAACTGTCTCTGCAGTTACACATAGTTGTGCAACTTTTATCAGTTCTGTTTTTTCTTCCTCACAGTTCATCTATGTCCTAAGTTTTCACTGTGTTTATTTTTTCATGTTTCAAAGAGTGAAAAGAGAATTTCATGTGATTTTCTGAGACAAGACTCCAACGGTAACTGTCTTTCACTAATATGCTTTTTCTTAGCAACCAAATGTGATGATTAGGATTTCATTTCCATATCACAGGTCTCATAAAGAAAATGGCACAGTCAAATAATGCAGCATTTTTTTGTTGCTTAATTGATGGAAGGGAAAGGCTGAGATAATTTACCACTTCATCATCCCTCAAATTAAAAATCTGGTGCTTGAGGCCTCTACCCAGAGCTCCTATTTGTTCCTGTTAAGGAAAAAAGGGGTATGGCAACAGGCCAACTTCTGACAAAATTATGATCTTCTAAGGGGCTAATTCTGCTTTCATTAAGCATAGTGCAAATGAGAAGGAAACTCCACAGGTGTCAGATAAACATCAGTAATATCTGGATCTTAGATATTCATGAGATGTAGTGTCCTATGTTTGTTGATAGTTTAACTTGAGGAAGGTGCAGAGCGAAATCCCAGAGTGATGGTTATTACTTAATTCCTGGGTTTTATTTTCCATGTATATGTACACACTTTATTCTACCTTGTGTTTGGATAATTTCATAAATTAATGAATAAAAAAGGAAATAAAAGAGTCTGCACTAAGTAGGTAACACTACTTTTTCCTGAAAAGCAAGTCCTTAATATAATAGACTAATCTAAGGTATTGACATGAAAATCAGCTTTAAAATGAAGATTAATATACTTTTAAAATGTTCTCTGTAAAACGTCCTGAATCTCCATGTATATCAGAGGAAGTAATTAATCTTTTTAGCAATGGCCAAGTGGTTCTGGTTGAAAAATCTTAAAACTGGACTTTGAAGGTGTTATTGTTTTCATTAATTGGGGGATGAACAGGATCAGAGCTGATGAGTCATTGCATGAGCCTGCAGGAATGTTGCTCCAGCTGCGTTGGGATCTGCAGGTGCACACTGCCTGGCCCGGATATTCAGAATTAGTAGGGAGGCATTCAACATTCAGCAAATTCTTACTAGATGGAGAATGTTTTCTACAAAGGAGGAGGGCATGGTAGCCAAACTCCTCATGGCAGAATATAGTGCACATAACAGTTTGGAAAGGCAGTGTTTTCTGATATGCTTTGACTTTCTGCCATGGTTTCTTTTTCTAGCAGTCCAAACACACTAATACACTAGTAAGCAGGACCCAGTACCAAGAGCTGTCTTGAATGTTTTGCTACATTTTATGTTTTGCCATTTTTGCCTCTAGCCTACACTGAAAGAGAAAGTGAATATCCTGGGACTGGCAACCAGCCAAAAGCCCAGGGACTTCTCACCTAGAAGAGTTTCTTGCAGGGCACAGCAGAGAGCATGTGCAAAAGACGTGAGCTATTGTTACTCGGTTTGTAATCTGAAAACGTTGAGTCAGATCTGCTGTGCTCTGCAAAGGACTCTGCCTATAAATTCCAGCTTACTCCATTGGTACCGCGTTACACTTCTCAAAAATATTGAAAATTATGTTTCCTTTTAAACAACATACATTTTTAATATGATTTGTATTTTTTGTCATGTATCTTGTAAGTGCTTGGTTTTCATTATGAACAACTACTGAGAGAATTTTTCAGCATGTTTTTTTGCCGTTCCTACTAAGGTTTCCTTTAATCCTAAATGAGAAATTATAGTTGTATGCCTTTAATAAGACTTTTCTGACGACCTGAACAACAGAAAAAGATGACTGTAATCATGGAAAGTTGTGCAATTAATCTGAATTGAGTTTGATCCTGTGCTAGTTGTTAAAATATAATACAGACTTTTGATTACATGATTTGTAATCAAGATTCCTTAAGTGACCTTAAAACACTCATTCATGACAAATAGCCACTGGGAAGACATGCTTAAGCAGAAGGACTTTTGAAATTTCTGTTTACATACTTTCCAACAGCAATAACATGCCCTGACAGCTGAGAATGATGCAGCAAAACCTGCCATTCCTAGCATGTCTCCTGGTTTGATGTTTGCTTTCTGTATCCCAGCATGTGCCCTCTTTCTTCCTGCCTGGCAGTTTTGCCTGGGCAAATTTTTATCACCTTCTATATTTTTCTGGGATTTTCAGCCTTCCTGTTCTTGGTGAAAGGTCAGATGCAGTTTTGCATCTGTCCTGAACTGACATGCGAGCTGACAGTTTTGGACCTGGCTTGCAGGCAGTGGTCAAAGACAACCATACTGTGAGTGGACACACAGTATGGATCTATACCTCACTCACACAGTGCCTGGTGGTTTAACAAGCATGTGATATACCCCACATGCATTGTACAGCCACCTTTGACCTGTGCGATCAGTTTGACACTTACAGGAAGAATCAGCTTTAATTACTGGGCTTTGTGGAGGGGCAGTAGCTCTAGGAAACCCTAGAGGTATATATGGTGGTGCCAGACAGAGATAAGGCATCTGTGGCAGTGTTCAGCTGGTCCTATCCTCAGCTGCACAGGAGTAGCCATGGAATCAACTTTAATACTGTACTTCCAGTTAATTAGACTTGGCTTTCTTGAGTGCTTTCTCAAAGACAAATTCTCAATGGAGATAGTCTCGTTTCTCACTTGACCCAGCTCTATGTTTTTTTCAGGACTAGGACACTGCTGCCTTTTGTGGCTTATTGTGAATCCACATTAGACATTTACTTATATTTGGGATCTCAAAGAACTCCTGATGATCTCCTGTGATAACACCGTTCATTCTGTGTCCTGCTGAGCGCATGGATTTAAGACCCTCTGGAGCATAGCTGAAACACTGAGGTATAGTTCCCTTTTCATTTAACTCATTTGAATTGGAATTTAGAATAATCAGACATTTTAGTTTTCTTTCTTTTAGATTTATGTAATTATATAAGCACCACTAAGACTACAAATAAAGCCTTAGATCATTGTGAAACAGCAACAAGAATCCAAGAAAAACTCCAAGTTACCAGAAGAATGTTCACTTATGGAAGGAAAGATAAATATTTCTAAGACACACATAATAATTTTAACAGTATCTGAAAGAATACTTTTTGGAGTTTATCTTTTACCTTTGGTAATTAGAAGTCATGGTTCTTGCCTGGAGGAACTCCGGTTTCCATTTAACTTTAATTTCAGTGCATGAATGGAATGTGGCCTTCTGTTCAAAATGCACAAGCTGCCCCGTGGCTTTCTCATGGCTGAGGATGTGCTTGTCTGGTGCTTGGTGAGCTAGAGTCAAAAAAACATTTAGGGTTGTGCAATGTCCTTTGCTTATGGATGTATGGGACAGATTTGTACATAGATAAGGCTGTTGGTATCATTTCCATATATGTGAGCTTGTCGAATATATGCTTACATTGTAATCATGGTTGTGGTTATGCTTATTACATGGTTTTGCTTCATTAACTCTTTCATTATAAATTTTCAGTCAAAAAGAGGTTCCCTACCCATTCTTTTCCAGAAACACTATTATATAGCAACAAAGATAAACATTAAAAAAGGGGGAATCATATTTTGCCAAGGTTATAAATTCTAAGGAATTTAGTCAGTTTGACTAAAATGTTTCATTTAAAATAATAACAGCTTTTATAACACACCAGCTCCTTTCTCAACTAAGCTCCTTTGGGATCTGTAAAAGCAGTCAGAAAAACTGATAGATTGTATCAATTAAAATTTTATCAGGAGCTGGTTTATCATGCAATTTATTTCATGTAATTCCAGAACTCAGGCATCCAAAGATAATAATGCAAAAATAATAAAATAGTTTCTCCCCAAATATTAGGAATCTAAGTAATAAAAATGTTGAGGCTGCTTTTTCATTGATATACTTTGTGTGACCTTCTGCCTACTCATACCTTGCAGCACATGATATTGTATTTCATTGTCCTTGAAAGCTTACTATGTCCCTGGACATTCAGCAAGTTTCTCTGACGTATCATCAGTTCCTCTGCAGTTTTAATCAAATGAAGAATAGTTCTAACTAAGAGTCATTCCATATGTGCATTAAGTTAATTAGCACAAGTTTTCTCATTAATATGGTGTCTCTTTACACACACACATATTAGCAATAGCTACTATGAAGGTTTAATGCTGTTTAAACATAAGCTACATACTGTATTTCTTCATTTAGCCTTACCAGTCCCAGCATTTTCCAAAACCTGAGTCAAGCCATGAGGTCAGCCTACAAATCACAGTATTAAAAATTAAATAAATGTTGTACTTTTTTTTTTTCGGTGTGTCCTTACGACTTATTAAATAGTACCATGTGTTTATTCTTTTTGCAGCACAGAATTACAGGAACTAATTTTTTATGAAATATCATAGGACTTCAAGTGTAAAGCTGTGTTGGCAGCTGTTCTGCCATTGTAGCATCATTTAAAATGTTCCTGCTTTTCCCCCCTGCCAGCTATATGTAATGACATCCAAAGTGATGTAGGGGGAAAGACAGAGCATTCAGACCACAAAGGGCTTGAAATCTGTCACAAAATCAGTTTCTAGTTTGCAAAAAGAAATTTGCAATTTTAAGTATAGATACTGTGTTTTGGCATGTACTTAAAAGCATAGTGAATAAATTGAAATGAAGAAGGAACTGAAAAAAGGATTAAAATCAAAACAACATATCTTAAATTTCCAGCTCCTAGAATATATGTTATTCCTAGAATACACCATGCTTAGCACAGAAATAGGCAAAGTAGGCTAGGATTGCTAACACAGTGTACAAGTGTTTGTAGTATCTCTATGTTAAATTTATATTGGGAATGGGGTTTTTAATTTCTGAAGATTGGTGCCAAAGTTGCTCACATTTTGGTTGTTAGACAAAATTATGTCTGCTAAAAGGCTCTCTTAATTCTGTCTAATAAAATTGGAATGAAAATTATATTAAAATATTAAAATCAAATTATATAGTTTCATGAACTCTTAGACACTGAAAGGTGAGTCATATCCTACTGCAGATGTAAATGCTGATAATAATACTTTGCGTTCTTTTATTCAAAGCACCCTTGATTATCAACTAATTATCTACTGACTATCAATTATTTACTAATTTATCCTCTCTGACATGAGAATGACTTCCATTTTATGCATGGAGTAATTTGGGTGGCTCAGATTTACCTGACACCATATTCTGATTCAATTATGTGGTGAAGATCAGACTTCAAATTTCTGAGCACATTGTCCTTCACTGTCAGTTAAGAATTTGATAAATTTATGTAACTGAATAAATGTGAACACAGCTTTTCAGTTGTCAACATTCATTATAAAGAATATTTTTAATCAACTCTTGATTAAATTTGATCTATCTGACCTGCAAGTCTGCAGCCAAGATTTTCTTAAGAGTTTAAATAGTTGTTTCTACCAAGAGTAGGCGAAGATACGTTGCTTTCAAGTCTGAAATGCAGCATTTTACATTCATTGTGCACTTCTAGACAAGTGGAAGTGATTTCACAAGTGATGTGGGTCTGTGGACATGAACCCTCCTCCTCTAGTCTCAGGCTGTAGTGTCATCATGCACCTTGCATGGTAAGGCAGATAGAATACCTTGCATTGCTCCACATGTAAACTCTGGAAAACAAAGAATACAAGAACAAAACACACATTGTCTTTATGGCACCATCTTGCCTCTTTCTGAAATGATGACACCACGCACCAGAAATGCAATAGCGTTACAGGTGGTGTGGGGACACTGGGAAACAACACCAAGGCAGGGGCCTGAAAGCCAAACTCTTACCTTTTCACTTTGTTCAGACAGACAAATTCCCGGTCAGTTACATTGAGTAGGAGATACTTACATGATATGAGCCATCTCAAAGTCTGTAAATGTTATGTTTCTCATTTCTTCTGCTCTCAATGTGACTTCAGATTTACTGCATGCCTTTGACCTTCACTAAGCATTGGAGTACTTTCTGCAGGATATATCCAGCTTGCTGATAGTTTCTGTGATGACAGGAGAGCTTGTATACCTCTGCAGGCACAATCTACAGAACTAAGTGTTGACAAAAGTCTTGTTTCATGTATGGGTTTACTTCCCTTCTTGCTGCAGTCACAGCTCTGGCACTGCTGCTCAGTTTGTTCACCATTCTGTACAGCTCAGTGGCTGCAGCCAGACTAAGTACAGGGGGATACTGCAGTTTAAACCATTAGAATACAACTGCAGAAAAAAGCAAATATTTCTACAGTTTACTTTCCAGATTTTGGACACCTTCGAGGTTAAGTGAGACCAAAGCATTTCTTTGAAGAATGCCAAGCTCAGCTAGAGAGGGTGCCTCCAATTCACGGCCTGTGGCCATGGCTATGATAAAGACAGGCAGGGGAGGAAGAGGGAACAGGTTCAGATGAAAATAGTGAGTGTGAAGCTGCTGCATTGTCTCAGCTCTGCCTGCTCAATGTTTTTCTCTGCATTTGGCTCTTGCAAAGCAGGAACCTCTGACCTAATCATTCAGAAGCTTTATTTGACCACAGTCAGTCTTTCTCTTTAAGAAACATGATTACTGGGTCCTAAATGCTTCCTAGAGCCTTTCATCTTTCCTCTATCTAATTAATGCTAATTTCCTTGATGGTACTCCTAAAGTACAGTTGGAGCCTGGATGTAGATTACAGAGCACTTTACAATATCAGCAGTAAATCAGACAGAGATTGTGAAGCACATATAACATGCATTTCCTGAGAGTAGTGCAGGGTGGGATTTTATCTTGCAGTGCATTAGTGCCCCTAAGACTGAGTAACACTATAAGTCACTCAGTTATCATAACACTTGATTGCCTGGAAATCCTTTTTCTTTACACCATATGCCTATTTCATTTTTGCAGACAAATCGGTTTGGCATATGTTAACCTGAGGCTATAACTTTTGGTTTTTAGACAGTTTTCAAGAATGGTTTTCCCAAGGAGCAAAATGTGTTGAGAGAAATAAGGAGGGACTGAAATAATCTTCAGGGGGATCACACTCATATTTAGGATCCAGAAGTGTACCTGAGACATAAGAGAAGAACGCACATTAAAACAAAAAGATACATTCAGCTTGCACTGTAACAGGTATGATACCATTGAATTAATGTAAAGAAAACTATCCTCCATTTTAGAGATATTTGCCTCCAGTAAGAAAGGCATATGGGTTATTTGATTATTTTTTAATGTAATGTTAGACCACTTGGCTATATAACTTAAGCCAAATCATGCAACCAGAGTAATTCCATGTATTATTGAGGAGTCTTTCATATGACAATACATGACTGCTTACAGAAGCAGGTTTCAAGGTATATTTGTGGAACTACATGCAGAGGTGTAGGTGGAATTTGGATATCAAGCTCTAAATATATGTCCTAAATGCTCTAAAAGCCAAATGTGTCCAGCTCTGTAAGCCTGATTGGGACTGTGCTCCATTGTCTGGTTACTTCCAGTGATGGAAAGCAGAGATGAAATATGGCTCTTTTGGCTTGGTAGTATTTTGTCATCACTTCTTACTGATTACCCAGGGATCTGATCAAACCAGGGAATTCCCACAGATTTTGTCTCTGCTATTCTGAACAGTATCTCTTTGATGGCAGAACATGCAGTCCAGTACAGTTTACAACTTTGACTCAGATTACTGTGGTAATGCTCAGTTACAGTATTGGCTCAGTTTCTCTGTATCTCCTGTTACTGCCAAAGATCAGAAAAACTCTTAGTAGATCTTTCTAGCTAAAATACAGCATCTTCTAAAATCCACTCAGGGAAGAAAAACTCAACCAAATAGACACATTCCTTCAAACTTTTTACTTGAGTTTTTATATAAATTATGAGAACAGGATTAGAGCACATGGATATAAACTTAAGGAAAATACTATATTGAGCTTTCTCCAGAGATGTTTTTCTGAGCCATCATATATGAAAATCCATTCATTTTTTTCAATAACAGCTTTGCTTCAGTGACTACAGTGACCCAAACCCAAATTATTTTCATTGTATATTATGATACCCAAATTTTACAAAACCTATGTGTTACTTGGTTGAAAATCCTCCTCCCTTTTAATGAAATACAGTAGCTGGCACTTCTACTGAAAAACTCATTAAACATTTCCATATTGGCTTCCAGCTTGTCTGGTGTTTTTGCCTGGCAGAATACAGTGCATCTTTGTGTGTTATTAATGGGCTGAGCTTCTGGACAAGACCATGCTTTTTGCCACTGCGGAATTTTCTTAAAAACAATGCACTATAAAACACACAGAAAGTTTCATACATCCGAGGACTATTTTTGACAGGGTACGTTAAGTCACTTTCATGAGACAAAAACTGCAATAGAGATTTCTTCCTTTCAAAGCATAAATTAAGTATTTTTAAAAAAAATTCTAGGCATTTTAGCAGTTGAAAAACTGTGAGCGACGTGGGAGGCTGTTAGTCTGCAGATCTGATCTTTGGTCTGTATGAATGTTCCCCTCTTTTTACTCTAAGATGAAGAGTAACGGTATGAATGCTGCAGATGCAGAATGACACAGAAGGGTTGCCAGATGTGGGTGGTGCAGATAAATCACTGTCAAACATTAGAGGAACCTTTCCAGGAGGACTGCAGGCTCTGAGATGGGAAATTTCACAGATTCACACTTCACAGATTTCACAGAATGCTCTGAGTTGGAAGGGATCCACAAGGATCATCCAGTCCAACTCTTATTTGAATGGCCCATACAGGGATAAAACCCACAACCTTGGCGTTATTAGCACCCTGCTTTGACCAACTGAGCAAATCTCAGGGTCAATGTGCCATTCCCAACAGCACTAGGGGGCCATGTTCAACACTGCTACATCCCCCAAGCGCTCCTGAGATATCCCAAGACCTAAATGCTGAAGTACAGCATTTCAGTACTAGGCACCCTTGCTGGCACCCAGGAATCCTGTAGCAGAGAAGTGCAGATATTCATCTGCATACTCTGAAGCTCAGCTAAGACCTCTCTGTACTTCATGGCATGCTCAGCACAGGTGGTGGAACAGGACAGCTGTGCATGGCCCTGTGCCCAGCAGGCAGGACCTGGTGGAGCTGGTTCTTCTTATATGGAGGAGTTAAACAAGAAGTTTCCTTGGCTGTGCATTTGTCCTCTTAAGACTCACTCCTACAGCTGAACATGTCTTCTGAAATGAAGGCAATTCAGAAAACTCTCTAGGAATTGTCAGGCCTTTGAGATCTTATTACTACAAAGACAATTTTTGGGGAATCTTCTAGATATTGTCATTCCTGGAGCAGAAATGAACGTATGTCTTGGTCTCAGCTGCAACATGTCATATAGCTGGGTAACGTGTTAAAGCTGGGAAGAGAGTTGTACTGTTGAGCCAGCATGTGAGTTGTTGGGGAGTTACTGACAGGCTTTCCCCTGTGCTGTCTCCCTATTGGGTTGTAGGGGTGAAGGGGGCAGAGGGAGTGGAGCTCTGTCGAAGAGGCATAGAAGAATTTTCTCAAATTAACTGATCTAAGTTCAACAAATAAAACCATTCCCCCTAAATGACAACAGGAAGGTCTCATGGAGCTGAATATTTTGTTGGCAGCACTTCTGGCTTCCTGCATTTTAGAATGATTGGAATTGGAATAAAGACAGATGCAGGCAAATACAAATTGGACCCCTGAATCTCTTATTCAGGAAGCTCAATATGGTAAAAGACAAGGCAAGAGTCACTCATTTAATTGGCTTCATTCACGTTCACCAAATTTATGTATTTAACCACCAGTAATCTAAATTATTTCAAGTGAGCACCTTCCCCAACTTCCATTCACCCCCACTCAAAGTCTATCCTCCCACCACAAGGCTTCTAGGCTTTGAATGAAGTGGTATTGTCTGTTATTTGTCAAAGTGAAGATCTCCTTCAACTCAGTACAGAATGAAAACTTACAGTGTCCCCCAGCCTTGACTAGGTTACAAAATGAAAGTCATACAAAGATAGGAGTCCATGTCCTAGGATTTTCAGTGTTAATTTACTGGGAGGGGATGGGAATCTGACCCAGGTGGACTTGCATTTCCTGACTGCTCGGCAGAAGTGAATCTCTCAGAATGATTTTGTGCACAGTAGCTGCCCCATGCCTAGAAGTCTCATATCCTGGACTGAGCCATAAAGAAATGAAAAAGGAAGCAGCAGTGGTTGAGTGAAAAAACATGTCAGGATATGAAAATGTGTATTGTTTTAAAGCAAGAATTTGGAGAAGGTTCTAACATAAGGTCTGCAGTGGAGGAAGCAGTGTATTTTTGATGAAAAATTTGTTCTCCCTTTTGCTGGAAGTTCTTCACTCGCCATTGCAAGGAAGTAGCATAATTTTTTAATCTGCTCTACCAAGATGAGAATCCAGATTGCTTGCTTTCTTCAGCTGTGCATTCTCTACCGCCGGCAGCCACTTGCTGGAAGCAACAACCAAAGCTCGGGGACGCGCTGGGTGTTCTTCAGCACCATCTACTGGCACTTTCCCCACCCACCACTTGGGCACTGCATCACCTACAGACCTTAGGAGAGTCAGGAAGAGAGAAAGTAAGTAAAATCCTCCAAGAGACTGTTCATATATAAGAAATCTAAAGACTAGCCTGGCTGAATTGGTGCATAAGTAGATTTTGATTCTAATAAGAAACAGTACAAATCGGTCAACTTAGAAGCTGTGTAACCAAACTTACAGTCGTACATGTCCCCTCACAAAAACATCACAAAGGCCAGGGACAAAGTAAAACAGGTCAGATAAAACAGAACTCATGAGGTAATGGAAACACGAGATGAGGTTATCTGGGCAGGGAAAAAAAGCTACAGGAAATGTAAGAAGATATTACCCTGGAAAAGAGCTTTTGGAAGCAGAGACTGGGGATAGCATGTATTTCCTGAGATCTGTGCCTTAAAAGTGGCATTCCTGAACAAGCTTGGACTGTTATCCTCTAATTTTGCAATACTTTTTATATGTAAAACTGATTAAGAGGGAAGGATGACTGTGTTTTTTAAGAAGATTGTTGATAAACAAGCTCTGACCCCTCTGACTACAGCAGCTCTCCATCCATACTCCTTCAGTGGGACTGAGCTGGTGTTATATTTACTGACCGTCTCTGCCATCTTCAGAAACAGTGACATGAAAACAAAAAGAAAAACAAAATTTGAAGCACATCTTGTAGACACTGTGAATCAGTGCAATTCACTGACATCAAAAGCACTTCCTGATTTGCTGCTGTGGAGGAACCTTTCTCTCTGTTTGATGCCTTTTTTTCCAGTGGAGTAAACACAAGTTGAAGCACAGCCACTGAGTGAGCCCTAAAATATATTCAGTAAGCTGAACAGCTTTCAGTGCCAATTCTCAGTATTCATTTCATTGACAAAAGATGGTGTGCCAAAGGCATTCCAGATAGCCAGGATTGAGCTTTTCCTGGTGTTTCAGGACATGAAATAAGAACAGAGAAAAATTACATAACAGAATATGCTACTGACACATTTGGATAAATACTTGTTAAGCCTAAGTTTTTTGGCTTTTTTTTTTTTAATTATCTACAGCTCTATCTTCACAGATTTATAACAGTGAAGTCGTCTATTCAAATAAAAATCCATTGATAAAAGGCTTCTATACACAACTTTCTACTCACAACCTTTTCTTCTTAAAAACTTTCTGATTAACATTATACTTAATTGCAACATCAGCAAAATGTTGACAAAATCAATATTTTGCAGCATTGGTTTGCAGTGTCTTTTTTGATGCCAACACCTTTTGAAAGATGTTTCAAAGTTATCAGCTTGGCCTCATCAGAACAATATTTAAGCACAATTTCATGTAGCATCAGTGCTTGCTTATGCTGTTGTTACAAACACAGGTGCCTCCAGTTCCTAAAGAAAGTGTAACTCAGTTATTAGCTGCAGCTGGGTAATGCAGAAGCTGTAATTCCTCATGACATCTACGGGCTTGTGAGTTTTGTCAATCTTTTTGGAAGATGTTATTTTCAAAGGAAATAAAAGGACCTGAGATGTCTTCTAAAGTTAATGACTGTAGCTCTAATTGATAGAAATGGACATATGTGTGGGCAACAGTTGAATATAGAAGTCAGTGGATGAACAGACCATGGGTAAAGTGAGACTGGATGACAAGTGAGGTTAGGAAGATGAAGGCTTGAAATTACAATTGCCAGTAATGTCTTTTGAAAAGGCAACTCAAAAAATGGGCAAAGGCAAATTCAGAAAAAGTAAAAATTATAGAAAAATTTTCCTCAGAAGTTATCCCGGAATTGATGCAGATCAAGCTGTTTACTATTTACATACTTCTTTAAAAAGACTATAAGGAAACACTGGAGTGTGTTTTTGGGGTTATAAAACATTCAACAGGCTCCTTGGTTGTGGCGCAATTTTATATTTCCAAATTTAGTCATTTTAACAACTATGAGCTCAGAAAGTTGCTTCTGTACTTAAATCAAGATCAGAAGTTGGCAACATATTATTCCAGATGGCTTTTAGACAGATCCAGAATGCCCTGATAGAGTTGAAAAGCATTTGGTGAACATATGGGTGAGTGAATGGCTTGTAGACTTTGCGATATGTTGATAGCATCACACTTCTGGCAAAACACAAACTACTTGTTCCCATTTATAAGAAATGAAAGCCTTGATAAGCACTTTGATGACAGAGAGTAGAATGTGCCCCAAAGAATCTCCTAGTAGCATCTGTAGAAGAGGTAGAACAAGTCCTAGGACTTAGGGATAAAATCATACAACAAAGGAACCCTGCAGCTGGAGTGCTAGAGCTGGAACTTGCCTGGAACTAGCAGATGCAATGATTATCATGTATCCTTCTAAGGGCTGCAAGTCCATGTGTCAGTCAGCGTTACAATTTGGTCTTCAGGTGCAATTCAGAGTGCTGTTTCAAACTACCATTTTCTTCCATCCTCCAGGGGCAAGTCAAAACTTGACATTAAAGGAAGATGTTATTCCTTGGTCTAAGGGTAATCAAAGAAAGCTTTGGAAGTCTCTGAGAGTCAATACCTGCTCGGATGACCTGTGGTACTAACAGAGCTTAGCTTCTATTCCCTTCCCATTCAGTGTTTTACACATGACACACATATCTTTTGCTGGTACTAGCATATTATGTTCTGTAAGCAAGTGCAGAGTAGCAAAGCCCAGAATAAGATTTAGGAAGAGTAAAACATGCCTCCCACATGCATACATGAAAGAGGATTTTTCCATGTGTATCAACAAACTTGTCCAAGAACTACAATGAAAGGAATGTAGTTTCCTGTTAATAAAGCCAAAAACTCATGGCAAGGAGTATTTATAAATAATCCAGTGCTGAGACTCCCACCTTCAGTTTGCATGAGGACATCTGTGCACCCGGAGGATGCGTACACAGAAGGAGAAGAACTCCTAGCCAGTCCTTACCCCATGCCAGGGGCTCAGCTAGCCCAGTCTCCTCCTCATGAGTAGGGTCCTACAGCTCAGTAAGCAAATCACATTATTGTAGCACTGAAGTAACTATGCTAGGAGCTGTACTCTGTGTCACTTCCACTCTGTTTAAAAGTCAAATAGTGGATGACTCTTCAGAGGAAACGAGCAGAACCAAGCATCCATTCACCTGTTTGCAGTCATCCAGCAAAGTCCAGGTTTCTGGGTAATTCAACTACACTGTCTTGCTAGCAGGAACCTGAATACTCTTTAATGATGCAGTTTAATTACAGGTATGTCCTAGGGACAGCTGCATGTTGTTGTAGATTGACAGGATATGGGAGCACCTGAAACAGTTTTCTAGTAAACAGAATTAATAAGAGAGTGGTTGAGAGAGCTTCTATTGGGAGACCAAGAAGAACACAGTATCTTTGTCAAGAAAGCAGAGTTGGAAAACTCTCTTTTGAGTGATGGGTAAAGGACTAAGGCAGAGTATTCTATAATCCTTACTAGACAGAATTCAATAAACTAGTATTCACTGAGTTTTAGCTAGCAATTTTGTTGTTCAATACAACAATATATCCTTTTGTTAGTTTGTAGATCTGCGTCTCAGTTCTCAACAGGCTCACATGCCCTCCTGCTCCAAGGCAAAGGAGCCCATGGGAATGCCATCTAGGGCTCTGCAGGGAGAGGGCAGTCAATAAAAAGTACATGCAATGCCCACTTCAATCAACACTAATATCAACGGTGATTTTATGAAGCCAAAGAATATTCAATAGTATTTCTTATTTATGTTTAATGAACAGATCATTTTACCCCAGAGGGCTATTCATAGTCACCAAGAAAATTGAGTTTCTTACAGTCGTTGCAACTATGCTGTAACAGGCAATTTAGTCACAATACGCAATGGTGGCAAATATGTCTCCTGCATATGGCCTAAAACTATAAAATAATTTACTTTTGTCTCACCTGCAATTGTTTCACCTTTTTAGGACAATATTTTTGGGAACAGAGGAGAAGTAATTCAAAAGGCTTCATCCCCTTGTGGAATTGAAGAGCACAGATTTTTATACTTGAATAAAAATTACCTGCTGTACTAGCAATAGGGTACAGGGCACGAGCACTCAGTAAAATACTGCTTGTAACTTCTAGAACAGATATTTGGACCTGCTTCAGTCTGATGATATGTGAAAGTCATAGGAGATTTAGATAAACTGAGCCTTTAGGCCTGGCTGAAGCTTTCAAACCTATGCTTAAAAACCACTTTTTGCTTCCGCACTCAACATGCCATCCAAGGTACAGCTAGGGCTCACATTAGTGTATCATAACAACTGGTCAAAGTAATTTCAAAGAATTCTGAATTTAGAGAATGTTTTGTTTTGATTTTATTTCCTAGCTACCTGTAAAAAATGGGCTTTTTGCCTTGCTTTTGACTATGCTTCATTAGCTATGAATTAGAACTTTAAGTCTCAAAGGGATGACAGTCCAGTACTTACTAAGCACTAAAATCAAGTCAAATTATTATACTAGGAAAAAACCCCAGTCAAACTACTGTGCAGTGTTTGACAATTTTATTGAAAAATCAAAAAACCCTTATTCAAAAAAGTACTATCTAAATCATAAGAAGCAAAAAAAAATTATTCTTGATTACATGATTCTACTGAGCATTTTCAAGAATACAATTTTTCATTTTATTATATTTATAGAGAAATGGAAAATGCATAATACAGGAAGCTACCCTGCTGGGATGGGTAAGTAAACAAATTCTGGCAGACTACGTTGTTAATTATTCTTCTTGTTATAGTAAGGTAATTACAATTCCTGCTAAGAGGTATTCAGTAGATTTTAATACCAAAGTAAGAATATGTGAGTAAGTTTTAATGTTGTTGGATAGATTCAACTTCAAAGAGTGGGCATACTGAGATCATTTAATTAAAAACTTAAAGACTACGTGGATAGAATATGCTCTTGAGTAGTTATTAGCCAAAAATATGCTGTTGACTGGCTATTAGCCAAAGTAACATATATGGCCAGTCTGCAAACCGATGGCAAGAGTCTCCTCTGAACCTGAATAAAACCTGAAATAAAAATGCTAATGGTTGAAAAACGCTGTCAGAAACACACTGATTTTGTATTGTGAAGAGAAGATCATCTGTCAACCCTTGGCTACTTCTATGCATATCCTAGTTTTATCTGAGAAAATAACTTCTGATATGGTGCATGTATTTCAAATGCAGACTGGACAGCTGAAAGCCAGTTAAAAGGCTGCATTTCCTGAGACAGGAAACAAAGAAACATGAGCAGCTGCAGTTTGGCTAGGAGTATCACTGGTAAGCTGCTCTGATAAAGACTGTGAGGGTTGGGCATACACTGCAAACCAGAAGGGCACAGGCAAGTTTTCTAGCTGTGACAATGATATCTTTTTATTTTACCTAAAAGCACTGTCCTAGCTACAGCAGTCATCCATGGCATCCTACGCAGATGCTCTGGCTTCCTCTCTTTTCTTCCAAGAGTTTTGCTTTTAAAAGGTGCTTTTGGACAAAGACTTTTATGGGCAAAATCACAATTCAGCCCTTCAAAGGGCAGTTTTCTGTTACTTCCTGAGCAGCATGGCAGAGTCAGCATCCTGTAGAACATCTGGTGAGAGCAGAGGCAGGCTGAAGGCTATTAGGAAGAGCAACATGGCAGAACTCTGTAAAGACAGGGATTATGCAGTGGTGCTGTAACTAGAGAAAGTGGATTTCTATTAAGAAAAGGAAAAGGTCAGGAGAATGAGATGCTATGGGAGATAAGTGCTTAGAGGAAGATCTCTATTCTGAGACTAGGAGTGGTTAAACTCATTGAAGGAGCAGTAGAGAAGTACTGTGAGGAGAAATGCAGAGGTAGCCTGGAAGGTTGTCCTGTGCAATGTAGCAACTGATGGCTTCAGGTATGCAAGGCAGAAGACTGGAGGGTAATACCATCTGTTTAAAAATGAACTCAGCTTCTCCTGCTGATCAGATCTGGAGCTGGATGAGAAAACTTTGTGTGCCCCTGCCTCTCATTTGCATGCCATCATGGTGTTTGGCTGACCCTGGGCTGATGCACAAGCATCCAGAAGAGTTAAAAGTCGAGTTCTGTCGGATGGTGGCTTGGAGTCACACAAGGTCGTAGAAGAGGTAAAAACCAGGGAGGAGCAAAACAAAAATATATCTGTGAAATGTTCATCAACAAACATGTCAAACCAGATTATGATTATCCAGAGACGGGCTGGCACATCAAACAGCAGCTTGGCTTTCTGAGGAGGGCGGCTGGTTGCATGTGGGGTATTCGGCGGCCTTCTTTGTGGGAGACAACAAAAATTGCCCAGAAGAAAATATGGTGAAGGGCTATTTTCAAAGAGCTCAGTTGACTCCACAGAAGTTATTTGTGGGTATGATTTCTCTCATATTACTTTACGGCATTTTTCTGTTTCAACAAAAACGTACGTTGTGTGTCTGCATGTGGTGAACTGCAGATGTGCTGGAGAGGAGGAAAAATTCATTTCAAACTTGCGTGTTGAAACACTTCATGCAGTGTGAACTTATTTTCTCTTTAAACTAAATATATGTTTGTGTACATTAAAAAAGTGCTGATTTTAACTATTTTTGTTTCTGATCTGGGAACCCAAAGGGCAGTCATCTGAACAAATTTTTGCTTTTACTGAGCTATTATTAAACCTTAGAGACCTGAACAGTTCCAGTGTGTGAATTTGAGGGTAATTTGACAAGACATGTGGAATCTAAGGTAGCAGAAGGGTAGATAGAGGGTCATTTTCTCGCAGAAAAAAAAGATTAAGAGTATAACCCGATCTGAAATGCTGACTCAGCAACAAAGTACCACAAATATTTCTTCCAAACATAGTGGCAGCTGTTAATGCCAGGAAACCTGACAAAAGTTAGAGAATGTGATTGAGATGTTCAAAGTAAAACCCTGAATTCTACTTCAAGCTCTGGTGATGACATTTCCTGGTATGTCCATGCAGGAAAAGAAAAGTTTCATTGTTATACGGGAAGGTCTACCTTGCCAGCAAAACCCAGTAGCATGCGTGATAATAATAATGAAGACTCAAAAGTCCCATAAATTAGCACATGCCAACATCTACACTAAAAACTCTCCAAGGATCCTTGCCACATATTTTGCTTTTTACCATGTCCCAAAGGCCAGGCCACTGATTCTTCTTGGCTGTCTTCTGTCCTTGCCTGCTGATGCTGATACAGCACAACCTCCAAACACACTCCCTCAATTTTGCTGTTATGGTAGTATCACAGTGAGAATGTTTAGATCCGTAGATTTAGATTTCTACAAGAGGGGAATTGATTTGCACTTCATTTTGGTGGTTATCTGGACTGACTGTCATACTCTGGAAAATAAATCATGAGTGCTCATTTTGGCAGCAGGCAGCTGCATACTCCCACTCTCTTTCCCAACATCTCTCTCTGTCCCTGAGCACACTCTTTGTCATTGCTGGGTGGCCATTGATGTTGGTAAATGAAAGGAGCATTTTAGACTAAGTACACAGAGATGAGGAGGTGTAAGGCAAATGGGTAATTCAGAAGTAAAATCTAGGTAGTTGTTCTAAAGTAATAGTTAAGATTTATCATCTGTAAAATTCTCTCACCACATCTAAACCAAGGAGTGTTCTGGAACACCTGCACTTTGCTGTTGGAAGATCATTTGAGCTGGAAAATTCTTCCTCCAGAGGCAATTTATTACCCATGTAACGGATGCTATTCTGTTGAATATGTAGCACACTGAGGTTTGGCTACCAGTTTCACTCTTTCAACACAAAGTGAAAATACGGAGATTGTGGGTTTGGAAGGATTTCTTTTATTGATGTGGAAAACTGAGAATTTAACTTGGAAATTCTTTGATTAACTCCTGATTCTGTTTATGCAGGGAAAAGGCTGTTAATGTTGGAAATTAAGCTCAAGTGCATTCAGTGACAAGCACGCTTCTTCAGAGGCAGCTCTTGTTTCACCTTTTGATGGGACACCATTCCCTGAACAAAAAGTCTATATTTCAATAGGTTGCTATTGTGGTTTTATATATTTTAAAATTTTACAAAGTTATATACTTTACAAATGGGAAAACTAAAGGTCTGAGAGGCAAAATGGGAATATTTTTTCTGTCTTACTGATGTGGTTTTAAACTGTTGAGAGCAATTAAGAAGGCAACAACTCTGAAAAAGGCATATTTGAACTGCATACCCTGAATCAGATTAAATCACTTCATTTTCCTGTGAATCACTGACTTGCAGTGTATTTCCACAGTTTTAGAACACTCTTCTCTGGAGTACATGCCTACCAATCTGTCTGATCTACAAGATTAGAGAAACTCTAAAGCTAGACATCTAATAACTTCATATTTCCTTCCTAAATCCTTATTTGAAAAATTATTTTTGTTTCCTTTTTTATTTTAATTTCAATAAGTACAGAAAGACAGGTGCAACTTTGTTAATTTTGAGTATAGAACTGCTAAAGAATTACTGTACTAGGCTGCTCACATCCATCTGTTATCTGATTATTCAAAAGCATATACAAGAAATTGTGAAATGGCTAAAAAGTGAAATGCACTCATATGAAACAGCTGTGGAGCTGTCATTGGTCTTTGAATTTCAAATGTTTCAAAGTGATCAGAATATTGCATTCCTTGTTCTAGTTCACTTCAAAATGACAATGACAAGAATGCTTCTGTTATACAGTCCACAATGGTTTGACCATTTAATTACAGCAGTTTTAATATTGTTCTTAATTTTAAACAGCTTGTGAATATTTTTCTTTTTAAGTGAAATATAATGTTTACTTTGTTTTAACTGCAAACTAAGAGAAATTTGTAAGCAAAACCAGCTAAAAGTAGATCAGTTTGATACTTCCCTGGTGCGGATAGCTGTAGCTCGATAGGTTTTTGTCTTGAGGCCAAACCCGTATCAGCCCAAAAGGAAGGACTAGATTTATGTGTTCTCTCCTTACCTTCTCCTTTGTACATTCATATTTGGAATAATGTCTTTGCAAATGTTCTAAGGAAGTGCCAGATCTGCAAAGACAAAGAACAGGTACTGCTATTTTTGCTGTGAAGCTTAAGTTTATATAATGGGGAATGACAGGCTGCTTGTGCAAGTGCAGTGGTACAAGTAAACAAAGTGGAAGGAAATATCTCAGAAGCCTACATCAGCAGATAAACTTAGCCATAAAAGGTCTGGAGAACAATTTATGGGCTCTTGAGGTTAAGGGTTGAACTAGGAAATGGTGTATTCACGCAGTTCATTCTATTGAAATTAAAAAGAATAATACTAGTACACAGTACTGATCAAATCCATTACTTAAAGGTAGCTATTAAGGCCAATGCTGAAAAACTATTAGCCCAAAGGGCAGGCATGTGGCGACATGGAAGTGTTTTATCAGAATTCTATCATTCTGTAAACAAAGTTGTGTATCTCAGATTTCACAATGACTCCTTCGAATGTGGCCTTTCAACTAAAGTACAAACTCTCTTAGTACAGAAGAGGCAAGTTGCACTTCAAGAACTGTTTGTCAGAGAAATAGAAAACCAGAACTATAGGTTTGTTTTCTTTCTTTCCTTCCAATTCTTTTTTCTTGTTTAGTGCTGTATTTATAACATTACTTTCATGTTAACTATATGTATACTTGCATCATTCATATTTGGATTATTCGGGATCCCTTTCCAAGACTTATTTCCAAAGCAACTGCAAATTGCAAAAGTTTTATTTTCTTCCGCTTAAGGTAACTGCCCCATTCTTGTCACTGGGGCTCCTTAATCACTGACTTCCAAAAACTTCAGTCTGCAGATATTAAAAAGAGAGAGAGGCCACATTATAAGCAGCAAAGTTCCCCCTTCCATACCAGCCTACATCTGTTTCCTGATTTAGACAGGAGTGAGGAGAATTGAGTCTGTCTGGATTTTTGTCCTCCACCCTCCAGTTCTTATTTTAGTTTCTTTCATCAGCTGTGCAATTGGAAACACTCTTCCAGGCTCCCAGCATGGACAACAGGAGGTATGAGACTTATAGCACATGATAATGTCAATTAAATCTGTATCCTGTATCATTACCATATCCGTCTGTAAGTTGCTCTTTCCATCCTGGCTGTGGGTTCAAAAGAAAGGTTTTGCTCCATGGAGCTGCTGGCACAAAGTAGTTTCAAGGCCCCAGTCCTCGTCTGAGGATAGTGACTGGAGTCACCCTGCCATGGGGAACTCCACCTCATGCTGGAGGTGGACAGTGAGGGACTTTGTTTTTCTCTGCTCAGCACTGCTTTCTGTGTTGCCATTCAACTCCGCTTTCCTGCTCCCCCCATTAAGGCTGCCTTTGCACTCCTAATCCATTTGCACGGTCTTTTGAGTGGAGGTGGAATTACCTTGACTTCCACCACTAGCCTTGATGGGTACGGAGCACTCATCCAGGCACCAGCAGTTATCTCAAGGTTTGGACACACAGTAAATATTGTACATTTGGGTCAGTTTGAGATCAACATACAAAATGGCTAAATGATTTATCCCTGGTCACCAGAGAAGCTGATGGCACAGTGGGGGCTTAAACCCCCAATTCCCACAGCCTAGGTTCCTTCCATAATTGGTTATTTCTCCCTCTTCTGTGTTCATGTTACTGGAGGAAAGGAAGAGGTGCTGGGACTGCCTGCTGCCTTACTCATGTAATGGGTGCTGCTTCCCTGCAATCTCACCATTGCCTCAGATACCCCCATGCAGGGCAGAGCTTTACCTTAAATAAACTTCTTGGCATTTAGTGAGTAAATCTCTCTGATCATCTTACAGTATGCTTGTGCAACAACACAGAAGTTGGTACGCATTTTTTCTCTTATGAGCTTACCTCCAGGAAGATGAGAAACCACAAGGAATCTGAACACTTTGAACATAGGCTTTGCATGGCATTCCTACTATCTCCCCTGATAAACACTTGGAATCAAAGTTATTTTCAGATGTCCTTAAAGAATATTTTCAATAATTTGCCAAGACCATGACTAATAGCTTTATTAATGAGAAATGTTGTTGATTGCCTGTTCAGCAGCGAGAAAAAATATGATGGCACATACTTTTTGGCCACATCTTTCAGACATTTTTTTTCTCACCTTCAGACTTTCCTCTGGCACACATGAATGGATTAACTGTGCAGCCTTTTGCCATTGCCGAGATCCTTCTTATCCTGCTTTGCAGATGAAAGAGTGAGGAATCTATGGATCTGCTTTGCATCTCTCACTGCAGGCAAATCTTTCCTTTATCACCAAGAAACACACCAAGGCTTGGTTAAGATTTTACGTACAGACTTGCTGTGTTCAGGCTCAAGTCAGAGCTCAGCAGGCAGTTGCCATCTGGCTCTAAACCTCATAACCGCTTGAGGCAGACAGGCAGTATTTCAGTCTTGAACATACTGAGTACTGTGACACTGGCATGTGTGCTCCTTTTTGGTGTCCCTACTACCAAGCTAGTAAACACAACTGCAAGTCTCAGGTCTTGAGCTGGATTTTGAATTCCACAGCTAAACAGCACACTTGCAAAAGTGTTGAACTAGTCTCCTTGTTATGGTTACTTCCTATACGGCAGAGACACAGTGAGGGCCATTTCTACCCTTGCTCCTATGTCAGTTGGCTATTTACTTCCAACACCATGGCTTTGATCGGCAAGCTCTCTTTATTAAAAATAAATCCTAATCCACTACTAGCAGTGTATTAACAGTGTTTTAGACTTGAGTATGAACTTTCAGATACAATTCAGGTGTGACTACAACCCATGCAGCATCAATGTTTTTCATCTTGGACATTATATATGAGAGACCATCATGGTGGGCTTACTGGAACTCGCATCTAACAGGACTTATGTTGAGAAAAGTGCTTTTAAAAACTTTTATAAGCTTCTCCATACTTTTCTACTGATACCCCTTTAAAATTACTGTTTTATTGCAACCTCATTGCTGAAAACAGCTTTCCTATTTCCTTTACTCTTAATACAAAGGATAACTCAGAAAAAGGAAAGATGGTAGCTGCTTTTAAAATACCTAGCATTTGAATCTAGAGATAAAAAACAGATGGCAGCTCTGGCATTGCAACACCTCACAAAAAGGTAGCATAAAGTAACACTCAGCTTTGAAAGTAGCTGAATTCTGAGGCACCAACTGAAATCTGTGGGAAGAGTTGAATTCTTATTTAACTGGGAATTTCTCATTGACGGACACCGCACTGTTTCCTGTCCAACAGCTTCCACCTGATCCTTTACCTGTCTCACATATTTACAAGATTATCTACAGGCAAATTTGATGCAAAAATGTGGCAAAGAGTTTTATTTTGCTTTATTTTATTTTAAAGCACCTTCTGAAGGGTCTTGCTGAAGCTGGAACAAACCTGGCTGACTTTTAAGTAAGTGTCCCGACAGTTTAGTTTTAGTATAATAGTTTAAGATAAAATCTGTAGGCTAGTTTGACTGAAAGGGTAGGCTCTTGGCTGTTCTGCTGGAAGAACTGTTCTTTACTATGTAATCTCTGCTAAATTCAGCAGAGATGGTTCTGTGACCACTGAACTAGTGGGTTTTCAAGAGCCCAAAACTTGTTTACACTGAGAAGAAATGTTTTAGCAGAAGTGATTTTTAGCCACTCTTTTAAAAATACTTCTTCTCAGACCAGCAGAAAAAGGGATGTGTTGCTTAGCGAGTCACAAAACATTATTTAATCTTTAATTTTCTTTACTATTTTTTTACCTCTGGCTCTACATGCAGCTTCAGTGGGTGCAGACTCCAGCCTTAATGGCCAAGGTCCACTTCCTTACTACTGAAGAATCTGGCCCTCCCAGCACTCCATTAGATTGAGCAGGAAAGAAAATATCCTAAGAGGTGCCCCAGCATAAGGGAATGGGAGAGTAAGTGTAAATAAAGCAGAGGCTGGGCAGACCAACAAGAAATGTTTAACATTCCATGCTCTCCACAAAGGGCAGGTCAAGGAAAGGGAATGAGTGGTTGGGATGAAACACATGCCACGGATATTTTTCAAGTGCTGTTCAGCAGAGTATATCTAGTCACGTAAACATCCACAACAAACAGGACAGCCTTGTTCTTGAACGTGGCAGACATCCTCAGGTCCCTCTATATACACTGGAGATTGGTCTCACTAAGCAGGGAAGCCACAGCTGCTGAATTCACAGCACTATGTCTGAATTCATGGGCACAAATAATACTGAAAGTGCCAGACAACCTTGGATATGACCGTTGAACAATTGCTTGCTTATGCCCAAGTCAACCAATATATTGGCAAGTTATGTGTGCACTGAATGAGTCTGGGCAGGTAAGAGGTGGAAGAAGTGAACTTCTCACGAGTTGCATCTCAAGGTTTGGGGGAAAGCTATAAAAAACCTTTACAACAAACAAAAGTTTCAGATGTAGTGGGAAAGGCTTCTTACATTTTCTTATTCTCAGGTGCAATCGAAATTAACTGCATGAAAATCACAGTTATTAGCCCTATCTTTTATTTTATATAGACTGGAAAAATTAGGTTTTATTCCATTTGCAGCTCAAGTCACTCAAGACTTTGAATCTGTGAAGCTTCAATAATGTCAAAGTGGCAGGAAACCAAAATTATGTTTATTTTTGGTTTCTCTTGAAATTTAACCCATACAAAAATTTTAGTAGTTTGGTCTTCAGAAAGCTGCAAAACATACAGCAGAGGTAAAATGTATCTATAAACTAAACCTTTCTCCCTCTTGAATCAGTGACAACCCCAATCTGAGAACTGTCATGCAGACATACAGAAGCAAGAGCATGTCACTGAAATAGGCACACTCAACAGGGAAAACATGAGATGCACTCTGCAAACAACAGTATGAAAGAATACTGTCAAGGTCATAGATATCAATGAGGAAAACATATGCCCACTTGCTTATCTGGAGACTATTTTGTTAGCCAAGACAGGACCACCAACGGCTCTTGAAGGGGCAGAAGTCCTCCCCAAGCACCCCACGACTTCACACCATGTCCCAGCTGCTGCAGAGATTCAGCAGTGACCAACAGGTTGTATTGGTTGGCAAAAACTTTTATTTATGGGGAAGGAGAAAGAGGTAACTGCACCAGGACTACAAATTTTTACTCTTAGGGATTACAAAGGAAGAAAAGGAACAGAAGAGTTTTCTTAATTCCACTTTAAAAGGGTTGAATATGTCCCAGGTTAGCATTAATAGTTCTCTAGGATACCATACATTTTTGGATGCCATGCTTAGAACTACTTCTGCCTTAGCACAGGAGAATGATATAACTACTACCTGGGTACAGTAACCATTTCCCCTTTTTTTTTTCTTTTTATTTCTTTTGTATTGGTTAATAGTTAGTAGCTATTTTGCCTCCTATGCAGTTTGAAACCCCTTACTGGGTAGTTTGGGTGGTGATCCACAGAGGGGTATGCTTCCTGGAGCTTAAGAGTTTAGCAGACATACGATTTTAATTTTTTTTAAGATGGCAGGGTTCAGAAATCTAGCTGGAGTTCATGAACCTGTTCTTCCTGAAATTGAAACCCATGTTTTACTCAGGGTTGATTCAATTTTTAAAATAAATGTTTTCCTAGTTACAAGGAAAGCCAGTTCTATGTATAAGGGGTAGAATAACACCCTTCCAAAGCCCATGTGTCATGGGGTGGGTGGCCCATATACAGGATATGTATGCACAACAAATCTAGCTTAGAGTAAGAGATTTTTCCTCTCTCCCCATCTGTTCTCTCCCGCCTACTCCCCTGCCATAATTTCTGTCAACTTTCTGCCTTCTCATGGAGCTATTTGCATATCAACTGCCATATTTTTTAAAAATAAATTTGTGGTCATTTTTTTCATTTTTGCTAAATGGAAACTGAGCTTAGATTTCACCAACACAGATTCTTTGTCCAGTTTTGACTTAAGTACAGATAACTTTTCCTTAATGGAATTGGGTGTCTGAACTTGGATTATTGACATAAACACAGTGATAAGAAGTTCTTCCTGCTTGGGCATGTCTTCTATCCAGCCTGAGTTACCAACAGCATCTACTGTCTTGGAGCATCTGGAATATTAGACGTCTCTGCAGAGACCCAAGTGTGTGGAGAGTAGGGGCATGCAACACTAATGTCCACAACTTAACCCTTGCAGAAAGGGAAAGACGGAAACCTCTTAAAGGTGCTCTCCAGTCTTTACATCTGTATCCTGCAGCCCTTTCACCCAGTGGAGTATCACTGGTGTCCCATCACTCCCCAGGAAAAGATCCCTGAGAACAGCAGGATTTTTTTCCCTTCCTGGACTGTGGTCATAGACATATGAAATTCCCATTCACACTGGGGAAAATTCCATGTACGGATCAACGGCAGCACAATCTTAGGTATGCAGTCATCTGCCAAGAACAGACACACTGATTTTCTTTCATAAAATGATGGAATTACCCTTTGCAAAAAGGGAGATAAATCATTAAAAGCATGTTAGGATATCAGACAGGAAAATGTAAATAACCATACATAACAGCAGCTGTTCCTGATCAGGTTCCATTCTTTGATCTTTAGCAAGATGGCTATTAATTAGCAGGGTCAACACTAAGCTTTTTCTTGGTAACAATGCTCCTCTGAACCACTCAAATAATAGATAGTTGCTTGCAGTTTTGTGATGCTAAGCTTCTCTGGGAAGGAGTCTTCAGATAAATGGGATAACAAAATTACCTTAATATAAACTGTTTTGAAGTTAGGCCATATCTGTAGCAGACAGAAGATCCATTTTATTTACAACCATGGAGACTGAATCCTTTGAAATCCTAAATGAAGTGAGTTCCAATCATACTGAGATTGCTGTTATTGCCATTGAGATTGCAATCACTGCTTATGACATGGATATCTCTCTGCTGTGCCAGGTTCCATCTGCAAAAGTTACCACATTACAGACTCCAAGATTGCTGAAACACTTCTGTTAAGCTGCGTTAAGTCTTGCACTACTGGTTGGATTGAAAAATTTGCATTTAATGCACTGGATAAACTGCAGAGTTCTATTGATGTCCACGTGACTGGACCCCATGATGGAGTGCAGTATCAGACCCTGAGGCTGGTATCAAATCCAGAACAGTCAAAACCTAAAGCGTTGCAGCAAACCACATGGCAAGGCTAAACCCCTGGGTGCTCAGTATATTTTTGAACAGCTTTTGACTAGTCCTTAATGTGCAGTTTCTGATTCTTCTTCAAAATTCAGCAGCCAACTGGAACAATTTACACCTGTAATTTAATCATGGGTCATAAAATTTACAGGCAACATCTTTCTTGTTGACGTGGTATTATCATGCAACATTTTTTCAATGAAAGTCATAGCAATCCCTAAGGAGGGACTCTACTGAAGGAATGGGGAATTACCTTGATTTCCCCTATTTTCACACAGCAATAGGGAATATTGTGATTATGTGTCTCCCTGCCACAAGACATGCAGAAGACTAGTCCATGTGAGTCTGCACATACATTTGAGACAGGCCCAGTATGGCCCAAAGTAACAGAATTGGAATTTATGTTTCACAATTTCCAGGGCTGAATGTTTATGGGCATGCTATCTTATCTAATTGCTAATGTAGTCAGATAGCAAAATAGCTCATCCTTTCAAAAAGGATGTGTAGTCAAATACACAAACACTTCCTTCTATATCTGACTGCAAAAGTAGAAAAAGTCTAAACTAATCGGCTGCCGGTACATTGTTAAGGTCACAGTGGTTGCCTGGTTGAAAAGTATTGCATTGGATGTCATAAAGGGAAATATGTGATACTTCTAAGACTAATCTTTCCCATTCCTTAGCACACATATCAGAGTCACAAGATTATGTCCAATTTTAAGTATGCAAACTGCCCTACAAATTTCAGCCAGGTCTTCACCAATCCCTACATTCTGCTTCTTCCCCAGGACTTGTCAGCTACGAGGCTGAAATGCTAATGTGCCTGTGGCTGCTTGCAGGACAAAGGAACCGTGGCAAAGAACAGTGTCTTGCTCCACACTCCCCATTCCACTACTGTTTCTACACTTTCACAGTCACACTTACACACACATTACTTCTAGGCGTGACTCATTATTTCTCCCAGGAAGAACCTCCTGTTGAGCTGAGGCTCCCTGAATTGCAGAACGTTTGTGACTTTGTCCCCACACTGGAACACTTACACATGCTTGATTTGACAATGTGAGCCATACTTGTTCAAAGAACCTTGCTGGAAACTAGCAAATGGTGGTAGGAGTTGGTTAATTTGAATTTTGAAATTCATATTTAATGTAAACAGACTTTAGCTTTAGGTGATAATTAGATGCAATGTCAGAGCTGCTTCTTACTTTTGAGTCCCCTCCAGGTAATATCAAATTACTGACCTTAAAAAGGGTTGAGATGTGTACATTTCCTAAGATGATACCTTTTCTCCTCATCCTTCTTCATGTCTCTTGTGCAGCCACATAAACTATAGCAAAATATTACCAGCTCAGAGTGCTTGTGGCGCCCTGCCTGCAGTGATGCTCAGGTGCATTACAAGCAAGAATGGAGAGGAAACTTTAAGAAATAAAACCAAATCTTTCCATGAAGTATGTTCCCTCTGTACGGGGGTGTAGGTGATGAGTTCCTTTCTTCTTCAGGGGACTCAAGCCCTGAGTTTATGGTATCTAACTGTGAGGGGATAAAACATACAAATATTGTGCCTTCTTAGACCTTCTTTGTTCTCCCAGCCATCCACGGCTTATAGACAGAGCACTGCTTGGCCCTCTACTGGGACTCTTAACTCTCCGTCTCCAAAAGGCTTTATTTCTGCCTAGGGAAAAGGAGGCCAATAGGTAAAAAATGTGGGGATGTATTTGGAAGAGTGAACCCTGTAGTTCTCTGTGCTGGCTGCAGTTTTGCACACTACTACTGACTAGTCCATAGCAACAACTAACAACAGGGACTTCTCTCTATCCCCTTCTGTCTGAATGCTAAGTACTAAAAACAGATGCTAATTGTATGGTTCCAGAAAAAAAGAGTGTGCTGGGGTGACTCGGGACATATTCCCGCTGTTGTGCAAGGACAAATAGTATTTAGATATGTGGAGATTTGTCTGTGGTTAAGTATGGCTTGTTTGGGGGCAGGGGAAGGGTATGTATGTGTATGCAAAAACTCACAAGCACCACCCTGAACTATTTTGAGTTTTGGAGATGAAACTGGTGATTATCTTCAGAGCTGTTAGCAAATGACTATTCAGTGCCATGGTGGGACAAACTGAACTCAGTGACAAATACAGAATGGGATAATAAACAGAATTTTATGTGTTTCTTTTGAAGCATAAAACTTGCTACAAATTACATATCATTAAATAAAGGCATAAAAACTTATTGGAAAACAGAGGGTGGCAACACTTAGACAAAAATGTAAATGTGACTCTGGTGCATATATTTTTACCTGAGGGAAATCAATGCCTGTGAAAACATTCACCAAGAATGCTTATGAAAATGAAAACACTCAAGGCAAGAATTTATTACCCTACAATTATATTTTTTTTATTGTATTCTCAAATGCCAGTCAAGTGATAGGAATGTGTTGCTCTGGATCGAAGTCACCCTTCTTTCTGTGCTTGACTGTAAACACTGACAAGGAACCTAGGACATTTTACATCTCAAGTTAGACACTTCAGTTTATAATTAGGCACCTAAATAGCATCATTATCTTAGCTAATAAGCACATGAACAGAACACTGCTTTAGAAAAGTTAACTGAAGGTGCTTATTTAGGTGACTTAGCGTAATCTTGACAATGCTGTCTAGAGCCTTCCCGCACCTTCAGTTTCTTTAATTGGAGGGATTGTTACATGGCATTGCATGCCGGCAGCTGCTTTTTGTCACTGTAAAGCTCCACATGCTGGAGTCAGGTTATTAATTAAGAATTTTTTTTTTTGGCACTCTGCTGTAACTTGCACCCGTAAAGGACCTACAGCATGCTTTGGTTCCAAGCAGTTAGCTTCCCCAAGCTCTCTTTTAAGTGTTTCTTTGAATGTTTGAATAACAAAAGCTTGCATAGAAGCCTAAGTTTGTTTTCCTTGGTACGGTCCTTCCTTGTCTCACTTGCTCTAAATTCTGTCTTTAGGGCATCTTCTTTCACCTTTTGGACGGACATAACTGTTTCTATATGTTCTAAAGTGCTAATAAGTTTGTTTATAAGAGTTTACTTCCCGACTGTAAATGATTAGCAAGAAGGAGAGCTACTTTTACACCCATTAAAAATGAAAATTATGTTCTTGACATCTCATTACAAACTAAGCCTTCTGGTTATGCGGTCTCATTTTTTGCAATGAACTTTCAGGTTAATTGCTAAATGTTACAGTACTCTCCAGTCCCAACCTCCAGGCTGCAAAATCCTTTAGTAATCTCTCCAGACCAGACAGGAGTGCTGTCGGGTTGAAGCCTGGAGTGAAGGAAGAGCAGCAGTGGTGTGCTGAAGGTAGCCCTGTAGGACTCTGCAGCATTGGGAAGTTGCCTGTGGCCAGAAGAGCAGTAGCAATCAGCTTTTGCCAGTGGTCACCAAAAAAGTTCTTGGTAACAGAAAGTCACAACTTGCTGGTCTCCGCTTGGTATTCCACAGTGTAACTGTCTGTGGGTGGAAGGAACAAACCTTCATGTTGGGCATGAAGACATTAATTTATTTTCCTTTAATGCACTATCCTGTCAGGGCTAGGTATGAAGGTATAATCTGCATATTAATTCTTAAGGCAACTGCGTCCTGAATATTTGTAAGCAATGTCTCCAGCAGGCCTAAAGAAGATCTCCAGTTTCTCTTCCTGTGTACATTTGGGGGATGCTGATGTGACTGGTATGTGAAGAAACCAGGATAACTTGCTTCCGAACTTCTAGAAATTTCCTGGCAATTGCAGGCACAGAGTCAACAGTGGCATCCCACTGTGCTAAAGGCAGACAGGGCTCTCTGCCTGTGGGGTCCTCTGGTATTTGGGGCAATATCTGTACTGTCCCACATTTTTAAAGTTCCAAATGCTGTTAGGCTGATACCTGTGAATGTGAGCTTTTGTTGAAAAGGAAAATAGTAATTTAAAAGCAAATATACAATATTGTAACAAGAGGTTTGAAAATTGAAACCCTCGATGTCCTCCAACCATGAGGAAGCAGAGGCAATACTTCTGGTTTATTTAAATCTAGAATTTTTAATCCAACTTTTGGTGGATGCCCAGAAGTGGTCTCAATTTCACTCAGTTGTTTGGCTTTCCTTTCCACATGTCCTGCCACTGGAGCACAGTATCCAACTTTGTTTCTCTTACCAATGATGCTGGAACAAAAGGGTTTGCCACTGTCAAGCTTTTGTTTACACTGGCTGCACCATTGCCCATTTTTGTGGTTCTTTCCCCACTTCTTGCCAAATACTTGGGTTTCCACTGCCAGAAATAAGAAGATAGGGTGAGTGAAGGGTTATGGGGTGAGTGAAAAGCAAAGATGGGAGATGTGATGACAAAGGGAGCAGAAGTGGGAAATGTGTGTGGGAAATAGAGAAGAAAAGGAAGCTGAGACATCAGGAATGCATGTAAGACTCAAATGCTGTGTGTCAGTGAACCTCCAGCACTTCCAAGACAGAGTTCTAAACAACATTATTTTTGTCTGGTTACTATAAACCAATAAACAGGAAATGTGTTATAGTAATAAACAAAGGACAGGAAAAAGGAAGCGCCACTAATCAAACAGGAACACAGCCTGGGAACACAAAAAGGAACAAACAAGGGTTACGTTTTGCCCCATTCTCACTCAGGATTGAGAATGATAATGAGTATGACAAAGACAGGACTAAAAAGAGACAGTTGTGGCAGGACAGAAATGAACATCAATGTTGTCTTGAGACATTTTGGGCCTTGTTAACTGCTAGGAAGGAGGATGGGAGCTCTTGGTGCAAACTCTAGCTGCTGTTCTACCTCTAACAGTGAGAGTTTTGCAAGCTTGTCTGTGTATGAAACAGTAACTACCTCACCCCAGATCTGTCTCTTGTTTTTTGCATGTTTGCATCAACAGTGAAGCTGTTTAGCATGAAAACAAGTATGAAACTCAGCACTCAAGATAGCTAGGCTGTACTTGTGCTGGATGGAAAGCAAAAATATCATTTTGTTCATTTTTATATACATACATTTATATATATATGTATATATATATGTGTGTGTGTCTGTGTGTATATATGTATGCACTTCTTTGTGCAGAACATCCTATTTCCAGCATTTCTATGTTTTACCTCAGGGCTAGGGAGTAACCTTTAATGTATTACTCGTCCTTTTTTTCATATGTTTGTTCTGTGTTTTAGCCACAAAAACCTCTCCAGAAAACAGACTGTTTCTGTAGAGAATATTCAGTCAAAAATAAGTCCAAGTGTTCTTCTAGATGTTTTTCCATGAGGTTCATCCTGAAAACAAAACTAGTTTCTTGGAAATATTCTGTTACAAATTTGATTAGTGTATGGTTTGTTTAATAATTCCATGGTGTTATGTTGCACCTAAAACACAAAGGTGAATAATGAAGAATCATTTGGATTTACTTTCTACAACTAGGACATGAATAAATAAAATGCTTAAAGGAGAAAATGAGCTTCCAGTGGATAAAAGCTAGCAGCATTTGAAACACATGATTGTTCTTCATTAATGACCTAGATAATGAGGCAGACTGCACAATAAGCAAATTTGCAGATGGTACAATACTAGCAGGAGTGGCTGATGCACCAGATGGTTTTGGTGCCATTCTGGGAGACCTTGACAAGCTGGAGAAATGAGCCCACAGGAAACTTGTGAAGTTCAAAAAAAAGGGAAATGCAAGGTCCTTTCCCTGAGAGGGAATAACCCCATGCACCTGTACATTCTGAATGCTGACCAGCTGGAAAGCAGGCCCTGGGCATTCCAATATACTGGAATTTGTCCATAAGCTCCACTGTGGTGGTACCCACTGTAAAGACTAGAGGCAATGAGCATACACTGAAATACGAGAAATTCTATTTAAACATAAGAAAAAAATGTTACTGTAGGGATGATCATACACTGGTGCCAGGTTTTCCAGAGAGGCTGTGGAGCCTCCATCCTTGGTAATATTCAAAAGTTGAGTGAGCAACCTACTTCAGCTCACCCTGTTTGAGCAAGGGAGTACTAGATTTGATGATCATGAGACATCCCTTCCAATGTCAACTACTTTGTGATGGTGTAAAATTAAATAAAAAACTCACCACAATGACAGGCTGAGGATCAACTGATTGGCAATTCACAGTGAAGGACAAGAAGGAGAATATTCAGCTGAGCACCTCTGACTACCTCATTTCTGAAGGTACCCAAAAAGCAAGGAGATGCTGCTGGGCAGATCTCTGGAGATGGATATGACTGGAAACCTGACATTAGTAGGGAGCAAGCAATTGAGGGAGAACTCTGAGGTGTCCTTCACCAGACACTACAGATGGCTGAACCAGGAGGCAGTTGGTAAGGAAAATCATGGGTCCTGGAATGAGAGAAAAAAAGTGCAGGTGGAGTCTCAGCAGGCTGTTTGGACAGGATTTATATACTGGCAAAGTAGCTGGTAGAGATGTGGATGGCTCCTATTGTGTGCCTCAGTCCTCTTTGTTCTCCTGCATGAACGCAGGATTGTGTCCAGCCCAGATAGAGGCTGAGCTTCAGCTTGAGAACAGGCATGGGCCTGGCATGAGTGCTTTCTCATTCAGCTCTGGTCATCTGCTTCTCTCACTCTTCTTCCCAATTGGCTTTAGCCAATCATTCAATTCCTACCAACCATGACAAAATTACTTAGATACTCCTTATGTAGTGCTTTGGAAAGTACTAGCCAGCATAAGGATGGCAGAAGGATGGGCTGAAGCATATCCATTTCCCTTGTCTGTTTTGGGTCCCTGTGCCAGAAAATAGCACTGCAGAAGTCTGGAGAAAAGAAATTAGCCAGGGTTGGCACGTCACCTGCATGACCTTCCCACATGGTAACTTAAAGAAAGGAGTGAGACACCATTCCATCAGAGACCCAGATATTTTCAGCTCCCGGGCTAACTATCAACAGACTGTGCCTATAGCTATATTCCTCCACAGGGGAAAGCACACGTATGCTTGCTTTGCTCATGGTCAGGATGAAGGAATTGCTTCACTGCTGTGCCAGGAGCCTCACTCTGACAGGCTGCGAACACATTTTCTAGACCTTCATCTTCCCTGCAAATGCCCCAGCTTCAGTTAACAGACATGCCTTTAACTGGTATCAGAAGGTAACTTCAGGTGTTGAGTGCCTTCCGTTCATTTAAGCTGTCAAATATGGATCCTGTTCACGAGTTTTTCTCACTATTGCAGTCTCTGCCATCTGATTTTGCCTTCCCAATACAAGTAAAACCTACTAGAAGAGCAGCATGTGTGGAGAAATAAGAGGTTCAGAGTGGACAGTCTGTCCTACGTGACAGATTATTTCATTAGGCAAAGGGCCCAGTCAGATTGGGCAAATACAATGCAACTAAGCTGATTTAGCTTAATTTGTGTATTAAAGGGACTCATCCCTGCTAAAATGGCAGCAATAGGAGAAACCTTAAGTTTTGCCTATATGAGGTCATGAGCAGAAACACAAAGTGTGGTGAGGAGGTCAGATCTCTGGCTCTAGGCATGCAAAATACCATACATTGTTCATCTTCAGAGCACATAAAGGGATCAGCATGTATCACCAAATACATCTGTGGTTTAAACCACTGGTAATTATGATTCTCAGACATATGAGCCAGATCTACAGCTTTAATAAAGTAGCACATTTTCCTTCAGGTCATAGTTTGAAGCCATGCCTGATTCTGATAAAACTTCTGATAGTTTATTTTTTTGCTGATCACAAGTATGAAGAATTTTGGTAATAAGGGTTGAGCACTCACACTGGCCAAGTGCACAGCAAGCAAATCCTTTATGCAGTCCATTTCTTCTCAGTATTATTAGTAAAACTATTTAAAGTTTAATCAGTCTTTTCAGTTCTTGGCTAGGCTCTCATTCTGATGTCTGAATGAAAATAAAATGAAAAGGCTCTAATGAAAAATTCCCTACAGACATTTTGTGCCACTAAGCTGATACAGGTGCAATACACCATCTCACTAAAGCAAATTACTCTGGCTTTGAAAACTTGAGACTTTTATTCTTGAGTCCAAATTTTTAAACCTTTAAAAATCAAATGTTAGAAGTAGAAACCTGGGAGCAAAGCAAACCAAAGTCTGCATAAGTTAGTTTTGGCTAAATTAGTAAAGAAAACAGAACAAAATAAAATATGATCAGGGAAAGGGAAACCCACAAATATAAACGCACTCACAGTGTAATTTTTTCATAGTGGATTTTCACCCAAACTTATGCATAAACTGAAAACTTCATTAAAACATAAAGCTTGAAAGAGTTTAGTGGAGAGGGTCTTGTTTATTATGTGAGACTGTGATGTCAGTCCAGGTGGAGGCTGTAATGAAAATAGTTACATAATTTCCGTCCAGTTTCTTTGAAGGCTAACCCAACATCACAAACCCAACATGTCAGATAACATCCAGGGGCAAGGACAGGGTTCCTTCCATCCAGAAAGCCCTAAGAATATATGGACAGAACATACACTAATCTACAAATAAGTTGTGGGACTGTGGCTCAGTAAACATAGGTTAAAATCTTTTGATGCATATTATCAATAGTTTGGAAAAGATGAAAGGCCAGTTATTTCAGAAACATGCATGTGTCTGTCTTGAGCATGAAAAATATTCTCCAGGTGTGAATGGACTCTATAAACAAATACCTGAGGGCACCTGATTTTCAGGTTAGTCCTGAGTGCTGTGCACACTCATGTCACACATGATGCAGACCATTCAAAGAGTAAAGCAAAGCATCTCTTTAGGAATATGCTATAACCCTATAATGGAGAAGTGGGAAGAGGGGAACTAATTTGAGACAGGAAACTCACCCCCATACCAAAAGCTTGACAAGTTTTTTATGAGATGCTGAATCCTTTCATGAGGCCCCACAACAGACCTGAACCAGCCTCCAGGATCCAAACATATCACAAACTTTTCTGCATGAGCAGAAAATAAAGGAGAAAGAAAGAAAGTCCTGATTTTGATTTGGAAAAAAGTGAGCATTTGCTTTCAAGACAGATTTGTGATATGCTACCTCTGTCTGTTGCTGCCTGGGAAAATAACTGTAGGGAAATTCTCTATTAACTGGCTGTTATAACTTCATCTGGGTTAAGAAAATTGCACTGGGCCTTTACTAAGGCTCAGCCATTGAGCTGAGGTCACTGACACACATGTACACACAAAAGGCTGCATTTACTTATTACAGTGTATGCACCACAGCCTCAGCAAAGTACCTGCATTAAATGCAATCCTTTGCTAAGGAGCTTTTTATTCCAACATTTGAGGAAGAAAACCTGTCTCTTGCAAAGCATTCATTTCAAATTTCTAACTCAGGCTGTCAGATGGGCTGGAAGGGGTGTTCTGTGCTCCGACAGATATCCCTGACCACATGTCCTGCACTAACAGCAGAGGTGATCCACTGCTCCCATTTAGTATGTGGCTACCTTGCCAGACACCATGTAAGGAGTTCTGGGAGTCTCCTGGAAATTGAAATCTCAATTGTGAAGCCAGTGGAAGGTGCTGAGGGTCAGAGCAAGACTCTGGGGCAGGTGGGGACCTAACTCTGTGTTGGCTGGATGCACTGACATCTCAATATTCATCACCATATGCCTTTTCCTCAGTGCAGGTAGCAAAAGTAAATCATCCCCTTTTCATGAGAAGAGAGTAGTGTCATTCTTTATTCTGCATATCCTGAATGTCCCTTTTGGGGGAGCTGGGGGTTGGACTCTCCTGTCTTCCACAGGTTTCAGTGGTTAGATGAACCATGAGGAAATGCTTTTGCCGGGAACACCGTGTGTTAGACCCTATGGCAGCACAAACAGAAAATGCCTGGAGAAGCAGACCTGCAGGCAACATAGATCTGCTAATAGCTTACTTAAGAAGGTCTTAAACGTGTAACAGCATGGACATATCCGCGCTTCAGTAGTTATGACATGCTGAGAGGCAGTAATTTAGGCAGGCAGACAGCTCCAGTGCCTTCCCAGCTAGGTGTGTTGGAAAAGCTGCTTGGGGATTTAAGGGCTGAATTCAGGTAGCTGCAGTGGCAGGGGGGTGCCTCAGCCCCTCTGGGGTCTGATCCTCCCATGGTTTGCTAAATACAGAGTAGGAAACATATTTTTCTGCAGGAGTGCAAGAGAAGTTGTGCTGTTAGTGAAAAAAACCCCACACTCTTACAAGTCGTTGTGATTTCTGCAAGTACCCAAGTCTAAATGTGTTTTTCTGACCCATATTCCTCATCACTGAAGCAGTCTTTGGATCTTGTTTGTAAAAGCCAGCACCAGAAGAGACCATGCATTATTTTTTTTTCTTTTTTTTTAATTCTGAATTTGCTGGATATTTTTTTACCTGTCAACACCAGCCCCCCTGCAAAGTGGCAAGTTAGAAAGACTTCTGCTAAACGCTGCCACCTAAATAAGCAACCAATAAATTCCACTGACTGAGCATTTTTGAGTGATGTATGAAGGACCCTAATGTGCCTAGTGGCTGGAACTGACACAGACGGTCTGGGCTTCCAGGCAAGGGCTGGCTGCCTGGGCTGTGGTCCAGACCTGAGTACTAAGTCAGCCCTAGGCTGAAGTAGTCAGGAAACCACATGATGTTGTGGTGCTTTGTTTTGGGTATATAGATTCAGCAAGTTCAGGGACACAGGTATGTGCCCTACTAACAAATGCAGAAGAGCACAAATCCTGACGTCTTCTATAATTCAACAGCTTTGTAAATGTAATGACCATTGACAAGTTGTATAGACATTTTCTGAATTTTACTGAGAATTAGAAATTTTCATAGAATTATAGAAAGAATTAGGTTGGTTAGGACCTTCAAAGACCATGAGTAAAAGGATTTACAATTGAAAGCCAAATGCCATAAACCATATGCTAATCCCTCAAATTGTCTTCTCTGGAGATAAGTAGTAAACATATCTGCACTCCTACACCAAAAGAGAAATTGATGCTATTTTCAAATAACTTTGTTATGATTTATATACAAGGAACGATGTCAGAATGTCACTTGTGTCATGGCCAGCACAGCATGCAAGTGGAAAGGAGAGACTGCTGGGTACAGCCTACCTCTCTACCTCACAAGTTCTCTGAGTCTTGAGAGGGCCCCCTCAGCTCTCCTCCTCCTAAAACATTAATTAGTTTGTTGTTATTGTCATATATTTAGTTTTTCTTAGCATCCAGTAGCAGGTGTGCATTTGCTCTTACACCTTTGTTGGAAATGTAATTGCTGCTCTTCTTAGACTGAACTATTGTTTCAATTCCAAATACACTGCCTTAAGAAAGAAAACATCTTTTTCTCATGATTATTTTTAATACAAAACAAATACAGTTTTTAAAATGTTCCCTATGTTTCTAACCTCATTTTTTATGTTTCCTTTCCCTGAAATAATTGCTCATTCCTGACCAGTTTTGTTTCCCACTATCCCATCTGAACATCATTACACTGCGGATGTATTCAACCACCTTTTTACCACCTCAGAAGGAGGGGCTAGTAACATACAACTTTCTCGAGCTTACTTCTATTCAAAGAAAAGTAATATTTTACTACAGGGACAAACTTTCCGTTATTCTGGCTATTGATACTATCATCTGATATCCATCAATGAAGCTTTTTTATTCTATATATATATATATCCATATATAATACAATTGTCTGGAGAATCAATCACTTTTAAAAATAACTAAAACACTGTAAAATCTCCTTTATATGTGATAGCAAGTGAAAGCCTTGTATGATTAAAGTATCAGTATTGATTTGGTTTAGTTCCCAGATGTCCATATTCCACTTCTCCAGTAACTCTCCGAAGACCTCACTTTGGCTCAGTACTGCAAGTCTATTAAAAAACTCCCCAGTGACACCCATGTTAGCGCAGAACTGCTTGGCTGCTGGAAGGATTCTGGAGTGTGAATGTATTCCTGATGGATATTAGGCTGTGACATCACCTTGTTCCAAATTCTGTCTTTATGGTTTCAACTGCTCTGCTTTCCCATGCTTATGGCAGTTTAAACTCCTCCAGCAGCTTGTTGGTTCAGCGGAGACAGTTTTTTACTCTTTCATCCAAAGTCTAACAAGCAAACCTTGGTGATGGAGCATGAGGGGAGGGCTTTATTTGCTGAACTCTGCCTCTCTGGGGAAGTTTATTGGCATATTTGAAGAACTGAGGATGTTTTTGTAGTACAGAAGCCAAGCTGACCGCGATAAGACCCTGTGGGGTGGAACACCAGGGTATTTTCTGTGTTTGGTTAAACTCTTATATCTGTGAGTAATTTAAAATGCTGATTAGATTTTATTGAAGACTTGTGATTCCATTTTCTCAAGAGGTCTATAAATATGAGGGTCATCTTAGTCTACGAACAGCCCATATTCCAATGCCAAGATCTAAACCAAACAAACAAAAAAACCCCTCCAAAATCTCTCCTAAGACAATAGTTGAGATTCTAAAGGCCTATAAATTAATAAGCTTTCCAAAAGGAAGAGAGGGTGAAGTGTAGGAGAGTCAATGGCTTTCCAAAATAATGTTCTAAGCAAGCCAGAGTCTGATCCAAGGCTTGTTGAAGGCAGTGAAAGGACTCCTTTCACTCCAGCATGAGTCCAAGGACTCCCTCACATCCAATAGCACCATGAAATATAGGGAATTGTGACTCAAATGTTATGACATATTGTGGTCATTTGGACACACAGCATTTGAAAGGAATATCTACTTTATGGACAAGAACAACAGAGAGCTTGAATTTTTCATAGGTGAGACTATCTTCTTATACATCTGAGGGATAGTAGAAGTTACCAGTGGCAGTCATTAGTGGAACAGTAATAGGAATCCTTGCTTTAGTTTGTCTCACCAACACAAACACAAAACACCCACAAATATATCGGGCAAAACTACTTCCAAATTCCTGTTTTTGCTTGCTGAGCTGATGCTTATATGGTCTGTGCAATAGGTACAGCAACACATTATGCACACCAACCATTGTTCTGTGACCGCTGCTACCCTGTGGAAACTTGCTGTTCAGTATATAGCTAGTGTACAGCTAAGAAATACGCACACTAAACATTACTCCTGTTGGAAACAACCTTCCATATTCATGATAGTCCCTAGAAGAATTACAAATACACAACAATTCCAAACACTTTGAAATACTGCACAACTTACAAAAATATTAGTTCCATTGTTTCCAGGAAATCTGCCCTTCTGTCTCCCATTGGCTGACATGACTGGCTTTCATTTTCCAACTAACCCAAACTGTTTTCTTGAGACACAAAGAGCAGGCAAACACAGAAACCTCTCTACTTTCTGTAGCAGAGATTGTAATCATCTACATGCATAAATTATGAAAACATATAACTAATACTTTGCTAGTTGTATGTTGGATCTTTTCCTGTGCTAAGCTTCTCTGTTTCTGCAGGACCATAATTTCACACCAGCTGTGTATCTGCTTTAAACAGCCACATAAATAGAGATCCTCTGGGGAGAAGAGGATGGGACTGTTGCAGTTGATTTTGACCCATCCACAGTGAAAAAAGAATTGTGTGCAGTTGTGACAAAACAGGATAAATCTGTGGGTTTAGATTTGTAGTATTAGTCTAAAAACCTTTTACTAATTAAGACTGCTTTAAAAGGCAACCTATTCAAAGTCTTGATTTTGCAACATCTTCCTCAAAACAAAAATCAGAAATTTAAATATCTAAAGATGTGTTTCTGATTTTCACATATTTGTATCTAAATTCATGAGCACCCATCTGTTACTCTTCAGTGTTAACTAAAAGTAATAATGGTATTAAGAAAAGATAATTATTGCTCAGGGTCTTTTTTCGTTTTGGAAAATGAAACTTTTATAGTATTCTGGGGTATTTTTGCCACATACACTATGTATAGGACTATGAGAAATATAGCTTCAAGCATCAGGGGTTTTTTTCAGTTCTAGAGCTGAGGGATCAAGGAGCCAGCCAAGAAACACCACAGAGGAATGTGTTGAGGGAATAGCAGTTCAGGTAGATGGTTTGGCATGTTTCCTTCTATTGCACTGTTAAATTCCAGTGGCCTGAGCTTGCCAGGGCTCAGTGCAGCCTTCTGCATAAGTTACAGCCTGATGGGGCTCCCAGATTCACTAGATTCACATACCAGAAACCTGCCAGCAACACTGCAGAACATGTAACTCTTTGAAAACCAGATGCAGCCTGCAGTGGTAGAGAGGCTAGTACTGATATGCTCATAGTATGTCCAGAAAATGTAACCTCATCAGTCTCTTGCCAGAATTTCCTATAAATTATTATTTTCCTAGAACAACATGCCTTTCATGGAGTTGCATAGTTTTTGTCACAAGAAGAAGAGCCTCTAGGAAGTTTTCATTTTGTTTCAAAATGCTTTAGAAGAAGTTCTGCAGAAATTTGTTCATGTTTTTGATCATTTTCTGGCTTTATCCCTATTTAATGTTGTGAAATGCTTTCCATAAAGGAAATAATTCATTAATGGTGGTAGCCTTTAGCACGGGCCTAAATGAGGAAGGGAAGTCTAGGTTCCCTGTTGCTGGTGATGGCAGTACATAAGGAAATCCTTGCCCAATCGTCCCACCCAATACTTGGCACAGGACATGGCTGGAGAGCAAAAGGTCAGAGTCTGGGGAAACGCTATATTGAAGGTGATTACGATTTATTAGGGCTATACACAAACAAATCCTCTGCACTAATTAGGGAGACTGGCAGAGAAGGGAGTAAATTGCATCTGAAAAGGAAGACAGGAATGTGAACTGATAGTGTCCCTGACCAGCAGCCTGCAGGCAACTGCTGTCAGCGCTGCCCCTTTTCAGTCCCATGCTGAATTACAACACAAACTAAAATCAGTGCTGCCCATTGTGTGCCATGGTCTCAACAAGGCCCTGATTTCAGCTATCATCTCTAGCGACTTTATTCAAGAGGAATTAACTTGAACAATAGAAAGACTGAGCAACAACAGGTAGATTCACTAAAGCTCTCAAAAAGTTTATCCAGGGAAGAAAATGCAGGCTACATGGCTTTGAAGTACTTGTAGGTTGTCTCTGTAAAGTACTGCTTCAGGGAAGAGCCAGGACTTTTCAAAAAAGTGAAAAAGATCCTTTCTCAGACTCTTTCTTTTGGCATCTAAATATTAGTGTCTTTTGTTTGCAGTGACAGAATCAGGTTTTCGTACTTCCACTGAACTTCAAAGCTCTCTATGATGGAAAATTGTCTTGTTTAATCTTTTCACAGTGGCTTACTTGGTCTTTGGTTTTACTGTTTAACTCCTGATTCTGTAGGCTCCATCTGTAAAGCACACTCAGTGTGGTGCTGTGTGTTAGTTTGGAGGAAAACTATGACACGCTGTCTTAAATTTTGTCTCCTGTTCTTGTTACTAGGAGCGTGATTTCAGCGATGAATGTTTATAACACAGCTTGAGGAATTTCATCCTCCCCTGTTAAACTGTGTAGGAGATTGCCTTAATGGACAAAGAAAAATGTCCGCTGGAGTTTAGCCAGAAGCTTGGATTTGCTTATAAAGAAAAAAAATACAAGTATAACCTTCTGGTACTGTGTACAGAAGACACATTTCAAAAAAATATTCACCTCTTTTCTCACAACCTAAAATGGAACCAGTGAAAGATTAATGCATTTTTCACTATTTTATGGCAAATCACTTAGTTGTGACAAGTTTAACTCTGCCTCTTGATCAGATGTCTTACATCTTATTTGCTCTACAAATACCTCTAACTGGGAAAATAAAGTACAGATGACTGTGAAAAACTGAAGAGAACTTAGAGTTATGAGAAGAAAAAGTGATAATAGGCTTTATTCACAGGTGTAGGGAGTCTGATTTGAAACAGCAAATGAAAAGCTGCAGCCTGGTTTTAACTTCTCTGAATAGTTTACTTGAGTAAGACCTGGGACATAAATTCAGCAAAGCTATGATCTTAGTTTGATTTATGCTTGTGGAGTTTGTTTAATCACAACCTGAATAAAGACTTGTGGATTTGAGCTGTTCTGAAGGCTCCGTGAGACAGTGTGTTCCTGCGCCTAAGTTATATTCCCCATAGACCAGTTTCTAACCTACAGTGAAGAGAAGCAGAATCATCCTGTGTTGTCTGGCTCATCTGTTGTGTTGCATTTATTGTAAAGGAAATATAGATGCTCAGAGCTATCTTGAAGAATGGCCACTACCAGGTAGAGAACCTAAAAATATTCATGCCAAATAGCTGATGAGCAATTCACTGCTTGGTTAAATAACCTGTGGATGCCTAGCAGTTACAAAGGAGAGTTTCAAACAGGACATAAGCATCACTGAGCAAGCAGCCAGAGTCTACTAGTGCCTTTCTCAGCCTGAGAACAGTAATTGAGAACTATGAATCACCCTCTGTGTTTCTTCCCCTTACTCCCTGGTCTAGGTTAAATGTCCATTAACTGTACCTCCATGGAAAATATTATGTGCCAAGAATGGAAAAGCACAGCAACATTAGTCCCATACAGCTGATGGAGTGATCAAAAGTTGATGTGTCCAACACAAAAAGGGAAGAGAGGATGCCTCTTTTTCTTAGAAGCACCTTATCCCTTCCACCGCTTCTGGGTTGGAGAAGGATGGATGCTCTTTCTGCTGTTGGCATTGCCTGAAGTTCTCTGGAATTAGAGATCAAATGTTCTTCATTGCAGCCCTGGAGAACCAGAATTTCTCTTCCATATTTATAGAAAAGACTATCCATCCAAAGTGGGATTAGAATGGAAATGTGGGCTTGAGCCTGCCCACTCCTCTCATGTTCACAGGCTCCCTGACCCATGGTACCCTCCCTATTGAGCTGTCAAGAAGCCCAGAAAGTACGTGAACTGCTGACAGAGAAAGCCAAGTAAGCCTACAAGAGAAGCAGGCAGCTTGGGATCCTGCCTGGCTTCTGTCACAGCCAATGTGCTGCTCAGAAACCTGTCAATTACAGTTTTGCAGGGTTTTTTTTTTCCCAGTGGAGAAATTTGCTGTCAGAAATTTCCAGCCATCTCTGCTCTGTGTTACTACTGCTGCTCCAAATAAGAAAGCCAAAATGGCCTAGACAGTCTCATGGAGAGAGGGTGCAGGACCTTGGGAGGCCTGGCATTACAACAGGCCTGCAGTCCTGGCTGCCACAACCCAACCACGAATGCACTTCCGAAATGTCAGATATTCCCTCCAGAATTACGTATGCATATTCACTCTAGTGTGACCGCCAAAACAGTGCATGTGCCTTGCCAGGGACTTCAAAGGGGTTTGTGCAACACTGTAGCCCTCTGATAATAAATTCTGCTTCTTATTAGAGTCCTAGTCCTGGTCAATACTCTTGGAATTAAAAAGGAAAGTGAATTCTCCTGATTTTTTTTTTTTTTAATCACAAAGAAGGATATGCTTTTTTTTATTAAACACTCAGATGTTTAATAACTTGCACTTGCTACCTTAGCTGTCTGAAATGCATTCATAGCCAAGCTGGACAAGGGTGTCTATCTGTGTTATAGTTTCAACACTCAGTTGGAATTCCTTCCAAAGCTTGGAGGCAACGCCTTAGCACCGATAAAAGGTTTAA
>JAWWEE010000105.1:34336664-34411923 GCA_035221455.1 Xenops minutus
GTGTGTGTGTGACTCTGTGTGTGTGTGACTGTGTGTGTGTGACTGTGTGTGTGTGTGACTCTGTGTGTGTGCCTCTGTGTGTGTGTGACTGTGTGTGTGCCTCTGTGTGTGTGTGTGCGTGCCGCTCCGGGGGGCAGCAAGGCGGCCGTGCCCGGCCGGGGGACACCCGCCCCTTCGGAGGGCACAAAGAACCACAGGGCCGTGTCACGGACAGCGGGCACGGCCGTGCCGGAGGGCTGTGCCCCGGGCTCCTTCCCGGGAGGGCGGGAGGAGGGAAGGAGCGGGGAAGGGGGGCGGCGGGGCCGTGAGGCGGCGGCGGGGCTCGGGCGCCACCCAGCGCCGGCTGTGAGGGCGCCGAGGCCCGGCCGGCGGGGCGGCAGCAGCAGCAGGAGGGGTGGGAATGCCTCCGGGATAACAGCCCGAGCGGCTGCTGGGTGCGGAGGGGCTCAGGGCCGCCCCCGGAGCGCGGAGCTGGGCCCCAAACACGGCGGTGGCGGGGCTGGGGGAGCGGCGCTGGCCGGGGGGGGCAGTGGGCTCCTGCCTTCCCTGGGGACAGCCACAGCCTCACTTGTGCTCCTCCACCTGCTGCTGCTGTTTGCCCTCCCTGCAGACAGCCACAGCCTCACTTGTGCTCCTCCACCTGCTGCTGTTTGCCCTCCCTGCAGACAGCCACGGCCTCACTTGTGCCCTGGAGCCTCACCACCTGCTGCTGCTGTTTGCCCTCCCTCGACCCCTTGCCCTCCAAACTCCACTTGCCAAGCCCGCATCAGCAGGCCCAAACATCATGGCATGTCATTTCATCAGGACACAATACTGGCAAGACGCTAGTTTTGAGAGAAAGATCAAGGAAAATTTAAGTGTTGCTGCCCAACATTAGTTTTCAGTCTAACACAAATGAGTAGAAAGTACCCTGAGGTTAAATAGATTTCCTATTCTGCATATTTACAAATTCTGCTTGCACACCCAATTTGGGAGAACACTGCATTAACTTAAAAAATAAGCACTTTATTTAGCATTCTTTCTGCATTTTGGAACCAGGATCTGATGCACAGTAGTGAAATGGATACCTTATCTTTGTCATTTGCTGCCTCACACAGTGGTGGCACTTCAGAGTAACTCTTGATGGATATCAGACTTGTTCCAAGTGTAGTGCTAGATTTTATGCTAATTTCAAACTTCTTACTCAGTAGGACTGTGTGAGGAATGAAGATCTGTGGACTCCTTTCAAAGCATTTTAAATTAAAAAAATATATATATATTTTATAAAATAGAAATGTAAAAAAGGATTGTGTGTGACTGGAAGATACACCATATTTTGGTATACATATGATATATATGCCGTAACACTTTTGGAAATTATTTTCTTGCCTTTGAAATAACTGTAAGACCAAACCAACCTTTAAATCCCCAAAGTGACAGACACAATCCCATTGAAATAAAAACAACTTCATCAAATTGCTTTGACGTTAACTTTTCATCTTGCCAAATCTGGGACAAGCCCTTCTATTTATGTATTTGATTTTTCTAGGTGTTTTTGTTGCTTAATTCCTGCTTTCCCAATCCAAGACTATGGAGTAAAACATTAAGTGCTTCCTCTATGAGCACAGATGATCTTGAAAAGCTTCTTAGTAACTTGCTAAAGTGGATTATATCAGTATGCAATGGAATTGTGTCAAGTATTTTAGATGCCTCTTGACATACAAATCTGTATTTGCATGTGCATTTGAAAACTGGAAAACAGACAAAGAAAACAAAAACATGTTTCACTTGTTGGTACAATTTCTTCTTAAGGCTGGAACCTTACTCTGTTGCTCTCAGAAATAACTGGTATTTCAGTTTGTCTATCAAAGAATGTGCCAGTGAAAATGTTTCAAAAACAACTGGTCTGGCCAAAAATCTGCCTGTTTCAGAGAAATAGTGTGATACTGCCTGAGATGCTTTTCTAGCTGTTCATTAGATTTGGATTTTGGAAACTCTGTATTGAATAACTATGCAGTAGCTTTAAATAGTGTCTATAAGTGGCAATAGAACTACTAGTTTCACGACTTTCACAAGCAATAGTACTGTTTATACTCCAGAATGTACTGGGAGGGATAATGTTACTTCTGCAAAATGAATTACAAAATTCTGGGCAGTCAAAAGAACCCAATTTACAATCTGAATAATTATTCCCTATGTAACCTACTGGATTAATCACACTAACACAGTTTTTCTAAATTAGAAAAAAAATGCAAACATTAAAAAGGCCATCATTACCATTCTTGAGAATGAATCTTAATATCACCTTTTATGAATGTTGCAGTTGCTGCAGTCTCTTTCTCCACAAGGTAGCAGCACTGGAACTATGAATGAGCAAGGGGCTTGTAAGCCCATCTCGCCAAAATTCAGAAAGGCCATCTGGTTTATTTACTCTTCAGTCCTCAGGAATCTGCAGCTCAGAATCAGAGGAAAAGCTTCTTAAACACCAGTACTGAGTGCAGACACCAATTAAAATAATAAAATCTGCATTTACATTTTACTTTAACAGACCCATCTCCTTCTGAAAAAGCGCATTAGGGGACTTGCAACAATCTGCAAAATTAAATGCTTTATATGTAAATAAATTTGTGTGAGTGTGTATGTATGTGTGTGTGCGTTGAATACCGTAGAAATCTTGCCTTGTTATTGTATGCAGCAAAAATCTTGTAAGTGGTTAAGAGTTTGTTTATGCTTCCCTTTAACTCACCTGGTTTCACCACTTTTCGTCATGCTTTCCTCATGCTACAATTATCAGTTGTCATTGTCCAAAAGTGATCCTACGGTGAAGGAAGAACCCCTTTACCAGCACACAGCAATTGCCAAGGGGAGGTGAACTCCTTCCCTGTATTCCCTCTGTCCTACCTGAATGATTGTGTAACTCTCATCCAAACCTCCTAGGGTAAGTATATATGTATAGAGTAATGATTTGGGTTGGGTTAGGTCTGCACTTCAGAGGCAAATCTCCCAAGTGTCTCAGCTTGGCAAGCTTTGCTTCACCATGTACCAGGCATGGTGTTGCATGAGTTACTCTTTGGGAATATCCATTGCAGAAGCACACCCAAGGCATTGTAGCCACAAATGGGCACACAGCCCCTGTGATCAGGCTTGGAGATAGCCAAAAGTTAACCTAGGGTGCAGCGTGGATGTCATGGCATCAGCTCCAGCTGTTCTGCCTACAGTCTGTGTGTCTCCACTCCTTGCTTATGTCCACAAAGCCTTAGTGGCCGAGATGGAAAGTTACAATCAGAAGGGAAATTTTTTTATAAGCGTACAAGGGGTAGTACAGAAGAGAGGCAGAAATTATGGAAGAACAGACCACGTCACCTGAATGATGATTGTTTTTCCTTTTTTTAAATGTGAAATTGCAGACATCCTAGGGCCATATAGTAGTTGATATTTACTGGAGGGATAGATCTGTGGAGTTCATGAAGGGACACACTGCTATTTGCAGGTGGAAACAGTAAAGCTCTTTAAAATAATATGCTATGAAATAGCATATTGATAGGGAAGCTGGAAAAAAGGCACTTATTCAAATACAGTGTGTGACATGGAATACATGTGTGTGTACACACATGTATTTATAAAGAGTTTGACTCATTTTGAGTTTTGACTCCCAAGGAATATAGACCTATATATATGTAAAATATACATTTATACACTTAAATATTTATACACATATTATTTTTGGTTTTATAACTATTCATATGTTTTTTTCTCTTTGGAGTATATTCAGGCACTTCCAGAACCGTTTATCTTTGAGAAGAAATCAGACAGTGCTGTGGAATTACATCAGATGTAGCCTTGAGTATTTATTTCCATTGTTGTCAGCACACCACATGCAAACTCTTTTGGGCTACCAACTCTAGTCTCTTACATCAAGGAAACTGAATCATGTACTTTGGCCTAAAAAAATTAATACAGCTTGCACAAATATATTTTGAAATTGTCCTTGAGCTTCCTGAAGATTCAAAGAAGCAATAACAGCATGTACCTATTTTTTTTTTCCTTTTTTTTTTTTTTTAAATGCCATGCCATCAGTGACCATTTGTACTTGGCTGAAATTGCAGCACTGGATCCTATCAACAAAATAAATAAATAAGTAGATGGTTGTGAGTGCAGTTGAACCAATGAGGCCAAGTTTCCTATCAGGTTATATCTTGTAGTTCAACTCCCTCACATCTAATAAAATGCAAGCTCTGCTCCTGTCCTTCCAAAGTGCTTTTCTCCTGTGTGGGTTCTCAGTTGTGCACCAGGGGATAAGCAATCTTCCCCATAGTGGTGCCACTAATTCAGGGCTTTCTCCTTTAAAAGATCAACTAACTCAGAAAAATTTGTCAGTTTCTCTGTTGAATTTGACTAAGATTGGCCAAAGATCCAAAAGTATTGGAGAGGATGCAGAGGTACACTTAAATTTGTACACACAGAGACATAAAGGCAGCAGCAGTGTAATCTCCCCTGGGAACTATGCTAAGCAGTATATCTTTATTTCAAAAAAAAACCAGAAAAGATCAGTGTGCTATTACTCATCTTCTTTTAACTTCAACTGATTAATTTTTCATTTAAGACCACAGGACAAATGTTCAGGGCAAAAGCAGCAGAGAATATTGACGAATCTCAAAGTGAGTACTTCCCTTTGAGGTAATATATAATTTTGTTTTTATACAAAAAAATTCAGGATAATTCACTAAAACTTGACAGAACAGTAGTATTTCTGGCAGGATGGTTGCAAGTCTGGTCAAAGGTATTTAAGCTTTCACAACGTTTGGTGACTTATTAACAACGTTTGACTTTATGCCTACAAGACAACTGCTGAAGTAATAAGTATGAACTGTTACCAGTACATTAAAGGTTTCTGTACTTGTTACAAGCAGTAGATTAATCTCTAGTTGGTGGCTTGGGGGAGGAGCATTTCAGAATGAACAACATACCACAAAAGAAAATGTACAGAAGAATTACAGCTAAAGAATTTTATGTCAGTTGTAAAATACAAGTGCCTCCCATACAGAAAAGCAACAACAGTAAATTAAGATATGCCTTGTCTGGAAACAGCATGCACCAATTACTTACCAATGGTTCTCTGATCCACTGAACATAATCACTCAGTAATAAGCTAACTTTTCTAGTATGACACAAAAATATTGTGCAAGTTCAAGATTTCCCAAAAGACCAGTAAACAACATGGCCTGGTTTTACAAAAACAGTGCTCTAAGAAGGCTGGTGTCCTATTGCAGGTGTGCCCATGTTGCAGCACTGTACATCTGCCTGGGGCCAGGGGTGGAGGCAGGCAGAATGTTCACATGGTCTTGCCATCCCAGAGCTGCTGGCCTTCTTCAAACTACTTGGAGTGGCCTCTCCATTCTTAAAAGGGTCTATAAAAATGAAGGAGAGTGTGACTTTTCACTTGGGCAGATAGTGATAGGACAAGGGGAAATGGTTTTAGATTAAACGAGGAGAGATTTAGATTAGATGTTAAGAAGAAATTCTTTACTCAGAGGGTGGTGAGGCACTGGAACAGGGTGCCCAGAGAAGGTGTGCATGCTCCCCCATCCCTGGAAGTGTTTGAAGCCAGGTTGGATGGAGCCCTGAGAAACCTGGTCTAGTGAAAGGTGTCCCTGCCCATTGCAGGAGGGTTGGAACTAGATGATCATTAGGGTTCCTTCCAACCCAGGCCATTCAATGATTCTATGAACTTTACATTTTTCTTCTGTCACAACTGCCTGAAATTAAGCTCCAGGTTCAGGAGTGGAGAAAGTGTCGTGGTGTTGCTTGACAGAAGGACAGCACATGGACAACCTGGGGGCATAAGCTTTGTCTTCTTAGGCAGTAAGGCTGAAAATACACTAGAAATATTTTGGGCTGACCATATTATAACAGATGCTTGTCTGGACTTGCATGTTTTTTAGGACTTCAGGTACAAGGTTTCTTTTGAACTAGGAAAAATCCACATGGAGAAGAACACTACTTTTCTAAAAACAGTTTCTTTCAGGTTTTTTTGAAAATATGCCATATTTAGGCCAATTGAATTGTGCCAAATCTACATAAATTCATGTTTAGTTCCCCAGGCTGGAAAGCTGTTATGTTCCAGCAGGTTACTACAAGCATGCAATAATTTCTGTGCTTCCACACTGCTCTGCCCAGGTAAAATTGCCACAGGTATAAGCAAACAAGGATTTTGGGACCAGACAGGTGACCTGATTTTCATAGTTGCTTCATATCCAAACAGCTGCAGATGGCAATTCTCCTGGGCCATTATTCTTGAAAATAGGTCCCCTTGTCTAAGGCCTGCAGCCTGAGACAATCACTGAAAAATCCCTGAAAATGCTCACTTACGTTTTTGCACCCATAGTATTTTGTTTCAGTTTTGTGCTGTGTTTGCCCTCCAATTAATTCTCATTTAAAAATCTTTTCCTCTTTTAATTGGCGTATAGAAAGACTTTGACAAAAAAAACCCAAGAAAAATAAAAATTAAAGGTTATCCAACACATCTATATTATCATTCCTGAACATTTGAAATGGAGATTGATTTTGTCTTGTTCCTTTTTAAACCGCTGATGTATTGTGTAACCTAAAACCATTATTTACAGTGAAATTTGTTAAAATGTTTTGAGTTTGGTGAAGTTTCCATAAAACTGAATATATTTTCATCCTTGGTTTAAAATTTTCAAATTACAAACACATGAATAGGTTAGACTTTTTTGGTTTTGTTGCTTTGCAACCAGGAAATCTGTGGAATAATTCCTTCAGGAAGACAAATAATCAAAGTAGGTTGTCTGTGATGATCCTTCTTCCATTCAAAGACAGAAATGGGAGGCACATCCAGAAAGAAATATTGCCATAAAGGACAAAGAAGAGTCTTGTGAGAGTCACCAATAAAAGTGATCTGAGATGGGACACAGGAGAAACAGTTCTCACACCCTGTTACACCCAAGTTCTGCCCCTCTACTCTGCTGTGGTGAGAACCCATCTGGAACACTGCATCCCACTCAGGGGTTCCCAGCACAGAAAGGACATTGACCTCTTGGAGCGAGGCCAGAGGAGGACCATCAAGTTAATCAGAGCGATGGAGCACCTCTCCAGTGAGGAAGGGCTGAGAGGAATGGGATTGTTCAGCCTGGAAAGAGAAGGCTTTGGGGTGACCTAATTGCTCCTGAAAAGAACTTAGAGGAAAGATGGGGTAAGACTATTTACAAGAGCATGTAACAGGACAAGAAGAAGTGGGTTCAAACTTAAAGGGAGTAGTTTTGGATCAGACACTAGGAAGAAATTGTTCCCCGTGGGGGCGGTGGGGCACAGGGACAGGCTGCCCAGGGGAACTGTGGATGCCCCTTCCCTGGCAGTGTCCAAGGCCAGGCTGGATGGGGCTCTGAACAGCCTGGTCTAGTGGAAGGTGTCCCTGCCCACTGTGCGGGGCTTGGAACTGGGTGATCTTTAAGGCCCTCTTCCAACCCAAAACATTCTGTGATGAGTTCCTCCACGACTTTGGGCAATCTGTAATGGACTTCGGTGAAACCAGCCCTGGACCTCCCGATAGCTCAAAGCACAGTGAGGTTTGGGGGCACCGCCTCCCTCCCCGGCAGCTGGGCGGGGTTTCCCTGTGATCTGTCCCCTCCCGGTCTCCACTGAAGCAGTGGGAATACACTTTCCCCGGCGCTCAGGAGCAGCGAAGGGTGCAGTGACCGAAACCCGGCAGTCAGCAGGCTGAGGACACACCGGCCAAGAGGCACCTCTGCCCTGGAGCGGCGCCTTCCCGTCCTGCCGGGGGCAGGTGCGGCCACCCGGGCGGTCCCCTGACCCCACCCCTCATCCCTGACCCCACCCCCGGCCCGGCGGGATTCCCAGCCGCGGGAATCCCTCCTCCACGGGGCAGGGCAGGCCCGGCCCCCTCGATCCGGGTACCGCCGCCCGCTGTGCCGCGGCGGGAGAGCCGCGGGGTTCCTGCGCTCCCGTCCGGCCCTGTGCGCCCCTTCGTACGTACCGGGGCACTGCGGGGCTCTGCGGGGCTCTGCGGGGCCGGGCCGGGCCGGGGGGAGGAGGAGGAGGCGGCGGGGCCGGCCTGACAGCCGAGTGTCCGCCTCCCTGCTGGCGGCGGACAATCCGATTATGTGGGTGTCTCGTTGAAGCGAAGCAGCACCGCGCTGCCGAGGGGGCTTGGCGGGGGTGGCGGCTGCGGTCGGTGCTGCGGTCGGTGCTGCGGTCGGTGCTGCCGGCGGCCCGCACGGCCCCGGGACAGAGCCGGCCCCATCCCGGCTTGGCTGCGCGGTTTGTGCCCGGTGCCTGCTCGGGTAGAGCGGCGGGGGAAGAGCGCCCTAAACTCTGCCGCTGTTGTGTCCCCGTTGCCAGGTGGCGCGGCGATGGCCCCGTTCGAGAGCAGAGCGCTGCTGCTGGGCGTAGTGGCGGGCACGGCCGGGCTGAGCCTGGCGCTGGTGTGGCTGCGCAGGGCGCGGGCGCTCGGCGTGCGGGCCCGGGGCGCGGCCGGCAGCGCCAACGCCGCGGGCTGGCCCGGGCCGCAGGGCCCCGCCGTGCTGCTGCACGACAGGCAGCTCCAGATCCTCGACAAGCTGAACGGGCTGCTGCGCAGCGTGGACGAGCTCCGCAGGGAGGTGCAGGTCCTGAAGGAAGCCATCCCGAAGCTGGAGGAGCTCGTGCGGAACGAGCTCCACGGGAAGGGGGATGCTCAGAGGGTTAGCCCGTCTCACAGAGCGACGAGGAGGAGGAAAGCGGAGGCGGCTTCTGGTGCGGGAGAGACTACCAGCTCTGAGGAGGCGGAAAGTGAGGGAGGGTGAGTTAATAACGATTTGTATATACAACAGTGCACATGCAGTGCGAATTGCATCACTACCTATGTGCAACTGCAAGCAGGAGCCCTTTTACAGATTGATGTAGATGTTATACTTCTCTGTATTCAGTGGGCAGAGAACACAGAAATTGAGATTAGAAGTTTTTGGGTCAGCAAAGACTCTTGGTGACCACCTCTGAATCTGCACTGTGGCTGAAGCTGGCTTAATGCCAAGCGTAATACAGATTTTTTAGGAGTGTGTTTGGTAACAATCTGATGCAGTATTGCTACATAGCTATGCAATGAGAGGCAAAGTTCAGAATAATGGTGTAATTCTGAAAGTGCTCCCAGTTAAGAAGGTAGTCTTGTGTCTCTTCCAGAGTTAGTTCAAACTGTACAAATGTTTTTGTGCTTTTCAGAATTGCTTTCTATGGGCCTTACAGGTGACTTTTTACAGTGTTCTGCTTACTGCTTACTATGCAAGCTGGATCTAAATGCAACACATGTACAAGTGGCAATGTTTATGGGTATTTGCAGTTGTATTTACTTTCTGGTGGCTCAGAAAGTGATCACGAAGGATTTAGGGTACTGACTCAGCAGGGCAGTAAGTTTCTAGTAGTCCCATTGTGGTTATTGGGATCTTTTATACTCATGAGTTGAGGAACATACTGAAGGATCACATGTACCTGAAGTCCAGGGGAGGGACTATATTTTTGTCTTTTCAAATGTTGCCTAACATACCCTCCAGTAGTAATGTAAAAATGGTGATGACATTACTTTCCTGTAATTACAACTTTGTTTTGGTATAATCAGATTAGATACTTATATGCAATTTAATAAGTATATGTTTATAGCAACTGCGTTTTTTGAACTGTCTTCTCAGTGTGTCTTACATATCTGCGTAGGCAGCAGCATGTCTGCCTATCTTATGTCACTTTTTTCTTTAAAGATATATTACTTAACTGTACTATTCTGAAGACAGTAACATGCTGCATATAATAATTCATGGAATTCTATTTTTAAGAGTTTCTCCACTTTCATTTTCAGTTCCTCTGAGCAGAATTTCCTGCTGTTGCAGCCCAGCCCACATGCTTCACAAGTCTTATATTTGGTACCATATTTTAAGACTTCTCAGTTCTATTATGAACTAGTTTTTTATTTTAAGTATTCAGTATTGGCAGAAGTATTCAAAGACATTTCTCCTACATCTGGTGTAGAAACATTTTGGCTCTATTAGTTTCTCAGATTATTTTATCCATTGATTGGTTTGCATAGGCCTTATATGTTATGCCTAAAATGTTTGGAGACGTAGATAAGGCTAAGGGACCAGTTTGTGAATAATCAGTCCATCGATGCAATATAGGAGTTATTCCACACCCTAGCATTTGAGAAAATCCTGATTTTTTGGTCAGGAGAGATGTGTTGCTCTTTTGAGAACAAACCAAGGGAACTTGTGTGTTCAGGTTCTGGGTGACAAAGAAGTTGATCCAATACAAGTGATTATAGTGTGCAAGAGCATTGAATGTGTCCTTAAGAGAGGCCTTCTCTGACAAGTATTTGTGTACAGTCAGAAGGAAGGAAGATAGTTCAAGGTTATAGTTAGTGTTAGTCATTTGGGTATGTGCTTTTCCAATGTTATTTTTAATCCCTTTTGAGAAGAAATGTTTTTTTCCTACTAACACCTGGTACTTGATGTGCTTGTTTTGCATATCTTCTCTAAATCTAAGATAATTTAATTTCTTTTAAGTAACTTGTATTTTTTTTTCTTCCTCTTGTAAATAGGTTGTTAATCCTAATGTACAGTTGCAATGTATATAGCTTTCTCTGAGGTCTTTTGTAACTTTTATGACTGTGGTGCTTGTTTTCTGTGAGAGTTTACTGGGAGAGTCAATAGCAGCGCGTTCCTTTTCCAGTTACTGTACATCACTACTTCATATGCTGTAGGTATAACACCATGTGCATTGTTTTACATTGTTCTGTCATGAATTCCAGACACATTAAATGCATTCAGTTGCTAGGTTGTGCACTAGTAAAATGATTTTGCTTTTTGTTACTGATAAAACATTTTTTTCACTTTGTGTACTCCATCTAAAGTACATGCAACGTACTTCACTGCCTCAGCAGTATTTTGTGATCTAGAAGATAGGATTTTGCTTGTGTTAAGCACTTCTGGTTATAATTGACAAATGGGTAGATGCTGAGAATTGACAGATAAAGTAATCTGAACAGTTTTATGGATTTATGCTGGATGACTATGTTGGCTTCAGGTTTGTAAACTTCTTCTGGAAAAGCTTTTAGTCCTACCTCATTTTTTCATTAAATAGTTGAAGCTGACAGTCTCTGATACTGCCTTCATTGTTTTGATCTGCTCTGGTCATATTCTCAGTATCACTGTTGGTATTCAACACCTTGGAAAGAGAAGCTTTCTATTTTGCCTTTAAAAATTATATATTTCTCTAAGTAGAAAAAAAACCAGATGCTTTTTAGTAAATCAGATATATATCAGTAGTCTGAATGAAAGGTGCAGTGAATGGATGAGACATTAAATGCCAAAAATCATGCAGTTTCTAGTCTGTGCTTTTCTGTGTTCCATTCTTGCTAGTTTGTTTTAATTTCCATCATTTACTAGTGAACTTTTAACATTGGAGAATGGGTAAGAAGCACTCATTAATTTACAAATACAATAAGTTGTGTCTAGATGATCACCTGGGATGTAAAGTGACACTCTTTGAACAGTGATGAACCCTTGACATCAGTGTCATGTTTGGCACTGCTCTTCAGCTGGCCCGGTGTCCGAGCTTTTCAAATTGCAGTTGGCATCAGTCACCACAAAGATTCACCACAGTAAATTATATTCTGACAGATGTTCTATTTATAATTTTTCCTTGAGATAGTTTAAATACTCAACAGGAAGAAACATTTCCCTTGCCTGCTTCCGAGTATCACTTAGCATTTTTTAATTTATTTTGCTGCTCATTTCTTTTAAATGCAACGTTCAATTGGCCTAAGGATCCAGTTTGCCAAACTTTTCCTCAGAGGCTGCTTATCATTATTGATGGATATGCACTTTGCTGGGTCATGCAGTGCAAATTCGATCCAGATCAGTCTGTGACATATAATCTCCTTTCTATAGAATTAGCTGGAGCAGATGAGATGGTGTTTGTGTCAGCTTGTGATTTTTCTAAATTGGCAGGGAGGCAACAGATGATATTTGATCTGTCTAACAGCTGAAGTGTTGTGAACAGATGATATCTGGTAGGGCCCCATGTCTGCCAATTTCCAGACAATCCAACATAGGTTTTGAACCACTGAAGTGCATTTATACCACAGTGGTGTTTTACACCACATAGTTCAGTTTTTTTAATCCCGTACTAGGTGCTGGGATTTACAGAACTGCTTAACCACAGTGGAGTAAGTGTCTGGCAGAGTTTCCATTTGTCCTTTGAACTTTGAACAGCTCACTATGATGCAGCTGAGTCCAGTTGGATGATTGTTACTAACATTCTTATCACAGTTTTTCTCTTTCATTTAAAATCTATTTGTAATAAAGGTGAAAACAAGTTGTCACTGACTAGACATTTTTTAAAAGTTCTTCCATCTTCTCAAATACTCATCAGTGTGCTTATCACATGTAAATACTCACTTTTTTATTTATCATCCGATAAAACCTCTTGCAGGAAAATACCAGGTAAAATTGCATATTTCTGTTATATGGAATATTTGTTAACAAACCAGAATGACTCTTCCTTGTTTGCTCTTAATTTCCTTTTTGGATTAGTGTCATCAGTCTGTAGACTCCTGGAGCTTTTAAACTATGTTAACAATAATTTCCACTTTTGTTTGTGTTAGTAGTGTTTTTTAGTGCTTTAGAATGAGTAGATGCTGGTAGCTGCTTTGGTGAAGTCAGTTATCAATCAACAAGTAAATTGAAATTTATGACATTCTCATCGAGCTTTAAGATGCTCTGCTCCATATTTATATTCTTTGAGGATTCATAAAGAAGATAAACAGAGAAGGTGGGAGAGAAGTTCCCAGGACAGTGGAGGTGAGAGGGACTGGGGAAGAAATAACCTGCGCTCTCTTCTGTTTCTCAGCACAAATGTGGCCTGGAGATCAGGTTTCTGTAGAAGAGATCGGGTGAGGAAAGGCTTGATGCAGTATGGTGTGATCTTAAGAGGTTATTCTTTCGTGGTATTTTATAAGTGGCTCCTTGTGGGTTCACATCATCTGTTAGATAGTGACCTACTTCACGCTTTTCTATTTGAGTCTTCCAGAAAACAATCTCCTATGACTTATCTGATGTCATATGAATTTGATGTTTGGCCTCAATTTGATGTTTGGCCATGACAGTTTGATGCAATGCTGCTGGAAATCTCTGCTGGGCTTGTTTGCCCTTCATATTTTTGTTGGGAGAGTAATATTTTCTAATAATCACTTTTGTCTGTTGTCTAACCTTGGAACAGTAGTGATTATAGAAATTTTAGCAGATGTTTAAGCAGCAAAGATAAAGAAGACAACATCAACATTGACTCCTAAACATTAATTCCTTACTTCCATATCTACCTGATTAGGTAGCATTTGATGCAGGTCTCAGATTTCTGTAACTTGCTTTGACTTCATGGTTGTTGCTCTTTTATGTTATCTAGTGCCCTTATTTTAGGTTCCTAGTTGCACAAATCCTCAGTGTATTTATCTTTTAATTAGGGGGAATGGGGAATCCAAACCGTGGGAGGAAGGATACTTTCCAAACACACTTTGCATCATAGAATTATGTGTTGCAGCTAAAAGGCCCCACTCCCAAAGAAATCCCTTGCACTTTTAGTCAATTTAGGGCTCTTAGAAATGCAGCCTATATATGATGTAACTCTGTACCGACTCCAGAATAACTGTGGAAGAACAAGATGCTGAATTTTTAAAGATGCTTCAGAAAATTAAAATAAGTGTTCAGAGACTGAATATAGTCTCTGCAGGATACAGAGCATAGGGTATGTTGTCAACTTCAGCATCACCAAGATTATGTAAAACAAATCTGTAGCAATGTGTGAAATTTCCCATCTCTGCTCTGCTTCATGTTTTTCAGTTTGAACTTATATGTGTGTTTTATGTACATACTGTTTTATCCAAATCCTCTTTCCCATATTACTGGGTTAATTTTGCAGCAAAACTGTCACACCACATCTGGCACTTCTGTATCTTGATAAACATTTTACTTGTTCATTTGCAGGCTGTAAATGTATCAGCTTGTATTTTAGTTCCAGACACTTCTGAAAGCAACATATTGAAAACAGAATATTTAAAAGCCATTATTAATAACCTCCATTTATACCAATAACATTCAGTACTGGTTAAATTTCTGAAAAGGACCCCAGATTTTAATATATTTTGACTGTCATGGCCTACTTTGATTATTCAGTTACTTAGTATGTGCAGTACATTTCATGCTTTTTGTGCTCCTCGTAACCATTTAAAAAAAATCGCTGAACCTGACAGCTAATGCCTTTACATTATTATTTCTCCTCAGAACAGTATTTTCAAAAGTGGAACTGTGGAAGATGAGGCTTTTCTGTCCATTTTTAGTTCATACATGAGCAAAAAGCTACTTTTTAAAAACAATGCCATCAGCTGCTCCTCTGTGAAATTGAAGTTCCCTAATGTATGCTCACCACTTTGGACAGTAAGGCCACCTGCTTTATCTCTGCGTGGTATTTATGCTTTTGTAAATATTTTTTTGTCCTTGACTGCCTTGTGCTGAGCACTTGTGCACTAAGCATAATTAATAAATATAAGCTCTTCCCCAGTTTCAGATGTTCTGATCTTCAGAATGCTCAAAAGAAATAACTAGTTGATAGCAATGGTGTTATTTATATTGGCTTATATTAAGATCTTAGAAGTGTTTTAACAGTATGTTGTGTAAGCAATTCCTTTAGCACTTATATTTTGCTTAGTAAGTTCATTCCTATTTAGAAAAATAGGGAAATTGAGGTGAAAAGTTGAAGAGGCCTATTCAGGATTGCATAGCGTGTCGTAAAACATTGATGATTTCAAGTGTTTCCCCATTGAAACACAGGATTAGGTGTGTTTTTAATATGGATCTGCATTTTTTTAAATGGAGTATTAGGCAGCAGGACAGTGTAATTGCTTGCCTGTTATGTTTGGAATACGATCATACTGTTCCTTTGAAGATAAAGCTTTTGTAATAATAACAAGAAGCTTGATACCGTGAATAAAAAAATCCTTTAAGGTTGATCAACTGGGATAAATTGTGCTCCGAAATTTTTGCTTTTGAATTTATGAGTGCTTTACCAATATTTTTAGAAAAAAATGGTTATTTTCTGTGATTTTAGTTATCTTACAGCTCATACTGATTCTGAAGGAGACTCTGAGGAAGAAAAAAGATGTATGAAGCCACCTGATGCTGTGGTGAAATCAGAAGAAGAAGAGTTACTTAATTTTTTACAGCAGGTGGACAATTTGCACAAGGGTTCAGAGGATGATAAAAAGGAGGGCTTCAGACTGCTGCTTGAGAAAGATGACAAGGTATTTTGGGTAAACTTAATATTGTGTTCCTTTTAACTTTTGCTTTTGTACTGTTTCTAAGAATGTAATATGAGCTTTAAAATGCACATAGAAGTGGAAGATGAAATTTCAAGCATATTTCTAAAATACAGTGAGAAAGCAATATTTCAGGGTGGTGTCAATAATCGTGTTGTGTGAATGTAAAATTTCTGCTATTTTATATCTCATTGAGGATCAGTAACTTTGAGGCTTTGTTTGATGTAGATATTCTTGCATGTAACAAAGAAAGATGATGGGCTTTTTTCTGCATAAATGCTATTACTTTTCCTGGTTTTGGAATAGTCTATATGAGAAAATCCTTGGTATTAAGTAGTAACCAGATCTAGTGCTCTCAGGAAGTCATAACTATGAGCATCTAGTCTGCTTATACCTCTCTGATAGCCTTCATGTGAATTTTTCCTTTGACTTTACTGTGCACATACGTAACTGCAAATCAAATTTAAGAGTCATTTGATGTGCAGTGCTTAATTCAGTGTACCGTTTTCATCTGGTTTGGCAAACATGAGTTCTATTTTCATTTGCATATTCGAATACCCAGAAAGGTAGATAAGAGATTAATTGTGAGTGTGGTGCTTATGGCCTCCCTAAAAAAAGTGCACATCACTGGATTACCTCTGAAGTTTTTATATTAAAAATTTAAAAATTATATTCGTATTAATTTATATTTTTTCATGTTTATATTTTAAAGTTTTTATATTAAACTGATTTCTAAAATAAAACCTCTTTAGACAGCCTAGGGTGTTTCCAAAAGCTGTGTTCTTTTGTTCAAGGAAAATTGGTCAATTGATTTTCACATAAACTGAAAGTAGTATGTAGATGGGTGCAAAACAAACAAAATATTATGCCATGTTCTGATAACTTGCTTTAAGTATTATGAAAGTAAACTATTGAAATCCCATTCTGCTCAGTTTAATTATGCAGCTGTGATCTACTTTCAGTATGAAAACTGTGTGGACTTTCTGTGGAGACTTGCACGTGCCTATGGAGATCTATTTGAGATGACTACTGATGCTGAGGAGAAGAGGAAATATGTTACTGATGGTAAGCAGAGGAAAAATGTTTATGTAGAGTGTCATCTGAACGTAATGAAACTTGCTTTGAACTTGGGTTGTTTTCCAATTAAATGAATTTGCAATCCAATAAATGGGAGCATTTTTACTGTAGTAATAATGTTTTGTGCAATAAACTGCCACAGTATACAACTTCAGTTCATTTTTACCTTGCTGAGAGATCCAAAATTGGTGAAGGAGAAGTATTGTGGGTCATAATTGAAGGCTGTTGACTCTGGATAGTGCCTTAAAATTCTGTATTTTGTTGAGAATTAGATGGATACAGAATGTGAAAAAACCCAGATACTGTCAGCAGTTTCTTAGTTACATCTTCGGGAGAGTAAGAGTAATAGATAAATCCTGAGGCTGGGTCGAGGTTTGTTTTTCTGCTTTCCTGTGGCAAGGAGCACTCCTGCTTATCAGAAGCCTCTTTTGTGGGGATGATGGGGATGAAAATTTGTGAATCTGGAGGAACTGTTGACCAGAAACAGAAGTGTGTGACAATTGGTGTTTCTTCCAAGCATCTCATCCCTTGTATCCTGTTTGACAACTTAATCTCCACAAGGTTCTGGTTTTCTTCTTCATAGCACTTCTTCATTGCTTTTAAAAGCTTTGTCCTTTCTTTCACTGTCAGGATGCATATTGGCTGGAGGTACAGTTTATGTTTCCCATTTTGTATTGGGCTGAATTCTTTTTATTACATGAAAACCTACATCTTTTCTACCTGTGTCACCCTCCTCCATCAACATGCTGTACTTAAAGTAATCCTTTTTGTCTGTATGTGGGAGTACTTCTCTCTGTGTTTTGTTTCTCCATTGCTGCTCCTTTTTTTTGCCGCACCAAATCAAGTTTAGGTTATTTCGTCTTTTGTGACACTTTTTGTCTACTTTTTATTTCATTGACAATGTCACAGACAAAGAAGTCTGGATGCCCTTTGTCATCCTTGAAGGCAGTGTCCTGTCTTTGTGCTGTCATTACATACTCCATAGCCAATCTCAGCTTGTCCTTCCTTGTCCCTTCCTTATTCCTATCTTTTTGTCATCTAAATACTCATGAAGACTTGCGTTGCCTTGGCTACTTAATTGATAATGTCTTTGCTTTAGTAGGAACTTGGCTTCTCTGTATGGAAATCCCACAGCGCAATGAGGATTATGACACAAAGTAAATTACAACAGTAAATTCTGCTGTTGGAGCCTTTGCCAGTGACTACACGTAGCCTCAGCTGATGAAAGATAATGGCGTAGAAAAAGACAGGGAGAGATAGAGACTGATGGAATCAAAGTGGTTCTTAGGTGTTGAGTAACCAGCCTAGTTTGGCTCATTCTTGTGAAGTGGGGGTGGTGGTAGCCTGTTTCATCTCAGTTTTTGGAAGTGGTGCAGCAGGATTGAGACTGCGGGGGAGCTGGCAGTAGTTTTGTGGTTATTTTTCATTCCACTGGGTTGGGGGGCTATGTATGCTATTCTTTGTTTTTGTGAAGTTAACTTGCAGTACAGAAATGTCAGTGTTGCTTAATTGGTTGCAGCTGAGACTCTGCAAAGAGCAAGGGTCTCATCTGAACTTACTGGCAGTGTGGGTTTGATCAAATCACCTACTGTCATCTTTATTCAGTTAGTGGAATTTTTAGTTAGTTAAGTGGAACTTCAGGGAAGTCTTTGTGCTAGAAAGGAGCTTAAACTAGTTTATTCCTGTCCCCAGACAGCTTTGCTCATTCTTCTGACAGGTGCTTCTCCAACCTGCTTTTAAGGGTCTTCAGTCTTACACACAACATGGTCTCCTTTGGCAGTCCAGTCCAAACCTTCCCTGACTTAACTGCATCCGAATTGGATTTAAAAAAAAATAAATATAGATGTATGTATGTATGTGTACATGTGTGTGCGTATATGGATGGATATGTAAATGATGTAAAGCCAGGATGTTAACATTGTCCATCTAAATGTTTCTAAGAACAGGAAGCAATTTCTTCTTTGCTGGTAGGTTATATCAGATTGGTTTGGTTTTGGGAGTCACCTAAAACATGGAAGAGTACAATAAATCCTTTAATATATTGTACTCCATTTACAGGAAAGAGTAAAGCTGAAAAGGCTGTTCAGCTGGATGATGGGAGTGCTGAGAGTCACCAGTGGTAAGTTTGAGAAAGTGTGCATTTTTAAAAACTTGTTTGTAATAATCAAATTCAACAAAACCCCCAGCCATCCTTGGATCTAAATAGCGCTCACAGCAAGTTACATTTATCATACTGCAATTTGATATCAGTTTCATAAAATATTAATTAATATTTTTTTCATAACTTTATGGAACTCAATTATCCCCAGCTGCAGCTAAAAATTACATTGAAATATTCTATGAAGCATTTACTAAAGAATGTGAGACAACTCAGTACTTCAATACCTACCATAAAATGTATATGGGAGTATTTACTTAAACCACTATATTATTGCTCAGAAAAGCCATAATTTTCCATTTACCTTCCATTTCAACAATTCACAAAGTAAGGTCATTTGACCTTGTATTTTATTCTTTCTTTTCTTGTAATAATCTAAATTCTAATAATTAAAAATAGATGTAGAGGACCATGGAAATTTTAATTAACCTCTCAGTTTTTCTCCACATTTGACACTTATTTTAATTTTGTAGACCTTGCCAGAACTAACAAACTCTGCAAATATAAATATTTTTTATCAAATCAACATTATCAGGTAAAGGATAATTCTGCTGAGTTCTAGCTGATAGTTCTTCACCTTACTATTTTATTAGTAAATATTACTGAGCTCAGGATTTCTTTTCTAATATTGTTTACTTTTGCTCTTCATTTTTGTTTCTACATTCTTCAGTAGTGTTGTCATGACACATGTAGAGTGGGATATCACTAAATTTTTACATATCTAAATCAAATACTTTTATCCCAGGCTTCTTTCACAATCTAAAAGGAAGCAGCAAGTTTGGGAGTGCAGTTCATCAGAGTTAGTTTTGCACATTTTGTCTTGCATGAGAGCGAGATGCATTCCTCCTAGGGTTCAGCTGACAACATCTCCATTGCCAATGAAGGGAGCACATGTCAGCTAGCTCAGGTTTAGATACTTGATTAGATACAGATATTTTCATTTAATTAGGTGACTCTGGCTTGGTTTATCTCTTTCTGAAAGCAATTTACAGCCATTTCTGCTCTTTGCCTGACCACAGTCATGGGCACTTCTTCAGGGTGATGCTTGTGTACCCATCTCAGCTAGAGCTATGTGTATAAACAACCACAAAATCACAGGCAAGTATGAGTCCTGCCCCTCCTTTCCTCCTCAGCCCACAAGACTGACAAAATACCCTATTATAAATACAATTCCACTGGCAGGAACTGTGCTGCTAAAACCTTACATGTTGTTCAGGGAAAGGTAGGTGGTCTGTTGGACTTCAGATGTGAGATCCTGTACTGGCAGGCACATCTAGCAGGGGAAGAATTACGAGTGTAAGGAGATGTGTTCCAGAGGCTAGCTTAGAAAGCTGAATTGAGAGGTTTAAGATGAAAATTCTATGTTTTGTAAGCTACTGCTTCTTGTTATAGGCAATGGATTTCTATATGGTTTACAGTTTTCATCCTTTTTGTATCTGGGTTGCAAGTGAATTGTGAGGGTTTTATCAGTTATTGTTCATCTGGTGGCTTTCTAGTGTTATAGATGAACACTACAGATTTAACAGTTTGCTATTTTTTTTCTTGAATGTATTGTCAGCTTGTCTTTATTTTCTGCAATCTTTCTGAATCGATGCACGATTTTTAGTGTGATGCCCATAGTGATTATGCTAATCTAACTGAGGCTCTGAATACTGGACAGAATGAACTTCTGTGATCCAGAGAGACATTGGTACATTTTTGTGTGGCATGACAACTGTTGTTCAGTCTGTGGTCTCAGCAGATCCTTTTTTGCTGTGCTGCTACTTAACCAGATGGACTTGTTTTGTAATATTTCTGGAAAACTGTTTTTTTTTCTTTTTTAGTCCTAGTAGAGTACTTTACATACATTTCATGTTTATTTGAATCTTTTTCTCAGGTTTATTGAGGTCATTTATTTGTAAATGTATCCCCTCCCAGATTACAATTTTATTTCCAAAGTATTTTGTTGCTTTGTGGGTTTTTTCAAGTCATTGACTTCATTAATGAAATTACTGGAAGTTAATGGATCCAGCATTAAACTTTGTGGGGCACCTGTAATGCTGCTTAGGTTCACATGAACCTGGTTCTGCAACCATATCTGTAGGTGATTCAATCTAAACAGTATTTCTATGGGTGGATTTCTGAGGAGCATCGGATAGGGCAAAGTCAAAGGCTCTCTAATATTCCAGACTTGTTTATTTTGTCAGAAAAGAAAAAAAAAAAAATTACATATACCATTTTTTCACAAAAAACTTGTGTTGACTGTTGTGTATGTTTATGCAGTTACAGAATAGTTTATCCTGGAATGTTTTCAGGTTATGCTGGTTTGTAACCTTTTCCCTTTTCCCTGATGGGAACTATGTGTGCCTTTTTCCTTTCTGTTGGGCTTTCTACGTTACCCAGGAGACTTGTAGACAACTATATGTCAGATCTGGATTGTTTGAGTCAGGCCTAATGCAAATTTATCCAGTTTACCTAAACATTATTTCACATGTTAATCCACATGATCAACAAATAAGACTTCATAGAATCTTCCCTGTAGAAACTATGTTCTCCAAGTTGTATGGAAACAGAATTTTGCCTCAAGTCATAAATAGATAAGTCTGTGTGTGAACAGAAAACAGTGAAAGACAAATTGTAAATAAATAGTATGTGAAAGTAATATGAAATCCATAGTTAATAAGTATATGAGAGAAAACAGCTGAAAAGAAAAAACGGAATAAATACGTACACAAAAAAGCTAGGATCACTAGCAGATGGTCACTTAAGTTCAGAGACAAAAGGCAGTACCCAGCTCCAGAATGACACCTAAATGTACCGTCTCTATGTGTCTACATATGAGTGAGAGACTTGTCCTCAGTTTACAGAGGCCATAGACTTGAAAGGCAGCATGTGCCATTTGATGTGCCAGGATACTTGCATGGCATGACATAGGACCTTTGTTGGTCTGTTTACTTCCAGGCTGGCATCTGGAAGTGGTGGGAAGTCCTAGGGCACCTCCAGTGGTAGCAGGCATCATGTCCAGGCAGGGATCCTGTTTGATCAGGACTGAACAAGGTCTCTGCTGGCTGTAATAGATTAGATACAAAGATGAGAAGCTCAGCATACATGCAAGCTCAGTGTGAAAGTAATGCTATCTCAGACCAAAATCCTTCCTTTTCATCTCACTGCCAATGTAACGTTTTCTGAAGCTGTGTAAGGTAAATAATCTTAGCCTACGTAAGATGAGCCTATCTGTTTGATGAGGCAGTTTTCTCATTTTACATTTAAGGCTGTGTCAGTCTGTATCAGCTGTTGATAAGGAAGCTCATTTTCTGACCTTGACAGAGGAAAGTTTGTGTTGATTTCTTACTAGTCTGTACTTTATAATTTCTGTGGAGTTTTGATATCTTCAATCAGCACAAATGAGGTTTTAGCTCGTGTTTGGTGTAGCTACTGTCTATGTTGTCCACTCATGCATTATTTCTAACGTTCTCTTGAACTGTTTAATATATTATGGCTTCCTAAATGAGAGGATTAAATGATAGCCTGTTCTTTTCCTGATCCTCTTCTTTGCACTCTATTTACACTTAACCCTTGGGGAGTAGAAGGAATATAAGCAAAGAAGAAATTGAATTCAGCCATGTTGGTTTCATCTTTTATCATTTCTTCATTGCTAATTGTTCTGCACTTTCATTTATGTTTTCTTTTCCTTCTGATGTGTTTATAGAACCCCCTTATATTGCTTTATCAATATCCCTAGCTTTGATGTCTGATCTTGTTTTCATTTTTGGAGTCAATTACTTTTGGGTTTTTAAGTTAATAGAGAATTCCTCACTGGAGCTGAATTAATGTTTCAAACTATTCCCTGATATGACTAAAGGGTCATTTGTGACTGTGCTTTTGAATATTGTCTATTAATAATACTTCTACAGAACTTTTTCTAACATGACACTTCTTAATGATTTAATTTTCTTCACTAAAAATGTCCACTGTGCCTGTCAAGCAAGGTTTAGGGCTATGGACCTATTTGGAAGTTTCTTTTGGAAGCTCATCCCTGCTGCTTGAAAGCTCTTTTTACTGCATAAATAAGTTTTTGTCACACCGTGACCAACATAATTGTCCTAGTATAATGAAGTTATACTGGGAAAAATATCCCTTTTCCAGAACAGGTTTTTCTTCTCTATCATGAAACTGCTATAAGGTGTTTTGGAAACAGAACACATCTTTGTGTCTGCCAGAAGAATTTAGTGGAATGGTTCCATGAGCAAACTCTTGCTAATGTAGGTCTAGAGTTCAGCTGCCTTGCCTTACTTTTCAGATTTACTTCAGTTAAGAACAAAAGGATTCCATATATCTTCTTAGTGTATCACTTTTATCTTTTTTGTAAAACTGTATCATAAAATATATCAACACTCAAACTGTTCAGCTTACTGATCAGAATACTGACAAGGAATGAGTATTCATCTTCAAGTTAAATTTTATAAAACATATGTAGAAAGAAGAAAGCAAAATATCTTTAAGTAGTCAGGTGGTTTTGGCAATGAAACTATGCAGCTGCAAATAATTTTCATAGCTTGAATCCAGATTTTTGAAAACATGTGATCATACTTAATTTGTAGGTGCCTTCAGATTTTTTTGAATGGTGACCTCTAAAAAACTGAAGTAAATGGCAACACTGGAAAGGAAAAACATAGCTGTAGCTTTTTATTATTTTGTATGGACATGCTAAAGAGAGGCAGAGTAAATATTCCAGAGTGATTGGTGTCTTTGTTCAGCTGGTGTCAGTTTTTCAAGATGTGGAGGAACTTGCATGCAGAAGTTGACGTCAGCCAGTTGCAGGTCTCCTTTTGTTTTCCAAGACTCAAACAAATTTGTTTTGTGGGTCAGTGATTCCCAAATGACAGCTGTGAATCCTCACAGCTTATCTTGGATCATGGAGCATCTTTGTCATCTAGGTTTTAATTAGAACTGCTGTGTGAACAATTCAGTGTTCTAGTTGACTTTATAGTTGTGCTGTTTTACAACCTTACACTTACAGAAATCACTCAATGTAGATGCATGATAATAGTGTTTTTATTTAAAAATGAACAATCGCTTTTAAAATATTTTGCAAAACAGTTGAGTTTTTATATTTGTGGGGGATTTGTTGCTGTTTTTCTTCAAGAGTTTGGAAGAATTCTAGAAGGTTTCTCCGCTGTTGCCCAGATTCCCCCAGACTTCCCTTTTTTGCTGAGGAGAACTTGCTACACACTTTGCAAAGAAAGAGATGCTACTAGATAGGGTCAGTTTTCATGACATTTACATAGAAAGATCATTCTTTGCATTGAGATTTGTTTTTTTCACCACAAACAAACTTCATGCTGCTGTTAAGTTTGGGTTACTCTGTGGAACCTACCTGGTCATGATAGGAGTCATACAGCACAAGTCTCATTTAGATGGAAGTGAGTTAGCAAGTGAAAACACAGTGGTTTTTACGGGAAGAGTCTTCCTGAACCACACCTGCCCCCAGGACTTCATCATATGTATGAATATTAATAAGAAGCATAAAAATTTTCACAAGCCCTGCGTCGCCCTTGGAAGTGGATTCCAGAGCTTAGGGAGGGTGTCTCACTGAAAAGCAGCACTATGGAAGAGAATGGATTGGTTTCATTGAGGACATGAATAATCACCATTTGAGTGTTTTGGGGATTTTACACAAACTTCCACAAAAAGGCTCAGCATGCCATATCAGTAGCAGAATTCTAACAGATAATTTGTCAGGTTTGTAAGGTGCAATGGCATAAAAATAATTCTCTAGTGAAACAAAACTCCTTAAAATTACGGAATATGTTGTAGGATATTGTCATACTGTCAGCAACTTTTAAAATTAAATCTGTATCTGTTTCTAACTAAATGCTTGTAACCTGCTGCCCTTAATTATCCCTTATTTAGACTTACAAGAAACAGATAACTTCCAAGCTACAAACGTCTGTTTGTATCATACAGTTTCATTATTCAGAAATTGATAGTTTGTGGAGAAACACAAAGTTTCCAGTTAATAGTTATTTGCCCTGTATTTTATTCATGGGAAGACCAAAGAAATTTTACTGCAATCTATGTTGTTAATTGTGCTTAATGTTAGTCAATAGTCTTTAAAATACTTAATTATCTTTTAAAAAATTATTTAAAATTTGAAATTCAGAAGCCATTTCTGTAAAGGTGTAAGTTGTTCTGTAGTAAGTGGATCAGGGAAACACTGCAGCATCCTCATGCATGTGAAACGGAGGTAGGTTTGACATGTGAGAAGATCTGCTTACTACCAGCTTTTTGCCAGAATGATCACAGAGGAAATAAAACTGGCAACCTAATGATTCCTATTATGTGTCTGTCAAGGAGAATTTTTGTGTTACTGTCTCTGAAAGCTGTTGTTTCACTCTGTTTCCACATTTGTGAAGACTATCCTGCTAATTTCTTCAAGATTGTATTTTCATCAATAGCAAGTGTCTGTTATAAAACAAAAGGTTAAATTTTGGAACACAGAATTTAACATAGTTTTGGGTTCCACAGCCTAAGAAATGCAGAACATGACATCCACATGCTCTACTGGTGATCTGTGAATACACATTAACACCAGCATTTTTTCCTTGATTTGGTATACTCTGTGTGTTGCAATAAATTATTAAGGTAGAATTCTTGAATGTCCTTACCTTTGGAGTTTTTAAACCAAAATAGGGGTTTGTTTCCCATGTTTTTGAAAGTGTCGTTTAAGCAAGTGTGTGCTATATTTGATGTTTCCCTGGAGCTCAGCTTTGGTGCTTTGTCTGTACTTCTGCCAATTTCTGCAATGTAAACGCAGTTAGGTTCCAAGAAGAGAAAACAAAACCCAAACAAATCTTCAGGGACAAAAAAACACCTAAACACTTAACTTTGCACCTTGGTGCATCTTACTTTGTGTGTTGGCAGTCTTACACATTCTCAGTCACTGCTTCCATACCCTCACCCCCATGAGGGTGGGGATATCCAGAAATCTAAGATATCTAGGAAATGATGGCATACACAGAACTGAGCCATTCAGAGGTGGGGAGACATTTAGAACTGGGATGAAAATGAGCTTTCTTTTCACTGGGCCTCTCGTGTGCTACCCACATATTAGCCTTTGCTCTTATTAATTTACATGTTAAATGTTTCTGAAGTGAAGAGGGGGGAGTGAAAAAAGGTATAGAATGTATTCTTTAGCATTGGTAAATATCACAAACTGCCCTCCAGTTTGCAAAGCCTTTATCATTTACAATTAAGAAAACTTCCCTGTTGATACTAGAATGCTAAAATGGCGATCTAGATTTCTAAATGTAAGCCTTATACCCACACATTTCCAAAGTCTACATGACATAAGAGGGTTTTTTAGATTTGGGATATGTGAAAGGATATATAGAAGAGAGAGAAACAAGCCTGGGAAAATGTGTGTTATTTCCGATTTTGGCCCTGTGAGGTTTATCAGGGAAAACGTAAAACTTGCTGTATTTGTGTGCCCTAGTGTGGCTTAATCTTGATTTGAGACTTCAAGTAAATCCGTCTCATATGGAATAAGCTGTGGTTGCCAGTCTTAAGTGTTGGTAGCATTTTTTGATATTAAAATTCAAGTTTGCTTGATAAAACTTACTGTATCAACCTGCTGCTCTCTCTCCCTTTTGCAGCAGATAAGTCATGCCCCTTACAGTTTTACCTTGCCTCAATACATACAGAAATTCTGGAGCGCCAGAAGGAAAATGTTCGTTCACTTTTTGATGTGGATCCTTCTGCCTGAGGGCCGCATAGGCACTTGGTATCTATCTCTGTCAGCCAGGGTTTCTTGCCAGTCTGAATTTCAATTATATAATTTTAAACAAAGGGACAGGGCACTAACTTATTACTGAGTTCATCTGTGTTTGTGCTTATTAAAGGAATGTTAATTGTGGATAGTTAACCTGTATGCTTCTACACTACATTCATTACATTTCTTCCATCTGCAATAACATTTTTTATGCTAGCTGAAGTACTGTCTGTGTTAATGGGGTAGTGATTATTGTGTTTATGTAGATGAACGTGTCTGAGCTGTTTTGTATGTCACCCAGGAGTAGCTTCAGCTCAGAAGTTAGGTCATTCCTTGCAGCTCTTCACTGGTATGGTTTTCTCTTTCTTTTTCTCTGTGAAGGCACTGTAAGCAGTACTTTAACCTTGATGTCCAAAGGGTGTCAGGCAGGCAGTGACTGTGAGGAGAACAAGTATCACTTGCTCTTCCAAGAGACGTGTGTGTTTTACCCATATCATAGGATATTTACACATTATTTTGTGATAATCTTTTTGGTATTCCCGCCTGCCACCACGAGATGGGGCAGGTGACCAGGGAGTAATGGAGCTGGCCCGTGGAAAGAATGACAGGAAACAGATGGAAGCGTTTCTAGTTACCTCCTGCCTCCTTTTCTTTGATAATTTTCTTCCCTAGGAGGGTGGTGAGACACTGGAGCAGGTTGCCCTGAGCAGTTGTGGCTGCCACATCCCTGGAGCTGTGCAAGGCCAGGCTGGATGGGGCTTGGAGCAACCTGTTCTAGCGGAGGGTGTCCCTGCTTATAGCAGGGGGTTGGAATTAGATGATCTTTGAGGTGCCTTCCAACCCAGACCATTCTGTGATTAACATTACCCTTTGCATCGCTGAAAATAGAGTTTACTTTGTGGTTTAAACTCTTTGAAGAATATTTAAAATGTTAAAAAAGTCTCTTCTGGGGGAAAAAAAAGAGACTTTTTTTCCTTTGGCTTTTTTTTTGTTGTTATTTTGGGGTTTTTTTAGCAATTAAACTGCAAATATTAAATAATTTCTTAATATCAATTGGCTGCCCAGCCCAGTTCAAAAGTATAAAATTTAAAAAAAAAAGACAAATACGTGAAGAACATTTTTATTTTTTCCTTGAAAAAATAACGTGTATTTGAAGTTTGTAGATTAGCTTACTTTTAATTCGTTGAAAATTTTCTTGGGATTTCCCTCCCCAGAGATTTTAGCAGTAAGTAGAAATTTTTCTTTGAACTAGTTTAAACTAAGGCCCTCTTTCTTGTCACGCACAGACAGGGAAATACTGCAAGATGCTGGATTAGCTTGTTCGCTTTTCATTGTTTTCTTTTGTAGCAGCAATCCGTTTAGCTATGGTATGCTGAGTTTATCTGATTAGCACTTAATGAGTGAAGGGAATAGGGGCAATGTTGCCTGAGTTACTTAAACCTAATAAAGTTTTCAGTACCTTCCCCCTCTTTCTAAATACCTGAACTTTCCTGACCCCCACCCCTTGCTTTTTCCTTCAATTGCAGCTCGTTCCCATATCAAATGCTCTTCCGCTGCAGCTCTGTCAGCAGCAGGGCTGCTATTAGCTGGATTTTGTCCAGTGCACATTGGTCACAACACATATCCTGCTCAACAGTGTTTGACAGTCTGTCTGGAGCTCTTACAAATTCAACTGCTGTTGTTACCCTGACTCCATTCCTTACCTGGGAACACTTACTGCACAAAAAAATGCAACGGCCTGTGACATGAGTATTTCTAACATAAAACTATTAGGTATAACTGTAAGCAATAAAATAGTTGTGTTAGCAATGACATTTTAATGAGGATTCACTGGAGCTTGAATAATTACATTATATAAAGAAATTAAGAAAGCTGATGTTTAGTAATGCTTAAAAACTGTGTGTGCCATACAGATTGTGATTCTGTTACCATAATTAACTCGATAAGCTTCTTGTATAACTCATGCTTTCCTTCGGACTTCAACTTTCAGTCTTTCAGGATTAATTTTGCTTTTAATTTGATACTGCGTTGTAAAATATTTAGTAAAAAAGCAAAATTCTGAGGAAAATTAGAAAAATTATGTACATGAGTTTTGACTGCTTAGCTATTTCTTTGGTAGTTCTGTTAGTTTTATACAGAAATTCAAAGTTGTCTTAATACCAATGAAAATAGGTCCAAGGAAAATACAATTTATGTCTGTGCAAGAGATTCCTTATGCATAGATGTTCTAGAGCTGTTGAAGTAATAGGAAGAAAGGAGTAGAATTGTAGGTGGAGTGTCAATAAAACAGCTCTCAGTAAAACAGTTTTACTTCCCGGGTGAGGTACTGCAGCTGATGGTGGTCACATTCCCAGGGCAGCGCAGTGCAGAGCACAATGTGTCCCACTGCTGTCAGTGGTAGAGCCCCTCTGGAAGTGTTGCGCTTTGAACTAAAGGTTAGAAGTTCGAGAGGAGAAATTCCTGGATTTTTACTTCGATGACAGCCTAAATAGTGTCATGTAAACTTCTTCTTGTTTCCATTATTGTTTTGTTTTGGTTTGTGTTCTCGTCTGCTGCTGAATATGTAGCTCATGCCAAACTTCCATCCAGCCGTTGAGATGGAAAAAACCCCCAGGTGTTAATTGTGAATTAGGTATTGAAATATTTTGTAATTTAATTCAAAGGTTTATTTAAATCACAAAAAGTATGTGTGTGTGTTTTCTTTTCCCCTCTCAGGTTTGCAATTATGTGTGGCTATATGTCTCAGTTTGAAAGTGTACAAAACAAAATCAGGAATGGTTATCTCTTTAAGGTATGTTTTTGTAGGATTTTTTTTTAAGCTATTCCTTCAAGTTATTTCCTTATATAGTGTCAAAGACAGATTTTTTTCCAACACAGTAATTCAGCCTCGCAGGTCTATTTTGGTGCTGAAGTTAAAGTGAAAAAGTTATTTTTATGTATGGAAATAGGTTATATGCTTACAAAATCTAAGAATTGAGGTAGGATTCTGGGAACAGCAGTAAAGTTTCTGGTTTATTTTGTAGTCAAGGAGGGAAGGAAAAGGGAATAACAATTCTGTTCAGAAAATCAAAACATGAAATAGTAAGTGATGAACTAGCACAGTTCTGCAATCAGCTTTCATGCCACCCTTAAGTAATACTTGTTTTAACACTGTCCTTTCAAAGGTAATTGTGTTTTTTAGAGTTAGTCATTTGTGTTACATGTGCTGCTCTCCCCCTGCTTGTCCTCAGCATTGCTTAGACGCTTTCCATCCATCCCTTGCCCTCCAAGCTGGTGTCCCCCCCTTCTGGGTGTCAGTGAGAGGCAGCAGACATGTTCCAGTTCCTGGGGAATGCCTGGGATGCGTTCCTGTCACATCATGTCCGTGTTAGGACTTGGAGTGTGGAGGAGCTTTCGGGTGAGAGAGCAAAAATTGCCTCTGAGCTGTGCCAAGCCAGCTAAGTCCTGAGCACTGGGACAAGCTGAGAACGAAGGGATAATGACAACACAAGTGCTGCAACTGTTTAAGGATGGACTTTTAAAAAGAGCCTGTGGTGTTAGCCATAGCCTTTTCAGGGAAGTTTTCCACCTCACTAGTATATACTGAAATTTGTTGAATTGTTTGGAAATGTTAAGGATTTGGGGAAATAGTAGTATGAAAACATAGCTCTTATCTGAATAGTTTGTGGACAAAACGTTAGCACAGTAGTCTCTTAGGTCTGTGTAACTGAAATATTTTTGTGGCTGGCTTAATTAGAAAGACAGATATCTTGGGGATAAAAAAGGTTTGAATGACTTGTATTTTGAGGGACGAATGGTAGAGGTGAAATAACACGTATTTTTTCTTCAAACTTAGGTTGAGCAATAAGAGCTTTCCTTAGTAAGTTAAAGAGAGAAATAAAGATACTTATGACCTGTAATGAAAAGTTTTGGAAGAAGGACCTCATTAGATACTTCCTATGTTTTATAGTTTCACTATAAACAGAACCATTTTATTTTTTTAATTTCACATTATAGTAACGACTGGTTGTGTCATGTACCATTTCATTGGAGGAGTCACATTCCAAGATGAAAGAGACTATGTTGCAGGAATGGGTGCTGGTACAAGATCTATCAAAGAGACAAGTTGCTTCCTCACTTATTTGATCTGTGACAGCTTCCTAATACTAACTGTAAATGCAATTAATTAAACTGAAGTTGTTGCCTTCTTAAGACAAAAGTTCTTGAATTATTTGATTGAACTTTAGAGCTGCTTAGTCATTTTCTAAATACAATGTGCTTTGTTGCATTGTGTGCAATGTTGCTAAACAATTTTGTTTGTGGTTTCCCTCCACGAGGAAGAGGTTTGCTAGTTAATGTATTTTTAGGTTGTTAGAAAACAATTGCAACAGAAGAGAATTTCTGAATTTGTTTCTGACTTGCAACAAACTACTAAGAATGTATACACACTTGTCAAGCAAACATCTAAAGTGATACTAATTTTCTTTCCAATAGGAGCACCTAGACAAGGCAATTGAACTTAAACCTCAAGATCCCTTTTTGTATTACCTAAATGGAAGATGGTGCTATTCAGTAAGTTGTGTTTTATTTATCTAACATATGAATTGACTATACTAAAAAATGATGATGCATTTGTAATTAAATACTGGGATTTAAGACAAAGTAGGTGTACATTTAAGTAGGTATTTTGAGCTAAGTGAACCTGACATTTACATTCCCCGAATTAACTACCAGATGTGTGATGCTAACAGCTGATTATTCCTCTAGTATAGTTAGGCAAGCTGTGCTTGTATGTCTCTTGTGTTCAAGTTTTATATCTGACTGCCTGACTGAATGAAAAGTAACTGATATTTGGAAGGGAGGAAGGTCGATCTCTTGATTTCAGTTCTTTGTTCTGCCACAAACTTTCTGCGTGACCTTGGTCTGGTAACATAGCCATTGGGTAACTTTATTCCCCATCCGTAATTTAAGTTAAAGGCAGTTGCATGCTATGGGATTATATCTGTGGCAGCAAGACTAGCATAATGCCTTGGTAAATTCCAGGAGAATGTCACAACAAAGATTCATTCCTAAAAGTTCATAATTCACCAAAGAATTTTGCGAGATCTAATTTATGTCCTGCCAATACAAACAGATGCTTTTAAAGATTATTTTAGTTGTATTTTATTTATATATTATAAACATCATATTAGATCATAGTAGATTACATAGTTATAAGTACTCATATATGAAAAAATAAAATAATTGCTTTACAAGTTTCACTGTTAATCAGTTTTTTAGAAAAATGGTGCTTGTGCTTTAGTATGAGAGTTGTCTTATTCTGAAGCCCATATCCTTGAGGACTCACTTGGCTATCCTTACTGCTTCTTCTCTGGTGCTCTGAGGAATCTTTGATCAGAAGACATTCTTCCATAGTCCATGCTGTAGAAGATCACTGTGAGGCTTTTCAGAATAACTGCTAAGCACAGTGAATGCCAGCATACTTCCAATGCCAGTCACTACCAAGTGCCTGCAAACTGGAAACAAGGAGTTGCTGTGACACATTGCAGACTTTATCTTTATCTGCAACAATGCCTAATGCAAAGTAATCTTTCAGCAGTTTTTTTAAGATCATATATTGGACTCTCAAAGAGCTTTCAGCAACTATGTTTCTTCTCCTTTGATTGGAATAAGGAATAGTACCAACTTTTTCAAAGAATTTGGTATTTTGCTTTTTGTCACACTATTCTTGAATACCAGCATTATCTATACAAAAATAAGTTGCTGAAGATTGTGCTATAGTATGCTTGCTGTCCTGTCCTGCCTCTGAGCAGCATCTCTTTTACCAGTGATTGCTTAGCACTGTGCTGTGTCCAACAGCTGACTGCAGCTTCCATTTATGTCAAACACTCCCAGATGTTTTTCATGGCTAATTTCTCATGTGAGCTGCTGCTTTTTGGAAACATCAGTATCCTTCACTTTGTTCTCATTGCACCTTTTTTAACTCTTCTTTCATTTTCATGATAATCACCACTTCCTAACTGAGTCATACGGTGACTGAGTGCGGTTTGTTGTAATGTATAATTAATTACAAATTTATGTTCCACACTCGCAACATCTATGCAAGTCTTCCATACTAAACATTAAAACCACAGATTAACGTTTGCTTTAGGTAATGGCCTGACCTGCATTTCATTAAGTGAAACACTCCACCTTAACAGATGTAGCCACTGAAATATTTAAGGATTGATTTCAGATTTCTCTTTTTCTTCTTTTTTAAAATTCTTTTCTTCTCTGACTGCCATTACAAAATAGTAACCTGAAACACATAGAACAGATTTTTGTACCAATAAATATAGGACTGAATAACATTTTGTTTTAACTTCTGGGGCTGTCAGCACTTAAAGTTTTACTGTCTTTGCACATTTGCAGTAGCAGGATTAGGTAATTTGAAAACATTAGTTTTGAGGCACTACTATGGAAGCTAAATCTTAATTCTGACCCAGTGAGGTTGATGATATTTTCATTCATTTTACCAGACTATATGAGTAGGTTTCTATTCTGATCCACTAATACAGATTTTGGCCATGCATGTGATATAGGTATTTTTAGGAGTTGGTGGAAGATGTGACAAATTCTTTAGTCCTATTCTGCAGACTGGTGTTTCATGCCGTGGTAATTATCCCAAAAGAAGACTGTTGGCTGTGGCATAGGTTCCAAATACTTCTTCAGAGCCGGGATTATGACAGAGTGCTTGACAAATTCATTCATCACTCCTCTATATGGGTACATGCAATTGGAGTCATAATTCTGCTCTTAAACCCTCTGTTCTTAATGTTCAGTCTCAGCATGGTTGAGGCTGAGAAGGCTGTGTTGTCCAATGTGAGAGAATTAAAGGAAAAAGGATGACTGAGGCAAGAAGGTTAGTTTTTACACTGACTTTGGGGTCAAGTTAGTATTGGCCACAATATTTGTTTTTTCATAAGTATGCTTCCAAGGGTATTTTTGTCTAATTTTGGTCATGTTTTCTTTTACTGAAGCAGGATAGTTGAAAAAGATGGTGTTTGATACTTTACAGGCTTTGGTAACACTTTTGTGAAATGTTCCTAAGTCTTCCTAATACAGTCAGATATTTCCCATTCACTCTCTATTTAATGTTGGTGGATCTTACTACTATTATCTAGCACCTTTTTTTGGGATGACAAACAAAAAATTAGGAATTGCATAAGAGACTGTAAAAGGAGATGCTTCAAGTGTTGTAACTCAGGGTTACAGTTCATTTTCACAATTGAAAATCAGTTGAAAAGACTTTTAGGTAAAAAGTAAGGCGAAGGGAAATGGAGAAGATTTCATGAAGGCTGAAATCTATATCTGGAGACCGCACACTGTACTAGTAAAAACTGTATGATTTGTGGAGTTTTGCCAGAATTTGGCTTTGACTGCTATTTCTCACCTTCCTCAGTGTAACACAGTCCTTTGCAAAGAGTAGTGGTACAGCACTGCCAAGTTTCTTACTCAGCAGTCATTCTTACCAGGCCAGAAATGAAGCTGCAGTGTTGTAGCACTTTGCAGCAGAAAGGGTGAGCTGGATTTTCACTGCCCTCACAGCGCTTGGGGTTTGTCTGTGATGCAGAGCCAGTGACCGTTCTGCACCACCTTGTCTAAAAATCAATTTTTGCTGTTTCTTATTTCTTTTGCCATTATAAAGTCAGTAGAGCTATGCAAAAGAGAAAGATCACAGAATCCTCTCAGCTGTATTAGGAAATTACTTCTTTCCTTGCAGTCAAGCAGGCAAGATTTTCACCAGTCATTTCATAATGTCACAATGGGTAAAATTTTGCCTGTAATACCTGCTGGGTAAACAAGAAGTGAGTGGATCTGTGATGCGTGGTGTATATAGGAATTAGTTTTATTTCCTTAGAGTTTTGGGCACAATTATCTGATAAATCTTTATAATTGTGTGTTTGTGAGTTGGTTTTAGTGTTTTAATGTTTCAAATAGCATATAAAACAGTAGTATATACTTAAGGCTTATGTTTATTTGCCATTACAGGGCAGGCACAGAACAGTTAGCATGTCCTTCTGAAACTGGATCAGAGTATCTGGTAAATGCTAGTAGGTTGTTAAAAATCAGATCTCTTGGGATTTTCTTTTTGCGGGTTGCATGCTTTGTGTTGGATTTGTCTCTGGTGTATCCTGGTATCTATGTGGGTTACATCAGGGAGCAAATTGATCCAGTTCCTTTGTGTACTCTGTAAGTCTACCTCCCTTACTGGAAAGTGAAAAGCCCAGTTCAAGTTGGATAAATACCTAAATGCCTGTGCAGACTGTCCTGGTTTCTCAGCTGGCAAGAAAGAGAATATTTGTGTTGGAAGCCAGTATTTTAAAACTGGTGTCCAGTTACTTAATATCTTCCAGAAGTCAAAACATTGCGAAATTAATTAATATAATTTAAAATTAATATATTGTAATGAAAAAGAAAGAAAAAGTCTGTAGGGATATTTAATTAGGTGCCATTAATATTTTACTGAAACTGGATCAAGGGGGCCATTTTCTGTTATGGAAGACAATTGTGTAATACGTCTTCAATGAGCTATTAACAAGGAAACATTGGAGGAGGGTATCCTATAGGGCTGAGGGTCAGTTCTGGATAATTTTTCAATCCAAGTGGATTAGTTTCCTCAGTACCAACATCGTGAACTTGAAAAGAGCTGTCAATGGGTAAAGTTTGCATCTCATAAAAAAGAAACAGAATACAAAAACTCAGCCAGTGTTTCAGTATAAATACATACATATACATATACATATACATATGCATATATATATATATAATTTTTGCTGATCCTAGGCTAAGGAAGAGAAAGGGATGTTAGGAAATCCATTTTTCCAGTATTTAGGGGAGAACCATGTTTTCTGCCTTGGTCTTCAGTGGAACAAGAGGCCTGATAGGAGAGCGCTAAGTATGAACATTGCTTTCAGCTGCAGTTTAATTCTGTGGGTGCCTTTGTTCCATCTCTGGTACTAATAGAGATTCGGGTAGAATAAGTGGATGACAGCTTGTTCTTTCACAGATCCATAGGAGAAGTTGGTTGAGATGAACATCTCTGTTTGCTTGGGGATACTGAAGAGTGGCCTCTTCTTGGCAGAGGCCAGGGTGCCGTGATGACCCACTCCTCTCCATCCTGAGGAAGTTCAGGAGCTGGCTAATGGTCCCTCAGGCCCTTTTTTCTCACTCTTGAGTGAGTGAGACTAACTCTTCTTATGTAGGGTAGCTGTGGTTGCAGCGTTCCTTGAGTGACCCAATACATTAAACCTGATATTCTGTGGAAACACAGTGTTCCTTGCAGTGCTCCTGTGAATTTTCAGGCTGCTGGCAGGACTGACGTCAGGGTTGAGGAGACATAAAAAGCCAAAACTCATTTAACATTTGGAAATCATCTATAGGGCAAAGGCAATCTTCATTATTTAATTTTTGTTGTTGCTGCTATTACTTGCTGCAGTAGTTGCTTTTCTTATTCCTTTCTGCTGTCCTTTACCACTTTTAGAACACACATTAAAGTGAAATCCTGGTTCCACTGTAGTTCGTGACAGTTACACTCTCTTTATACTTGATTTTGTATGGACCTCGAGACATACTTTGGACTATTGGAATTAACTTGACTGTAAAAGTCAAATTTGCACTACGCTAGGGCATGCTAACAAGGGTTCTGTTCCCTGTGCATGCTCACACACAGAGAATGCTTAATAAAGTTAGTTGGTATAGTAGGAATGATGTTTCCATTTCACTGAACATGGCATAAGATTTACTCTAATAAAGTTATTTCAAATTAAAGACTGTGGTTGTGTGTGTTGAGGAGAAGGGTATAATTTCCTGTTCATCATTATTGCTCTGGGACACAATTTTGTGTATTGCATAAAACAGGCCTTTTCCATTTGTTTCACCTCACCTGTCTTTAGCCATCCCTGAAGTATAATTATCTGTGCTCCTTTTGTAGTTGAAGGAAAGAAAGAAGAGAAAGAGAGGAGTGTTCATCCCAGGCTAATGTAGGTGAATAGGAATTGCTGTTGGAAGTGCCTCTCTCTATATTGACCATGCAAGGAACCTGGATAAGTTGCGTAAACTAGGACTTTATTTAAGGTTGGTTAGAGTTAGCTGTAATGAATTCCTCAAGCCAGTGGCATGTAAGGCTGACTGCTCAAAACATTACAGAACTGTCAGACTATCTGTGAAATAGTAACAAAATATAATGCTGGAGAAGAGTACATATTTAAGGAAACTCACTGTTGTCACAGAGTCATAGTTGGAAAAGACTTCTAAGATTGTTGAGTCCAGCTGTTAACTGAGCACTGCCTGTTCACCATTAAACTGCGTCCCCAAGTGCCACATCCACACATCTTTTGAACACTTCCAGGGGTGGCCATTATACCACTTCCTTGAGCAGTCTATTCCAATGCCTGACCACCCTTTCAGTGAAGAGATTTTTCTTATGTCCAATCTAAACCTCCTCTGGTGCAACTTAAGGCTGTTTCCTCTGGTCCCATCACTTGTTACCTGGGAGAAGAGATGGACCTCCACTTTGCTACAACCTCCTTTCCGTGCAGGTGATTTTCTGTGAAATGCATTTCACTTTTAAATATTGTTTTATCTTGGTGGGATTTGTGAATTAAAAATAGCCAAGTGCATATGTGTTTGGGCTTTTTAAAAGTTTGAACAGCGCAAAGCAGCGCCCAAGCCAGACAAAATAAAGACTAAACCCTCAGTAAATCAGTTCTGATTAAATCTCATAAAAAAATAAAAGAACTGCCAGGAAGAACTTGTGTTTTCAATAGTTAATTATAACTCCACATGGAAAAACTGCAATTTTGTTTCCTCACTGTTGCATAACAGCAGACATGAGTGTGGTAATTGTATCTGTGCAGTGTACGTGTATCTCCAGGGTGTTGTGTGGTCTTGCAGAGAACAGTGTAAGCATATATATTGCCTTTATTTTTTTACCCTCTCTTCCTCCCTCTGTAAGTTATGTCTATCTCCATGTGATGGACCTAGAACTATAGCAACCTCTTCCCTCTTCCAAAAGAAGAAAGAACACTGCATCAGTAGATTGGCATGAAGAAAACAGCGTTTTTGGAAAAATTCTTACAATAACTCTTGCAGAATATGTCTTAGAAACCGTAAAACAGCAAGGGAAATGAAATGTGGATGGAAATTATATACAAAGCTACAATTTGAAGTTTTAAGCTGCATGCTGAAGTTTGTAACACAACGTAAAAACCCTATAGAGGCAATCCCTTGTTGCTTCAGGATTGCTGAACACCTTTTGTAAAAAACCACTTTATTTCCTTTAAAGAAGCTTTAAGGGTTGGATATGTGAGAGAGAATGAGAACAAAAACTTTATTTTCTTAATACTGTTTCTGTCTGGATTATAATTTTTAGTGGTTTTGTGTTAGACATTCACTGACAGCATTTAACAAATAAGGCTTTGGACCCTGCCAAACAACCAGCAAGACCTGACCAGGATGCTTTCCATCTCCAAACAATGTTGCTCTTATGTAGCTAGAGACAGTGGAACCAGCTGAGAAAACATGGTCCTGTGAATTTTTCTATTGCACGCTGGCCTCTGTTTCTAGTCCTTGTAATAGTATTTTTAGGGCAGTGTGCAATGAGACTTAGAGCTTGGTGTCTGTTCAAAAGAGAAGCATTCTAGTTGATGGCTGTGGATAGTTTTGTGTGGGTGGATTCTTGTGTTTTGCAATTATTAAATCACATCTACTGGATAATTGCTGAATTTAGGTGGAGTAGGGAGGGGAGCAGCAGCAGCCCTGCATATATTGGGAAGCAAGGGAACGAGGCAGGAATAATCTAAAACTATCCAAAACCATTTTAATTTTTACTGCAGTAGGATTTCAAGGCCAAACCCTGTTATTTGAATTGTAACTTCTTCTGAAAGGAGATGTCCATAGGTGATTCATATGTCAGGTGTCAGTATATGTAAGGGAAGAAGTCATATGCATTGTGTGGCAATATGACAGTTCCCTAAAATCCTTTCTCAGCAGCCCATCTTGCTAAAATGAGAAGAGGTCTTTGGCAAATGTTATTTGTCAGATTGGAAGAGGAAAAATTTAAGTCTATTTCTTAACAGTGGTTGTCACCAGCTTCTGTGAACTTGTTACACAAGCACCAAAAGCACTCACATTTGTACTGTAGCAACAGCTTTTCATAATGTTGAAAAGTTGTCAAGGAAATAGGCTAACATGCTAAGCTGTCTCATGAAAACCTTAACAAGTTTGAAGCACCAGTTCTAGCCTTCAGTTTTAAAAAAAGGCAAGGTCTTAGGAAACCTAAAATGTGCTTTAAGGTTTTTGGGCTTTTTTGTGTCAGGGGTGTTGGTGTTTTGTCATATGTGCACATTTTCCTGTTAACAGAATCTGAAATCCAAAAGGCTGCTTTTGGCTGGCAAGTTGACAGTATAAAGCATTCCCTTACAGGTTCTTTTGCAAAATACGTCATGCAAATAGTGCAGTGCACAGGACAGTATTTACTACAGACTGAGGGGCAACCCTGAAGACTTCTGACATTCTAATTTAGTTTTTTCATTTCAGGTATCTCAGTTGTCTTGGATTGAAAAGAAAGTAGCTACTGCTCTCTTTGGGACTCCACCAACTTCAACAGTAGAAGAAGCATTGCAGAATTTCCTTAAGGTAAGTTCTCACCAAGGGTTTTACTGCGTGGCTGTTTACCAGCTGCTCTATGTGACTCTTGTCAAGATGTCTGTTGAATAGAGTGTGTTCAGTAGCTATAAATACAGGGCTCTTCTAAATACCACTGAGTTCTCTACTGAAATATTTTTTTTTTCTGTTTTAAAATTAGTTTGGAGATGGCTGACTAGTGCCTTTCTTTCTTTAGCTTTAGGGAATTCTTCAATTACTTGACATGGTTAATAGTCACCAAATATAATGTGATATGGATATAGCTTAGTTATATGTGCCATTGAAGTAAATTACCGTAGTGATAATTGCTGATTTGCTCATTTCTGCACAAGGGTTAACATAGGCAAGGAGAACTTTGACATTGTGATGCTTCTCTTTTTCTTCTCTGAAGCTTTTTCTCATTGAATTTCAGTAGAAGCATTTCATATTTCTGGAGATGAAATTACCTTTGTAGCAAATTAGAAAATAAAGCTCTGTTGTACAAGTCCATGTTCTTGGGCATTCTATTTGAGCATACAGTTATGAGAAAACACCACATGAATAAAATAAATCTATCTTTCTCTGTCTTCTATATGAATAATTTCTACTTCTGGAGCTGAAGAGTGTACAAGATTTTCACTTGACTGAATTTAAAGCATAAACTTCCATCATGACAATTACTTTCAGAAGGTTTCTTTAAAGAATTGGACAGGCATATTTTCTTCCCTTTCAAAAGTGCTTGTTTTCTGTGTTCTTAGTCTGTTTAAAGATGGAACCATCTCCTGAATTTCGGATGGTACAATATGTTACCATCTTCCCAGTTCAAGAGATTTTATCTTTAAGGTCAAATTCCCAAAGTGGTAGAAATAATTTGAAACATTCACTTTAGCTGCAGGACATTTTGTGGTGGGCTGCAGAGTGACTGTGGTTTTAAGTCATCTTCTGCAACAGAAATTAAATTACTGTCTAAAAGACAATTGTTTGGGTTTCTTTTTCAATTGTTTGATTCTATGCAGTTGTGGTGAAAGCAGCGTTGTTTTGGTCCAAGGATTACAGCTACTATAAATTTCACTTAGGTAATTTTTCTCTCCCAAAAGCTGTTTGTTGATTAAAACTACTTCTTGGCTAGTAAATAATTGGTAAGGTTTTTACTAATTTGCAAACTTCTACATCTGTAATGTGTTTTAAGAGGAAGACATTCTTGAACTTTTTTAATGACCTGAACTTTTCAGAAGATGGTAGTGTGAAAAGAAATGTGAACCCAGAACTAGAAGATACAGGTCTGTGGAAGAGGAATAATTGTAAAGTTGATGAACACAGTGCATTACTTGTTACACAAAGTGTGAATAGTTGATTACTTTCTAAGTTTTTTGATGTAAGTGAATGAATCTGATAGATCTTGTACAGAATGACCTGGTGTCTTTATAAAGCACTTAGGGAGAGAGGAGAGCAAGCAGTACAGAACATTTTTATGTGTTCAATATCAGCATCTGATGTGCCTGGCCTAGAGTCTGACTTTTGAGTTTTCTTGTTCTCTTGATGCTTTTTTTGAAGTGCTAAACAGACTGCATTACACACAGTAGGGATGATTCCATCTGATTTGAGGAAGTGTAGTGCATTACTAAAAATGTTATGCAGACCACATAAATCCCATCACACAAGTTTTATATCTATTTTCTTTCCTGTTTTTTATTATTTAGGCAGAAGAAATGCATCCAGGATATTCCAAATGCAATTACGTGTATTTGGCAAAGGTAACAAAGTTCTTTTAAAAATAATGATTTGTAGACTCTGGTATTCTTACAGTGGTCTGATTGGAAACAAAATGTTTTTTCTTCTCAGTGCTATAAAGATCTTGGCCAGAAAAACAATGCACTGAAGTACTGTGATTCTGCACTGTCAATTCTCTCAGTTACTAATGAGGTGGGTATTGAGAGTGATAGCTTGCTCCCTTATGACTACTCTCTTGTCTTTGGCATCCAGAATTGCACTGTTGGTAATAACATAATGTTTCAGTTTTTCCTCTGAATACAGAACCTTCCTTTTTCCTCCACTCTAGGTTGTCTCATTACAGTTGTCTGTATCAACAGCTTTAAAAAAATCTTTGTTTGGGGAACTGACAGGGACTTTCTATATTAGAAGTTGAATTGCACTCCTTGTAATTCAACCCGCTTCATTAGACCATCCTAAGCATAAGCAGTTGAGTGTGTCACTCTATAGCTGTGCTGAAATTTTACCCCAGACCTACGTTTTTCAGAGTCGAAAGCATTGGGATTTTTGTCCGACAGTCTCTGTCTCTGCTCCTGAAAGCCTCTGGTGTGTGGTTCTTGTCAAGGGCAGTATGTTAAATGCAGAAGAGGTAGATGAGTTATTCAAGATAACCTTTGTGTTCAACCACAATACAGTTGGTGCAGTTCTTCCAGTTACATCTACTGGAACATAGTTTGTTCTTAGAGGTGATTAGATTTCTCTTTAGGCCCTTCAGAGTATTTTGAGTATGTGGACACAGTATTTCTACTGATATTTGAGAGATTTTAAGTTACTTAATTTCTGAAATATAAACCAACTTATGGCAAGAAGGTTCACTCTCTGATCTCCGAAGCAAGTTCCATAATGACTGACCTATGACTGGAAACATCTTACCAGCCTAGAGCATGACAAGTTCAGACCTGAGCTTCATCAGCCTAAGGGACCCACTTTGAGCACAGCAGATGTGGTGTGGAGAGATGATTCCAGGGACAAATTGGCCTTATCCCATTTAATTCTTTGCAGTTAAGGAAAAAGACCATTAAATAGCTCTGTAACTTGATTGACAATAAATGCTGTGTGTGGAGCACTAACACATTTATGTCAAGTATTCCTGCTGGGAAGAAAGGCCATTGCTTGCCTCACCAGCCGCTGCTCCTCGGTGGCCTTAATTTTGGCCCAGGTTACAGTATGTGCCAATTATAAATTATAAAGTAATTATTACTTAAGTTCAGTGTTTTGTTAAATATGTATTGGTACGGATACGACATAAGCAATATTTTAACTCTGCTTTATTCTTTACTTACTGTTAAAATATACCTTCAGCTTGCCTATTACAGAACATAGGAAAGACTGCTATAAATTATTTCTCTAATACCCCATCACATTTTGAAAGTATTAGCAGACCTGAGAAGGAGGGGGGATCCTGGGGTGAGACCAGTCTGAGGGGTAGGTGTATGTATTCTGGCAAGCAATGATGGTGATGAGAATAACAATGATACTGGTTTGTGGACAAAAGAAGGAGTGTCAACTAGGCCCCAAAAATCTTTTGTCCCTCTGATGATTTGACCTCTTCTGTTTTGACTAATTGTACAGACATCATGGATTTGTCTCCTTTATCTTGTTTATTTGTTATGTGTTTTGAGTTAAGTTTAGAAAAAAGAATTCAGAAAAATATGGCATTAGAGCAATTGTATGTAATTCAGTTTTAAAAATAACAACCAAGCAGTCAGCACAGGGTAAAACCAAGTGCATGCTGAAAGGAATTACTGTGAAATGGAGATCTGGAACACAAACTCTGCTGATGCTTACTGTTACCTCAAATCCCATCTGAATTTGAGTATTACATGTTGTTTTGGTTATTGTGCTTGAGAAAGACTGTTAGTGATTTTTGGGAAATCATGTTGGAAATTAAGTGGTTCAGGGCTTGGAGCTGTATGTAGGAACAACATTTAGTCAGATTAGCTTAAGGGAGGGAAGAGACTGTAATAAAACTAAAGAGACATTGGGGAGACACTAATAAACAGATGCTGATTAAGTGCCTGAATTGACTACAGCCTTGTAGAAGATGGGGTTCGTGGTCTGAAAAAAAAGCACAGGTCAGCAGCAGCCTGAGTATTTCTTTCAGTTTTCCACAGCACAGGATCTCAAGGTTGTCAGCAGCATGGTATGTTGTCACAACCATGGGAAACCCATCATTCCCAAGTGTAATCATAGTTTCTCATGTGAGTTTTCTCTTTTTCTTCAAGCAGGGGAATTCCTTTGCTTTTAAATGTTGGCTTCTGCTGAGAAACATGTATTTGTATAAAGGCATAAAATCAGGAGCAGACTGAGAGACAAAGCTGCTGGAAAGGTGCCACATTGAGGAAATGTATAGTATTTCATGATACAAATCATCCTGCAGAAAAATAATCATAGACAATGGTTTACTTTTTATTGCTTCTGAGCATCCGCAGTTTCCAGTGACTTCTGGGAACCAGAGGTGCTTGGCATCAGTAAAGTAGCCCATAGCTCATTTTAATCCTCAGGTCAAATTCTCAGCTGCTGTAACTCAGGACACTTCTTTGACACTTTTTCTAGGATTCATTTCGTGTAACATTTTGAGTTAAGTGATATTATTTTTGACTTGAATGTTGTATCACATCCAAATATCCCTTCTGTGCATCTGTCCTGCTACTTACAGAACATGTTTTAGTTCAAAGGGTAAAAGGGCTTCCAAACGTAGCTAATCCTTGTTAAAGAAGAAAACCCATCAGATGGCCAGTTTGAACCCTCTTATGAGTTTTAAAAAGGATCCCACAGAAATTATAAAAGAAGAAACAAGTTCTGTTTGAACGACTCCTGTAAGTCCTGTAAGTTAAGAGTTACAGGATGATTTTTAAAAATAGGACAGTTTTTAAAAATAGTTCAGCACATTTTTAACTTAACAGTCTATGCATTATTTTTATTTTTATTTTAAAAGGAAATAAATGAGATTTGGTGCAAATTGAATCTGAAAAAAATAAACAGATGTTACAGTGCAACTTAAGAGACCTTTTTGTATCCTCTGTACTCTAAAAAAACCCCTCCAATGAATCACACAGTCCTTCCTTGGCCATAACTACTGTCATCCAGTAGAGTGGTGTTTCACTGCTGGAGGTGCATGGGACATTAAATTGTCCAGTTTTTCTCTGGTTGCTGTCCAGGTGGATAACCTCAGGGTCCTGGGAAACATTTGCCCCTTCAGTAAAAGAGATCCTAATGTTCAGGGCTGCTGTGAGTTATTGCAAAGTGCCTGACAGCTGCTCTGTTCATCTAGTACATGTTGTATTAACCTTACTGAGACGCTTTACTTTGTAGTGTGCTCAAAGCCTTGGTGAGTGTGACTACATGAAGGGCTGTTGAAACCAGATGTGGTGGACTACTGTGGTGGAACAAAACTACTTTTTTAAATTTGAAGACAAAAATGTAATTTAATTTTGAAAACACAAATGTCTGTCTTGCATATAGAAAGACAAAACGTGTGTATGTGTGCTTGGTTAAACATATGGTGCTTTGCTTGTAAGGGGAATAAGATACTAATTTCTTGTTTATAACAAAGATTGTTGGGTATTTTCAAGGCTGGAACTTGTAGAAAATTCAAGTCTCAGTGTAGGATTATGAAGTATAATAGTCAAGAAAGTATTATTTCTTGTATCTGGAGGTGACTGTGGGCCACGAGAGTGAACTCTGTGCTTGTAGGTCCAGTAAGCTCACCAGAAAGGAATTAACAGCCTAGCAGAGAAAGAGATTGAAATTTGAAGGTTCTGGTCTCTATGACATTTTTTTTTGAAAATGAATCTATAAAGCAGCAGTTACACTACAAAAAGTACAGTCTTGGAGGAGATGAAGGCAGAAAAGCAGGAAAAATACAAAGAAAAACTGTTTGTACTGACGGTTGCTCAAAATCTTGCTTAAAATGTAGATAAAAACTTCCCCAAAGCTGAGAATGTGTTTTACAAAATTATTGGTTATTTAAAACACAGTCCTTCCCAGCAATTACAAATGATGGCAATTCAGAGTTCAAATTAACAAGTATGAGAGATTTAGATATTACAGAAATTGATCGTAATGACATTCACTTTTTACAGGTGTAGAATGTCAGGAAGCAGAGACTTTTTAAAGACTCTGCCTTCCCCCTCAGTGACACCTGAAACTCATGTGGAGGAGGAGGTAAATGTAATAATAGGCAGAAACAATGGCTGAATGTTTATACAAGAATGCAGCTACTGAGGAGAAATCCTACCCTTACAATTTTCTTGTACTTTTTTTTTACATCACAATAATTGATCTCCCTGGTTATTAATTTAATTTTTAATATTGTCTGTAAGGGGAAAAAAGTTGGAGTTACAGAGGAATGGAAGAGAGGTCAGTATAAACTTCAGCACCCATCAGCTATTCATATTAGAACAGCACATTTGTCTATCTGGATTAACAAGATGTTCCAAGAAATACCTACTCCAGCCACCATAGATCGGTCATTTTGCAAAATAATGGAAGTGTTCAGATTCGTGTTCATTTTGAATTCTAAGCTATTGTTTTCCTGCTAATACTGTTTGTGGAGTTGAACAAGGATTTCCTAATAGCTACCACCAACCCAAAATGAAAATATCATTTGAGTATATTTAAAAAAACTCTTTTTTGATTAGTGGTTTTCTATATTCTGAATATGAGTGCTTCAAGCTCAGGGAATACACTTTTTAAAATCTTATATAAAGAGATCAGATTTCAAACTAAAATGCTAGGGAAAAATGAGACATTTGTTAAAGGGTTGCTAAAAGAATTTGAGACTGCCTATATTTTACATTATTTTGCACTTCAAAGAATACAGTCTGTATTTCTATATCTTAGTGAGTAGACCAATTTTCTGTCCACATGTTTTTGAAGTTATTGTCAAAAGGTTTGTTTGCATTTTCTGCTTATTTTTTCTCTCCCTCCAAAAACATTCCCAAAAGTGATGAAGATACTTTTTGTGGCATCGTAGTTTCATACATAAGGATAGAATCTATCCTGATAAATACTGAGCTTGTTATATTTATGATTAAACTGTCTATCACAAAGTATTTGTTTCAACATACTATCAAAGGTAACACAGTTTTAGCATAGTTCTTGGTCCAGCAAGACTGGTCAGCTGACGATTGCTCAAAGTGTGGAGTGTATCTCCCCTGCTGGTGTGTAGGGCAGGGGGGGCATGATGCAGCGGCAGAGTGGGAGAAGTATTTACAGAGGTGGTGGTGCACTACAGGATGGCAAAAACAGGTTTGCCAAAATCTCTACTTTTTGTAGGGTAGCTGGGCAAAGTGAAGGTACTTGGATCTTGAAATATATGGTCTTGGAGTCAATATATAGGGTGAAGGAAAGCCTCAACAAGCATCTTTGTGAAAGGGCTGTAACTGGGCATGATGGTGTTCAGGTTGTTTCAGCAATGACTGTGCAGAAAGAAAAGCTGTAGGTCCCATTGTGGCAGCAGCTCGACAGAAAGAGGAGAATGTCTTTAACACCAAAAGCTCCACATTGTGTACAATAGCAAAAAATAGTAAAAAACAGATTATACATGAAACATAGACTTTTAAATTAGGAAAGAACTAGCACATTAAAAGTTTACATGACTATTTATTATTCTAAGTTATATTCTGCTGTTTTTAAATTTTTCAACAGCAGTCCTTAAACTAGCTGACCTGTTTATTCACAGTCTTCTGGGTATGAAAGGGTATTTTTCCTTCTGCTTGAAATAATATCCAAAAATGTGTAATTATTGTTAGCTATGTATTTTAAAGGTGTGCTTGCATTGATCCTAAAGGCCTTAAAAAGTCGTGGTTAATCCCCAGAGGAAGATACTAAAAATTGAAAAAAACATAAAATGCCCAAACTTGTGAATACAGGACTCATATAGAAGGTGGCAAGTGGATGATTGCATTGATGTATAGAAATGTCTAAGGGGGAAAAATGCTATTATGCAATTGTTTGCACGTACTACAGTCACACCATCTGTGAGAGCCTATCATTAAACTAAGGGATAGCATTTAGCCTGGCATGATTTATGTTGTCCACAAGAGCTATTGCTCTCTAACTGACAATCCCTGTGCATGTTTGGGAGTCTGTTCTGTTGCAGTCCAGTGTTTCTCCTGGAGCTGCAAAGGAATAATACAGCTGTGCTCGAAAGCAGGAGTGTCTCTCAGCACCTCATTGCTGTTACTGCGTATCAGAGTACAGCTTTGGACCACCCTGGCAGCCCAGCTCGTTTAATATACCATGCTGCCCTGCTGACTTCAATGAAACCCTACAGGATGCATGTCAGCTTGGGGTTTGGCAGTGGTTGCACACAATTATGTTTTCGTTGGCTGGTGTGACCATTTTGGTTGTGGTCCTGGGGGTGTATCGCTCTCTGTTGACAGTTGGGACTTTGTCAACAAGTGCACACATGTGCAGTGCCTGGGTTGAACGTGTTTAGTGCATAAGGAAATAATTAGCAGAGGGGGAAAATAAAATCATTATCTTTCTGCCCTTTCTTTAATTGCCATTTAATTTTTACATGCACATTTATATGTGTAAGTCTGTTTGCATATGAATTTATCAGTAATTTTTTTTTTTGAGCAGAAATGAACTGTCAAAATGTGGACTACTTCCAGTTAAGCCAACATTCTCTTTTTCCCACCAGCTCTCTTCCTTCTTGCACTTACTTTCAGCTCCCTCTCTTCCCTTGTTCAGTCCCTGGCCTCTCAGGTCTTTTTTTTCCTGTGCATATCTCCCGTGAATGATGAAACGTAAAAGAAAAGCAACTAAATAGGAAGAGGGAAAAATACAGTCCCTGACCCTGTAATTTGAATACCTTTTGTGTAGCAGTTTGCAGAATATTTTGAACTCCCATTCAACTCTGAAAACTATATAAGAAATGTTCAATAAATGTAAGCCTAGACGGTAGAAAGTCAAGGTTGAAAATGGCTGTGTATTCAGTCAGTGCTGAACTAAGCCTCAGGGTGAATTAATGGGACTGATGCAAATATGTTGCATTCCTCCTATGATTTGCACCTCTTCCTCTGCCTGCCACATTCTAAAGGGAGATCAGAGCCTGCCTGTCTTAAAAATAAAAATAATTTAAAAAAAGCCAACCTTACTGTTCATTTTCAGAAAGCCTCAAAAGGAAAAACAACAAGGAAGAGAGTTGGCCAAATACAGGATTTATGGCTTTGTCTTTCCATCAGCAGTTAAGTTTTGGGCATTAATGAAGTTTTTGCCCTTAAAACTGGAAACTGAACAGAATTGTGGCTTCTCTCTCCTTTTAGCGTGACACACATCTTGGTCTGGAAGGACACTATTCAAAGGTGACATCATAGTTCCCTTCACTGGCCATTCTCAGCTTTGTTTTTAATACCATTACTGATTTTTTTCAATGCTTTTGCCATGTGAGTTCTTATTGACTGGAAGCTGCTGGCTCAATTAACGCAGCCAGTTAAGTAATTTGCAGCAATAATTCCTGCTTTCACTGATGCAGTCTTGTTCAGAACTGGCAAACCAGAGGTAGAACGCTTTGCACGTTTGCAGTTTCTTCTCCAGACAGTTCTTAAAACAATTATGGGTTTGTTCCATTCTTTTTCCTAAGCCCAGGGGAAGATTCAGGGAAGATTGCCCAATATTTTTGGGACCTTTGCAACTTGTAAAGCTCATGCCCAATACAATCTTTTACTTCTAAGGAGAGAGGCAATTATACAATCTTGTTTGGAGATAAATTTTTTAAATGCTGTATCCTGCAAATTGAGTAAAGAATCCCATCAATCCATGAAATGCTGGACCTCATTCAGACATGAGAAAACCAGCATCTCTGTAATGTTCAGTTTAGAAAAGTATCAAAAGAGTAGGACCAGATACAATGAAGCTTTTCCATTTCTTGATACAATGGGACAATATCTGGCTTTTTACTTTTTTGTTTAAGGGAGTTTAGAATTGTTTTCAGAAGTTGACCACAGTCAACTACAGAAGAGTTTATTTTCCCTGAATTAAGTAAGTTATTGATAAAAATTCAGTTTTCCAATTTTTATTGGAAACAATATGTTGGTGCTCCAGGCAGCCTGTAGTTACACGGAGTTTAAGGGATGCTGAAATCAGTGTGACATTTCCTGCTGTTAGAGTATTTTGGCAAGAGCCTGCTGGCTTTGCAGTGTGTGCCTTTTAAGCCCTCTGATAAATGATTAGGCAGATAGTTTAGCCTATTGTTGCCAGTGGGAGTAAGGCAGCGACTCCAAGAGAAGTGTCCAGCTAATGTATTAATGCCTTAATCCAGACCAATAATATAATGTAGTTTGACATGTCTGGCATATGGTTTCTATCATCTCAATATTCTTCTCTGTTCCTCCATGACATTATAGACATCTAACCAAAATAAAGAGAAGCAGGAATTTCTTCACCCATAAAATATATTTTAAAATGTCCTGTATTTTGTTCCAGCTCTTTGGTTGATTGGATAATGAAGTGACCCTGAAATTCAGTGATTACTCCACTGACTGTCTACAGTATTTTCTTTCAGAATTGCCTGTGGCATTATCACTACTGGTCTCTGTCATTGGAAATACTTGCACAAAATCTATGATGTGCAGGTATTTTTCGCTTGCACTGTTAAGTACCCACCAGCCTGGAGGTGTGAGGCAGGCACTGACTTTTTAGAAATGTGCTTTTAAACCAAGGTACATTTTACAAGATAGAAGTTTTGCAGTGGCAACTCAAACAAGTGGATTATATCCAGAGACATGTAAAAATAAGTAGAATAATGGAGTTTTTGTGCTGTGGTTACATACTTACATGCACGTACACCTTTCCAAACAGATTATACGTGAAATAGCCAAAACCCATGTCACAGTGAGAGAGTCTGTGGCCTGGGTTTGGTTTAAAGTCCCGTACAAACTGTGCACTTAACACATTGTCCTAAAAGGAACCTTTCCCTTCTGCAACAATATCGTGTTGGCTCTGAGCACAACAGATCACTTGCCTCTTGCTCCCCTGTTGTCTCCACTGCATCCTGAGCCTGGTAGCATAGACAGAGGCCACCAACACCGGCCTGGGAGATAGCGAGGGTGTAGTCAGTCCATGGTGGCTATTTGGTAGGTATGGTTGTATGCACTGAAACCACAATCTAACCCACATCATTAATTACATTTCCCAATGTTTTCTTCTAGTTTCATAATAAATCGTTAGCAAACATCACGTAAGTACCTGTGGAAAAACAGCTGCAGTTCGGTTGCAAGATTACGTCAGGTATAAGGCAAGGCAATACTTTATGCAAAGTACACCAATAAAAGTTATATCCCAATCTGAAAGGCTTACTGGTCTGCAGAGAAGGCTATTTGTGGGCTAACATTTTAAGTGCTTTAACAGAACTGTAAAGGGACGGCTGCCATCTGGCTCTTGTTTTCACTTCAAACTTTATTTTTGTATTCACTGATAAATTAATATGCAGTCTTTACATTTTGTGGCTGTTGCAATTGTGTGTTATGTCTGTTGTAAGTAAAGAAATGTGAATAGGCATGTATTAGGCAAATGAAGGGATTTATCCTATCTAAGTTGATGCATGATTGTCTGTTTCTTTCAGGATAAAGAAGCCCAGAAAGACTTAGAGGCTTTACTTCCCACTCTGAAGCTCTGATACTGCGTACTTTTTAACTCTTCATGCTGTAACAGAATTACAAAACTAAAATGAGATCTGCAGTGACTGGAAACTGTGGGTGAATTTCAGCTAAGTCAGCGGGAAACCAGTCATTGATTTTGGTTGGCCTGGATCACGGCCTTTACGTATCTGGTGATTATGATATGAAAATAATACATTCGTTTTTGATTATAATCTTGTTCTGAAGTTTAATTTTAGATTGCTGACACTGTGAGTCTGATTCTCTGAACATGAAGTCCACTGCTGGCAATGGACATACCAGGGATTAGGATGCAAAATGCATAAATCTCACTCTTTGAAAGATTAATCAACTAGTATGTTGATGCCAGCATAGAACTGTGTGTAGCATAAATAAACAAAAAAATGTTTCTATAGTAAATTATATTTATATCAACTAATTTACACAGATGTGTACAGAAGAAAATCATGAATATTTATGTTTACACATTTCTCTACTCTTACAAAATTATAATCTTGTTAAAGAAAGCTGTTGCCTCCACAAAGTTCTTTTTACTTTAAACCAACTGTTCATTTTACATTGAAATGTGAAAATTTTATAAGTTGAAGTTATAATTTATTTGTAACATCAAGTACGACATTAAAGATCAGACCAATGAAATTAAGTTGTTCAGATTAATATATGTGATGTTTAATGGATTCATACCAGGACCTCCATCACGTTTGTGAATTCTGGCTCTGTCTCTTTGAAGAGTTGCCTAGTGTGGTGGCATCAGGGTGTCTGGAAAACCTAGGCTAACGTGTTCCATCGCTAACCTTTTTATATCATCTATATGGCATAACCTGTATGTAAAAATAGACTACCTAACGACCTACTACTTCTGTCTGAGTGTGTAGGACTGCAATGTTTTCAATAAAATGTAACAGCTGGGGAAAGAATGTCCATTCACCTCTGGACTGATGCAGAATTCACCAAAGTCTGTGGAGGAATAACGGCCAGTTTTCATTGTCTTTTAATTCAGGATCTTAATCTAGATGCAGTGAGTGTATCTGGAAGAAGTAAGCATTTCTGTTAAAGGAAATAAAATTGGATAAGAACAACTACATGTTCTCTTGACCTTTTTGATGTGTAAGATAACATGGGCCAGTTTATGGCAAAGACAGGGAGATCTTTACAAATTGAAATATGCATTTTTATTGGTTTTAGTGTTCATTCTGTGGAAAAATAATTTCTACACCTCTTTCTCTGTTCAAGAGTTCTTCTATTTTCATACACAATTTCAGAGAAAATGGAAAATACCGTGAAAGATAAATCCTATCAAACTGTTCCTTCTATGACAGAATGTTGTGATTCACAGCAAATAATTGACTTGTGAACAGAGAACCTGGAAAGGTGACACATTTTGATTTTGGTAAGGGGCTTTTGGTAAAGTCTGCTTTTGACATTTGCATAGCTTATGCAGAAAGTATAGTTTAAATGGATTTACAAGAATGATTTGTACTTAGGGTTGTTGGTAGCAATTCACTGTCATCTAGGAAGATGTAATAATAAGGAGGCCTTTACTTAAGTCAGTTTTATGCTAATCCATATACTTTATAAAACAAACTGGATTATGCAATAGATACCTCACTTACAAGTAATTATTGATCATAAAGGCTGAAAGTGTATCAGAAGAATAGATTACAACAAGAAGTTATTTACATTAATGGCTGAAATTAGGTGGATGTGCAGATTCCAGTGAGTGGCAAGTTAATCATGGGTCAATAATGTCATGTTTTTGTAAAAAAGCACATACTAGATTGAATAAATAAGCATTCCTCATTAAATTCACATGAAATAACCTTTTACTCTAATTAGGTCTAATAAGGTCTAATGAGGTCTGAGCTGGGATACTATACCCAGTTTCAGGCACAACACTTCAGGGAGGCTGGGGGCTAATTGGAAAGAGTCCAGTGGAGAGAGACAAGAAAGATGAGAGTGCTAGACAACATTATTTTGTGCAAAAACTGAAAGAATTTGGTGTTTAGTCTGCAGGAGCAAGGACTAAAGGAGTATTGACATTTCAAAAAGCTATTGCTGAGAAGACATTAAAAAAACAACCCCCAACTTTGTTCTCCAAACTCCCTGTTCATGGGACAAGAGGTAATTGCCTACCTTCAGATGAGGCATTAGGAGAAAATAATCCTGATGGTAACTGCAAAGCCCTGCAATACATTTCCTGAGAATATTGTAAAATCATTTACTTAAGTTTTAATATAAAAGTTAAAGACTTTAAACATTGGCAGTGCTTAAGGTACAGTTCATCCTCTGGCAGAGGTTGGACTAGATGACTTCTTAAGATCCCTTCTGGCCTTGCTGTCCCTGGGGATTACACAACCCCAGCTCCCTGTGAGCCACAGGCATTCCTGCTGGGATTCAGAAGTTGTTGGGCTCTTTGTACACACTGGCTCTGCATTTGGACCCATACTACTGCAGAAGTTTTTACTCTGAAACATTTACTAGCATGTTGAAACACTTGAATTTAAAGATGTGCATCATGGCTGCCCTTGACTATCACAAATGTTGTTTTAATCCACAGGATCACACTTTTAAATGAAATTTCTGATTTTATAAATTAAATTACCCATCTTTTCAGCCTTCTGAATCAAGCCTATTCTTCTGTTTTAATTTTTGCTCACTGCTAGTGTATGTGTAGAATCACGAAATAGCATCTGAGAGAGAAAAGGTTGGTTTTAATTATTCACTCTAAGTCGTCTTTGGTAGTTTACAGAAATATTCCTCACACAGGTAAGACACTGCTGGTTTATACAGGTAAGATCTTCTGTGCATTTAAAAGCTTTTATTACTTAGTGTACATGAGCATTCCCAACTTTTTTTGTTTCCACTTTTCTAGTCTGAGAGCTTTCAAAATTGAAGCACGTTGCCTAAATTGTTCTCTAATTGCTCCTTGAAATAAAGCTTTTCCATTTAGTTGTAAGCCTAGGCTATCTGTTCTCTGTGTCATACCAGCTGGAGAAAAAGCAAGCATAGCTCCAGAGGGCCATATGTTTTCTTTTTTGTTTAAAATATCCACAAGCAGACAGTCACTTCCTTAGTTTTGTCTCTGTGGAGGAGCTAGATTCTGTGATTCTGTATTAACCCCTGCGGGCTTTTAAGCCACATGGAGCAGATGGGGCTGCAGGCCTCCTGAAGCCACGGTGCCTGGGCTGTGGTGCCCACAACTCCTTCAGTTCTTCTGCTGTGCCGTCTCCTGTTTGGTCTCTGTTCCAGTACATACCCTGTAAATTCTCTGTTGGAATTTGTCTCTACATACTTGTATAAGGTGGACTCAGGGGGCCTTGGTCTTGTACCAGGATTCATGTGCTTCATTACAGTTTAAACTGCTAGTTGTGCCTTCCTTGATAATTGACGTAATTTTTATTTCTTGTGAAGCTAAGGGTTCTGTCACTGAGCCCCAATCCCTTTGTGATGGTCCCCTTGTTACAGTAGGTAAACACGAAGAATTTTTTTGTAGTTGTTGGCCAAGACACATTGTGGAAATGGTTAGTGATACACTCTCATACTTCTTTGTTTAAATTACTGTGGTTTCTTCTGCTGAGTCTTAGGATGAGATGCTCATTTCTGTGTAATAGTGTCAATACGCTGACTTCTGAATTAGGAAGCTGTCCAACAGTGGTGAGTAGCTGATGATTGAGAAAGTGACAAGTCCTATGTCCGTTTCAATTAAAAAGAAAAAAACCTAAACACCTAAATCCATGCCTACAACCCCATTATTATAGTGGTAAAACATGAACTAAAACAAACAAACAAAAAAACCCCTAAACCGACACCGAAACCAAAGCAACAACAGAAGAAATTCAATGAAGAAGTGGCTACCAGAGATCCAGTCATGTTCAACCCAAACATACCAGCTTATCTGGATCTACTTATATTCAGCCATCACTGCCTGAACACCTTCCACCTGAAGTACCTAGGACTGTAGGGAGATACTGTAAATTCCAGCAAGATCCATGAGTTTTCTGGAATTTTCCTGGACACTCTGAAGGATAGTCCTCTGTGGTTTTTTTTTCAGTGGGCACATTAGTGCATTACACCTACTCCAAAATCAGAAAATGCTGCAGTAACGTGACAAAATTATATTGTAGTGTCCATCCAGTTCAAACTCAAGGCATACCTCTCAAGGGCAAACATTATTTTTTGCTTTTTTTCTTCTGTACATAAAGTTATAGTCTTATTTTCCAGCACTTTTCCTTCTTAGAGACTTCCAAATTCCTTAGAGAAGAAACAAACTGTCTTGACAATACAAAAAGAAGTAAGCTTTTCTGGCCCTGTCTGTGTTTGTGTAACCCATGCATGTGTGATGCTGGGAAATGAAGCACTGGAACTAAGAATGTGAAACATTAATAATTTTTTTGGAGGAAATATTTTCCTCATTTCATTAAAATAAACAACTAGTTATTCTAGAAGTATCTGTGGGATCCAGTATGAACTTGAATATGAACAATCTGAGCTCTGTGCTTGGTAGTGCTGCTGACCCATGATGTGACTGTGTGGTAAGCTACTTAGCTACATACCCAAGTTACACACACGCAAACACTGTCTGTCCACTCTTCATATGTTTTGTTTATTAAGATTAATTATGAGCTGGTTTGAGTTGCCTACTTGTGTAAGCCAAAAATAGAGCCACACAATATTGACTGGGAATATTGTAACCTAAATGTGTTAAGGATATGGGCATGAATATGGATGTACTTTTTAATCTACCAAAATAAGTTCAGGTTTCTAATTCATGGATAAAGGTAATCAACATGGCTGATTAAATTTCAGTGTCCAGAGAGAAATGTTCTTATTTGTTATTCAGAAAAATGTGACAAATCAGCAAAGTGGATTCAGCGATTTCCTTGTGTTTTCCTAATCTTGGAAGAGGATAATTTATGAAGAAATGAAAGTTCATTTTTAAAGCTCCTGACTGTGGCTCTGGGTTAAGGATTGCTGGTTTGCAGAATGCTAGGCCAGCTTACATAGTGCCCTATAAAATCATATATGAAGTCTTAAAGCAGTAATAAAATACATGTTTTTCAAATTAGAACAGCAGAATGTTTGTACAGCAACACTTCTAAGTGCAGCAAGGGGTTCATACAAAAGCACTGCTAGAATGTGTGTTGGTTTTGATACCACCAGTCTGTGGGTATTGGCAGTTTCAAGCAAAACTGTGTTCCTGGGTCTTTCATCATGAATCCCTGAGCAAGAATTACCAGCACACTGCAGAAAAGACCATAATTGAGTGTGTGACCCCATGGTCATTTGACATCATCTTTGTTTTAAAAATGTTTGTCTAACTAATGAGTAATTTCATGTGACTGGTCCTTATAAAACCTAGCTGTAACATTTTGGGCCACTGAGAACATGGCAAAACAGCCTCTGGACATCAGTGAGTCCCAGGCTTTGTGCCAGGATGGGGTTTTTAAACATACGTGCATGACCTTGTGTGACATTTGCTTCTGCATATCCTAATACTTGGTTCAGCCCCTTTTATAGCCATTCCTACATGACCAAACGTTGATTCAGGAAATGAGAAGACAGGTCTTTTCAGCTGTCATAGGAGAAATTCAGAAAAACAGAATGGGGGGAAAAAGACCCAAACTATTGGACCTGGACCTGTACAGTTGTTTGAGTAATACTTTTAATTAGTTGTCCATCATGCTTGATTTCTGTAAAGGGCATTAGTTTTCACTCTAGAGGGGGAATTTTGTGATCAGTCTAGCCTATTGCACACCACAGAATTTTTCCTCCCTCCCACAACTTATTTCCCCGTCTCTAACAACAGGGCTGATGGAGCTGCGTTCACCCATGTGGATGGTTTGAAGAAAGACATGTAAGAAAAACGTGGAGAACACACAGGCAGGAAGCAGTAAAATAGACTAACTTTTAGGCCTCTTTTACTCTTTCCATCAGTACCTGAAGAACTGGCAGGGAAGACAAAGCCTTTGGAAGCATTTATGCTGTTACTCCGGGCTGGTTTGGAGAAGGCAAAAAGCCAGTGCAGGTCTGTCCAGACACACATACAGAGACAGAGCTGTACCTCTAGTGGAAGTGTGTCAGTAAGTGCCCCAGCTGGGAGCAGGGGGCAGAGAGGCAGGAGAGGGAGCACACCTGGCTCAGCACGGGGGAGAGCGACTCCTCATGAGGTTCAGGTGGGTCCTGGCAGAGGAGAATTGGCACTTGTGGTGCGTGTGGCAGGCTCAGTGTTCTTCAGTGCTGTGCACTCGTGTCTTGGGAGCTGTGTTACTGCAGAAAGGTGGCTGAGCCTCTGGCAGCTCCTGGCCTGGAGGTGACGAAGGGGTGAGTACGTGCTCTGTGGGGTATCCAGGTTCACACTGCTGTGTCTGTGTCAGGAGTGTGTGTGGGACACGTGCAGGGGCTGCTGTGATGGTGGGTGTTTCACAAGCCTCTGTGTCTGCTCGTGGCACCATCCAGCATTATGCTGAAAGAGAATATCTGAAAGCTGTCCCTGGGAGTTAACCGAAGATAGACAGGATTTGGTAATTCCTGTGAGGAGGCATGTTGAGGCTGTAAGTACCTACATGCAAGACTTTCTTCTGTGCAGGGCTTTGATTCCCCTCAGGGCCTGCCATGGGCTGTAAGGGGACACACCAGGGCACTGTCCCCACCACGTCCTCTGGGGCACTGCTGCATGTGCAAGTGACAGTGGAATGGAAATGGTGGGTTTCTACTTTCCCTCCTTCAAAAGGTATTTTTGTTCATGTTTGCCAACTTAAATTTATATAGAAAAAATACAAGGTAAAAAAGAGATTTCAAAAGCATTACCTATGAGCTGCCATTTTCCCTTGGTAAGAGCTTGTTCCTCTTAAGAGGGAATGTGTGCTACAATCAAGCTAGAAAGCAGTGCTGTAGCCTTGTGGAGGTGTATTTTTCCTAAATTGTTGGGGGGTTGTTTAATCTTTACATTTAGACTAGAGAAGGAATGTACATGAAAGAGCTTTTCTTATATCAGTGAGCAGCAGAAGGGAAACAAATGTGTAGTATATCCACAGTGGTACTGGCTGAGGTCAAAGGGGCTGATTGGGTTCACCTGCACTGCAACATCCTGATTTCTGTGTTGCACTGGATTTACTCTGGTGGGACTGCTACGGGTCCTGTCTTTTTTTGAATGTCAAACTGTAATTACACGTGTAGATATTGTATGGGAACTACAGTTTCTGTGTTTGTGTATATACATAAAAAAAATTTTGTGTGAATAGGTATATCTGTAAGTTTGAGAAATTAAAATAGATTGCTGTGTTTTGTAACTATAAGGAACTTGATTACTTTGTGAACCATTTGAAACTCCTGTCCATGGGTGAAGTGAAACCTTGAGAAAGACTCTGCCTGACATCCTTATCCTAACTTCTAAATGTAGAGTTAAAACTGCTTCATGTAAGGGAATTGCCACAGCACTTAGTTGGACCTCCCTCTGAGAGTAAAGACAGGAAAAGTATCTGTTGAATAGAAGATACTTTGTGTGCTGGAGAGGAAATGGGGGATGAAAACCCTGCAGGCTCATCTTTATCTAGACCTGTCAGTTCCTAATGGAAGTCTCTTATATGTTCGATTTAGGGCAGGCAGATGGTAAAGAAAAAGGTAAAAAATTCTGTAAATTAATGCATTAGCTTTCTTTGCCTTGCCTTCTCTGTGAGCTTGTGAACTCTAAAGGGGTTACTGAGTCAGTTGGAATCAACACATAGTCCATGAACCCTGTCTCTATCATGTTCCCAAAACATCGTATCTGCTTCCAGGGAGTCTGTGGCTGAAGGGGGAGGATGAAGGGGGAGAGCTTTGTGTGTTTGGAGATGGGGGTTTGTCTTTTGAGGGTGCTTTTTTTTTTTTTTTTTTTTTTGTAAGTATTATGGTTTACAGAGAAACACTCGAGGAGGATTGCTTAATACCCCTCTGTGGTATGTTTGACTTTCTTTGGTTTCCTGAACTCAGTGCTCATTCACTGAAAAGTAAAGTAACTCCTGTGGGAGTGGGGAGGGGAGAGAAATTTCAGGCAAGATTGAAGCTGTCTTAGGTATTAAGTGTGAGGAGACTGAAGCGCATCCCTGGACGGCTCCTGCTGAGATGCTAATAACTGGTCCACTCATCCCTGTTACACTGATTCTCTTTCAGTTTTCCTGCCAAAACAAGTGGTATTTTGAGTTGTACTCCAAGCAAGGACAAGTCAGAATGTAACCTTAAACCAGCGAGCTTTAGAGGCAGCTTTGCAGGGACTACGAAGTGCTTTTTCTGCCAAGTGAATGGGTGGAACATTCAGCAGGAACCACAGGCCTTTCAGTAGGTTTGACCTGAGACAATTGGGGCCCAGTGGCCAGAAGGGAAAACATCCATAAAAATTAAGTCCTCAGCAGAGCTGTGTACATCTCCAGGATTTCAGTTTCCAAGGGTTTTGGCAAACTCTGTTTTTCAATGTTGATCTTCTATGACTCCTCTCTGGAGCTGGGTTTTATTCTGATTTTTCTGACACATGGCAGTCAGATGAGTTTGGAACCTTAGTTCAGCATTTTATTTCTGCACTTGTGTCTTCATTACCATATACAGCCTCCAGTGTATTTAATGCTTAGTGCATACAGTATGTACAACTGAGGGAGGATAATTCTGTTTTTATTGAGTTATTCAATCATACTTCTAATTGCTTACCTATTTTATGAGATGGGCTCCCTTCTCATCTCTAGGACCAGCTTTTGCAACTAAGTGGAGCATCTCTTTTTTTCAGAGTCTCATAAAAGCTACAAAAATATTTTTTGCACTAGAGATGTGGGAAACTGCAGCCAGGTAGTATTTTGCTCAATATAATTAAAATGTAGCTGATGTGAAAACTTGGGTACAAAGCAGCCAAATTGCTCAAGTCCACATTTTCTTTCTTCTGATAATGTAATAGATTTTCCAGATGCTATTGACAGATTTCAGAAGGATATATCTCATATTCAGAGACAGGTTGAGTAATTGTTGATATTGCAGACATCAGGGCAGCCTGAGAGAGACTCATGGTCTTTCAGCACAGATGGAATTCTCTGTTAGATTTTGCACATCACGAAGGTCACAATTTCTAAACTGGCTGTAAACTTAAGGGATGGGAAGAGCCAACAGATTTTGTGGTGTAGGAAAGAAAACAGCTCTCATCGCAATGTTATCAGAATGACAATTCAGAAAAGAACTTTCAAAAAACATACTAATACTAGATTTAACGTTTACTTTGAACTATATTTTTCTTATTAATTAACCCTTATTTTTTTCCTTATGGAAGTATATTTAATGTTTCCTTGGACTTGATTTGCAAAGAGGCCATCAATTAAATTGAAAAAAAAAATAAAATAAATGCACTATGACTATGCTTCCCCTAAACAGAGATCACGTCAGCCTATAATTCTGTCCTAATAAGCAGATAACCTTGCAAGGTCACATGGTGTGGAAAGGGTGGTGGGCTGCCACTGAATCACCAACCGTGTGGTTCCCTCCCTGACAATGTGCTGCTTTGTGTTTCAGTTGTTGGAGTTCTCATTAGTCACAATTTGAGATGGTACTGCAAACATTAAAAAAGAAAGGAAGGAGAAACCCTGACATGTGCCAGGATTTCTGCTTCGAGCCTCAGCAGTTCCCAGCTGTCATTCAAGTGGGACAGTGGGATGCTGAGGAGTCTCAGTGGTGCTGGGCAGCAGTTGCTGAGGTGCCTGGGGCACAGCATTTGTTCCAGGAACACAATGTTTTGTTGATTCTGCAATTAAACGCTATGGGATTTTAATTTGCTCTTTACTCATTTTTCATTTCCTTAATTTTTGGCATTCAGATGCAATTTTGTTGAGAAGAGTGCCTGGGGACGTGAACACTTTCCTGGAGCTGCAATTTGGATTAGCAAAACACTTTCCTAGCATCTTCTCCTTAACACTCATCCCTTTCCCTGGGGAAATGCTGGGCTTTCTCTGAGGGCTATGGCTCGAAACGTGCACACAGGTTATGTGGTTACAGGAATCCCCAGCAAGAGGTTTGGTGAGGGGCTTGGCTGTGTCACTGTGCTGTTGTTAGTACACTTAACTGTTCTGTTTCTAGACTGGGGAGTGAAATTGGTGGGCCTACTTGGGATCCCGGGCCCTATAAGGAACAGGGAGAATTAAGGCACCTCACAGTGTAGCAGCAAGGTGTGGTTTCCCTAGGGGACTGCAGCCTTCCCTGTTAAAATGCCCAACATAGTATGTGTGTCTGCATCCTGTGATGTTTTTTCAGTCCATGCTCTAACCCTGGCAATGACCCCATTTATTTGAGACACTGATAATCAGCCATTAGAAAATTAAGAGACTTTTCTCCCCTTAAGCCCCATCATTGCCCTTGGCTGAAGTGTATGGGTGCTATCCTCAGTTGTTTTACACGTTTGCATTTTGTCAGACAGCAGCAATGTATAATTTAAGGAATTATATTTAACTGTTGGTGACTATGAGTTGGTCCCAAACAAGGTGGTCTGCTAAAATCACCTTGTGTTTGGGAATTGGCCCCAGCATTATTTACTAATTTCTGAAAAGCAAGGAAGAAACAATGCAAACAGTGCATCTGTGTGGAAGATGTTTGGCAATATAATATTTTTTTTCTGGGATAACTCCTTATTATTCAGTGATTAATTATTGCATAAGGACTATGTCCAAATTCTTTCCTCTTCCTCCTGCAAAAATATGAAACTCAACTGCAGTAGTTATATCTCTTTATGTGAAAGCTTTCACAGAAAGGTTTTGGGCAGGCTGTTTTCCTCCTTTTATATGGGAATTAGGTGTCTAAATGACTTCTGGGGGATATGGTCTTGAAAGCTTGAGAACTCCACCCTGAGTTGGAGCAGGAATATATTGGAAGCCTCTGATGTTTGTTGTGCTCAGGCATAACCCAAAGTTTTGTCCTGATAATATAATTCTTCTTCTGTTACTAAAATGAACAGTTGAATTTCCTTAGTAACAAATACTCTTCCTCTACTCCCAGAAAGTTTAGGCTTATTTGCAACATTGGGAACCAAGGAAGCTTAAGAAGACCCAGTGCTGTAGCATCACAGTCTCTATGTGACTTGTTCCAGGACCGCAGTGTTCAGTCCCACTGCAGCATCAGACTGCTTAATAAGATCTGTGTGTCTTTTTCCAAATGGGGGTAAAGTATAAAATAAACCATAAATCTGGTCTTTTTCTTCTGCTGAAGGAAAAATGTATAAAAAAGTATACTGGTGACCTCATTATTCCTATTGTTTTTTCACTGATGGATAAGAACAAAGCTTTTGCCACCAGAACAAGCTCTTTCAGAAGAGGTGGGCATCTCAGCTGTGAACTATGACATAGAAGAATGGTTGTTAAGGTTTTTCTCCTAGCCTGCTTATATGGACAAACTCTGCTATTTCTTGGAATGTTCTTATTAATAACTAAAACACATATTAGTTCTTTGACTGACCATGGATTAAGCTCTCAGCTTTCATCTTGTGACCAGACTGAACAGCAGGGAGATGTCTGGCTGCAGGTGAAGAATACCCTTTGCTAAGAAATACTGAGGTCTCTTTTGAAGGAAACCAAGAGGCTCTATTTCTTATATATTCCTGTAACTGTGCTTAGCTAAGTAAGCTAAGCACAGTGAGTAAGTAAGCTAAAATGTGAGGGGCAGATTGGTGAACTCCAACCCCAGCTTTGCTTTTAACAGCAGAATTACTTCTGACTTCTGCTGCTTGTAACTCAATTTTTCCCTCCGCAGAGATAACTGTGTATGGAAACATCTAATGCTGAGCTTCTTAAAGCTGAAAGTCCCAGCATGACTACAGGGTTATTGCTTTGCATCTGGCTGCATATTTATGCTCTGGGAAATAAAGAACCCATAGGCTCTAATGTTGTTGGTAGCCCAACATGAGTGAGGTATTTCAGTTGAGCTTTTGTACTTGATCATCAAGGGTATGAGCTATTGTGTCTCCAGGTGCACCGGACTTGAAGCCAAAGATGGAGGTGAGGCCTCTCTTTCCAGCCCATGTAATTTCCAGCTAAGGTGGTGCTCCCTCTTGTGCCATCTCTGTATGTGTCTCTCCTGGTCTGAGGTCTTCCTGGAGGTTCAGGTAGGCAGGATCCCAGATGATTTTGCCTTCTGAAGATGGTATCCTGAGATGAATGAATGTATTTTGGTTTGGATGTGCAAATCTCTCAGCAGATTCACAGCCATAGATGTAGATACCAAGTTCACATTCCTAGCTTTCCTAGACATTTACCCTTCAGATACAACTGCTAAAAGACTCAGGTCTGATGTCACTGCAGCCAGGTGGCCCTTCTGCTCTTACTTGGTTTTTCTGTCAGTGCAGGATAGCTCTGTAGATAGCACAAACAGTTCAGCATAGGTATTGACAGCAATACAGGCATATCTGGATGAAATTCTAGCTACCTGGGAAACTACTTTTTATATTCTGTCATGACCAAGGTTGGATCTGGACAGTGAAAAGAGAGGAATTTGTTAACTGGGAAGCAAACTGAACCTTTCTAGTGCCTTAAACAGTTTACAGGATATTCCATTTTAATTGATATAAACCCTTCCAGCAAGGAGGCAGAAGGGGATTTACCAAGTTTGGAAATAATTAAAATCATGCTGAAACTTCCCTAACAGGTACTAAATGTGACATAGTGTGTGGTCTCCCTGACAGGGTTGCCTTTCCCTATAAATGGGAAAGTGCAACATCAGATGTTTCAATGCATGCACATAGATAAACAATTCTTTTATGACATATTAAGAACAGTTTGGTTTATGGCTTTTTAGATGCATCTTAAAATCTTGTGCTGTCCAATTTCCAAGATGTGCTTCTAAAGCAGGATCAGTTTTGTACCTGGTTTTTATTAACTATATTACAAGCTAAAAATAAACCACGTTGCAGACAGCTGACAGCGGACCCTCAATGTGTTTCATTAAAAATTATAATAATTGTTGGGGGCAGGGAGGCAGAGATCAAGCTCTTTTTGTCTCCTGGAAGCTGTTTTGGTTGTCTGGGAGAGGAAAGCAACCTGACAGTCTTTAAATTTACTGATATTCATTAAGATCACTGAACTTTGAATGGAGCTTTAGCTAATTATGAACTTTAACCTCCTGTTTCAGTTTGTTCCTGGACAAAATATGCGGCTTTGTCATGCCCTGCAGCCTACTGGCAAACAAGTTTTCTGGTAGTGTGTTTAAAAAGGATTCTGGGGTTGTATGTCAAAAGTTGACAACTGCAAGTGCTGAGTTGCAATTAGGGTGGTCTATTTTTATTTTATTTTTTTAAATCAGCATAGGGATGTGGTGATTGTCTCTGATTTGTTCTCTACTTGTGTCTGAGTACCTTTGTGAAGAATGGACTCAAACTGACTTGGGAGATAAAGTTTCAATAGAGGAATTCATAGGACCTCTGCAGGAGTGCGAGCCAGTTCATGAACACAAGTTGAGGGTCAGTACCTTGAAAGAAGCAATATAAAAAAATACAGTCTGGCCAAAGCTAGACAAAGGAAAAGAAGGATTCTAGGAGAACACTGGGGTTTTTTAAATCTTTACTCTGTAAGCCTATGCTGCTACTGAAATTCATTTAACCAAGAGTCATATTTCACTGAAGTCTGTCTATTCAAATAGTGCTTATATTTAGCAGCCAGAACAGAAAAGGCAGTAAACCACATGCATTTAAGCTGTAAACATGTTTGGAGATAATTTCTATGGCACAGTTTAATCAAACTGGTTTTGGACAATGTCTGTAAACACATGTTTTTGGGCATTGGATAGAAGAAAGGCTCTAAAAAATCTGAAGTAGAGTTTTGATAGCTGTTTTTGATAACCAAATTGAATGTTTTGGAGACTGGGAAAGAAAGCCTTCTGCAAATGATTTTGACCAATATCTAGGAAAGGATGAGAGAGCAAAAGGAAAAAAAAAAAAAGGAACTAAACCATTAAACCACACACTGAAAAGGAAAAGGTAGAGTTTTAATTTCTAATTATTTTTCAAGTGCCATTCAATGGCCTAAACTCCCCTGCTCAGATTGGCATAAATTATAATTTGTTTCCTATCATTAAAATTTAACTTTCAGTATGCTGTATATTAAGGAAAAAAAAAAAGCTGTAAAACATGATGTTCAGATTAGTGACTTAGATGTTTGCAAACATGTTGCTCTATAGCTTTTTGTCTCCCAAAGACTGACCACAAAGTTTAACTGAAGACATGCTGTGCATTGATCATTATTGTCTTCATATTTGGAAACATATGAGAGGAGATAACATCTTACAAGGAATTTATTTTTTAAAAGCTGAAGGGGAAAGCTTAGATTTTGTGATTTATCACCATTACAATAAACACCAATTTCTATGCTAAAACTCAGTGAGCAAACAGGGCACTGTGTATTGTCAGTGTCGTAAATTGCACGGCTGTTTCACCTGCTGCTCTAGGTAAGTTTGCTGCATGCAGTGCTTAATTTGTACTACAAGTATCAAAGACACCAAGGTGGTACTTGGAAGGATTAAAACCTTTGAAAAGTGGGGTGTGTTTTCAGTGTTTGGTCACACTGGTCCCAGTGGTTCAGGAGAGGTTCTTTGTTAGAACCTTCACTTGAGAAGCCTCCTGGACCAACCCTGCTCCTTCAGGCAAGCACACTCCTGGGTCCTGAAGTCAAGTGGGGAAATCCTTCCCCTCCCATTCTGTTTGTGCTGGCCCAGGTCTGCAGGGAGAGTCAGCAGTACATACGGTTCCTGTTAGTTCAGAAAACAGAAACATCTGGGGAAGACATGAATGACTTACTGGCTCAGTTCAGCGGCAGGAAAGTCTCTTACAGACCATTCTGGGCAGAGAGATCCTCACTATTATGTGCTGAAGCAAGAAGCAAGTGTACATAAAATCATATAAAATACAGCTCAAAACAGCAGGAGATGGGCAGTAATGGCTTATATGGCCTTTCCCTCTTTCTGCCTCTAGGGGTGCCTCGTAAAGAAAGCGAAGGGAAGGCTTTTCTCATCCACTGAGAGTGGGGGACAATGCTTAGGAAGAACACTTCCTAGGGACAGCAGTGGGTTTCCCAGGTGATCTCCATAGAGGTTTAACTTGAAGAGGAAAGGAAATTGAACCAGTGGTAAACATATTATTTGCTACATGTATACTGTGAAAAATCTGAAGGAAAATGCCTATAGTGTTGTGGGTAGTTATTATTGTTAATGTGGAGGTAGAATAACTAGATTGGCTCCAGGAGGCCCTGTTTGATCAGGATGTTAGACAAAATTCCTGAGGTTTCTTCCCATCTCAGCTAGTCTGTCATTCTGTGACATCAGGTAGTTAAATTGGGTTAGACTCTGCAACATGATCTGGCTAAATCAGTGTGGCTGATTTCCTCCGTCCCTAAAGAAATGTGTCCCACCAGTGCAAGAGTATTGCTTTTTTCTTAATCTAACTGCATTACCAAAGATTTCTACAGCTTAAAAGCAGGACATATCTAAATATAAGTCTTTAGCATATAGTGAGTGGGAAGGGAAGGACACAGCACATCAACAACCTGAACAGTAGGTGTTTGGTATGAGCAGGTTGTCTGTGCTCTCTTGTCTGGAGAGATAAAAGGGCAAATGGAATGAATTGCCCTCTGGAGGTGCATGAGAGTGTGTGTCTTCATCAGCTGCAACCTGTGATCTGTAGGGTACCATGGGGAGTCCTTGTAGCTGGGGATGGGACAAATTAGCATTAGCAGCTGCTCTCATTCTTTCTTCATTTTCATTCTCCTCCTTGGGATGAAACATTTCTTTCTGTTTAATCTGGCCTATTATTTCTCCTTTGATGGTTTCTCCTCACTTCTTAACAACACCAATTTCCCCTTCTATTTATTCCTCCATACATACAGAATCTGCTTTGCTATTGATCCTGAAGAACTACTGCTTCTATTAGCATATGATCAAACTTTGCTGGATTTTTCCAGAAGGCAGAAGGTGCCTTTATAACAAAAATAAATACGTATGGCTTGAGTTCAGTGAAATAATTGTCTTTTGCCACCTAAAGTTTGAAACAGGGAAATTTTTGAAGAAATGGATGACAAATCCTCAGGGAGAAACTTGTTCAAAATTACATGAAGACTTTGATTGTGTATGAATGTAAGGATGCAGGAAACTGTGCTAACTGGACCTTTGCTAGGGAAAATGCTAGTGGTCTAATGAAAATACAGTCTGGCGGTTATAAAGAGAGCTAAAGAGGTCCAGTCACTTCATTAACTGTGTTTTCAAATACCCTAGGAGAAAACATCTGTCCTCTTGAGAGCAAAAGATACCTTTGGTATCCAATCCTCATGCATCTTTTCTGCTTTCTCAGTTTCAGTCATTTGGACAATGCATGGAGCATGTATTTATTTGAAGAACTTTCCTAGAGTTTTCTGTTCTGCTGTGCAGTTTTATGGCTTTATACCCAATAAAAACTACTGTATGTGCTTAACTCTGGGAACAAGCTAGAGCTATTTACTCAAGCAGAAAAGTATTGTATTAGGGTAAGAGATCGCTTGCGAAGATAAGAAAGGAATCTTGCTGGCCTTAAGTGAGGCATGAAGATATTTGAACAGTGTTCTATAGTGAATACATTATCAGAGAAATGTTTTGAATTCGGTGTCTGCTGATGACTTTGAGGAAATTAGTACCTTATCCTTCAAATGCAGAGGACAATATTGTCAGTGTGCTGTAGACCTGTGTGCACAGATGCCAAATATCTTAGTCTTAATGCTATCAGGAATAGGGTTTTTTTTTGTACAAGGCTTCAGTTCAAGTTTAACGTTACTGGAGGATTTGCCTTCTAATTCTGTGGGGAACCTTCTTATTTTAAATATTTATCTACTCCAGACTTTTTTTGCTCTACTCCTTTATGGGAGTTCATCCTAGTTTAATTTTATCAAACATTAGTTGTGGCTGATCTGCCCTCAGCTCACTGTGGCAGTGGTGCTCCTCACACACTTGGAAGATGCAGGCTAGGCAGGTTGTTAGGCACATGAGAGAAAGAATGCTCATCCGGTGAAAGCTGGTGGAAAACACTTGTCTTTTGTTTCTGTGCCACCTGGTAGGGTTGCCCAGAAAGCTTCCCTGCAGGGCATATTGTTCTGGAGTGTAGGTACAGCTCTTCTGCGCTTCTCCCAGAAATGGAGATGAACATAGTTATGTCTTGGAACAAGCTGAAGCATGACACCGTCCCAGCAGCTATACACATAAATGAAGGGAAGGAAAATGGGCTTTGTTGCAACATGACAAAGGTTCATTTAGGAATCTCATTTTTTCATTAGGGTAATTATTGTGAAGTTTGAGTTTAATTTCTGATGACACCTTTTTTTTTTAGTTTCCCAACTTGAGGAGTTTAAATTTCCTGAACCACAAAAGATTAATAGCCTCACAATTTATGATTTTTCCTCTGTAGAGTGAAAAAGTATAATTAAAAAGAAGATATACAACCAGATTAAATTTTTGAACTGCAGCTTGGAAATTTTTCACAGAATACAAAGCATAAAGGAAGCACAGGGTATTGTTTCATGTTGTTCTGCAGATGATTACAAGCCATACTTTCTCGGTGAAGTCCAGCTTTGTCTTAAACCTTGCTTTTGTACTGGGAACAATGTGTCTCACTCCACATCTCCATTTCTGTTATGAGGAGTAGAATAGTCCAAATAGGTGGAGGGTGTCCTGGTATTTTTAGCACAGAGAATGTGATTACATGAAGTCCCACTTGTTATAATGAGAGGATTAGAAACCTGTTTCTGCATGGTAACATTTATGCTCTTACCAGAGCTCAGGCTGGGAGAAGGGGGATTGTGGAAATAAAGTCTAGTCCTAGAAAGCTGTCTTTGCCAACAAAAGGTGAGCTGTCACTGAAAAGATATCAGTAATGCCAGAGATTAAACCCAGTTCTGGAACATCCTGCCAAATACATGCCATTCTTTCCTTTGGGGGTATTGAACAAGCCTAGATACAGCTGAAGATGCAACTGCATAGCCTGGGAATAGCCGTGTGATACAAACCTCTTCCTGATTAGCTTGCTCAAATAAATGACACTGAACTGCACTGAATGGACCCTCTAGAACAGAAATGTTTCTGTCTTGTGTAGTGCTTGCCTCTTCTACCGCTCTCCCTGAATGTCAAGGGGAAAATTCCCCCAGTCTGAATACTGTTGCAGCTGGGCTGTCCCTTCCTCCCTGTTGTTCTCAGATACTGGGGATGCCATGACAAGGAGAATGACAGACTATTTGTGACTTTCCATTGTAGACTGACTTTGTTTTCAAATCCTGCAGCCTGTACGGGACAGCCCAATCCCTCATGTTTAGTTCTTCAGCTCTTGTTTCTATGTTTGCAATGTAAAATAATCACCTCTCTTCTGGAAATCAGAGATACTCTGTACAGTTTCTTCCTAGCTGGAATCATCTACACTCCAGACACATATTTTCCTCCACCAACTCTCAGCCACTCCAGCAAATGACTCCTAGACAGCTCTGCAGTTGATTTATGCACTGTCAGTGAGCCCCCTGTGCATCCATTTCCTTCTCTGCATCCACTCATGTGCAATTGAAATGCCTTAGTATCCTATATCTTCTGAATTAACTATACTGATGGATCTGTGTCCCCAGACACCAGCACAGAATGCAAAACTGATAGAAAGTTGTTGCTGTGAATTTGCATTTAGTTGCACTGTGCCATGACTGTGCTGGTGCCAATAGCTGTTGCACAGATCCTGGAGTGACACACTGACACACACTCCCCTTTATAGCAGTGCTTGGTTCTCAAGTCCTGATGGGTCTTAATCTTTATTGTTACCTTACTGGTATGTATTCAGAGCTCAGAACTGAGTTCTGCTGATGCTAGCAAGTGTCTATTAGGTTCACAAGGAACATAGTGGTACACTTGACTTGTATAAAGATATTCTGTATCAATTCTGCTATCTCAGCCTACTTGCTTCCCCTACTTGTTACTTAGTGGGGCTGTCTGACTTACTGGTTTTCCAAGAAATACATGCTTGAGTATTCCCCAGGCTTCCTCTTCTGGGGTCCTGTGGGTTTTTTCAGTTGTTTTGGTGTTTGTTTTTGTTTTGTTTGTTTGTTTTTTAAATCCCTTGGCTCAACCTTAATGAAGGATGTTACTAAACTTCTGGAAGATGAACTAAGTGTGTATGTGCACACATACACAAGGAAAGAGAGCGTGAGATGACATTTGGCTTTCCTCAACCATTGAAATCACTACAGCCTGGGCATAAAGGCTTTTAAAGGAAAAATCTTGACTTGAATACAGCTGCTTTGGTACTTTGTGCTTTTTTCATTAAGAAAGAACAACGTGTGTTTGTCTAGTACTGCTGTGAGGACAGCCATGCACAGGTTGGTGAGGGAGGTTGTTGCTCTTGGCTGTCACCCCAGGAGGATGCCTGCTCTGAATCAGCCCCAGCCATGTATGCACTGCATGGGATATCTCTGGACACTACACCTACTCCACAGGCCCTTAACTATTTCTAGGAGGTCTTTGTAAGTGGCCTTCCATTTGTTCTGCTTCTGATTTCACCAATTCAGCCTGAACTTAGAATACTGCATGCTTAGGGAGAAACTACAGCTGAAAATATCCCAAATCAGGAGAGAAATACTGGTCATCAGTCTGCCCAGTCTTCTGTCCCACCCAGCTCTTTTCCCCTTCCTTGGAGTTTGGGAAAATGTGAAGGTCATTTCTAATATGCCTTTGAAGTAAGCAGGGTTGTGTAGCAGACTGAGAAAAGAAGACAAAGGGGTGGGGGGATGGCAGAGCTGCTGTGTCATGAAGAAATGTTTTGTATATGCAATGACAGCCACCCTTTACCACAGCATTGCCTTCATTTTGTAGAGATGGCTCTGCAAGGGCACGTTAAGGCCTGTTTGGCCTGAGATTTCCATTCGTGGTGCTTCTGACTATACACCAAGGCCAAAAGAGCATGAACTAGTGCCAAGGAGCGAGGTGGGGATCCGGTGGCAGGAGTAATAAGGATGGCAATACTAGGTATAGGATGGAAAAAGAGAGAGGAAAACCAGTCTGTGGGCTTGAAAATAGAGGAGGTGGAAGTCAACTGAAATGCCAGAGGGAAGAACATAGCATAGGAGATTGTGCAGGCTGAGCAGAGATTAACAGGTATTACAAGAAAGCAAAAGACATGAGAGAATTCCAGTCAATGCTGAGGCAAGCAGCAGGGAATGTTCTTAGCAAGGAGCATGAGGAAGTTGTGCACAGATGGCAAGGTATGAATAAGCTGGCAGACCTGAGAAAGCTGTAAGGGCAGCAGGGAGAAAAAACTTAAAATCCAGAAATGGAAAGAAGATGCAAAGTACAGCAACAAATACCTAAAATAATAATAATGCTTTCCAAATCAGAAATAATAATTTTGTTTATTTTTATGTTAGAAATTCATACATAAACTAAGCACTGCTAGTATAAGAATAATTTTATTTAGTATTTTGGTAACACAATGATACATCTCAAAATGACCATAGAAGTTAGCTCACTAAACAACTGCACCAATTCTAAATAGGTGCTACTAAATCTGAGTAACTCCACAGATTACAAAAAGCATTATTTGACCAAAAGCTTATATAGTGGGTAATACCCTGACTGACAAGAGTAGTGTGTATGGATGTTCCATTAGTAGCGAAGGCATAGGTAAAGCTCTTGGAAGAGCAAACCAAAAAGCTTGTTTTACTAAAATATGAATTTGTGATCCTTTCATTAGAATAACTATTCAGTTGTAGGTTACATCCTTTATTTTTTTTTTAATATCAGTACTTAAAAAGGTACAAGAGAAATTGTCTTGCTAGCATTTGATCTAATGTAGATCTCCATATGAAAACCCTAAGTATCTTATAAAGCTTTTCACAGGTATAGGCTAAGTTCTGGGATATCACAAACTTGTACATAATTCAGAAAAACACCTGAGGTTACTCCTTGTGTATGTAGCAGAAAGCATTTTTTAGCTCTAAAAAAAGGATGATAGTCTGACTTCATAGGGCATCTTTAACCAGGTACGTTACTACTGAGTGGGGTTGCAGGGAAGTACTTTAAGACTTCAGTTTTTTAAAAATCAGTAGTGAAGGTCTGGATTGTGTTGTTAACTCAGCTCTTCCCAATGTCAGTGTGAGTTCTGTCACTGCTGCCAATGTGACTAAGGCTGGCCAGTTTTCAGAAGACACAGTGCAAATCCTTACTTGCTTAGGTTTCAGAAGAGCTACTTCACTGTATAGCATTGTACCCTTATTTTTCTAGCTCTACTAATACCTTATTTAGTACTCAGCTGAACAAAGAAAGTCATGTGAGGTACTCTAATTTCTGATTGATTGCATATGTAATTGAAGGTGATCTGCAGCTCCAAAGAAGTGCCCGATACCTTTCAAATCAGGCATCTACATTGGGTTGTTTGTTTTTTAGAGAAATACATGCAGCTTTGTGTATACAAACATTAGCTAGAGGTTTAAGGCCATAAAATTTCACATATGTGTTTTACTTTAAAGTAAGTTATGTGGTTTCTTTTAAATTTTTTGAACTCTGCTTCACAAATATTTTAAAAGTACTTTTTCTTCAGTTAATGGGTACATTAATTAGGACATGTAATGTTACTTTTCCTTCTGAGATTTGTTCCAAGCAAATCATACTAAAAGTATGTAGTTGATTTCCAGATATACCATTTAACTCAGCCTAACAGAATGACTAGTGAACAGGGGTATTATTTGCTGTATGCTTTACTTGAGGCTTGTGGTATGAATGTTTGAATATAAACGCCGCATTTTCACATTTCTAAATACAATGGCCAGTGTGGTTTTTACTGGACTTACTTATGTGCTGATGGACAGTAATATTAACTCTTTCCTAGAGAAGCACAAAGTTCAGCTATACCTTTATAGATCTGATCCAAATACCTATTTTGTTCATGAACATGCTAATGAACAGACTAGCATATGATTTGTATCTCCCTTGCCATTTAGTGACATGGAAGTTCTGATCTTTCAAAACTTAGTGAAAAGTTACTATAGTAGGACATTCTGTTCATTGTCATATAAAACAGGAATTTTATTTTCAAATGTGCTTATAAGGAAGGCTTTTATTATTTTAGTCACTTATGTAAAAACTTTGGAATGCTGAAGGCAAGACTTTACATTGTCATTTTACCAAAAATAATTTGAACACTTATTATTGAGGCATTAATGTACATCCCAGGAGTCACAACACAGGAGCATGGCAGTTTCCAGTAGAGTGAATTCAGAGGCAGGCTGCAGTGTTCTAAACCATTTTTTTTTTTTTTTTAAATAAAAGATTTCACTTTGGAATGTGGAGTCACTGAAGGCAAACCTAGAATTAAGGCATAGTGCATGGAGACATGGAAGGGACTGTAGAGATAGTTCCTGGAGATACTCCAACCAGTCAGTAGATAGAAAGCACTTTACAATGGCAACTTCTGTGAACAAGCTAGAAAAGAAAAGGCTTACTTTCAAATTGCATATGTTTTTATTATTTAATATATTAAGTTGTTCCCCCAGCTCTCCTTCTAAAACTAAAAGAGGACTGAATTATACCTTGTGCAGCTTTCCTTCCTGCTCTTATAACTTGGAATATTAGCTATGTTCCAAAAAGATCACCAGAATAAACTATAAGTTATATAAGTCTAAAAAGAGAGAGAGGAATGAATTATCTTTAGATGCAAGGTTTATTGCTTAGGCATTTGCTGACAGTTGATTTTCATTGGCTGTTTTCTCTGCTTGCAGTCTTTGGACAGCCTGATCAAGCAAATCCATAGTATCTCTCAGCGTAACATTCAAGGTAAATGGCTTAGGTTTAATGGTCAGCCCATAGGTAAAGTCCATTTTAGGGTCCTCGTTTGGATTAGCAGTAAAATTGCACTGGTGCACCAGTATGGAGGTAAAGAGAAACAGCTGCACCTTGGATAACTCCTCTCCAATACACCGACGTTTTCCCAATGAGAAAATCATCACGCTACTAGTGAGATCTTTATTGATGAACCCATTCTCATCCAGGAATCTTGTTGGATCAAAATCCTCTGGGTTGGACCATTTTGCTGGATCATGATTCACTGACCACTGATTTACGAAAATCACAGTGTCCTTGGGAATGAGGTAGCCCATTATGAAGGTGTTGGTTGTGGTGGCATGTGGGATAGTAACAGGCACAAAGCTGCTGAAACGCATGGATTCGTACAAGAAAGCCATGATGTAGGGCAAGTGAGGCTGATCTTCAACACACGGCAGACGGTCTCTTCCAACAATCCTATCCACTTCTTCTTGCATTTTAGCCTGCACTTTCGGATACCTGTCATTCAAAGCAAGATGTGTGTACATACATAATATGTTCAAAGGATTTTCTTGCAATAATCCTTGCTGTAAACATTTTTCACAGAACTTCACCCCTACTCTAAATAATGCAGTTTGAACAAAGTTTAAATATATTACAGGAATGTGCAGGTCTCAATGGAAAACTTTATAAGAGAAAAATCCAAACTTCCCATCCACTGATGTAATTTCAGATTTGTTCCATTTTCACTTTAATATCACACATAACTGATCCTCAGCATGAAAAAGGAAACTAACTTAAAATGTGTTGAAACTGAAAATTCTGATACAATTTTGAAAATTCATTCTAAAACTAAAATTACTTGTTTCTAAGTATTATGTTTTCTGTGGGAATGAGAATTTTGTTTTCCAGCTCTGTATGTGACTTTCAAAAGTTAGCATGGAGTTTGATATCCCTAGACATATTGCATACATATGAAGGCCTGAAGGTTTTTAAACTGAAAAAAAAAAATCCCAATTATTAACTTGCCAGAATGGCTTTATGAACATCCCACATAAAGTTTGAATAGATTTTTTCTAATTAATATCAAAATAAGTTGTCTTTATAATGTATTCTAAGAAGAGTGTCTTGAAGTCCGGACAGTTTGGAGGACTACAGACTAACCAAACATGATCAAAATGTTAATACATCTTTTGCTGGTCTAAAAGCATGCATTCCTCCAAGGAGCCTTTATTTGCTTTAAGTATTCAAGTTTGGCTTCTGCATCTTTGCCTCTTCCTCCTGCAGCAGATCTGCATGTTAAGTGCTGGGCAAACATAAGAAATGGGAAGAAACCCAAAAGTTATGTGAACAGTGGGCATCACACCCTTAGCTCGAAGTTAAATATTTGCCTGTTTTTCAAGAAGTGACTGAGTAGATAATGTTTGCATAAGCTTATAAATTATGCAGATGATGGGGGAAAAAAAAGCCAGGATAGGCAAGAAAGCCGGTGTTACGCTGCCTTCTATCAAACCATTTCCCCTCTCTGACCTTCCCCCTGGAAGGGCTGGTGCCAGGGCAGCGCACCCGCCGGCTGCCCAAGGGGTCTGCCTTCCCCAGTCACGCAATGGCAAGGAAGGCACACGCAATGGCAGATTAACATAATAGCGGGTTTTGTAAAGCGGTGCACGAACTCTTTATCGTGCTTAAGCAGTTGTTATCCTGTTCCTATGATCTCCTTGATCTTGACCCGGTAAAATCTGCTACTTTCAGGTTTTATTCGGCTGCCTTTCTGCCAACCTCTCTTAATGCACCACTACCCGACCGCCTCAGTAGGGTGGCTTTGCGTCGGATATTTTTGCTTTCAGTGTTTTCTTATCTCCTCCTGGCAGGTTTCCCAGAGCTTCCGTGTTAGTTAATCGGAAGGGGCTTGAGGCACCGGCACCGCACGGGCTGGCGCTGGCCGGTCCCGCAGACCTGCGACCTGGCGGCGTGTCCCTGGCGGCCCCGGTGATAGCCGGACCGGGCGGTCCAGGTGATGCCCGGCCCCGGTGATAGCCGGACCGGGCGGTCCAGGTGATGCCCGGCCCCGGTGATAGCCGGACCGGGCGGTCCAGGTG
>JAWWEE010000105.1:34412023-34488482 GCA_035221455.1 Xenops minutus
ATGCCCGGCCCCGGTGATTGCCGGACCGGGCGGTCCAGGTGATGCCCGGCCCCGGTGATTGCCGGACCGGGCGGTCCCGGTGATGCCCGGCCCCGGCTGCTCCCGCCGTGGGAGCCTTCCCGGCAGCGCGATTTGAGCGCGGCTCCCCCAGGACTGGCGGGCGCTAGCACGGCGACGCCCCAGACGGGCTCCCGTGTCCCTCTCCCTATGGAAGGTGGGGCGCCCCGTCGTGCAGCCGCCTCCGCCGGCACCTACCTGATGAGGAAGATGAGGAGCCACTGCAGGGCGGTGGAGAGCGTGTCCTGGCTGGCGCCGAAGATGTCGGTGACGGTGGCGGGCACATGCTCCAGCTGCAGCCGCGGCTGCTCCCGCTGCAGGCGGATGAAGGCGTCCATCATGTCCCGGGGGGCAGCCCCCGGGCGCAGGCTGCGCTGGTGCTGCAGGAACTTGCCGCGGACGAAGCCGTAGAAGTCGCGGTTGAGGTCTCGGAAGGCGCGGTAGGCGGCGCGGATGGGGCTGGGGAAGCGCTGGAGCCAGGGCAGCGCATCCACCAGGCTGCCGGCGCCCACCGCCCGCCCGAACTGCTCGTTGCGCCCCACGAGGCGCAGGAACTCGCCGTCGCCGTGGCTGTAGCGGCGGCCGAAGCACAGGGCGCTCATCACGTTGGCCACGGCGACCACGAGGACGCGCGAGGGGTCGAGGAAGGCGCCTCCCGCGCTGCCCCGCACCAGCAGCGCCACCAGCGCCCGCGCCTCGCCCACCAGGTGCCGCTCCAGCAGGCGCCGCGTGGCCGGGCTGCCCGTGGAGAAGGCGCGCACCGTGGCGTGCGCCGCCCGCCGGTGCAGCTTCCACAGCTCCGAGTAGCCGCCGAAGGCCAGGCTGAGCCCGCCCGACACCAGCTGGAAGGACGGGAAGGGCGGGCGGCCGGCGAAGGCAGCCCCCTGGCGGACGAGGGCCTGGCGGATGGCGCGCTCCCCGTTCAGCACCACCACGGGCCAGCGCCCCAGGCGCAGCTGGAACACGGCGCCGTAGGTGCTGGCCAGGCGGGCGAAGGAGAGGTGCGGGGCGCTGCCCAGCTGCGCCGCGTTGCCGATCAGGGGCCAGGGGAAAGGGCCCGGCGGCGCCCGGCGCTGGCCCTGCCGCCGGCGCTGCTGCTGCTGCAGGAGGAGCTTGCCCAGGTGGATGGCGGCGAGCAGGCAGAGGAGGAGCAGAAGGGACCTTTGCAAGGGGGGGATGCCGCCCAGGGCTTCGCCGAGCCTCTCCAGGGCCATGCTGCAAGGGAAAGGGAAAGGTCAGCGGGCAGCGTCCCCGCGGCAGGGCTGGCAGGCTCCCCGTCGCCGCTGGCGTGGCGGAGGGAAGCGCCGGCAGCCGTCGAGGTGCGTCCTCGCTGGAGCTCCTCGTGTGCCTAAAGCCCGCCCGGCTCCTGTGCAAAAAACGGGATAATCGATAATCAAGTGGCAAGCTCTCAATAAGGGATCGAAGTCGTATTTGGTAGCGGGGCCGCTGCTCTCTTTCCCTCCGCCCCCGGCAGGGAAAGTTCGCAGCGGGAGATCCAACAGGTCACGGCTGAGGACGGCAGGAGGATGCTCTCGCCTGCCGAGCCTCCGCAGATGCAGGCAGCCGCCCTGCGCCGGAGACAGGTTAATCCCGGCGCCACACATCGCTCCCTCCGGCGAAAGAGCCCCTGTGAGAGACGGGATGCCCGCCCCGCCGTCGGAGCTTCCCGCTGCTCCTGAGAGGAAACCTCCGCAGCGGCCACGGAGCCCACTCCCTGCCGGGCCCTTCCCTCCTCCCCTCTTCCTTCGTGCCCGCCGCGGCAGCGCAGGCTGGCGGTCGGCCGCCCCGGGGATGGGCTGCGGAGGATGCCTGACGACTCAGCATGGCAGCTGCCCGTGGCAGCGGGACTCTGACTGGTCCCGCTTCCCACCCCCCTGCGCGGGCACCGCCCGCTCCTACCGTTTGCTCCAGCCTTTCAGAAGCAGCGAGGGGGAAGAAAGGGTGAAATGAGCGGCCACTTCGGGTTCCTGTGGTAGAACTGACCTGTTGCACGCTGCTTCCATTCGAGACGCTGGGGAGGATGGATGGGAGCTGGGCAGCCGGCGGCAGCTCTAGCGGGCAGCCCCGAGCCGGGAGCGGCGACGGCGGCGTTCAGATCCAAGCCCTTGGGAAATTCATTAGGAGCCCTGGTACCTGTCACCCGGAGCTTGGCAGGTCATGTGCAGGCAAATGCCAATTGCTCCCGATCCCAGCGCAGAGCTATTATCACCTTCCCAGCGCTTTAACCCTTCGGAGCTCGCCCCACTGGCAGCCACCTGCCCGGTGCAGGGATGCGAACGGGGCTGCCACCGCCCCCTCCGCCTCTCCCTCCCTCCCTCCCACCCTTCTGCCGGGCTGCGGGGAACGGGACGGGGCCAGCCCAGCCTGGCCCGCTACAGGGAGCGAAGGCGAGCGGCTCAGAGGGCGCGGAGGGGACGGCCCGCTGCTCCCAGACGGAGCCGCAGCCGCCGCCTCTGGGCGCCTGTCATTGGCACTCCCGGCTTTAAACCCGCCGGCATCCGCGGTGCGGTGCGGGCGGGACGCGGGCGGCCCCGCTGGCAAATCGGCGCTGCCTGGCCCGTCCTCTGGCTTGAGGGGTCGCAGCTATTTGCCAGCTGCCCTTGGGCCTTCGCCAAGTGGAGCGGCTGAGTCGCGGATGCTTTTATGGCCGGGGCCAAAAGTTTTAGCGCAGGAGGTGCCGGGAGGGGAGCGGGGTGGCGGGCGTGCTCGCAGCCCTCGCTGTCGGGAGGCGAAGCCTCGGCTGCATCTTAGGGGCTGAGGAAGCCGGAGAGCTTCCCCTCCTCCGCCTGTCGCCTCCCCGTTGCGTGCGGAGTTAGCATTGCGTGAGCCGGGGCTGGAAAGCCTCCAGCCATCTCCTCCCCGGGCCCCTACCCCTCCTCGCAATACCTGACACCGGCTCGGGGGGAATGAGGCTGGAAAGCGCCGGGCAGCTCGCACCCCGGCCGGCCCCGCTGCCCTCCGGCCTCGCCCCCGCCCTGCGCTCGCTTCTCTCCCGCTTACGGCGCTTTTTTACTCTTAAATCTGGCGCCTCCGCCCGAACTGGGAGAGCTGGCGAGAGGCGTGCGGGTGAGGCGCTCCAAGCCCCCCTCCGGGCTTTCCGGCGCCCCGTGGGAGCCGGGGCTGCAAAACCCTCAGACATCAAGAAATCAGAATGTTCGTGCTTTGTTGTCATTTTTGGAGCATCAATAAAAATCTGAAAATACAACATTTATTTCAGATACTTTACAGTCACATCATGAGAAGAAAATACGATGTTTTGGTAGCATTTAGGGATTAGCCAAAATTAGATGCTGGGAGTCAGCCCAGCTCAGGGTGTGAACCCAGTCCTGACCAGGCTGCTACTGCTTCTGCCTTTGCTAAGATGTGTAATCCTGACTGTTGTCACTGTCCCAGGCTCTTCCAGTCAGTGATACTACCTCTTGCTCAGACTAGCATCAGCCATATCTCTTTGCATGCCTTGGAGCTTCCTCCTGTCATTGGCAAGCTACAGAGGTGTCAAAACCATTTTTTCTGAGCAACGCTAGAAAAAGTGAGCTTTCTTCTTCCCAGCCCTGCCTCTGGGGTGGTCTTAGCACATAGCCCAGCTTCAAAGAGGAGCAAAGACAGTTCCATCCCTATGGCACTAAGGTTATAGCAGGCTTGGAGAGATACTAGGTGGTTTGATGTCTCCATCAGTATCAGAAGGTTTAAACCAAATTTCACGTGGTATAGCCACTCAACTGTGGAAAAGTAGCCTGTCCCATCATGACAGCCACCATTCCCTCCTTCATCTGTCTCATGTCAAAGAAGAGACATGGGCTTCTCTTGGCAAAGAGTGTTCTGGACACTGGAACTGGGGGGTAAGGACTAGCTTGGATCAGTTACCTGAGCTCTGGATTATAGTGCTGGGTGTTTGCTGTTGCTGGCAGGTAAATTTGCCCCTTTCATGGTGACTGTCGTAATAAGTTGCTTAAACTCCAGGCATTATAGCTCTGGTTAGTAAGTCCCTAAATCCTTTCTTCAGTTCAGCAATTAAACTGGTTGTATTGCAGGGGGTTGCCTTCCTCCGTGCTAGCAGGCAGTACAGAGGAACACATTCCCACTATCATGACCTGCAAACTCACAGTTTAAGGCACAAGCCCAGGAATTCTAATTCCCAATACATTTTGGTTTATGCTGTAAGAAAACATTATTCTTTTATTTTGCTTCTCTTTGATCTTTAGGAGTTCTATAACTATTAAACAGGAAAGAGGGAAAACCTATTTTAGATATTTTCTTCTATGGTGATAGTACCAGCTGATGTCACTACTATTTATGGTTTTGCTTTACTATTACATTTGTTACAGCCTGAGTATTATTTTGACTGTATACAATGAATGTTCACCCAATTTTCTAGGCTCTGATTCTATGTGACCTTGATTAGTCCCTTGCAATCAAGCATAATTTGAGTGAAGCATTTTGTCACACCAATGAAAAATTAAGGTACAAAATGTACAAAAATTAAGGCAATGACTGATCGGGCCTTTGGTCTCTGTTATATTCTACAAATTGCGCTCCTGCCTACCTTTTTATTTATTCTTCTCACCTCTTTTGCTTGTAGAAGTACAGAAGTTCAGAATTGCGAATGCATGTTCTTTTTTTCTTGGTTCTGGGAACTTAATTGAGATGCAGGTCCCAAATTCCCAAGTCAGTTAATTTTGTTAAGCACTGAAGACTGAATCACTGAAAATGTGTGCCACCTAAAATGAATTATTTCTGAGGTCTAGAAAACCCTACTTGATGTAATATATGGAAGAGAAAATGAGTTGAAAGGCTACTAGCGACTGAGTTTGGGATTAAAGGAAAGGAATTCAGACCTAATCTCTTTAAAATCTTGATTGATTTGATAGGAATGACAGAAGCAGGGAGCTGGCAGAGTTTATGGGGACATCAATACTTCTATGACTCTGAATGAAGATACTTTGGGTATGTGTACAAGAGTCCTTGTTGTGAAGGGAAAAGCTTCGTAAAGGAGAAGGAATTACAGAATTTAGAGAGTCTTCATTTGTCCTTTGAGAGGAAATTTTTTTCTCTGCCACAGTCCTCCCTTTTCCAAGAATAGCCCTTAACCCCTAAGAGATTTTTACAAGTGTTAAGAATTGCTTACCAAATAAGGTTTTCAAGACTCCCTTCTCACCTTTGCTTCTAACTATGGCAGCCCTTGTGTTTGCTTTTGGATACTGGTAAGGTGCTCATAAATCCTCATGAACAGCAACTGCAATTTCTTAAAGGCTTCACCTTGTTTTGTTCTCTTTCCTTACCTCTTCCTTTACAGCTTTCAATGGAAAACCTTCCCACGCGAGATTTCTCTGTCTCTTTCCCATACCTGGCACTATGGGTCTTTTCCTCCTCTCTCTTAATTTTACAAAATCTTGAGGTGGATTATTTGACAGTTGAGCAATGTTTTATCATGGGATTGCTTCAGTGTAGAGCTTGTACAAATTGTTTACAGTTGGTAGAGCGATCCAAGCCATTCTTCAATAAATAATCCTTGGCAATATTGTTACTGATTGTCTGTTTCTAAGTGTTGCACAATACTACATAAGATGAAGAAACAAGTAGCATAAGTACAGAACACTAATTGGAAACCTAACCAAATGCAATATCCTACTGTTTCAGGCTGCTTAAAATTGTACAGATGTACTCATGCACCTCTAGAGTTCGACTCTTGTCTCGACAATACTGCTATGTCAGGAAAACCACCACTAAAACATGCAGATTACAATTAGAATCAGAAGCCTCTGTGTTTACAACAGCCTGCTCAGACTATGTTTATGTGGCAATGCAGCATGACACAGAGTTACCATTATGCTTCAAGTAGTTTCAGATCCCAGAGCAGAAGATCTTCACTCAGTCCAGCCACAGTACCACCTCAGGGCAGCTGGCTCTGTGGTCACCATCTGTGCTTACGACTCTGTACAATTTGGATGTCCCTGCTTCCTCGGTCTTACCTACAGGGTACTGAATTGCTCAGTGTTAAAGCTAACCTGAGATGGTGGTACTACAAGTGTGGATGATGGTGAGATCATGTCTGATGCAGGTTCCTGGTTTTGCTCAGTTTGGCAGATTTCCTGTCATGCCAAGCATGAGATGTAAGCAAAATAGAAGGAACCACATCCTCAGTGCTACCCAGAGTGTCAGGCATATATAGGAACTGGCTGCAGCTCCATGATTCAGGGTTATTTGTTTAGGCCACGCACTGTGGCCTAAAATAAAGCATTTGTGGTATGCTTTTTAAAGCATATGTATTTGTGGTTACATATCGCATTCTTAACCTTCATTAACTTGCAGCTTTCTTTGGACTTTCACTCTTCCCTGCATTCCCACTAACTTCCCAGTTCATATTTTCAATTCTGCCTCGCTATTCAAAAGCCTAAATTGGGCTTCTAATTCTGAGCCAAATTCCCCCAGCTGCTGTGGGAAGGCAAGGAACCTCCCAGAAATTGCTGGGGCTCAGTTCAGTGCTAGCCTCTCCATCTGTTTGCATTTTCCCTGTTACTTGCAAATTAAAGGCATATATTGTGGCCTGCTTCCATGCAGGCAGCACACAGGTATGGTTACAGAAATGAGGACACAGCTTTATACTTAATTTGGGCATCAAATTTGATTCTGAGACTTTTAATTTTGCACTGCCAAATTCCTACCAGTATTTCTTTCCAAAGTTTACTGTCTTTTCTTGACAGTATTAGATGAAACCACATGGCTAAGTCTTTCTTGAGAGGAAAACACAGAGCTGATACCTTCATCACTACTTTTTGAGAAGCCTTTTCAAATTGCCTTCTGCTATGAGGCAAAAGAGCAAAATCTAATTGACACGCTGTTGGGGCCTCGGGTGGTATTTTCTGTGTGTCTTTGTATGGACGCTGTAGAAATGCTCTTAAAATATTCTGAAGTAAGTACTCTGAAGAAGATGGATTGAATGACATTTAGGAAAGTTTAGACACTGCTCAAGGTGTGCATTATTTTACCTGTCCTCAACATGGGATGTGTGAACAAAGGGCTTTGCCTGCCTCTCTCTTTAGCAAAGAGCATCTGGTAGCTCTGAATCCTCACACTGTTTCTGAGGTTTGCAGAATGAAGAGCTGTGTTGCCGAGGTCTATGTTGAACCATAGAAATCTTATAGCCTGCATGATGTGCTCTGACACTCCAAAGCTTTGAAATAATAACATTTCTTAGGACCAATATCATTACCATGTTAACAGGCAGTAATATTATATTTCACCTTTGTTTTCCAGACTTTTTCTCGTATTGTCTTTGCAGTGGGGGTCCAAAGTTTGTAGTGCAATTGCTTTATTAACTCTTAAGATTTTAGTATTTGCCATTTTAAAAAATGTCAATGTGCTCAGAGTACTGACAGATGCTAGTTCAAAACAGTCCCAGGCTACAGCTGAAAGCAAAGTGTACTTTACTCACAGGCAGAACCATATTCTGCAGGAGTGAAGATTTTGAAGATTTATCTGTGAAGTTCTACAAAGTCTTTGCTATGGATGTGCAAAACATAGTTTTTCAGAGTTTGGACATTTGTCCAAATTTGAATAAATTATCAACAGAAGAGCAAAAGGTACAAATGTGGGAGAAAAGGCATTATCCAGAGAAATGTTAAGTCCCTGCTTTAGAGACTGAGGCTACAAAGCTTTTCAAAGAAAAGGCCATGGTAACATTTTAATATGAACAGTTATTTTCCTTGTTCTCAGGAGCCCATTCAACTGGTCTGGGACTGAACATTTCCAAAGATTACAATGTAAAATGTGGATTTTGGGGGGATAGAAAATTTCAGACTAGATGATTAAAGTTTTGTGAAGTTATAAGTAATAGAGGACCCAGAGACTTCAGCTAAGGGAACTCCATGCAAGTAGACACTTGCAGAGAGTTGACTCTTCTGCACAGGGAGAAAACATAGCAAAGCACACACAGATAGAACAAAGAAACCTTAAGTTCTTTGATGAGAACCTGGGTTTTCCTATCTTGTGTCCTAGATGTCCTAGCCATTGATTATCCCAGCCTAGAAATGTTCAGCTCACCACTTCCCAACCAATAATTTTCCATGATACAAGTATTGGTAACTTGGGTTCTTCAATTTTTATTGAGTATCTACCGTTCTTCAGTGCCTTGACAGCAAAATAACTTGTAAAAATGTTAAAATAGGCAACACAATTTGAATCTATCAAGCTCTAGATCAATCCAAGCTGAATTTCAGAATTCTCCTTCCTTCTGAGAATAATCCTGGCTATGTAGTGGGGGATTCATGTCTGACCTAGGTATGGGAGCTGCACATAGGCATGAGTTCCCACTTACAATATTTCCCATCTTGCTGCTGGATGGGCAGCAAGCATCTAAGAGTAGTTCAGAAACTGATGCCAGGGATCTACTATAGTGTGTGTACATCTATCTATCTATCTATCTATCTATCTATCTATCTATCTATCTATCTATCTATCTATCTGCTTTCTTACTTGAAATCAGACTAGCAGGTCTTGGCTAGCTATGGTCATGCAGTGTTTTCATGGTGCTGGCAGTCTGTCTACTTTGTGCTTCTGTTCTAAGTTGTGAAAAGCCTGCTCTGCTTACCTGCATGTTCACGTGGGTGCATCAAACTTGCTTCTTAAGCATGGACTCCATAGGACCTGGAGTAATTTCTTCTCCAGAAGTTTGAAAATTTATAATGGGAAATGTTTTAAAAAAAAATTATTATCCTTAGTACTGCTTCTTTCAAATTTTGTGGTGCTCTGAGGGAGGAGGTGATACGAGTCACAAACTGATTGTTGAAATAGCAGCTAAACTAAACAGGAATACAAAGTTTTGTCTATCATGAGGATGTTCCCTAGCTTTTAATCATGAAGAGACAGGCCTTTAGCTGGGATTTCCCAAAGGAGATTCATGTTACGGACCTAATAAATTTTGTGTCAGTCAAGAAGTTGCTTGTAAATGTCACCCTTAGATAGCCCTGCTCAAATGAGTCAGGAAACATGCTCACACCCTCTTCTCCCTTCCATTACTGCAGATCAATAAAATTTTGACTAGTATTTGTGAAGAAGCTGCAGAGTGATAGATCATCCACCAGAAACAGTGGTTGTGCTACATTGGCTTCACCAAAGCATACTGTCAGGTGGAAATGCACAAATCTAAGCCATGACCTTCTGTGATTTGGCTACTGATGTTCAGCTGAGGAAACATTTGCACATTCCTCTGCAGCAAGGCATTTTTGGCTTCCTCTGCTCTGTTGTGCAAGCGTTTGGTGTATTTACCTCCAGCAATAATTGCATTTCAGTGGTAAATGAAATTACTCAAATTCTAGGGACTGGGATGTATGCAGGTAATACTCTAACCTGTAGAATTATTCATACTCTTCCCTGCGGTATGGGAAACGGGAGTTATTTGTTTGCACACTTTTTAATTTGAGAAAGACTTGAAGAATGTATATTCAAACCAATGGAATAAGGGAAACTCCCTTTGTGGTATCTGTGGTCAATGATGGAAAATTGAATTTAGGAGAATTTTACAGTATGTAAGGGCGGCAATCTTGATCAAGACAGTTGACTTCTCCTGTAAGACAAATAGTAACAATAAAGATTTCCTCTAGTCCTCCTAGTAAATTTTTCAGGGAGAGAAAATGGTCTTGACACATACAGATTGCTCCTAGCATTTGAAAGCAAACCCAAGGAACTGTCTGTTTCTGAGCCATTTAGGTCTTCTAACCTTCAGCAATGGCAGATCAAAGACCACAAGGGAACAGACTGCAGGTGCCAGTCAGGGCAGGTTTCATCTTGTCACAGCACTCCGGGAAGAGGCATTTGCTAATGTCTGTTAATCTCATGGCACGCCAAGGGAGAAAGACAGAAAAAAAATTGCCATAAATTCTTCCCTTTCCCAAGCAACCCACACCCAGGCTCATGGTGGCTGCACAAAGGCTTGCTGGCTTCCTCCAGAAGGGAGAACAGTGCAGGAGCCTGTGCCTGCCCTGAGGTGGCAGGGCAGATCTGGGGCCACCCTGGCAGAAGAGTAGCTGGCTCCATCAGGGAATAGGGGTTGAAGCAGCTGCAGTAGCAGCATTGCACTGGACATGCACTTTCACCTCAAAAGTGAAAGCAGCAGTAGCTGAGACCATGGGAACAAAATTTTTCCATTGAGGAAAGCCCAAATTCCATCTTGGATGTTGTTGTCTCCCACAGAAACACTCTCACTCTGCGGCCAAGGAGGAAGCTCAAAATGCTGTGCAGCACCATAGGGAAGAGGTAGCAACAGTGGAGGTAACAGTGTCTTTACCAGATGCAGGCAGAAGGCAGGATTAGGCACAGTTTAGGGCCCTGTAGGGGATGGCTTTGGCCAAAAGCCAGATTTGCCCCTATCTTTATTTTGATGTGTACATGGCTGCAAGGAGGCTTCTCTCAGTGGCTTCCCTGAGAAGATAAATAACCTGATCCCCTGGTTATATCCCCCTGCTCTTCTCCCCTTCCCCCTGACTGACTTTGATTATTGTAACTTTACATGCACTTTTAATTTGCGTGCAGGCAAGTACAAAGGCACAACCGGATATACCTGTTATTTGCCAATGACCTGAAAGAGTATAGTTTATGTTAAGCCTTGGGTTATGGTAAGGTTTGCACGCGATTCCTCAACATACATGCTGCAGGCAACTGATGGATGGAGGTGATGGAGGGTGGAGGAAACTTTTAAAGTGACAGAACCTGATTTGGTTCCTTCTTAATCCACCAGTTATGTAAAGGCCTATATTGCAATTCTGTGTAGAGACCAAGTCTTACCCTTTCTTCAGGCAAGGAATACATGATCACATTATCCAGGCTGGAGTTTGTTCACGGCTGCACCTGCGACTGATCTCATGAAAACTTTTTGAAAATTAGGCCAAAAAGACAGGCAGGATATTTACACCTCCCTGTTTGTACATACTCTTGTATGGCAGGGAGAAGATTGGAGGTGGAGGAGGAAGCTACAAGTGAGATAATTCATGGCAGTGGAGTCAGTGCAGCATCTGCAGGGGTGCGGCTCTACTGAGGTGTAGGGGCCTGTGATAGAGGGGGGATCTACATTTTGTTATGTGGGACTCAGCCCCACTCTGTTTGGAGAAATTTCATTTGAGCTAGCTTCCCTTAGCAAGGTTTAAAGAATACTCACCACTCATGGGTTGCCTGGTCCTGCAGAAAAGGAAGAGAGAGTAGCTAGTCTACTGGTTACAGCAGAAGAGATGTAGTTACAGCAAGATGTGGGGTCCAGTGCTGAGCCCTCACACTGACTTGCTCACTCTTGAAAGTATCCACAGGGAAAGCCCAGTTACATTTGTTGAAAGTTTCGTTTCAGAGATTTCACATCAAATTAGCTAGGTCTTCAAGCATCTTTATCTGCCAGACAAATTAACCTTGAGGTCTCAAACTTGAGTGGCTTTAATAATGGCATGAGTCTTAACCCAGTGTTAAAGGCTACACCAGAGGAATTAATTAGGTATTTCGTTTGGAGGTTCAGGAAAGAGAAAGGATCCTGTTAATTCTCAGCTCCACCTCTTATCTCCAGAGAAATGAAAACAACATGGGTTAAATGAAGTTTTATGGAACTTAAGGGAGAGATCTTGCTACTCACACTTCTCTCAGAAACAGTGGGACAAGTCATGGGAAGTCAGGTGCTACTCTTACAAGTGAGGGCATCATAAAATGATTGTTAAACTAACAGTAAACAAAATGGACCTATTGCAACAAGAGTACTGTGTAAGTTTATGTTTCTGGACAGAGGCACATTTAATCTTTTTTGTGCCTCAGCTTCCCCATAAAATTTGGTGTGATGATTGTGTGTGGATCTGTCCAGTATCTGTCCTACTGTTCTCTAGCTTGTTAAAATAGACCTTGTACAGCCAGCATACAGGTAGATGATGTTTATGTTTGCAGGATAGCGATTGAGGGACTGAGTTTTCACCCATGTTTTTAAGTCAAATGATCCAATGTTGTGTTCCACCTTCACAAGCCCGCAGTCATCAGGCAACTATGGTACACTTGCAAAAAACATTATCTGAAACATCCTTCAAAATAAATCCTCTCCTCTCCTCTCCTCTCCTCTCCTCTTCCCTTTCTTGCTTCTTCTTTGCAGCCCTGCAGTTTATCTGCCTTTTTGATGAAATGATTTTATTCTAAAGTCTCTCTTTTTCCTTATTAGTTTACCATTTACCACCACGTTTTTCAGTTCTAAGCATCCAAAATACATACCAGTATTGCATATCTGCATTGTAATTCTTCACCATTTGTCTAGATACTTTGAATGAGTGTAGAATTTTCACATCTAATAGCAACTTCTCAGAAGCTGTGAACTCTTAAACATACAGCTGGTCTTTGTGTGGCCAGTATATTTTTGAAAATGTAAATATACATACAGGCTTGTTCTGAGTAAGAAAGGTTTCAATAAAAAAAAAAACATACAAAACCCAACTGAACAAAAATCCCCCAACACACATTGCAGTCCATAGCCTGATTTTTAAATAAGTTTAGGAAAATTATCTAATGTTGCTGTAAGCACTGATGCACAAAAAAAATCCCCAAAACCCAACCTTGAAGTGTTGTGCACTTAGAAACCTGAAAAGGTGTAAAATTGTCTGCTGCAGCCCTTGAATAAAGCACTCACAACAGCAAACCCTGTTGTGACAGGGTTAAACAGTCATGAAAGGGTTACAGGCTGCCTGCTTGTCACTTGATTCATCAGGGGTTTAGATGAAGATGTGTGCCCTTTTTCTGGCATGGAAAGCCTGGGAGCCCCTGCAGCTGGCTTTGGATGAGGGAATAGCTTTGCTTTGTGTTACTTTATGAATTTGATGTTTAGATAATAAACTGTATCCCCGAGCGAAAGCTGAAGAAGACTTGGGTATTTCTGTGCTTTGACCTTTCCCTTGCCCCCGGGCAAGAAAGCCCACCAGCATTCAAGCTTTGAAAGATCATGTGACAAGCATGGTAAAATATTTCCCTTTTCCTTTATTAAAGTAATCCTGAGTTATGTTATTAGAAGAGAAGTGTGAAGAGGCAGGTCTGAAGAAGCTGTAAAGAAGTTTCACTTGTACATGCAAGAGAAAGTCTACTGAAGATAATATTGTGTTTGGGGTTTTTTGTTTGTTTGTTTGTTTGTTAGTTTGTTTTTTTATGAAAGTAGAGTGATTGAGATTAGTTCAGGATATTTATTCTAATAATCAGCATTTGCAATGATGATGTTGCAAAGCTGTGGCTGCCAAGCATGGGTTATGCTTTCAGCCTTCTGAAAACACTAAATTCCCAGGTAGGAATCTGACATTAGATCAGAAGGACAAACCAGTTACTGTCATCTTCAGCTGGATAGGGATCACAGAAATGGATGCCAAGTCTAAAGCAGTACCTATGTAAAATACAGTAGCAGTAACAATCTGCTGCAGTGTTATTTACCATTGCTGCTTTCATGCTCTGCCTGCATGGCACTCACTGCTGTTGAGGTACAGTGAGTGGGAAGTCACTTCAAAAGAGTGCCTAGTCCAGGCATGAGAGAGGAGAGTGATACAGATGGTCTCAGTAGGTGTGACTAAGGACTAGTTGCAGCACATGAACAGTATCACTGTTTGTATAGTGCTTGCGGAAAAAAGTGACGGTGACAATCTCATGTTAAACAGTTTTGCATGGCAGCTTTCTAAAAATGTTTGAAAAATCTTGACAAACAACATCTTCTAATTTATCCTCTTGACTTAAGCAGCGTAACATTTTAAGTTATTCCAATCAGGAGAAATGATGGGCCATTTGGCTTAATTCAGTATTTCCACATTGATTCAAATTACAGAGGAAGGTTTCAGCAGGCTACAAGGATGGGAAACAGGCTTAGTATCCTAAGTGGTTTGGGCATGCTGCAAGGAAGGCCAGACACCAACAAGATGAAGTAACAGCAGGACAAATGAGATTGGTTCATGGTATCTATCTAACAGTTTCAGTGCTCATGCCCCTGAGCAGCAACCTTGCCTGAGAAAGCGACCTCTGCACAAGCATCAGGGACTTTGTCAAATTTAATGAAAGTACTGTATTCAAGAGATGTCTGGACAGGCTGGAGGGAGATAAGAGCAGAGCAGCAAGAACTATAGCAAAGTTTAAGAGATGGAAACTCTCTGGCTTGCTTAGGCTGATAAATACTTCAGTATTTAGGTGGCTGTCTTAAAAAGTAATGAGGACCGAAGCTTTTTTTCTAGCTCCAGTGGATGTCTGGCCAAAACTTACATGACCATTACACAAGATTTGAACATAGGAAAAACTTCATACCAAGACAACAGAGCACTGGAAAAGGCTCCCCATTTGAGGTTTTGGTAAATTAGAAAAATATTTCTGTGCTGCCATCGTCATGTACATGGTTCTACCCTGTTTTCATTGGTGTGAATGAGTTTGACAGTGGCTCATGTCAGGACCTTTGTGGCATGAAATGTCTTTGCAGAGGAGGAATGATAGTGACCCTGGTGCACTTTTATACACTCTAATGCATTTGTACCAAACACTGCAAGTGGAAGCCATGGAGCTGCCTGCGCTGTGCAAGTCCTTACACCTCTTCCCTTGCAGGGGTCTGAAGTTGCCTCTTCTTTGTCCCAGTAACGTCACTCATATCTGAGTGTTTTTTCAATCCTATTTGTTGACAGTCTTGTTAGATGATTTTACTGTGATATTTAATGTTCCCATTTATGAGCAGTCCTCCTTTCTGGTAACATTAACAACCATAAGCCCTTCATTTAAACTCTCCTTTAAACTCTTAATTCTTGGAAGCCAAAGTAGTGCAGCATGGAAACACCTCTCTGGTCAATTGTCTCCCAGAATGCTGAGCTGTAAGATCCATGGGTGTATGCTAATGTCACCTCAGTGTGCTGTCAGATCATATGGCATGATAAACTTACTCTGTCACAGTTTTTACACTCTATGCCAGCTGTATGAGGAGATGTGATACCCGTAAGAACAATACACAAAGAAATCCTGTGTAGTCTGGCATTAACTCTGCTTAGATGACCATGGATCTTCAGAATAGCCTGGACTGATCTAAGCTGACAGAGCAAGCTTGTGGAAGTTTTGCATAGCCCAGGTATTTTAGATCTATATTCCAAGTATGCTTGCCTTGTCGAGTTGTATTAGCAAATTGTTGCCTGACTTGTCCTGTATGGAGTGTAATTCTTACTCTTCCATTTAAGTGAGCTGAAACTGTTATTTCAACAGGTAAGTACACGGATTCTGTTTACTAAGTAGACATTGGTCATTTTAAAAAAGGTTGTTTCTTGAGGTTTCAATGTACCCCTCTTCAACATACTTTGCTCTACAGCATCCTTGTTACATATTACAGGATTTATTTTGATAGGGCTCTTCCCTATTTGCTTTTGATTTAAGATCTAGGCAACTGTCCAGATTACACAGCCAAACAGTTTGTAATAAGTATAAGTAACTCTGTCAATCAATTGTACTAAGCTCACAGTCTAAGAGTAAGAAGTTATTTACATCTAAATTGCAGCCAGCATCTGAAATAAATCACCTAGGGACACAGATGTATTTGCATAAATGTACACAGATCATAGTGATAATAATGTGAATAACATTTTTTTGTGAGCTAATCACAGACTCTTTTGCAATCCCTCCTAAGCATAGGAGTGCTACACACTTGTGAGGTGGGCAATTATTAAAATTCCATTTTAGAGAGCAAAACACTGAAACAACATGATTAGGGACTTTCCAGAGGCCATCCCTGACATTTCTTACTTGCTTGGCAGTAAAATCAAATTTAATTACTTCCATTCCTGTACTTTATCTACAAACTCATTTTCTTTTTTCTTTTTTATACTTTTGTCTGGTGTTACCTGTTATACCTAATATCTTTTTACATTCAGGCAGACCCTTACCAAGTGCTCCCACTGATGGATAACTTTTGAAAGATATTTTCTATCTTACTAAGAAAATGTGAGAAAAAACCCAAACATCTTCTACACAAGGAGAAATAAATACATTCACCTGCTTCTGCTGTTTCCCAAACTTTGTTTTGACAAGCCAGATATGTATTAATATTAGCTAGGCACCACACTCGCTTCCATCTTAATGCCAAGTGCTGAAGCTGGGTGTTGAAACTGGCTCACCCTACTTGAAACATTGTCTTGGCACCTGTTATAAACTCTTTTGGGAAATCTGTCAAGAAAACACAGATTTGAAACACCAAACGTAGAAAAAGAAAAGTACTTGTGGCAAAAAGTAGTCAGCTCCACGTGTGGTCAGGGAGTGCATCTTTTGTTACACCTCTGTCATCTCGGACAAACAACTCCAGCTCTGCTGGATGTGGTCATGCCCTGACTCATGGGAGGGGAAACTCACACAAAGTTCACCTGCAGAGACCTGAAGACACAGCCTTGGCTGCAGGTGCATGGCTCACAGTCCCAGCAACACAGGTGTGAGCATCCAGGGGACATGGAGCTCCCCACTGTGACCCCTTGTTCCTTGGCTTTGTGTCCCCATACACAAGGTGGAGTGAGCAGCCTCCAAGGTCAAGCAGCTGGAAACTGCAGCTGGAAATTGCCAAGAACTATGGAGATGCTGAGGAGGATCTCCAAGGATAACACAGACCACCCTGTTGCAGCCAAACCTGGTTCAAGTATGCCTGTAATTCTTCCAACAGATGTGTGTCTGAGCTGTCCTGAAAACCCTTTCCTCTGGAGATCCCGCTTTGTCCTTTGACAGTATATCTGGAGCTTTATTGCCCTTTGCCAAATGTCATGCTTCAGGTCCCTTTCTTGCAGTTCAGACACACCATTTTTATTCATTAGGGATCCAGTGAATAGGTTCTTCTGTCTGCAGTCTTGTGTATATTTGAAATCTGACACAGTGTCTCCCCTCAATCTTGTCTAGATGGAGCTCCCCATATAATTTTCTCTGTGTAAATTATAGCTCCCAGAGTTATGGCGATTCTTGCTCATTTTTATTCCAGGCACCTTGTTATTCCTCTGTGTAACTCTTGCTCTAAAACCAGATGGAATATCCAAAAAAGCACAAGTGAATAGAATAAAAATATTTTATTTTTTTAAGAAAAATGCTGTGACACATCACTCCAGGACTGCTATTTGTATTATCTTGTAGCTCTCTTTTCTGAGAAGGAAGCAATTTCTTTTCATTATCGTATGTCCTGAAGCAAGATCTTGTGAGGTAACGAAAAAAGCTGAACAAATGTGGTGTAAAGAATTTAAAATAGTTAATAAGTGAATATGTACCTATCTTTGAATTTCATTGCTTTTATTAGTTTATCATAACAGTGTTGTGATAATTAAAAGTATTTCCTGTTTCCATAGGAATGACACCGGGGTTTATGTGTCCCCAGGGGCAGCTATTTCTACTTTAGCAGGAGATATTTTTATGATCTTCTTGGAAAACACTTTCATTATTCTTGACTTCTCATCTCCCAGCTCATCTATTTTGATGCTGGAAAAAATACAGCAGCGTGTATTTAGGTAGAGTATAGAGGTAGGACCATCTTCCTCAACAAAGTTATCTTTCATTTCTTTACTTCACTAATTGTGTGTGTCTCTTCAGAAACTGTCTCTGGTATTTCAGTGGCATATCTTTTGTCATTCAAAATAGCTGTGCTATTTTGCACAGAAAGCAGAAAGAGGGCAGTGATGAAAACTGGGCAGATATGAAAAACTCTAATACAGAGATCAATTCCTACTAGGATAAATTCCCTCTCTGAAGTTGATAGACGTGCAGTAGTGACCATGGTAAATGTCTCTGCTCATAGCAGTTGTGGGAGACTCATTTAGTTACTGCACCCAATTATCAGACACTTTCTCTATGAGCCACATGAAATGTGGGACTGTTGTGGGATTTAGTGGAAGTTACAAGGCATTTCTGTATCCCAGGAAGGTTCTTCATGTGTTCAGGCCTCACAAATCTTCTCAGGCTTAGCACATGCAGTAACATTTCTTTTGATTTGGACCTTCTTCAGGCAGTTGGGAGGATTCAGACTAGACCTATGTGTTGACATTAGACCAGTTTTCCCATGATATATGTGGCAGATTCCTTTATTTTCACTCAAATTCTCTTCCGTGGCCAAGCTGGTGTCTTCTAGCATGAAAGGCATATGCTACAATGAGAACACCAGCTTGAAAAGATTGTGAGTGAGAATGAAGACAAGAATCATTAGTAAAGAACATTACACCAAAAAGAAAAACCACTACAAAAAACTTGGCTGTGCTGTGGAAATTTGAAACGATTAAAAAGTGATATGTGTCATTTTTTTTTTCTTCTAACTACATGCAGCATGTGTTTCCCATGTCTCATATTACAAGCAAATGTGAACTGAGGGTTTATGGTAATACCACCTAGGAAGTATGATATCATTTTCCCCACAGGTGGTAAGTCAGTTTTCCAAGGTGTGTTTACACGGAGCATTTAGAGCACTAGCACACACACAAGATACTTAAGCAATATCTGTAATTACGGAAGGGTTTGAGGAATAAACACTGTCTAGCTGGGTATGAGTGGTAAAACACCTTATGGCAAAAAAAAATATGATGTCATTCATATTATTTTGATAAATACTTGTTAGGGCATGATTTTGACTGAAGTTAAATGAAGCTGATAATGTGGTTTATAAGTGTGCAGCACACAGAGCTTACGTAATCAGACTAGTTGTTAATAAGATAAATAGTCTGATAGTGTGGAAGGAAATTTGCTTATATTTTGACATTTATAAATCCTGTATTTCAGGATGCTGGTCTGTTTTTATCTAAGTTGTAAACCACAAATATAAATTATACAAGATTACAATAGGAGAAGTGACAAAAAATACCATCAGTCACATACCCAGCTTCATACATTTATTTTCCTTTTGGGTCACCAGAGGGCTGAACACCGAAGACTTGAACATAATTAAAGTATTAGCTTCCTTTTATATTTTTTTGTTTGTGTTTATTGAAATAATTTCACAAAGTTACACAGTCTGGAAATGGCTCTTGACAGCAAAGTCTGTTTGCTATTTGTTATCTTTTACGTTGGAAACACATATATAAAATGTGTGCTTAGAAGGCATTAAATGGTGTAAAAGCATCTCTCTGTGTATTGCTTTGGTTCCAATGCCTTTCTCCAGGACAGATTCACAGGTGTCTTTCTCTAGGACCTGGGATATTTTTGTCAGGAAATGGTACAGAAGAGGAAGACTCTTATGTCCTAGTGCCATTGCAGTGCTGGTCTCTTACTTTGTTTTTCATTATTGGGTTTTCACAGTCTGATCCCATTCAAGTGGCTTAGCAGATGTGCTTGACCACCTATAGCCTTTTTGGACTGTTTTCCTTCCTGGCTTTTCAAGCTCAGCTATTCATGAAATCTGAACTATGTGTTGATCTCTGAGGCTGTTCCAACTTCTCTTAATGCAACAATTATTTAAAAGAAGTAGGCAGCAGTTCTAAAAAATATTTGTCCACATTTCTCTTGGATGCTTTCCTTTCATAAGCAGATGAGAAGAGTGTCTGGTTTTAGCTAGCTTCCTGGGGAGGCAAGGCAAGCAAAATACTTGCTGTCTGCAACATATGTGCGTGTCTTAATGACCCACAAACAGCTTTTGAACTCACTGGCCTCTGAACTAAAGGGACTGAGTTCCCCAGTGTCCTGGACATTCCTATAAACTTCAGTCAAAGTGAATGGAAGAGAGATGTATCATCAGAGGTTTGCTGAAGGGCAGACTTCATCAAAAGTTCATCCTTTAATAGACAATTCAGCTACAGGACTAAGCCACAGGGACAGGCTTAGCTCATTAGTTTCATGGATCACAGCATAGTGAGTAGCCTACATCCCTTGGCCAGGAGTAAGGTGGTACTCTTGTGTATGCTAAAGTCTTGAATTCTATGAAATACCTTATCAGAGCATATTTCTCTTGACTTCGACCACAGTCTCTGGATAAATTTATTTTCTGGTTATTTTATGCATTATGGAGCCCCACAGGGCTTGATACTGCACCTACTTTTTATGCATATATATTGTTTCTCAGTCCAGCTTTTCACTAAAGAGATATGAAGCATTTCTACATTAATCATCCTTCAGCACTCCTTCTTTCATGATGTGTCTGTGTTCTTCTATGCTGCAGATAGAACACTGATAACACACAGGTTTCTGATAAAAAAAAAGTACTGAGCAAACCCAAAATGATATTTTGCCAATTTTGTTATGTGACAGCATTTACAGCTTCTATTTATAAACTCTTTTCAATGTGTAGCACTGTAATATTATTGATCTTTTTTTTTCCTTCTTCTCGTCACCACAGAGAAGTCTGTGACTGTCAGTCAAGTCTTCAGACATGTCTCTTTCCAGTGGCAGCATCAGGCCCAATTGGATCCCCAAAGGGCTGAAGGTGGCAAGTCTCCTCTGAACCTCAAGCCCTTCCAGTGGTGTGTGGGGGCTGCACCAGAGCTGCTGAAGCACCCAGAACCAGAAAGGGCTGGCCTGGGGATGGACAAGGCACGCAGCGGGTATGCCCACCTCAGCATGCCAGTAAGAGTTGGTATTGCCATGAGACTTTGGGCAGTGAGCGTGCCTTGCAGCCGTGCAGGCGCAGGCTGCTTCCTGGGATCATTTGAGCCTTTTCTAAGCTATTTAGTCTGCATATTTTGGATACCATGAATATACATACTCAGGGCTTGGGCCATTGGCTTGGATTCCCAAGGCAAGTGGTTTACCCAAAGTCTGCCGCAGTCAGCCCCGTCTGTTTTGCTCATGGCCTTAGATAGTCAATCCTAGCTCATAATTTTCACAGTTGATACAACTTGCTTGTTGCTGGAGCAGTAACAAACTCATATACAGCTATTAGGGAGAGGTGTACTTCCAGACCTCTTGCTCTCAGTCTTTTTGATCACCAAGTGTGATAAAGTCAGTAGGGATCCCAATCTAGATGCATTCAGCTCATCTGCATTTCTTTATGAGAAAACTATGTATTTCTGCCCTTACTCTCTTATTACATCTTCAGAAGTAGCTGAATTGTTTCTAGTTTCAGATGAAGCATTTGGTTTTTACATTATAAAACAATGTAAGAGAGCTGTCCAAGTCATTGATGTTGCTCAAAGGGATGGAGTGGCTCTGAGAGGAAAGACAAAGTAGCATGAGCTGTGGAGAATCCAAGTATTTCAGTTTTTGCAATTTGTCCTCTTTAAAAATTACATGCATTGCATGAGTGAGACATTTGGGTCCTCTTTCCTGCAAATGTTTTAGAGAATAGGATTTTCACTTGTACTGAGTTTTATTATAGGTAGTAGACCCATTCATGGCAGTTTTCAGTTCTTCTGTAATTTCATATCTGTAATATGGTAAATAAGTTTTTGCTGTGAAAAGTATTAAGCAAACAATGACATTTGAAATCTGAGTCTCTGCTTTCACTAGAACAAGGCTTGTATTTTCCTTAGGCCAGTGCAATTATTATTCCTTTTAGGAAACACATTTCTTAGATGGATTTGAAATCGTAATGCTGAAACCTAACAATAACTGAAGAAATGTGCTTGAAAGATAATGATTTGCACAACTCTGCAACATTTGCCTTCAGCAATGCTTTAGAAGAGGAGTAAAGTTTCTAACTTGAAAGGAAAGAAGGCAGCATTGGATTTAGAAGCATCTTAAGGTGACTTAAATGAATTACTCATGTTTCACCCATTGACATCTGAGGTGGGAGCTGCTTTTATTAGTGACTGACAGCACAGAGTTACCCAGGAAAGCACCTAATAGTCTAATTTACTCATTGCCTTCCTAAACCTGACAACCAAGAAGCCTATAAGCAAACTATTTTCTAATGATGCCTCAGGCTGATGCATAAAATACGCTTTCTTTCTCTGGAACATGCTTGGTCCAGCAATTTGATCTCTGTGGCTTCAGATATCCTCACCAGGCATGATATGTCAGTCCCCTTCTGACTGTAAAGGTAGCAAACCTTTCCCAGCTCCCCCTTCTTGCATATGAAGAGTAGAAAGGGGCTGCTTCTGCTTCCTTCAATGAATCCCAGCTTCCACAGAGAATTAAAAGATTGGAGCTTATTCATTTGGGATGGCATAAGCAAAAGGGAATGTGTAAAATTCCACAACATAGTAAAGCATTTAGAGCAGTTGGATGTGTTGTTTTTATCACCTTTCTCACAACACAGGAGTAAGAGAGATGAAATATGAGTGAATTCCAAATAGATTAAAGGAAATGCATTTTATGTAATGTACAGCTGAAGGTTGAGACTCATTGCCAAGAAATAGCAATTAGACTCCAGAGTCAGCAAGACTGGGAAGAGGACTGAATACTTCTATGAGTAGTGGGAGTGCTCGGAAGTACTTTGAAAAGGCTTGAAAACAGGTTTAGAAGGGATATAAAACATGAGATGGTTGTGAAATTTTCACAAATCAACCCCCTCAGTGCTAAACATACAACTTCAATGCTCTTCATTGTTTGATCTTTTGAGCCTGTAGGTAAACATGCCTATCAAACCTCACTGGTGTTAAGCAACATATTAATTTGCCTCTGTGTTGAGAGTGTGCCTAGCTGGTATGGGGTGCAGCAGTTATATGGACAACACTTTGTCAGTGTCTAATCTGGGTTTCTTTCCAGTCTTTGGGTTTTCAGTGTCTTCTCCGAGGGATAATTCAGCCTGTCCATTTTCTTCAAGATTTTAGACAGGTGGGAGAGCCTGTTTCCCTGCAGGAAATGTTTCCTTGGGGGATTTATTTGAGCAATTCCTGAATACTTGTAACATCAAGTAAGTTTTGAACAGAGTAGAATTTTTGTGAGTGGTCATCATTGCTATGCTAGTTGTTCTCCACATCTAAGTGCTCCTCATAGCTCTTTAGTGAAATGCTGGACTGAGAAACAATAGATACACATTAAAAGTAGGTACTTCAAAAAGGAGGGTTTTGATACTTGTTAGATCACAGAATTACAGAATATTCTGAGTTGAACAGGACCATTAGGATCATCAAAGTTCAACTCCCGGCCCTGCACAGGACAGCCCTAAGAATGATACTCTATCTCCTGTGGTCATTACAGAGCAGGAGATTTACTGTTACGTTATTTTGTTCCTATAAAGATGTCAGCCTGCAAGGTTCTTTCTCCATGTTCTTCTCCCTCTGGGCAATTGCCTGGTCACTGTAGCTTTCCAGCAATTTTTGTCTCCTCAGGGCATGCCTCTTTAGAATGCATGGTTGTGTCAGGAGGCTAAATAGGAATCTACAGGTAAGGTGAAGTTCTCAGAGGAGAGGAAGGACCTGGCTGTTGTCCCCATGTCCCTCTGGTAAGACAAGAGGGAAGAGCTGAGAGATGTAGACCCACAGCTGTATCATCTGTGTCACCCACATTGTGAAAACTAGACCCACAAGCCAGAAAAGAAGAGAAAACCTTGCTTTGTCACATGAGAAAAGCTACTTAGCGAATGAAGTATTTCAGCCTATCTTCTCATTTATTCTAAAAACTGCTTTATTTCTTTTTAACATTAGCCATCAAACCAAATGCTTGAAGTTTTTAGAGAGCACAGTTACTTTTTGCTTTGTAAATAAGAGACTAACTTATGCAACTATAGTTGTCTTTGTGATCTGCGTTTTGATGCAATGGAAAAGTGATGACAGGTGTTGTCATGAAGTAATTAATTCTTTCAGCATAACTATCCGGGCTCTCAGATGATTTATTCAATTTAAAATATTTGGCAAAAAATGGAATCTACTTAATCTGTTTAAACAACGGGAGAAAATTATTAAACTAAATTTTCCATGCCACCTACCTGGGGGATGTGGGTTGGAAAGCAGCACCATCACCATTACAGTGAGCAGTGCAGAAGGGAGGGATTTTCTGAGTGAGAAGAATGTCAGTCCTTCTTTTAGGTCAACACCAAAATCATAGAATTATAGAATTGTTTAGGTTGGAAAAGACCTCTAAGGTTTCTGAGTTCAACCTTTAACCCATCACTGCCACCATTAAACCATGTCTCTAAGTGCCACATCTACGCATCTTTTAAACACCTCAAGGGATGGTGACTTGACTGCTTCCCTGGATGACACATTTCAATGCATAGCCACTCTTTCTGTGAATCAATTTGTCTCATACCCAATCTAAATCTCTCCTGGAGAAACTTGAGTCCATTTCCTCTTTTCCTATCATAGTTACTTGGAGAAGAGATCAAGCCCCACCTCCTTTCAGGTAGTTGTAGAGAGCAATAAGGTCTCCCCAGAGGCTCCTTTTCTCCAGCCTAAACAAGCCCAGCTCCCTGAGCCACTCCTCATAAGCCATGTGGTCCAGTCCCTTCACCTGCTCTGTTGTCCTTCTGGACACACTTCAGCACCTCAGTGTCTTTCTTGTAGTGAGGGGCCCAGAACTGAACACAGCACTTGAGGTGGGGCCTCACTGATGCTGAGTACAGGGGGACAATCACTGCCCTGGTCCTGCTGGCCACACTATTGCTGTTACTGGCCAGGATGCCCTTGGCCTTCTTGGCCACCTGGACACACACTGCTGACTCATATTCATCTGGCTGTCAACCAGCACCACCAGATTATTTTCTGCTGGGCAGCCCAACAATTGTCCTTGTTGAACCCCATACAGTTGGCATCAGTCAATTGATTCTGCCTGTCCAAGCCACTCTGCAGAGCCTTCCCAACCTCCAGCAGATCAACACTCCTGCCCAGCTTGGTGTTGCCTGCAAACTTACTGAGAGTTCACTTGATCCCCTCATCCAGGTTGTTGATAAAGGTATTGAACAGGACTGGCCCCAACACTGAGCCCTGGGGAACGCCACTTGTGACTGGCCACCAGCTGGATTGAAATCTGTTCACCACCACTCTCTGGGCCCAGCCATCCAGCGAGATTTTCGCCCAGCAAACAGTGCACCTGTCCAAGTCATTAGCTGCCAGGAGAATGCAGGGGGAGATGGTGGCAAAGGCTTTACTAAAGCCTAGGTACACAACATCCTGTCCTGATTTTGCCTGAGATAGGGTAAATTTTCCTGATAGCTAGTACAGTGCTGTGTTTTGTATTTAGCATGAGAATAATGTTGATAACACAGTGATGTTTCAGTTGTTACTAAGTAGTGCTTAACTCTAACTCAAAAGACTTTTCAGTTTCCCATGCTCTGCCAGTGAGGAGGTGCACAAGGGAGCATAGTCAGGAAAGCTGAACTGACCTGGCAAAAGGGATATTCCATGCCATAGAACATCATGCCTGGTATATAAATGGTGTTACTTGGAATTGGGCTGATGGCAGCTTAGGGATAGGTTAAGCATCCGTCAGAGGATGTGATTTTGCCTCAGTCAAAGGGTGGTGTGTAATTGCATTTTGCATTGCTTGGGTTTTTGAGTTTTATTCCTTTCTCTCTTTTTATTATCTTCCTTTTCATTACTGTTATTGATAGTATTAGTGTATTTTACTTTATTTCAATTATTAAACTGTTCTTAGCACATGGGTTTTTACTTTTTCTCTGATTCTACTGCCCATCCCATTGGGGTGGGGGAAGTGAACCAGTGGCTCTGTGGTACTTGGTTGCCAGCTGGGGTTAAACCATGACACATCCACAGGGTTTGTGGATCCATCATTGTTCCTGTTCTTGTTGTTGGTTTTTGCTGCATTAGAACAGATTACAGCATTAAAAACAAAGGTCTTCATTCCCCCTATCCATTACTTTGTTCTCATGAGAAGAAACCCGTGTCTGCCAGTTATAATAAACTGATGTACCAGATTACAGTGAAGTTAATTGGAACTGACAGCATAATAGGAGCAAAGGCAGCTAAAGCTGCAATAAATTTGTTTGTTTATAGATGGGATTTTGCAACAAAGAAAGTGTTCTATAAATCAAAGAGATCTCTCACCACACTTACCTTACAGAGGAGTAATAACTAATAAAGAGAAAACAGAACTGCTCTGAAAAGGCCATTTATCTACATTTCTTTTAAAATCATTGATCTATGAGCATTTTGTTTATTTCTGTCAATGCAGCATTGCCACTCTTTAATTCTGTCCCACAGTTCTGTAATATTTTTTCTACATCCTGATGACATATGAATGCCAGTTTCTTCAATTTCCTTTTGCTTTTAGTAAGTTTCAGGCTTTCTCTGGTTTCAGAAAAAACCTGGGCTATCAAACCAGGAGTCAAATGCACTTTCTAGGTTCTATTATGTATATAAAAATATCATAAAATTCAAATAATTATTGCAACTCGGGTCCAACTCATGTTTTTTCATTTGGCTTGGTAGTTTTGTTATTGTTTGTAAGTCCTGACAAGATAGATCCTGTCAGGATGGGATCCATGCTGTCCTCTCCACATATGGCCCAGTCTTGACCTCTAATTTGCTACTTGATCATAAGAATGGTACAGTAATTAGCATCTTTTGGTCACTGTTACTGTGCTAACTACCTTTGCACTCTTCTTAGTGAAGCATTTGGGACATGAGCAGTTTTGGATATACATTTAGAAAGCACTACCAAGAATTTTCATATCATTTTCTTTGCTACTTCCAGAAAATGCATGTTTTCCTTTTTGATGGATAGAACATGAGTACAGGCTTCACACATAATTGTGTTTTACCCTTCTCTAAATTCTACTGGTATTGGTTAATAATATTTTAAATTATTTTAACAACAAAAATTTGCAAAATGCATACAGCAGAAAGCAATATTTTTCTCCCTGATGAGTTAAGAAATATGGTGCTGTTTTAATGCAACATTAATAACAGAATGGTACAGTACTCTCAGTGTTCTAGACTGTAGATCAGTAATCTGCAATTTGATCATAAGAAAGTTATCATATATTGCCTGCTGCTACTGCACCCATCACCTTGGCTAACCATTTTACCAAAAACCAAAGGATTATGCATCTTGATAACATGCAATACACAGAAGGCAGCATGGCAGAGCTGAGAAACACTGCTGACAGAGTACCACAGTTCAGCAATTTGTAAAGTATAAGAACTGGAATAGGGAAGGGCCTTTTTAAAAATATTTTTACAACAAAAAAGGCCAAACATTCAATTTAAAGCCCGTAAAAAAATTGAAAATAAGGTTCAGCCTTAGATTAAGTTGTTTGGTTTTATTGCTCCTACGGTCAGGCTGCACCAGAGCATTCTCCTGCTGGTAGTCAGCTTTGCTGGATCTTTTCCTGTCATGGCATTCACCCCTCCGTTTTAAACCACAGCAATGTAATATCTGAGGTTGAATTTTGTCGGGGTAAATTGTATCCATTTTCTCTTGCATCATGCATTCCCATTTTCTTACCATCTTTGTGGCTCTTCTCTGTCTGTCTCAGATGGAATTCATCTTTCCTAAACACACAGGCAGCAAGAACTTTATACACCATTGTAACTGAGATTCTACTCAGTTGTGACATAGTGATAATGTTGCGGCTGCTGCAAACACACTTATTTTTCATCTGCAGGTAATAATGGGCAATACCTCATCACATTCAGGTAATGCAGTGTAGCTGACAGGATCCAGCATAACATGTACCTACGTTACAGGGTGCAGTCATCATCTCTAAGAATCGCGATCAATAACCCACCTAGCCTTTTTCAATGAATTTTAATTTGATGGCTAAGATTTGTAGTTAAGGATTGGATAAGCGCTGTGCCCATGGGCTTGGTAGCTGCCAGGCCAGATGGGCTGGGATGAGGCTTGGGCTGTGCCTCGCTGAAAATCAAAAGCACTATTTCCTCTGGAAGCTCATTCTTAAGTTTACCTCAGGTTAGCATATTACATTTTTATTGCTCTGGTGTTTTGTGCCTTTTAAAAATCTCCATTGGAGGGAGCCTGTTAAAACCTGCCAGCAGCTCTTTCTCCTTGGCAGCTCCTGAGCCTCTGGTGCTCTCGGCTGGCTGCTTTGAGACTTTGTAGTGTATGCAACCTGTCCTGGCTTTGCTGTAACTCTGACAGCAAAGTGACACTTTCAAAAACACGTTAAAATATTTTTTTCAAAATTCTAAATACCTGCATGAAAAGAAAAGGTTTTCTATAAAAAGCCTGACAGTGGCAAGGTTTGATGATCTTCAGGAGCAAGGCTCATGGTTGTGGAGTATCCCCAGATGTGGCTTGTGGCCACTCTGCACCATGGAGTGCTGGCTGCAGCCTCTACCTCCCACAAAATATCTCCCTTTCCTCCTTCCAGGCCTCTTTCAGTTAAAATCACTTGGTTTTGCTGCCACAAGTTGAGCTCATGGAGACTGAAGGGGACAGAAGGGCCCTCAGAAGCCAGGAGGTGGCAGCCCAGACAAGGGAGGGCGGAAACATCTAGTCCCCACGCAGCTACATCGCTCCGGGATGTCTGTCCGCAGCCAAATGTTGCCACATGCCAACGCTGTTGGGAGTCTCTTATCTTCATTCATTCAGGGCCTGCCCTCTCTTTCTTGAAACTGTGAGGTTTGAAATGAAACATCATGTTCTTTATAAATAATATTAATTGGCAGCAAGCTCGTTGAATGTGGTGTTTTGCATACAAATTAAAACCTGCTATATCGAACCTGAGGCAGTCCTGAAGCAGATCCACTGTTGCAAAGGGATTTAAATTTTGTGCCACTTTACATGAATTGGTTTCAAACTGGATTACAAGGGTGCTGCCTTTCTTCAGGGTAGACCCCTCTCAGGCTCTTTGTAAGGGTAGCTGTCCCACAGCCAACACTGAATCTGTATCCTCCATCCAACAAGGTGTTGTGGCTATAGCGCTAATAAGAATCACTTAACTGTGCTTGCAGCAAGAAACTCTGAAGAGCGTGTCCTATCACTAGTTGCCTCCAGGCTCTGTCCGTGCTCTTACCTCCCCAGTTACATAAAATATATTATATCTGTTGGCTATGGAAGCTTAATTATGTACCTTACCATAAGCACTTTGTGTTGGTGTTTCATCCCACTGACTTCAGTGAGATTACTTCTGTGTGTATATCCATCTATACAAAAATATTTGCAGAAGTCTAATCCACTCTTGGCTTCCACCTTTTCTTTTTCTTTTTCCTGTGTCTTTGTCAGTGAACCATAAAGTCACCACCACCATTTCAACCACAGCAGAAATAGCATCACTTTAATAAAGTCAGTGAAATAGGTGCTGGAACAAATTTTTTAAAAGTATGATGTCTGCTGCATAGGAGGGGAGAGAACTTGGGAACTTGAACAATTAAGAAAGATAATGAAAGCTACAATTCAATTTATTTTGCAAGTGTTTTACTCTTTGGAACAAAACTTTATTCAATTTTATTTCATGTAACAGAGAGATATCAATTTATCATTGGAATCTGTAGAAATGTGAGATAATGCTAGAAGCAGTTGGTATTCCTTGAAGCTTTTCCAAATGGGACTTCAAGTTAATCTGGAAAAAGAGAATATTTATACAAAACAAGTCTGTAAGTGCTTTTTGCATGAGGGCTTACACTGTCCTCATGTTGGTTCAGTGTGAGGCAACCTGTCCCTGTTGGCACTTTGCAGCCACAGTTTGTAATGTCTTGTCAGAAGATGCTTCATTATACCTGATTCAAAATGCACTGAATGCAGGAGTCTTTACAGTGATTTCAGTTCTATTTAGATTTGCTCTTAGACTACAAGTTAAAACAACATAGATTAAAGAAATCCTGTTGAGCCAGCTTAACAAACAGACCTTTGGAAGTGAAGTGCTAGTGAGAAGAGCTGAGGGAAAAGCCATGGCTTGTATTGGTTTTGAGGACAAATCCTCCTGACCCACTTCTCTGAAAGTGAGCAGTAAGTGAGCCCACCCTGCCTGCTCAGCACTGCCCTCTCCCCATCCCACCAGTGAGCCTGAGCTACTCCAGCCCAGCCTGGAACCACACATGGCTACATGGGCAAAGGCTTTGGCACCTTGTCCCAGGGAACTGCAGGCAGTATTTCACTCTCACTAACCTAATTGAAATTGGAAGAGGTTTGAGTTCCTCATGTCCTTGTTCCTCTTCTCACCTGGATGCCAAAGCCTGTCTGCATGTGGCAGAGACTGCCTCAGCCCGAGCAGCGGGGGCACCCACATGCACTTTCTGAGTCTCTTGATTTGAGTATCTGTTCTTTGTCTACTAAAGGTAAATGGAGGATATAAGCTGAAAGTGTGAAGCTTACATAGCTGCTTTTCTGCAGGTTTCCCTTCTGCTATCTCCCTTTGCAGATAAATCCCTTTATAAACAGAGAGCAGGAAAAAAACAACATATCAGCATCTACTGATTAGGCATGAAGCACCTTTCCAGCTTAGAAAACACAGTTATTGGAATACAAGCTTAGTCAGACATGGAGAGAAAAGTAAATACTTGGTAAAAGAGATGTAATTTTTAAAACCTCTCTCTCAATATCGGTTGATTTCCAAAACAAAACCTTAAAAAGATCCAATCAAATACAACGTGAAAGAAAGTGCAAGAAATGTTATTAATGAGATTGTATCTGCTGAAATTGGCCAGGTACTTACACAAATTGCTGAAAGAAATTTGATGCTTAATTCTTTCAGACAATTTGGATGTTGCCAGAGGTGGTGTTCCACCTGCCTACAGGACACTATCTGCAATTTTACATCTTAAAAAAAAGTTTTAAAATTTATATTAATCATCTCATTTACAAGCTACTGGTACTGTACATGTTGCTGCAGATTAAATGACTCATTGGCTGTGTTTCAAATAGTAGAAAACAAGGCTCTGGTCCCACATTTTCCCTTTCTGTCACGCTGATTAGACTGTTATTTGCATTCTTTTTATCTCATCTGGAGCCCTCAGCAGAAGGGATTGTTTAGCTCAGGAAGATTAAAATCGGTCTGATGATAATCTGATGGAAATGTATCTGTTTTCATGCTGGCATTTTAGCATGCACCAGGTCTCCATTAGGTTTATGGGGGCACACACATTGCTGTGGCAGTAGGTCGGATAGCCAGAAATGATAGGTCATGGTCACACTGTTATCCGGAACTGAATTGCATAGACTTGCTAGGAGGGGTAAGTCTTGCGTTTCCTGTGGGTACCTCAGGGTAAGACCATTCGACCACTGAATAGTAGCTTATATGCTACTACTTCAGCCCTGGCTTCAGCCTTGGTATCTTCTTCATTTGTTGATCTCCTAAGGGAGGAAAGATACTTCTAGGGTTAAACAGCTAAAGAGGTGTATCCAGATGTGAGGCAGGTTCTCCTTCACTTCATGCATTGTGCGTGGTTCCCTGTTTGCAAACAAGGACATTCCCAGGGCAAAGGGGTTGATATGTGGGCAGGGTCCCTTCTAACCATTGTGACAGGGCTTATGGTGACCAGATTGTTTCTCTCCACTTTCTTGTTCCGTACTGACAAATCTAGACTACCACCTGCTGAAGGAAGTGTCTCTTCATATTGTGAGGACTTTCCTTTCTGATTAAAATCAGACCTCTGGGCCAGTGGGGTATTGATCTGCAGACTGATAGATGCTCTAGGAATTTGTTAGTCCATTCTTGAATGATTATTTTCTCATATAGATGGAAACAAGACTAGCTGTGCAAGACATAAAAAATGACACAGAATCTGCAGGAAATAGATAACCTTCTGGGTGGCATCTGGGGGAAGAGATCCAGGACATGGTTTAGATGCCTCTAAAAACCCATGTTTAAGCTCCTACATTGAGATCTAGACTATGTGTGCTCCCCCTGCAAAACACCCTACAGCAAAGTAATTAATCTATGAAGGGCATAGGAGTGCTAATAATTACCCATAAATGCTGCTTTTGTTTATCTTACAGAGCATAAAGTCAGGTTTCTGACAGCAGTTGTTGTTCTTCCTGATGATCTTACTTGCTTTACATTTTTTTACGTTTGTGTAAGTCTTTGTATCACTAAGCACATATCTGCGTCTTGAGGTCAATGCTTTGTGGAGTTAGAACCATGCAGTATTTGTGTGCCCTTGCAGATGGAGATGGCTGGCAGCGTGCGAGGCTATGCCAGGCTCCTGGAAGCAAAGCTGCCTTTTTTGCGTCTCTGGGACTTTCCAGGAGACAGAGAGAAAGGACTTCTTACAAATTAGTTGCTTCCCAAGTAATTGGAATGAATGAACTGGTTATTGACAACTTGTCATTAAACTATCACTGAAAGCACTAAATTGTATTGTTTAATCTGGGTTTGCAGGACAGTCACCATGATGCTGTGAATCATCAATCTGAGATGTATCAGTTCAAATAAACAAAAGAAATATTGCTGTCGTAGCTGCCTAATACATTACTCTCTGCTTTTACTGCAAGTCCTATGAGGAGGCTTTCTGTGAAGACTTTTTAAGAGAGAAAACCAGGACCTGATTAGAATATTTGAATTAAATTTACTCTCCTTCTAGATGTTTGTGCTTCTGTCAGTTCCAAAAGTTAATATGTGGTATCACAAAGTATAGGAAAGAACATCCACAGCAAAAGCTTTGTGTTTCATGAACGGTTTGTGTGTGCTACTTCAGGATCATAAAACGCACACAAATCTTTAATCTCGTATGCAAATGTGGCCTTTTTGGATGCAAACACTGTCTTCATATATCTTTGCAGAAATTCTATGAAAAGCATTGGCTACTATTTGCATTGATTTCTCCTTGCCCAGGACTGGCTATTTAACCTCTCTTCCTCAACTCACTTTTTTTGTGGTCCAACAATAGATTACTCTTGTCTGTTCTGAATTGCATCAAGTTTGCAATAGGAAAACATAGTGTTTAACCTTTGATAACATTTTTATCTCAGACCGGAAAAGGATTTTACTGTGGTTGAAACTCCCTGTTCAAATGTGAGCTGCTTCTCATTTATGGAACAGCGAAAAGAAAACCATACTGACTCCATGCAAGCACTCAAGTTGTAAAGGTGAAAAACGGGAAAATACAAATAAATTTCACTAAACATGTGATGATTTTGAGTTTAAAGATTATATTTTATAAGATTTGTAAAGAGTACAAAAAGAGTAAAGGGAGAAACATAAAAGTCAGCCTACCTGGGAGAGAGGATCATTCACACAGTTCCAAAGAAACCTCTGTGTGAAAGGGTTGTTATGGAAAGTACCAACAGAAAAGACATTGCTGGTGTCTACTGTAAACTGTAAATATTCCAGGCAGACTAATATTAGCATGTCAGATAGACATCAAGAAGGAAATGAGAGGAATTTTTATCAAACCCACACAACTCGTTGCATCAAACTCACGGCTCTTCCTGGTTATGCGAATACGATACAAGCATTGCTTCCTAACAGACTTTTTTCAGGTTTTACTAATTTTTGTGGGAATCTATGGAAAGGCAGAGGAACCTGTTTAGGCAGTGAGTAGCTGAGAAAGTCTGGAAGGAAGGCTATTGCTTTCCTTACTCAGGCTATTGGGGACCTCATAAATGTTTTGTATTTGCTTTGAAAAGGTTGCTGTTGTGCATGTCAAGTGAGCCAATACACGGTGCTGGAAAAGGAAGGTTAATAGAGGAGAGAATAAACATCATGTTCACTTTACAGGAGACCAAAATGAAGACAGCTGGAACACGAAATGTGATCAGAATACAGCTTTGTACCTCCATGTCTGAAATCAGTCCCTCCCATTCTACTCTATCCTTTCTAACCTTCACTATCACCCTGCCAAGCCTTGGGCTTTTCAGATGATGGTAATCTTTGATGTTTCACTCCCCATTTGCACTGATCACATTCAGGATTTTTTTTGTAATCTCTTGCCTATTTAACTGCTACTTCAGTCTTCCCATCAAAACTTTAGTCCAGGTACTGACTATTCTACATCTGAAATACTGCAGTATCTTCTGCTTAGCCTCCATTTTTCACTTTCTTCACCAAATCATAATTGTCCCTTCATTTCCCTTTGGCCAGACATCCCTGCAACCATGCACATGCACATACCTTTTGGCTCACTCCTGGCCTGCCCTTGTTTTTTGCATCCTATTCAAAAGTTTTGGGTTTACTTGATAAGGTCCTGCAGATAAATACTCTTTAGCATCTCTTCTTACTTCTTCATACTGCATCCATCAGCTACGAGCGCTTCACCAGTTCTCCTTACTCACCCATGTCTTTCATGCAAAGCTCAGAAACCAGCAGCAGCCAGAGAAAGATCTGAATAAGAACTGTGGATATTACCCTCTGGTACCTTAAGTAGCACAATGTTTCAGTCCAACAAATTCTGGATACAGACATGGGAGTTCTTAGAAAAGAAAATAGCATTACAACGTCCTCTTTAAAGAGGTGCTCATTAGTGCAATAAAGACCTAACATGTGAACAAGTGCTGATGAACCTGCTTTATCTCTTTCAAGTGCATAAAACTGTAAGAAATTGTAATAAATACCCATTTACTCATTCAGGCCTAGCAGACTTGAAAAACCGCAAATCTCATTTCCGTGCAACGCCATGCATAGTGTGTTTTATGTGAAGCAATAGACTATGCTATACATCCTGTGTTCATTGAAGGTACAAAACCAGAGCTGATAAGGATTGCCATTAGCCTGCAGATCCACTATTCACTACTACTTTTCAGGTATAATCTCTGTTACACATTCCATCATTAAAATAGTAGAAAAAGTACTTATTCTTGGAAAATGCCCTTTACTGTTCCAAGTGAATGTGATCAACAGCTCAGATAGCCTAATTACAGCCTATGAGACATAATGGGATTTGCATGGTAGAACCCAGGCAATTACATGTTTAAAGGAGAAAATTCACAACATAAAGGTTAATATAAACATATACTGCCTGCAAGTGCAAAGGACACATAAATTGGTGGCTCATTACTGCGGACTGACCCATGGGTAAGAATGTCACCCTGCTCAGAGGCTTTCCCAGGAAGTTTGGCTGCAAAAGTTACAAAAGATAAGGACATGCTTGTGGAATCCGCTAAACTAATGAGAGCTGAAAGTTGTTTGAAATATCCCGATGACCTCACAGATGGGATGCTTATTAAGGTATCTGCATCAGTCTCTTTTTTGTCTAGCAGACAGTTGTAAAACTTTGCTGAGGCGTAGCCAACAGTCCGTGAAGGTGTCTCCATGCTTTCCGACATACTGAGGGCTGAGGTGTTTTTTTTTTATGCTGTTGGGGTTTTTTTGTTGTTTCGTTTTTTGGTAGGTTTTGTTTTGTTTTGTTTTGGTTTGGTTTGGTTTTTTGTTTGTTTGTTTTTTAGTTAATTTCAAAATGAAACTCAACATGCACACCCAATTTTTGTTTGCAGGCATAGTTGTGGAATAGCACAGGCGAGGCAGTCAACTATGATTACTTCATCAACACAGGGTCTGCCCGCTACCTACGTGCCTATCTGCTCGAGTGCGCTGGTCAGGAGCCAACTGCAAATTTAGGTCTTGAAAGTCTGAAGAAAAGCGCTTTATGTGTGAGGGTCCCATGAAGGCTTCGTAATGCAATTAAGCCCCATTTTAACAAAGGGCTAGCCATTTTGCTGAGGCACGACATGAGTAATTAAAATATCATTTTAAAAAAAGACAAATGAGGGTTCTTTTCTACTCTGTGATATTGTTTGAGATAGATGGGGGGAATAGATTATGATTTTTGTTTGTTTCAGGGCCCTTTGAGTGGAAATCACAAGCAGTGAAGTAAGCCCAAAGCAAAACATATCTACTCAAGCTCCTAAGGGGATTCTATAAATGAAACAGTAGCAAAAGTTATTTCTTTCCCTGCTGGAAAGGAAAAAGTTTTCAAAGTGCTTTTTTGAGTTTGTTGTGGTTGGCTGTGTAAGTATAGAAGTCTTTTAGGAAAATCTAAACAAGAAGGAAAAGGGAATACACAGTACAAATTGGTACATAGATTTTCCTTGTAGTGACGTGATGCTGGAATGGCATGAAATTGTGGTGGGCCAACCAAAAGCATGAGAAAAGACTGTGGGTTAAAAGAAGGGAGCTGTAATTCTAGTGATTCCTAAAGATGAGAAGAGAAACATAAATGTGGGAGGAGAAATATTGTGTAAGTTGTGTTGAAGGAAGCAGATTTCGGTGACTTTATTTCAGCAATTCTTTTGCTTGATTGTTTCTGCTAAATCATGATGGCATGTAACTGTTGCAGTGGTTTGGGCCAGATTGTGATGGATATTTCCTGTGAGGCAGAGGCCTGGTGGAATTTGATTCAGTTAATTTCCCTGGACTGGGATGGAGTTCATTGTTGCTCCGAAATCCATTGTGTTAAAAATTCAGTGTCATATTGCAGTGAGATGTCGCCTGCAATGAGGAATTCAGTAACAGCCCAAGTACAGCCAAATCCTACTGCAGTGTATGGCAACCTTTATTTAAAGGCTCACATTGAGGTTCAAGAGCCTAATTTTGGGTTCTCAGATGCAGAAGGGAGATAAATGGGGGGGTGTGTGTGTGGAAATCTCTTTAGGAAAATAGCAAACGAAAACAAATTAGAGACCTGCTGTACACAGCAACAGCTAGGTCTTTCTGGGGCCACACAAGTGACTAAATACCTTCAGTACACATCCCTAACCATTTGGCAATTTCCTTGTATCACTGTCAGAAAGGACTGTAGCAGCAAGTCACAGCAACAAACCCACCATTTTGATGAATTACTTCAGGGTCTCTGTTTGCCTTTTGCTTTGGACCTGTTCTTTTGCTGAAGTCCCACAAAAATCTCCACAGTTCCAGCTATGGTGAGGAAAGCCCTCCCAGGCAATACATAAGGCACCCTTGTCCTCCCCCCACATATTCTTCCTGCTACAGGCTCTGTTCTGAATTAAAACCAAAAAGAAACTCAGGGCCAGTGATTTAAACAAAAATCAGGGAAGATTCCCATTGTGGCTCTGCTCGCTCTGAGCTGTGGAGCATGCGTGACTGCGAGGGTGGGCATCAGACTCCAGGGAGCTCAATTTCCTGCAGATACCCTTACCTGTGAGAAAACCATTAGAAAGCCTTACCCTGGCTGAGGTGGTACTTTTAGGACAGTCAGTTTGTTGGCCAGTGAGGGAGCAAGAGTTTGCAGAAGGAGCTCAACCCTGCACATTCTCCAGAACGTTTCTCTCCTTCCCACTCTTCTAGCCTGCCTGGCAGCCTTTTTGGTTTAGGAGTGGTGCTTCCATCCAAACACGATGAGAACCTTGGGTTAAATGTTGATTTCTCACACCCTGAGAAGTATGTTCATTTTGTGGACTTTCTTATTCAAGCAAATAATAATAAAAAAAGCTATTTTAAAGTGTCCATGCATCATGCTATTGCCATGACTTTTCCATTATGCTAAAATATAGGACATAAAGGTATTGTAAGTCTGGTGTGCTGTGTATTTTACAACTCCCATAATTAGGAGAGAAAGAACAGGTTCATGATTCTTCAGAGGAATTACTGAGAATAGTGAGGAAAGGGCAGGAATACTCAAGGCTGAAGCCTGATATTTCTGAGCACCTCAGTTATTCTGCTGTAGGACACAAGACACCACGTGTGTGCGGGGGAGTAGTTGCTCTAAGGATTCAAGTCCACCAAAAGTTGTAATTCAGTTTTTATAACCCTGTGCTGGATCTGAACTTCTGAACTCAGTATTATCTGGGGTTTATCCTGCTGCCGGTGTGCCCATGAGCAGCTGTGATACCAATACATTTCCATTTTCCCCAGTGTGCTGTCATGTGATTGCATATTGAAATGAAATGGAAAATGATTTATTGTGCAGGATCAGGTTTTTGTCCTCTGCAGTGTATGAATGTAAATCTAGGGCGCTTTCCCATGCTCCTGGAACTACGTTTTGCTTGAAAAAAATGCCTAGAATCAACAAATGGGAAAAACACTCCGGAGCGCTAGAAAAATAAGTACATTTCTCTCTGCCTTCCTGTGTTGGTCCAACAGGGCTTTGCTGAGGTTGCTAATGACTGTGAAATGTCTTATACATAAATTCTCTAAACCCCTTCTCATAATTACATTTCATAATTCTGTGGAACTGAATACACAAGTGATGTTAAAATAACAGTCATATAATACCTCTGAATTCTTGATGTGCAGCTATTGTGAGTTCAAGATAACTGTTATGAAGAGCTGTTTTACAGAATGAAAATGCTTGAGAAACAGGAATGGAGGATAAAATATTACTCTACCAGTAGTATAGCAGAAATACAGCCATAGAAAAGATATCCATCCACTGGAATAGATGGGCCAGTCTGGTGTTAAATGAGGCACAGATGAAGCATATATCATTTAAATTATTAAATGTATGGTGATTGATGTTGTTCTAAGCTTGTATTTAATACTGAGACTCACAGGGGATGAATTTCTGCCAGTCTTATCCACAAGCAAACCTTTCTCCCACTGGGACTGTTTAATTTCATGATATGTGAGTTTCTTTATCTGCAATAACATGCAAGTTGTTTGTCTTCTTATTTTAGATGGTAAACTTTCAGGATACGTAGCTGTATTTCATCTACAGCCCATATCTCAGGGCTTGTGTCTCCACTGGAGCTTTCAGAACCTATTGTAGCACAAATCATAGTAAATAAATATTATTTCTTTCTCAGAAGAAAAGAAGTATCAACAGCTGGACTTTCACTTTGTCTCACTCATCTAATGAGAATGTAGTCCATTCTTGACACAGGAAAGTTACTGAGAGGTGAATGATGAGGAGGGTTTATCCTCAGTAAAGGATCACAGAAGATGTGGTCAACATACTAAAACTGGGACAGATTTCGTCTGTGATATTGGCAGACACAGTGCTCTTAAAGCCAAAAAGATATCCAAGGGCTCAAGTGGGACTGATACAAAAAGGTCAAGCATATGGCATTTCTGAAGAGTTTCAAAAGCTTGGGAAGCCATTGACTCCTACCAGTCCTGACTGCTGATTTTTGCTTCAACAGTTCTTATTTTCAGTAAAAGCAGGAAATGATGATAAGAGCTTTATGAAATGTTAAACCTTTCCTTCTGTTTGCCAAATAAACACTAAGAAATGGGACAAATGAAGGATGGTAATTTATTTGTGATTTTTCCTGATAGTGTTATTTGTAAGTGTCCATCTGCACCAGTCAGTGTATTACTCCAGGGGCTGATTAGGGGGCCTGGGAAAGGGGGCAAAGACAGACTTTGCTGAAACAACTTACTTTTTCCCACTTGGAACAAAAATATAGTTTGATAGGTGAGACAGGATCCTGCAAACAAGATGAGATGGCTGAAGTGGCAGTCTCCCGTCTGGCAGGCAGCAGTGAGTTTTGCATCTTGGCATTGCACGCTCGTTGGTGTAGCTCTGAATGATTAATTTTGAGGATAACAACCTCCTTCATGGTGCTGCAACCTGCAGCACAAGGGCGATGGGCACCCCTTCAGACTGAATCACAATGCGATAGCTGAGTTGTTTTTTTAATCCTAACAAGGCTTGTCACGAAAAGTTACTGAAGCCTGACTTTTCCTCGCTCTTTGTCAGCCCCCCCCCAAGCCTGGGCCGCAGATCTCACGTCATTTGAAGCCATCTGAGCTCTCTTTGTTGCTTTTTGGTGCATAATGATTCCAGGCATCTCTGCTGCTGAGGACACCCAACAAGACCCAACAAACCGTGACTGGTGGAAAGGCCAATACTTGAGTGAGCTGGGAAGTAATCCCCTGCAGTATTTCACGAGCTCTGCCTGCTGGGCTGAAAGGTGGCTGTGAAAAACACTGTGCCTTTTGCCAGTTCTCTGCCAAGGGTAGAGTCCAATTCTGCATTTGGTGTCTTGTAGGGTCTTGGATAAAGCAAATGGTTTAGGTCTTTGTATTTAAGGTTACTGGCATTGTGTAACTCCATTAGTGACACAATGCATTGGAGTGATGAAATTAGTCTTGTTATCCAGGACATATTGTTTCAAAATCATAGAATATGTCATTTTCAAAAAGGCTGCCTGCTGTCGGGACAATTGCTTTCTTAGGTATTCACCTTCCCATTTTGCTACACTGAAAGTTTTAATATTTATTTCTATCACATATTTATCTGCAAGAAGCTGACAACAGGATGGGCAATGAAACCACTTCCCATGAGCATTCAAATGTACCTGTAATTTGTATTATACTCTAAACACAGCACAGAGAGAATAATTTCTGCCTGTATAGAAAATGCCAGCATCTGAGAGATATTTATTGAAAGTTTAAAAAAAAAAAAAGGTTGAAGAAAATTAGAGTGTATAGTCACTTGGCATGGACCCTTCCCATGGCACATCCACACTTTCCCTTTCTCTCTCTGCCAGAGCCCTGAAGAAGGTTTTGCAGATCCACAATTGTTTGCAGCCTGGGATTGCCACTCATGGCTGTGCATTGTTACTGCCGTCTTTTCCTCTCACGCAAGCAGAGCTGATGCCATTTGTTGAAGGGGAGAAAACAAGTTAATTCTGCTAATGACTAGTTCAAAGTTCATTCCTCCCAAGAGCCTTTATACTTTGTGAAGTCCGTGTACAGCAAAGGGGTGGCCGTGTTGAGCACCCTCTCCCTGTAAATGGGAACTGGGAAACAGTTGCCTGTGTCTCCAGGACCATTGGTGGTTTCACTTGTATTTTATGACCCATTTAGTGCTGATGTGGAATCCTTGTTTTCTGTGCTTCTAATATGCTTCCTACACTGGTCACCAGCTGCAAGAAAACAGGAATCAATGGGTTTTATCCAATGCACTCAACTCCCCATGTCTTTTAATTATTTACAGTGTGCTTTGTTCTGCACTCCTCCTGACTTCTGCTCTTTCCTCCTCTGGAACCCCTCCAAGAAGTCAAGCACTAGAAACAATAATGACTCCAAGGTGCTCCTGCTGACATGATTAAAATTGAATTAAGCCAATAATTTATAAATCGGAAACATCTCTTGTTTTTAATGGATAAAAATATTTGCTATAAATTCCTGAGCCCTTCTGGTCTGTGCACAATTAAATGTGGTAAGTAAGATCTTGTTCTTTTCCAAAATTTATAGTTGTGCATGAGAATTTGCAGAGTACATCTCTCTACAGATGTATTATTCAGTAAATTTCATCTGCATGATTTGATGGTAATTAAAATAATAAACACCATGGAGTCACCAGTTCACCCAAATAACAACTGAGAGAGAAGGCAAGAAGTCCAAAGAACATTCAAGGAAAACAAGTACAACCACTGAAACCCCTTTTGCTTTAACTCCTTCTCATTTCTTTGTTTAATTTCTGCATCCATCCAAGGCCCAGATTTCTTACTAATCATGTCACTGGCACCGTTCATTGTACAAAGCCTTTGAAGGTTACAAAGAACAAGCGCAGACACAGTGGGTGGATGAGGGAAGCAGTGTCCTTACTCCTCATCTCTCATCTGCACTGCCAACAAGAGACTGTGAAGTGATCCTGTTTTAGCCATCCAGCCCCAACCAAAGAAATGACCCTGGAAATCAAGTTTAGAGGACAAAAATCATCATCATTAGAATACAAGGATCTGAATAAATTTGTTTGCAAAACTGTACTGGTATGACAAATTGCCAGGACAAGTAGCTGCAACATCAGGCATTTGCGAGGCGTTTCTGGTTAAAAGGGAGCAGCTGAGGCTGCTCATCCTGTGTAAGGTGTCTCCAGTTTAAGAAAAGTTGTCATTACAGGATCAGAGTTATCACCTGGCTGAGGCATAATAATGTAAAATATTCAGGAACCTACCTCATTTAAAAAGACTAAGTAGGACTATAAACTTACAATCCCTGTAGAAATCTTGCTGCCTTTCTGTCCAGGCTACAGCCCACACTGTGAGTTCAGCAAAACATAGGAGTATCCATCATCTGCTCTGCTACAAGGTTCCCCCCACTGTGGCATCTTGATTACAATTTCATACTCAGCTTGCACCTCTACACCCGTCCTCGTTTCTCACATTTCTTCTGGCATCACATATGCCCAGATTTCTTTATTTCATGAACCATGTATATGAATGGAATTCATTCAAAAAAAGCCAACATTTTTCTTAGTCATGTAAATTAGGCATCAATTCCACAAATGTAAATATTTAAATTTGTGTAACAGAGTAAGTGTTTTGATTTACTTTCTCCCCATTGTTTATCTCTGCTCCCATTGTACTGTTTCTTAGTTCTCAGAGTTATTAATACAGGTGTTAAAACTGTTTTCTAGTATCTTTCATGAGGAATGAAAAGTTAAATGGAAAAAAGCACATAACTGAATACTTAATCCACTATGAGAAACATAATCAGATTATCACATGGATACATCTCAGCCACAGTTAGCTGTCCAAAAGACAAGACCTGTTTCATTCCAGTCATCTGACAGGATATGAATATCTCTTTGCAGTGCAGTTACCTGTGACGGACAAAAATATTCACCTTCACAGTTGTATTACCCAGAAACTGAAGAATGTGTTTGGGCACTGGTTCAGAGGGACAGAAAGTTATGAAAGGGATCTTATGTCTTTGAAAATGAAGAGGAATGACCCTTCAGGTCAGGAATTAAGATGACAAGGAGGGGGTGTCTAATAAACTCTCCCAAACCTGGCTGTGGGAAATGTGCCAGAAACAGGACTCACTCTGGGAGGTGGTAAAATCATGTGGTGGCACTCTTGTCCAGAAATGCTGCTCTTTGCAAGTGGAGTGATCTAGGGCAACTTGCAGTACCTCTGAGGATTTACTTGGACTACTGAAGCAACGCTGCATCCAGAGGATATAAGGAGAGGTCTAAGCCATCCCTACTCATATTTCCCCCTTTTTAAGTACCTTCTTTGTGGCTGTAGGACACATAGCAGATTTCCACATTGTGAGTTTCTTAAAATACTCAGAGGCAGAATGTTCTAACACATTGAAATTATTTCAGACAGTTTCAAGTAAAAAAAAAAAAGGCACAAAATGAACTCATAAAGACACCATTTTATCACTGGTTCACTCAGGACTTGGTGTGGGTGGCACAGCACTGTAGGGTTTTGATGGGCAGGAATCTGTTTGCATGACTGCTGAACTGGCTGATAGCCTGTGTGCTGGAGGGAGCATGATGAAACTGGAGTTCAAACAGTTCCTCTCCTTTGGAAAGTGGCTGCAGACAAGAGGGCATGAGACCAGCAGGTTTTTAGCTACCTGCTTAATCTCTTTAGCCAAAAATTGTTGAAATAAAGCAAGGCTTCTCAAAGTGTGATTATCTGGGCTTTCATGACAACCCTTTGCTGCTTGGTTGTTTTTTTCCAGATTCACATCCACTAATGTTTCTGTGGTTTACAGGCTGTAATGAGTAATGTACAGGAGTAATACAAAATCTCCAAATGACAAGTGTAGCCAAAATGACAGAGAAGATTTTACACCATGAAAAACCATTGAGTTTCTGATCTGTTCCACCTAAACTCATAAATTTCACATCTGAATACATCTGTGTGAAAAACAGGCGTATTTCCATAGCAGTCAGCTGAAAATTTCAAGAGATTCCATCTGTTGCTCTCTCCTATAACACATTAAATCAAAAAGGTGTTAGACCATGTCTGACTGGCATTATTAAAACGACTCTCTGGTGAAAGATTTCTGCCCTAGGACAATCAAGAGGGCTATGAAAGAGATGAACTTGCCATACATTACTAGTACTTCTCATTATTGTTACCCTAGGTTGGTGCCCTCTTGTTTTTGCATCCTCTCATTCTGGCATTCATGTCACTTTGTATCCAAGAGGTACTTTAAAATGTTTTCCTTTAATCTTCTAAGTTCTTTTTTCTTCTTTCTACTACTGTGAAGGCAGCAGTTTATTTTCCGGATTCTACCTCCTAACTGTGGCTAATGTTTAGGGTCTGTGAGTGAGCTGATGTTGCATTTTTTACAAGACCTAACACAGGACAGGCAGAGATACTACAGGTAATATCTCTGTGCCTGTTCTACAAAGCCTGGTCTACAAAGAAAACCATAAAATTTTTGTTGGGTGAATAAATATTGACAGGAGTAGCTGACACACAGCCTGTGTCTGGATGGTCATTAGGGTAGGTAAATGTGCTAAAATGCTAAGAAGGTTTTTTTATACTTTAAGGTTGTATTTTCACCAAATGAGAACCTCACATTTACTTTTTGGAGAGAAAAACGACCCTGACTTTCACAAACTATTCTGTAGCAATCAGTAATTAAAATAGTGTCATTTAAAAAAAGAAAATTAAAAACTAAAGAACATATTAATCTGGGGAAAGAGAAAAAGTTAGCACTTTAGAGTGAGATTAGAATTTATCCTTTCACTTAGAAGACATCTGTTTCCTATTTGTATTCAGCATATTCTGATCTATAAAAATGCCACACAATATATCAAGAGGTTTCTTACCACTTGTCACAAAATATTGAGCAAAACTTCACATCTATGAATTATTTTTTGTCAGGCTATTGTTTCCCCTCAGTAGTTAAAAAAAAAGTAAATCTTTAAATCTTAGAGACATTTTCTTGGCAACCAACATGGGATTTTATAGGGGTGCACGGAACTGTAAATGTACTGAATGTCTTGTAACAGTGATTCACATGGGCTGTGCTCATTTTGGTGGATTTTCTGTTATAGCCTGTGGGGAGTATCACAGCATGGACAGCAGATACTGTGGAATCATCTCCTTTCATACTTGTTTCCTCATTTACTGGTGGATAGTAGAAAAATTATTGGTAAAGCATATAAGGTCAGCATGTTATTTGGCTGAGCTGAGAACTGCAGATACAGTCACAGTCATACAGGAGTCAGTGAAGCATGCAACATGTAGGCCAGCTAGTACTGTGTATTAGGTTGACTAAATCCCAGTGTCAATAAAACCCAGTGAACTTATATATATGTAACTTCAGAGACAAAGATTCACTACTTAAAAGTGAAATTGCAGGCACAGAAGATCATGTTTGGAAGACCCCTTAGAGAAGATCTATGTCAAGTCCTTTCACTAATAAAGGAGAAACTGCATTTAGATATTGCCTACAAAGATTTGTCCAGTGGGTTTCTGGAAAATTCCAACAGGTTTAATGAGTCTATTCTGCTAATTCAGGACTCCAGTCAAAAAGGTTGGTTTTTTCCCAACACTCAAATTAAATCTTCCTTGCTGCAAATTAATGTAGTTTCTTCCTATTTTCTCTGAGTCACCATGGAGAGAAGTTTATCACAATCCTCTCTATAATAATCTTCAGAGCAATCCATTGGAAAATTGCTATCTAACCACCCTCCTCAAACTTGCCTGTGCCTAGGGTAAGCAAGAACAATCCTCTCTCATAGTCAATACTTCAGCGTATTGTAATCCAGACTCTCCAGTTTCTCCACATCTTTCATAACAAAACACAATATGTAATTTGAGGTCTTTTCCAGGAAAGAGAAGAAAGCTGTCACTATCTCCTGTGAGATATGTATGATGCTACCATTAGTACAGCTGAGAGGAATTAACAGCATTACTTCATATTCCACTTAGAATCAGCCTCAATCCCAGCCTCCCTTTTTGACTAGGCACTTACTTGCATGTTTGTTTCTTCTTCCTCAAGTATTGCACCATGCATTGTCATTACTGAATGTTATCCTTGTTTGGATTTTGCTCTTTTTGATTCCTGACATTTAGTTGAATTGTACTCCCATTCTCTAAGATGGTTCAAAAACATTCCAGTACAGTGTGTCACTTTTCAGCCTATTTTTCTCTGTCCTCTAAGCTGCTGCCTGGAATATTGGTTACAGCTCTGCTTCAGAAAAGCTCTTGCAGGAGTACATGTAAAGATAGACACCAAATTCCTGAGGTGTGCTCCTTCAAAGTGGATTTTCAAGTGGCTGGGATCATTGTATTTATACCAATGTCCATTAACCTGCTTTTGTGAGTACCATGTAATGCTACTGAACACCTTACTGAAGTCAAGAATTATCTGTATCTAACAGTTCCAACTTGCCCACCAAAGCAGAGACTCTGTTCTTCAGATACTCATGCTGATAATTTTTAGTCTTGCTGATGTCTTCTAAGTAATTTCAAATTGATTTTAGAGTTGCTTTTTTGATAACTCTTGCTGGTATTGAGTGTAAGATCACTGATTTACCAAGTTCACCAAGTCCTTGCCAAAGACAGGCACAATGTTTGATCTTCTGTCAACAGGATGGCCACTTCCACTGCCTTCTATCTTCACTGGGGACAGTATTTCCCTTTCAAGTGTCACTGGAAAAGGAAAATACCTACAGTACTATCTTCTCAAGTTATAAACAGAATCTTGTTTTTCAAAAGGAAAAATGAATGAAAAGAACCATGGCTGACTGGTGTCAATTTTCAAGGTGATGGGAGGAAGGTGTGAGTATAGTTCAGGTGTGGGAGAAAAGACTGTAAGAAGACAAGTATCTTTATAATCACCACTTTATTCTGACTGTTAATCCTTAACTTTTAACAGCCTTTATCCACCTGAGAAGTCTCTCCTCTCATTTTCTAGGTCACTTTAATTTCTTTAAAAGTCTTCTGAGAATGACCCATTTCAAATGCTTTTTTAGAAATCCATTTAGAGAATATTAGTGAGATCTAGTTTGCTTCCATGTTTGTTGCCTTCAGATAGCTCTAGTAGATTTGCCTATACATTCCACTTTTCTTTTTGGAACTCCAGTGAAATAACTGATTTTTGCATCTATTAGTATTAGCATCACTTCTTTGGCACACTTGTTTATGCACTGTCTTTAGCCCAAAGAGGTGAGATTCAATTTGTTATAATAGTTTCACCGTAGATTTTTAAATATTTTCTCAAGTCCTCAAAAGCTAATTTAATATTTTCACAGCCATCATTCTGCAGAGTAAGGCCAGATCCTGAAGTGACACAGATGCACATGGCTCTGGTGCTTTCAGCATTGTGTTAGAACTAATAGAACTAGCCCACGGGTTGATTCGTTCCCTTTCTATGCAATTAGCACAATTACTTTCTAATTTGGATATCACAGTCCATCCACAAGACATTATATTTGATGACTGCCTCCTGTCTGGAAAGCCTCTCCTAACAGTCCAAAGCATTCCCCCTTTCCTTCACTCTCATCCAGTCTATTATCCCACTAGAAACATGTTAGTTCAGTGTCTTTTCACATAGTAGAGACCTCTTGTAATCTGCTTCCAGGGTCCCTGGCTGAATCTGTTATCTGATATCTTAATGTCTTTATTAGTGTTTAAAAAGAGATGAACAAGTGTTATGTTCATGGTGCAATGGTTCAGGTCTTTGAAAACACCTACCATAGTGAACAGGCAAATAAGAGAAAGGGAGCTGCAGTAAATACTAAGTATTTTCCCCCATTCAACACCTTTCATTCACTAGGAGGGAATTAGGGAAAGGAGCATGACTTCCTAGCTCAGGGATTTACTTTGCTTCTGAAGCAGCTTCTGAAGGCCAGCAGAGACAACGTGTTGAGGACCAAAACTCCAGAATTTTCCATTGTGTTACTGCATTATGGTAAAAACCAGAGCCAGCATAGCGTGACTGACTTGCTAAGCCCAAGGTGTAGCGTGCCAGGACAGTTGCCAAGTTTTCAGACTACGTCTTTGTTGTCTTGCAGGCTACAGATTGCCAAGATATGTGGTTTTGGCTGAGTGGAAGCACTTTTTGTTTCAGTATGTCAACATAGCAGGCTGGTAGATCAAAACATTTTATTACTGAGTTCCGACATGCATGGGATACTGGAAATAAAGTGGGGGTTTTATCTCTTCAACACCCAGGCATTACAGGATGTGTTCCTGTCTGTGTTGTTTGCTTTTAATTCATTATAGGTTTAGGAACACTGAAATGGTAGCAACTTATATCTCAAATGTAAGGTCATGGGCAGAGGAGGAAGTTATTCTTGCCATTGGCGACTGAAGTTGTGAAGAAATGAGGATATTGACTGCAGGTCTTCAGGTCTGAAGCTTCCAGAAATGTGGTGTTTACATAATCAAATTATTCATTCACTATTCACTGTCCACTTGTTTCAAGACTGTGGCCTCTACCTGTAGACTGCAGAGAACTTCTGGTTTGGTTATTTCTTCTTTTGTCTGCCTGCTCTGGCACTGTCACCAAATGCTCTCAGCTTTGCTTTGTATTAATGCTTTGTACACTGCATCCTCCATGTCCGTACTAGAGTATAAATGTGTGGTTAACTTTCCTTTAGTGGAAGCAAAAGGAACCTTCACCATTTGCCAGTTCTGAAAGTGCTCTCTCTCCCAGGGAAGCACTTTCTTCTCTGGACTCCTAAAAGGCTATCATGACTACTTTGGCTAGAAGGTCCATGCTTACCTTGTCCTGTGAGTGAGACTGGAAGGTAACCAGTCCCAGTGAAATTCTTCAGTGTTCTCCACAGAATATGCGGGATAAGATGAAGATTTAATGAACTCTAGTAATTTCTGGTCTGTCCCTTCCTTTAGGCAGCAAAAGGCAATATCATCCATAAATATAAAAATTTCCTTGTTGATTGTTCTTTCTGATACTTCTGATTTGTTTTGTTCAACAAGAATTTCCTTTTGAGTTTCACAGAAGGTCTGTCTGCCTTTCTACTGGGGTTGAGACTTGTGTCAGACCAGGAAAAAAAAATGATGTGAACTTCACTGAAATAAGAAGAAAACCCATGTGACTAATCATTTGAAGACTTGAGACAGTTTCTAGATGTAAGAGTCATAGAAAATAGATAAAAAGGCAGCCTGTAAAGTCTGGTGTGGCTTCACTCTGAAGTACCTGGGCCTGTCTACCCATTGGGGCTGGTGATCCCCAGGCCACCTGAAGCATCTTTGTAGACACAGAGCAAGGACACCCATGAGGCTGGTTTCCCCAAGTACAGAGGGAACCTGCCAAACTTATCACACTCACAGGTATGCTGTCTTCTGCTGAAGAAAATTTCCAAGTAAAGACTGGATTCCAAGATTTAATTTCTGATTAAAAAGCAAAAAAAATGTTCTTGGGTGAGGCTAACCTGCTTTTAAGAAATTAGAGGTAGACTGAAGGATTGACTCTGTTCCTGTTGCAGTCACTGCCTAAAAGACAGTAGTGAATAAGTCATCTGCTGAATTAACTGGCCTGAAGGGATCACTGTGCTAGTGGGGAATTACCAGTCCACAGGAGATTTTGGTAAAATGTGTTTCCTAAGGGACATGAAAAGGTTGGCTGGAATTCACCAGTGATATGGAAGAAACAAAAGCTGCTACCTGACTGAGGACACAATTGCAGATTGCACAAAAATCAGGGGAATAGGAATTAACAGGTAAGGAAGGCCACAGGGGAAAAAAGTACATTGTAGTTTCTTTGGTGTGAGAGGAGCAACCAAATGGTGGGAAAGACTAGACCAAGGTGCCTGTATCACTTCTGTGGATGCTCTGGAGGCTTGCACCAAAGGGTGTCCACGTCAAGGGTGCCTGGGTCCAAGCAGACAGCTTGTGGGGGTCACAGGACACTGAGCACCCCAGCACTGGGGCTGGGGGATGGGACAGCAGGGGAGAGCTATGATGGCCATCAGTGTGTACCTCTGGGCTGGGGCCAGCTGCAAAGAGCTGGGGAGAGAGCTGTGGCTTTGGGAAGGGGAGGCTCATAGTCACAGTTCATTTAAATCATTGCAGAGAAAGGGAAGACGTAATTCAGTCACAGTCTGAGTGTGCACGTGAAGGGAAGGGGAGCATACCTGAAACTACATGGCTCTTTAAAAGGTAAAGGACAAGATTTAGTTTCTCAAAGTTGAAGCCAACCAAGTTGTCACTGGGTGCAACTAGCTGATGAAATAACAGGAGTTGAGGAAGTCTCCAGAACTTGGGGTCCCCACACTGAAGCTGGATGTTTCTGCCAGGGACACACCATTGCTCAAGCGCAGATGGAAACCAAAGATCTCAGCTGCTGAACAAGGGTCCACAGCTCATGCTGGTCCAGAGAGCTGGCTATACCATGCCCTAGTCACTGCAGTTTGTCCATCTGTTCTTCTGATGGATATTTGATACCGGGAAAAAGTCTGTTGCTTGGTACTTGTTGCGACACTGTTTGCAGTCACAGCTGAAAGTTATCATCACAGTCATCATCATTGTCCCTATTTCTGCTACCATGATTCCTTGTAATACTGTACAACAGGATCACTTTGTACTGAGGCCAGTAGAGACACTGTGGCAACTAAAGTAATAGTGTTTCCTGACCCAAAGAAAATTGCCATGCCTGTCAATTAATAAAATGCATAATAGAAATTGCCTATCAAGCTTCCCTCCCTCTCCCCTCTTCACTTTTTTCAGTAAGTCCTCATGGATCTTATGGTTTACAATAGGTTACTGTCAAAAAATCCCCAGACCTATGTCAGAAAAGTAACTTAATCTTTATTTGCCTGTGTTACTGAATAGTGGGAAACCTAACCTCTACTGCCCAACTGGGTGTGTCTGGCTGTTCCTCAAACTAAAACAAGATTAAAGTAGAGCTTGGCTCAAGATCAGGTGAATCAGCACAGTTATAATGCCACAAAATGGCCTGCAGGATGGCCTTCTCTTCTGTAATTATACAGGGGGTTTATGCCATACAGGCAAAGGAAGTAATTTGATTTATCTGTTTTAATTAAATATATGATATGAGGAAACGGTGATATGCCTGTTTAAAACATGCTTTAGGTTCTTTTGGTGAGAAAGTGAATGTGACTGTAAGTACCGTGCTTTAATGTAACTATAACTTTCCCATTAATGCTCACACTCTTAAATGTCATTTATGTAACAAACACTAATGGCAGGTTTGAGCTGGTATTTGGAATGAAATTTCATGCAAAGAGCAGTACATACAATGTGCGTATTTCCACTTTTTTATACCACATGAGTCTATTTTACAACCTCTTGCAAGTCAGTTGGGGTAAATCCTCATATCCACAAAAATTAAATTAAATTCAGTTATTACAGAAACAGGACCAATGAGGATATTTGGGAAAATTAATTCCCATAGACTAGTGGAAGCCAGGTTTGATTCACATGTGATCGTGATCTCTTTTAGCTGGGAAACAGCAATGTTTCCTTAGAAGGAGTATTTGAATGCTGACATTCAGTATTTCTTTTCTCATCTATTGGTGAATCCTTGATCATGAGAGTCCTGCCTTTGGTTTCAAAAGGCAAGGTCAACCCTGAGCTTTTAGAAGAGGGTGTTAATGGGAAGAACTGGAGGCAGAAAGCATTGTGATGAGGGAAGGAAAAGATTTTATGAAGTCAAATTGTCAAATACTGATCAAACATGGAACAAGAAAGGGAATCAATTTCTACCACTGTGCCCGCCTTATCTAGGACCAAGACAAGCTAAGAATTGTTTGGGGATGGTCACCAAACAAACTGTATCTGTGTTTTAAGACTACTAAGTGGTCTTATCACAGCATTATGTATTTTGCAAGTCCTTCCTCATATTTTTATGTGTGACTATAGAAAAAGGACCAGGATTCTTAAAACCTATGCAATCAGTGAAGAGGACAAATGCTCTTGAGGGAAAAACAGTTTTCTGCTCTAAGTGCCTGTTTGTTGCAAGGTGTTATTTCATTATGTGTCACTGGTTTGTAATGGTGTGAATTTTGCAGAAGGACTTGATGTTCCTGATGCTTAGGGATGGGGAAATACACTATAAATTGTTTTTTGTCTGAGGATTAGAGCTAGGCTTTGAGTGAAGAAATAGATTCTGAGCAAGTTTTGGTCCTGCTGACAGTGGCATCACACCCAGAGAGCCATCCCTGGCTCACAGTTTGTCCTGGGAACTTAAAATGAAGATAAAAGAGAAAGGGTATTACCTGTACCATCCAGGAAGGCTTTGGCAACATTACCCTGGAAAGCTACCAATAGAAAATTATATTTCTGGAAGAAATTAATGACTTACTCAACTCCCAAAGCTGCTGGTGCTAATGATTCAGAGAGCAGGGTATCTTGTTTATGTAGCTGAACACTTTCTGCTGACTGTGAACAATGAGTTTGCCAGGGCAGAGACCATTCAAGACTTGCCAGCAAGCCAGGAGAAGGGTGAGGCAAATACATCTGCTTCTGACTTTCAGGAAAGAGGTGTACAAGCTGCCAGAGTGAAACACCCATGTAGGTGTCTGCTGGCTGTAGTTTTGTTTCCCAGTTCTGCTTGAGAGGAGCCAGAACTCCTCCCAGTGCCCATTGTGCCTCTGCTTCCCCAGGATAAAAGGAAAAGTACCCATCTTTAGCTACACCCTGTACCCTGGTCTGGATGACATACTATTCACCTACTACTGCCAAAAACTAGTGTTGTCTGGAAACTGACTGGGATTGACCTTGATAACCTTGTCCAGGTTGTTGATAAAGGTATTGAACAGGACTGAGCCCTGGGGAACACCACTTGTGACTGGCCACCAGCTGGATGTAGCTCCCTCTACCACTACTCTCTGGGCCAACCATCCAACCAGTTTTTAACCCAGTGAAGAAAGCCCCTCTCCAAGCCACAAGCAGACAGTTTCTCCCCAAGAATGCTCTGGGAGACAGTGTCAAACACTTCACTAAAGTACAGGTAAATACATCCACAGCCTTTCCTTCATCCACTAGGTGGGTCGCCCTGTCACAGAAGGACATCAGGTTGGTCAAGCAGAACCTGCCTTTTGGAAATCCATGCTGGCTGGGCCCAATCATTTTTGCACACACTCAAGATGTTCTGCTCCATAAGCTTCCCAGGCACTGAGGTCAGGCTGACAGACAGACCTGTAGTTCCCTAGATCCTCCTTATAACGCTTCCTGTAGTTGGGCATCACATTTGCTTACTTCCAGTCAACTGGGACCTCACTTGTTAGACAAGACTGCTGGTGAATTATGGAAAATGATTTGACGAATACAGCTCCCTCAGTACCTTTGGGTGGTTCCCATCTGACCCTTCAGACTTTTGTGTGTCTAAGTGATGTAGCAGGTCACTAACCATTTCCCCTTGAATTATGGGGTCTTTGTTCTGCTCCCTATCGCTGTCTTCCAGATCAGGGGCTGGGTACCCTGAGGACAACGGGGCAAAGAAGGCATTAAGTACCTCAGACTTTTCCTCATCCTTTGTCACTATGTTTCCCCTCTCATCCAATAAAGGATGGAGATTCTCCTTAGCCCTCTTTTTGTTTCCAATGTATTTATAAAAGCATTTTTATTGTCTTTTATAGCAGTAGCCAGATTAAATTCTAGTTCAGCTAATTTTCTTCTCGCATAATCTCCCAACATCCTTGCAGTCCTCCTGAGTTGCCTGCCCCTTCAGATCATAAATTCTCTTTTTTCTCCTGAGTTCTACATAAAGCTGGTGCTCTGTTCTGAGCACTGACATGGTTTTTATCTCAACACCTTGATTAATCCCTGCATGCCTCTGCTCCCACATGAAAAACTTGCCCTTTTGTCCTTTAGACTTTGCTGAAGAGGCAGCTGTCTATTACATGCTGTCAGTGGGATGACACACAAGGGTGAGCTGGCTCTATCAAGTGGACACTCATCTTGGAACTGAAGAGAGCCAGAAGACATGGAGTGAGGTGGGCTGTCAGAACATAAAAAGGTGTGTGAGAAGAAAGGCACTAGCTGCCATTGGCTAAGTAGGTGTTTTACACCCACTTTGAGATAGTCCATGAGGTGCTGGGGTGTGAGGTACAAGCCATGAAACACCTGCAAAAGAGCAGTGCCAGGGATTGCAGAGCTCCTCTGTGCATTGAGGAAAACCTGTTGGAAGCAGAGGTTTTTTTCTCACATCTCCTTGTTAGTGACACAGAGGTCAGGACTCTGGCTTACAGGCCAGGTCTGAAATCCAAGTGTGGAAAATAGGTTTCCATTCTCTCAACACAGGACATGGCTTTCCCACACATCTAACTGAAAATCAGCTGCAGTGCAAGGGCTGCAGGGGACTTTGTACCTCGAGAGACTTCCTTGTTGCCTCCTCTCCCCAGTCTCAGATGGTCTCACTGACACCAGTGAGGTCCTACTCATTCCCTCTGCCCTGATAGCTGATCCTGATCACTCACTTGTTTTCCTAGGCATCTCAGGCTCTCCCAGACACTACTGTGTTCCGTCTCTGGTGGCTGTGGCTGTGTGCACCCAAGCAGGGCACAGCTCAGTGGCACTCCTGCATGCTGTTGTGGACAGTGCCTGCTCCTGGCTACTTGCTGCTTCCTCCTCTCTTTTCCAGCCTCTCTGGGCCTGTCCTGCTAGGTCTGTAGATCATGCCGCCTAAACTTTTTCAGCTCACTTTAACCTACCTTGCCATATATATACTCAAACCTGTACAGTTGCAGCTTTTAGTAAGACTCATGGGACATACCAAATACTCTCCTGAGATCCTGACTTGTTGTATGAAACATTTTCTCCCCATTCAGCTTAGTTCTATTCCCAAGATTACTATTCCCTTGCCCACCTCTGCTAACAGTGTTAAAACATATGGACTACTTCATTAACTCACTGGGTGCACACACAGGCAATTGTTAGGGAGACTCAGCATTGCTGCTAGTACTCCAGCCTCCTGCTTTTAATTACACTTTGGTAAATCCAAAACACTCCTTCCAATACTTATTTTTCTCTCTACTAATAGTACTTCTGACAGAAGTATCACCTGGAGGATGCAGGTTAGCCATATCTATGGTTTTATTTTTTCGCCATCCTGCAGTGCTTCCTTTTTTTTAACTTCTGTCACGTTAAACAGAAGAGGCAGGAAAACTGATGTGGTGGACCAGGGTTTTTCATCCTTAGGAGCTTTGGTCAGTTCAGCTGAACCACTGTTGATATCAAGCTGATATTCACAAACCTGGAATTTTCATTGCCCCTGAGCTCAAAATTACAGGTAGACTTTTTATCTCCAAATGGTCTTGAACACTGTGAACTGCATAATCATATATCAGAGGACATAAGGGAGTATGGCAGTAAATAATCTGTCACTACTGTTCCCTACCAGGGACTATGCAGTAAGAGCCATGACTCCCTGGAAGAGTTCTCCTACTCCTGACTTTTAATTTTTGCCCAGTCACATGGTCCCTCTGTGAGAATAAGCACTTGAAAAAGACCACTGTCAGCACCCAGCAGCCTCACAAAGCCAAAGTGCTTTAACAAAACTCAGCTTTGGTATAGCTAGTTATAAAAATAAATTATATTTAATTATGGAATCTGCCCATATATATAGGGAGGATGCCTGTATATACATATGTATAGAGATAGAAAAATACACGCCTTGCACACATTACTGTTTCAGTTTTCTTGTTTAGTTCATGTTTCAGATAAGGTGCTGTTTCACAAATCTCCCACCTCCTGCCTGGCCTTCCTTCTTCATTATATTGTAATAAGCACTTGTTGCTGTCTGATGGCATCTAGTTCAAGTACCTAGTGAGATCAAACTCAGGAGAAAATAAATGGGAACCAGAAGACACTCTATAAAATAGCCTACACCTTTCATGGACTGGAATGGATGTTCATCAGTAATGAGGCACTGCAATTAAATGAACTAAGCCTTGGCAATAACTCTGCCATATCTGCCTATACAATGCTCCCTAAGCAGCAACACTCCCATGGGAAATTAAATATACAGCCTGCACATTAGCCAGACTTATGGTCTGGGTGTGACTGCAGCTAAGGAACCCTCACCCCTGCCTTCTAAACAAAGGCCTTGTGGAGGGAAAGTCTGGGGCTTCACTGAAATCTGGGTGCACGATCAGGAGCAGGCACTGTCCGAGTCACTGGGACATGCCTGCCCTGGAGTGCAGGTGGCCATGATGGGCAGAGAGATGGAGGAGGGACCTTGTGACTTCTCCTTCACTGGCTGCCCTCCTGTGGGCTCTTTCCCCTGCAGCTGACCTAAGTATGGGTATAATGTGAATGAAATAATAGTAAAAATGGTAATCATCATCGTCATCATTATCATTAAAACAGTGAAAAATCATGCGACACTCCTAGGATGAAAAGGTTCAAACACAAGTCCCTTTCTCAGGAGATCACTCAGTCTTCAGGTGGGCATGGTGGTCTTTCATTACCCTTACTGTGATGGTGAGGATTCCTATTATCAGGAAAGTCACGTGAGCCTGAGGAGAGCAAGGATCACTCTGGTGGTAATGCTGACATGAGACCTTCTCCCTTTGTCAGAATAGGTGTTTTGGGGGGCATTTGGTGCTTCTCAAGGATTTATATTTTTATTAAAGGCCATTGTCACCCCACAAAAATGTGGTGGGAGGGAAAGAGAGGAACCATATTGCCAGCATGCTTTTGTCTAAAAGAACAAGGTGGCGACCACTTTCCATGTCCTTCTGAATCATCTCCAGTCTATCGTCTAGGAATTACTCACTTGTCTTTTGTTGTCTTAATGTGGTTTTTCTTAAATTAAGTGCTTACTAGACTGGAGAAAAAAAGACTAGAAGTGTGTGACTTAGTGGTTTCTAAATTCTTTCACTAGACAGGAAAAATGAAAGCACAATTGCCTTCACAGTGAATGCAATATGCTGGTTTGACATTTCTTACTTTTTAAAAATAATAAAGTCAAACTCAGCTTCAAAACAAATTTTGGAAAAAATTTGGAAAACAAATTTTACAAACAGCTTCCCAGATGTAAGCAGTAGTCTCAAATTTTCTCCAAACTGTTAGGCTTGAGAATGCATTTTTTTTTTAACAACAAGATGTTAAAAAAATTGTTCAGATCTAAAAGTGAGGTAACACTTCAATAATTTATAAGACAAAAACTATTAAACAATTTTGTGCTATTAAATATGATGGTAAGGGTGGTAACATAGTACTGTACTCTAATGTAATTAAGTTCTTTCCATCTTCCCATAAACTTAGCTGCTTCAAAGTGTATTCTCAGAAAATGCTAACTTCTCCAAGCTACTTAAATTGTTTCATAATGTAATAGTCTCTGCATTACCTTCACTTTCATATAATTAGGTATTTCAGAGACTTCTTTTTGACAGACTTTTAAAACATAGAACTAAAAAAAAAATTGAGAAAGATGACTGGGAATAGGGAGAATATTGAGAATCTCAATTAGAACAGAAGACAATGTAATGGGAAAAAAAAAGAATTACGAAAATACTAAGGGAATTAAGAGTCTTTCATATGAAGTAAAAGTAGACATGGCACATTACTTAGTGTTTTAAGAGAAGGTATATGCAAGGTGAACTAGTACAGTTACATGCAATCAGGTATGGTTTAGAGGTCAGCTCAGCATCCTTTCCTAAAAGAATGATGACATGAAGGTATTTAAAAGTATTCATTGGATTATTACTTTCACAGTGCATATTTACAAGAAATACTAAAATGCATCATAGTTTGGTAGAGAACTCTAAGAACAGAATTAACAAGCAGCATTAGTAGAATCCAAAATCAAATCAGGCACTTACCTAATAAAAATGAGTACCACAGAGAGCTGAAATAATCTATGTGTGTACAAGGGGTCTGTGTCCTCTCACTTCACTGCCTTCACAACTGAGCGCTCTCCAGCATGTTGGGAACTGCCCAGTGCGCCTCCTTCATTGTCCTAAACAACACCTGGTGTTGACAGCTGTCAGGAAAGGGGAGTGGACTTCGTAGACTTCTGATTTGCAATGGTAGTTCCCGCAGTGCCATTGCAGAAGTTAGAAAACATCCAAATGATTGGTTGTGTGGAGAGAAAGAAAGAGAGAAAGAGAGAAAAGAAAGAGAGAAAAGAGAAAAGAGAAGTGAGGAAGAGAGAAAGAGATCAAAAAAGAGAGAGAGAACCAGGGAAGGAGGGAAGGGAGGAAGGGAGGGAGGAAGGAAGGGAGGAAGGGAGAAAGCTGATGTACATTAGCAGTGCTTTCCTGTCTTCAGTAGCCCTACTTCAGGTGATACCATCTCAGATCTTACCTGTGACATTTACACTTCCTAATCAAGTCAAACTTTAACACTGCAGGGAAAGAGGAATGGTAAACACAGCTTTCAGTTATTGTGGAGGAATTGGAAGTCCTGTAAATCTATGCCTCATCTTGGGATGTAGAATTCAGGCCATGCTCCTCATGGCATAGGGTGAAGGACACAGAAAGAGATGTGCTCTTTTCAGTGTGGTTTAGCAGATACTAATGAATATAGTTAGCTAGCTAACTAATTAGTTAACCACTGTTGCTGCTCTTCAGAGTAAAATGTTTGGGCTTTGTCACCAATGGAATGATCTGGTTTTTCCTGCTGAAGACCAGCAGCAAATGAAAACATATGCAATGTGGGCACTAAGGTGATCAGAGCCCCCAAATAAAATAGGAGCTGCTTCATCTGGGACCTGGGGTATGGAAGGGTGATACTGCCAGCACTGAGAGTGGTGTTGGACAGCACCAAGAGTTTGCCAAATTAAACTCTTCAGCTGTTCTTTTCTGCAGCTTCTTTCACTGCAATTATCTGCTCTTTCAAGAGATTGCTGTAGTATTTTTGTCCTATCTGCTGGATTCTTAAAATAACAAATAGTGTCTTGGTTACAATGCCAATGGGTTATTTAAAGGAGTGTCCAGAGTTGCTGATAAAGGAGGAATCTCAAATACAGAAAACAACATTTGAGATTCCTTTGTGATTGAACAGGCAAGGGCAAAAAACTTGTTAGTCATATCAGAATAAAATTTGCCTTAAAAACAGATTAGGTTTTCATGATTCACAGCATTAAGTTAATTTTAAATAGACATCCTTATTAAAAATGTCTCTCTTCACTTGTGGTTAGATCTGTTTAGCTGAATTTGTTGACATATTATCAACCTGCTGTAAGACAATACGCAATTTAGTTTAAGATCTCAAAATATGAGATTTGCTTGCACCTGAGATAAGGACGTTACTTTACTATTTTAGCAGAAGACAGTACCCATGAGAATAAGGTATCCCGTCACCACTAGGGACAGTGGTGGTGGTCTTCATCACTTAAGAGCAATTATTTTATAAATCAGTGAATTTTGCCCTAAGCAATTTGTTTATTTAGAACTCCTGCTTCTTGGGTAAGAACCATATCTCCTTTGGGCCAGGTATAATTGAATGTGCACATCTTCATTTTTATTTCTAGTGTATAAAACAGAAATGCCTCATAGACTTGGAAAACAACTGTCTTTATAGCTATGTTGTCATGGCACACTGGTTTCATTTAATATTTTATCCAGTCCTTTTAATACACAATGCAGCTCATTTGTTACTCACTGAAGCATCATCCTGAGTGTATTAACCGCACATTAAATTCCTGTCCAGCTATGGTTTCACGGAGCAAGGGGCGGCTCTCACTGCAAATCTATGTCCTGATGATCCCCAGCCCCAGGCTGGTGATTTGTGGAGTTCTTCTTTTGGTCTTTCCATGGGAATTCTGGCTGCCTAAACCTCCCAAAATTGGGATTCCCTAACATAGGTAATATTTACCTTCAAAATTGTCCTGTATAATTTAAATTTAGTCATATCTTCTGAAGACACTATTTAGTTTTAAAGTTATATATATGAGTTGAAGGTAATGATAAACTAGGCTTAACTAGGCTGATATAAACCTTATTTAAATCAAATTAAGTGCATTTCTGCAGCAGTTAGCATCTATTTCATTAAATGTGATTAAAAACTGCTTGGGAGTTAAATTGGTGTGACTTTGAATATAGATAAAGCCAAGGGAAGACAAAACTGGCAGCTGAGCCTGAACCAGACTGCAAAGTTTGGAGTCCTTCTTTGTAGGCAGAACACCAGAGCTTTGTTTCTTTTAATTAAAACTGGGATCCTGTAGAATATAATGGATGTTGTTTAGAAAAGCTGCCCCCTTGTTTCTGATAATTGGATTTTTCTAGCCCAGATTAATATCCTACTATGTAATTTCACTGGGTCCAAGAGGATTCCTCCAAATAATTAAAAAACGAGTGCTGACGACTGTAACCACCTCATTAAGATAAACTTACAACAATATCTTGGGTTCAAACAAGGAGTTCCTTTCTATTTTTTTCTGGAAAGAGGCCACAGTTTGTTTAGTTTGGCAGAGGCAAGGAACTGATTTTTGTGTATGCAAAAAAGCTTTTTAAGCCATTACTGCTGAATCATTGTGTCTCAAGTAACAAGAAACTGGACTAGTCAACTTTGACAAGGGTCTGCAGAAACTAATTTTGCGATGGTTACATCAAACAAGTAATGAAAAATAAAATATATGTGGAAGGGCAAATATTTCCAGAGAACTTCTGGCATGTAGCCTCACACCAAACAGAGACTGATAAACATACCTGCCAACACTTGATGTTAGAAATAATAGCTACTCTGTTTATTAATCAGAATTATGTTATCAATTCATTTGTGGTTAATATGCAGCAATATATCTAGGGACGCTTATTAAGATAAAGAAAGGCTTGCTATATGATCAGCTGATATTATAATTACAGCTCTAACTCACATGTACCATTTTTTGTTAGTGTCTGCATTTTTTTTCTGAAGAATTGATATAAAAAAAATTCTGATACAGTTTAGCCCTAATAAGTACACAACCTGGGAAAGTTGCCTAGCCTATCTAGGAAGAAGTTGTTGGACAACTTCAGTGGAAAAATATCTGTAGGCATTGGAGGAGAATGGGAGGGGTAAAAAAGTCCACATGAATGTTTAAAAAAGAAATAAAAATTACCAGAGCTGCATCAATGAACAGGGTCAGGGAGACATCTGCAGTTAGTGGCCAAGAAGGCCAATGGTATCCTGGGGTGCATTAGGAAGAGCATTGCCAGCAGGTCATGGGAGGTGATCCTACCCCTCTACTCAGCCCTGGTGAGGCACATCTGGAGTGCTGCGTGCAGTTCTGGGCTTCTCGGTACAAGAGAGACATGGAGCTCCTGGAGTGGATCCAGTGAAGGGCAACAAATATGATTTACAGACTGGAGCATTTCTCTTATGAGGAAAGGCTGAGAGAGCTGCCTCTTCTCAGACTTGAGAAGAGATGACTGAGAGGGGACCTCATCGATGTCTATAAGTATCTGAAGGGAGGATGTCAAGAGGATAGAGCCAGATTCTTCGTAGTGCTGCCAAGCAGTAGGACAAGCAACTGATGCACAGGAAGGTCTGCCCGAACATGAGGAAGGACTTCCTTACTGTGCAGGTGAGCCCAGAGAGATTGTGGAGTCTCCCTCACTGGAGATATTAAAAAACCATCTGGTTGCAATCCTGTGCCACGTGCTCTAGGATGACCCTGCTTGAGCAGGGAGGTTGGACCAGATGACCCACCATGGTCCTTTCCAACCTGACTCACTCTGAAAGTTGTGTGTGCTTATTCTTGTCACATAGGTGAGTCACTGGGGCTCTGCTTAAATAGGGTACTAAGGTACAAACCTAACTGTAAATCTGAGAGCAGTCTGATGGTCCTTGCACATGTTGAAATCTTAGTAGGCTCACAGGTATTTCTCTTGCTTTGTGAGAGCTGATTTTAGACTGAAACTTGTGCAGTGCATAGCTTTACTTCTTCCCAGGGAAAAGTTCACACCAAAAGCTGTTAAATCAAGTAATGTCAGATTTACAGAGGTAAATTGCTAGTGTTTACTTATAGAAATGTATTAATTTAAAGCAATATCTAAAAAAATCTTATTTGTTGTCCCAATTATCAGCAGTACCTTGTTTACTATCTATGTTATCTGTCTGGACTTCTGTAAGGCCTTTGATGGTCCTCCACGACATGCTTCTCTCTAAATTGGAGAGAGATGGATTTGATGGGTGGACTCATCAGTGACTGAGGAATTTGTTGGATGGTAGCATCTACAGGGTAGTGGTCAATGGCTCAGTGTCCTGATGGAGATCAGTGACAAGCAGTGTTCTCAGGGGTCCACACTGGGACCAGCATTGTTTAATATTTTCATCAATGACAGACAATAGAATTGAGCACACTCTAGGCAAATTTGCAGATGACACCAAGCTGAGTGGTGCAGTTCACACTCCTGAAGGACAGGATGCCATCCAGAGGAATATGGACAAGCTTAAAAAGTGGGCCCATTTAACAATGCCAAGTGCAAGGTGCTGCACCTGGGTTAAGGCAACCCCCAACATCAATACAGGGTGGGGGATGAACAGATCAAGAGCAGCCCTGCTGAGAGGGACCTGCGGATGCTGGTGGATGAAAGGCTGGACATGAGCTGGCAACATGTGTGTGCAGCTCAGAAAGCTAGTTGTGTCCTGGGCTGCATCAAAAGCAGCATGGGCAGCAGGTCGAGGAGGGAATTCTCCCTGCTATAGTCCACTCCACACCCACTCCACACCTCTAGTACTGCATCCAGCTCTGGGGTCCTCAGCACAGAAAGGACACTGAACTGCTGGAGTGAGTCCAGAGAAGGGCAACAAAAATTGTCAGAGGGCTGGAGCACCTCTTCTGTGAAGACAGGATGAGAGAGTTGGAGTTGTTCAGCCTGGAGAAGAGAAAGCTTCAGGAAAACCTTATTCCAGCCTTTCAGGACCAAAAGGTCACCTATAGGAAAGACAAGGCCAAAGTTTTTAGCCAGGCTGGTTGCGACAGGACAATGGATAATGGCTTGAAACTAGAAGAGGGTAGATTTAGACTCAATAGAGGAAGACATTTCTTGCAATGAGGGTGAAGAAACACTGGAAGAGGTCTCCCAGAGAGGTGGTAGATGACCCATCCCTGGAAACATACTAAACATAACATACACCACCTCAAAGAATATAAGGAAAAACAGTGATCATATTTGTGATTCAAAAGTACCAGCTGGAGAAAGTATCTTCACACTGAGAAGATAAAGGCTATATTTTGTACTTAGGCAGGATATGTAATAAGGTAGTAGTTAGATGTCTCTTTTAGTATGACGTATCTCAAGTATTTTCTTTGTGCCATGTAGTTACATCGGATATTTTAAACAACTATTATCGAGATTTCATGTGCTGAGTGAACTAGACAGGTCTCAAAATGTATTTGAAAACATTTTTCTCCAGGTGTCAGTTGGAAAGTGAGAGGTAATGAAGGTGGTGGGTGCCAGTGGGCTCAGTGATTGTATCTGAAATACCTGCACATTTTGCCTGGTTTTCTGAGGCATTTGTTTACAATGTGTAAGAAGCTCATGTTATAATCTATTCTAAATGACAAATGAAAGCTATATGCAAAATATAATTTTTTTTCTTAATTCTAGAGATATTTTCTTGAGATTTTGTGGTGAAAAATACTATACAAGAACATTTGCCTGAGGCCAGCTCAGTGAGTCAGCCCACTGTGTCTGCAGAGGTGGCATGTGGTAGATGGCTGAGTAGGAGGAGGATAGGAAGAAAGGCTGTTCCTTTCCCTGGTAAGCAGTTTTTACTGCTGGCCATAGGTGTGGCAGAGACTTCCAGAGGCATAAGCTGTATCCAGACCATTCTGTTCAGCATATTCTTTTGGATGCATTCTCCACAAATTGTTTTAGTCTTTCAGAAACCATTTAAAATTTGGCAATCACAACATGCTGTGGGAATTAATTCTGCACTTAACATGTTAGGTGTTCCTCTTTCCTGATACTGGTATAATTCCCATTTGCCTGGGGCTCACCTGCAGGGATACTGAGGTGTCACTGCTCAGAATTTCTCCGCTTTCTTCCCAGCAGTGCTCAGGATATGTTACTTACTACTGTACATACTGTGTTTTTCTGCATGCCAGACTACTACATGCTGACAAATACATGCCAGCAGCTATGGGTTTTGTCTTGGGAAATTCCAGGTAAAAATGATCCCCCAGTCTCTTGCAGTTAACAGCTGCTACTTTTGCTCAAAGGGAATTCCCACTGAGTTTGATCTGTAGTAGAGGACATCACCCCCGGTTCATTTCGTTACAGTGAGGTAAGACATTAGCTAAACTATTTGTCAAGGACCTATGGTAGTAGTAATTTCACATGCAGCAGGTCAGACTTTTCTACTCTCTCCACTCCAGTGAAAGCACAGTGGGAGTCTGAGACAAGAAATGGGAAGTAAGGATAGGGCAAATACCAATTGTTTCTCTGGAATGATGTGGAAATCTGCAAGCATGTTGAATTTTGACCTTTTTGCCTTCTGAATTTGCTGTTTTCAGTGCAAGGAAAAGCACTGAAGGCTTTTAGAAGGCCTGCTTTTCGTAACACGACAATGAAATATTATTTATTAAAGCAAAAGAATTATTAGCTGTACTTTAGGCATAATGCACTGACCTACCTTCTGCACTTATTTTATGCTAGACACTGTAGAAACCTGTAGTAAGTCTGCTCACCCAAGGGAGCTTAACAAACACATTCTGAAAAGTGGATGAGACAAGAGAGTGGAGCTGGGTGGGCAGGAAAAGGAGAGAAGCAAGTATGGCATGAGGCGCATAATTCCTAGTTAGTCTTGCGACACAGCCTCTTACAATCTCAGTGGTCAAAGCTGCATTGACTAGCTTTTCCAGACTTTTAGCATCAAAGTTTTGGTGTTTTGTGTCATTCTGGCCTGAATAAGGCACCAAGATCCTTTAAGATCATTGTATTCCCCTCAATTGGTATGTGTATCAAACAGGCCGTCACTTAGACTAGGTAGCATTCTGCCTTCCAAGCATCAAGGAAAAATCTTGGGGATTGTGCAAGGGTATTTTCTCTGTGTAAACATCTGATAATATTACTTAACACTGAAAAATACCTCCCCTAACACTAGGTCTGTTGAGAAAGCCCTAAAATGTTCCGGGTGCTTTAAGGAGCCAACATGCAGTCAGTGCAGAAATGCAGGGTTTTAAGCGTGTACTCTGACTCCCAGTTCCTTGTCAGAGGTGCTTCCCTGTGGTGACACTTTTCCTGCACAGCCATGCTCTCAGGTGAGAAGAGCTGCTGAGTACAAGTGAACATTTTGGACCACTCCAGTGCTGCACTGTTTATTCTCATTATACAGACAGACTGCCACCATGCTGCAGTTCTTGGCCTTGGAGAGCTGGGGGGAAGGCTTTTCCTCATATTCAGTGATCATGGCCACTAATCAGGGCCAGATATATCTGGTTGTGAGCCCTATCTCAACCTCGACCCTGCTGTGTGACTATTAGCCAGTCACTTGGTTTGCTGAGTCTTATTCTGCCTCTGCTAAGATGGGAACAGCAGTGTTTCTATGCCTCACAATGGGAACACCCTTTACTCTCTCAGCATGTTCTCTTTGTCATCTTATAAATTCTGTCCGGACAAAACCTAGGGATTTTTATGCATGTTGTTGTTGTGGTTGGCTGAAGCAGTAGCAGCAGCTGCAGCTGTGCTGTTGGAAATCTGGCAGCCCTGGAGCTGCAGGTGGCTCACCAGCATGTTGGGCAGCTGCCCTGTCCACACACCGTGCATCTGGTGAGTGCCAGGTGTACACCGCGTAAGATGCACTACACCTTGTGGCACAGGTTCCTGAGATGCAGAAGCCTCTGCAGGTTTTTCTGAGGGTCAGTGTGGTGACTGGGGCGGAGATGCGATGGGGCACTGGCGGCTGGGGTGCCGTAGACGGTGGGCTGGATCTGTCCAAAAACTGATCCCAAGCTGCCACCTGCCGAGCCCGGAGGAAAGGTGCAGCACAAACCCTGCCTGTGTGCACGGCTTCCTCAGGCGGGACCTGAAGCCATCCCTGTGTGACACATCCACGTCAGTGGCCAGGGACGGATACTAAACACAGTATCACTGGGCATGTGAAGGGAAATCAGCCCATGTCTCCAGGTGCCCGAACAGGAGCGGGCGTGCTGACTGTAGTGCCATGGACTGAATTGCTGGGCTGAGGGTGCACCCAAGAACTCCAGAGGGAGAAAATTATGACATAGGAGCAGCTAACAGCTTGTAGTAATCCTTTACATGAGGCCACAGAAATAAAGTGCTGCTGTGTTGTCTAATTATAGGAAGAAGACCTCATCAGGAGACCTATGAAATCATAAAGATGCCACTGCAGCATCAGCTGCAGGAAAAAAACCCCTTCCTTTTTCCTTGAATAAATTCAATACCTTCATGATATAAATCAAAATCAGCTCAAGTACAGTACAGCAGTACTTTAGAAAGCTGGATTTTGTTTGGCACTACGACGTTATAGCAAAATTGTTGCTGATCCTCTTCTCAATGCCCTTTTACAATTGACTGTTATACAGTTTAAAAAATACACCTCAGATCCTCATACTTAAAGATCATACTTACCCACCTAGATCAAAACCTCTTTTTAGCAACACTATTTTGCCATGTAAGTTTACAACGTCCAGTAAAATGGGTTCTCACCATAATTTATGAGATCTGGAGGGTAGTGTGAAGTGAAAAGAAGACTGTTCTGACCTAATTTATGCATACCAAGTATGCTTGATTTTTAAAATAGTGCAGGAGAAAAAAATAAGGAGAATGGAAATAAATAACCATTACCAGCAACAAAACAACTGACAAAATCTATGTTTATATCTACATCTAACAAACCTCTAATGCCACCTGCTGAGGAAACACTGAAAATTAGAATGAAGTCTCCAGCAGACCACTAATTTCATTATTCTTGTTACCAAGTTCTTTAAAAATTAGTATTATAAAAAAAAATTGAAAAAAATTAGGAAAATTAGATAAGCATCTCTGAGTATAATCAAGTGGGTGTATATTTAAATGTCCAAATGATAGGAGTTTCTTTTCAACCCTTCTCCAGACACTGACTCCTTCTAATCAAGAAATGGTCCTTTTATTCAATATTCTCTTTCTTCACTCCTAAATTAGCCATCAAAAGAAATTATCCTAAAATACATTTCCATCTTTTAATATGCAAAGGATAGCTTATTAGCAGCACTGACTCCTTGAGGACATCACTTTAGCACTCATCAATAGAGAAAAAAACCCAATTTCTTAAGTAAACCCTGTTATAGAGCAAGTGCATACAACCCCGAATAAAATACTGGTTCTTCTTAGTAGAAAATAGAAATATGAAAACAGTGAGGCCCGTTTTTGAATATCCTTAAAATGTTTTATTTCAATATGAACTTGCTGATACCTGAACAGTTGTACTGTGGTACTAAAAACACAGAACGGGTAAGGTTGGAAGGGACCACTAGGGGGGATCATCTGGTCCATCCTCCCTGCTCAAGCAGGGTCTCCTAGAGCATGTTATTCAGGATTATGTCTATAGCATTGCCAGTGAAGTAGACCATACATCCTCCCTGGGCAGTCTGTTCCAGGGCTTGGTCACTCACAAAGTAAAAAACGTTCTTCCTCATGTTCAGGTGGAATTTCCTGTCCATCGGTTTCTGCCCGTTGCCTGATGTCCTTTTGCTCAGTACCACTGAGAAGAGCCTGGATCCATTCTCTTGGTACCCTCCCTTTGGATACTTGTAGACATTGATGAGATTGATGAGGGGACTTGCAGTCATCTCTTCTGGAGGCTGAACAGGCCCAGCTCTCTCAGCCTTTCCTCATAAGTGAGATGCTCGAGTCTGTAAATCATCTTTATTGCCCTCCACAGGACCCACTCCAGGAGTTCCGTGTCTCTCTTGTACTGGGGAGCCCAGAACTGGACACAGCACTGCAGACACAGCCTCACAAGGACTGACCAGAGGGGCAGGATCACCTCCCTTGACCTGCTGGCAGTGGTTTTCCTAATGCAGCCCAGGATACTGTTGGCCTTCTTGGCCACCAGGGCTCATGGATGGCTTGTTGCCCACACGGACCCCCAGGTCCTTCTCCTCAGAGCTGCTTTCCAGCAGCTCAGCACCCAGTCTGTACTGCTGCCCAGGGTTATTCCTCACCAGGTGCAGGATGCTGCACTTGCCTTTGTTGAATTTCAAAGGGTTTCACTCTGCCCATCTCTCCAACCTGTCGAGATTCTTCTAAATGGCTGCATTCTCGAGTATTGGTCACAAATCCTTCCAGCTTTGTGTTGTCATCAGACTCACTGAGGAGACACTCAGCCCCTTCATCTAAGTTATTAGTGAATAAGTTAAACCTTTGGGGAACACCACTAGTGAGGCCTCCAACTAGACCACATGACCTTCTGTTCGGCCAGTTCTCAATCCATCTCATTGTCTATTCATCCAGTCCACATTTCCTGAATTTGCCTATGGGGATATTGTGAGAGACAGTGTCAAATGGTGAATCCAGGCCAATTACAATTCTTCCAAGCAGCCTATTATAAAATCACTAAGCAGCATTGAAAAGCATCTTCTTTGCTCATTATTCACTGGTGACAGAACTTAAGCTGCAGAGAAGGCTGTTAAGTCAACCTAAAAACTGCCAATGCTTGTAAAATGTAGGAAATGCAAATCCTAAAGTCAAAGGGATTTCTCTCTTCATTTTGTCTACATCTCTTGCATCCTACTCACCCTGCAAATGTGCACAAACACTGCTGCTCTACAGAAAGGAGAGAACCAAGTGGAAAGTTGTTTGGATGGACAAAGCATCATTAAACAGAGGACACAGTATTCAAAATAAAACAAACAGAAATTGTTATCTAGGTAGATTTATCTCAAAGTAAAATATCTCTAAGCTAGGAACTTGTTTTCATTTTGAGATAGAGCATAGAACTACAGTGTAAAACTATAATAATACAATAGTAAGATGAACCTCTGGCTGTTGCAGTAGCAATTTTTAAAACAGACACAATAACGTTTCACAAAGTCACAGGAAAAAAATAACAAATATATGAAATTAGTTTAGACATCAAGTTGTTAGGCACCTTTTAAAATACTTTCAGATGAGAGGAATTGAAGCAGAAAAGTTTTTTTAACCAGTTACATTTACTGAAAGGAAAATAAACAAGCTGTTTGTGTCGTTTATGCATTTTCTTCCTGAAAGGTAAAAAGGACTTAGAACATTCAGGACCCTTTTCATTTAAATGTCTGAAACAAAACACAATGGAAGCCATCAACAGTTTGGAAAACAAAGGCTGTCAGTCCATCCACTGCAGACTTCCTGATAAATCCTAACCCCAGTGAGATTTAACAGGCCACATCATTAACAGCAAAGACCACCACACCAGCAGCACAAATGAAACCTGTTAAGCCTGACTTTATCAAACAGACAGACCTACAACACATTACTGTGCAGATGAAAACAGCATAGTAACTCTGAGGATACTCACTGGCCTAATTCAGGGAAAGAATAAAAGAGAAGAGTCTACTGAGACTCTTAATATTTGCACAGCAGAAAAACTAATAAACTGGATATTTTGACACATACTGGTTTCACTTCCAATTGGATCTTTGTGTTACACTGGTCACTGCTTCGGGAAAATGGTCTTCCCACATCTGCCTGCACGCAGCACCATCCAGCAGGCTCAGCAACAACACAAGCAAATAAAAATTTGCTCATCTGATGCTCACCAGGCTGGATTTTGACTGGAAAACATGATAAGTTCAAATGCTTTCCCCTTCATCTTCATGATTTCCATCTTAGTTTCTTGGTAAAAAATGCCATAACTATTCTGACTCCCTAAAATCACTGAAAAGTATAAAAGTTTCCTAAATTCTTGATCTAGAGCACAGATCTTAGATTACTGCAGTCATATATATGCTCAGATACCCCTCGGTACTTCACTGGTCCTATATTTTATTCCATGTGGTGGAGTCACAATCCCTGGAGGTGTTTAAGGAAAGACTGGTTGTGGCACTTAGTGCCCTGGTGGTATTCAGTCATAGGTTGGACTCTACAGTCTCAGAGGTCTTTTTAAACCTGACTGATTCTGTGATTTTTGCAATATTGATGGTATAGCAAAAGAAACATTTCCAGGGCAAAATACAAAAAAAGCACTTAACAAAAATGTGCGTTCACAGATCAAATACTTTGAACAAAATGTGTATTAAAATGTAACTGAAGGTAACATAAGCAGTTTCTTCCATGTGGCCCAGTAATGTTATTCTCAAAATATAGGTAAGTTGGATTTTCTCAGTGTGACAGAATTATTCTTGAATATAATTGACAGAAAAATTATGATGGCCAGTGACAAACAGACTGAACAGACACTGGAAAGTGGTGAAATGATGAGTACTGTTTTGTTTTCCTCCCAACAGTCACTTCTTAAGTCAACTGATCATCAACAATGATTTTGAAACTTAAAGTATCTTAGATCTGGTATTTGAAACTTGCCTTATAAACCTTAAAAACCTATAGGTGACTGGCAGAGGATTTTGTTTGGAGGCTTGTTTCTCATTTTTTTTTTAACTTTGTTGTTGTTGTTCTTTTTTTTTTATTTTTATTTTTTTATTGTTCATTTTGGTGGTGGTGGTTTTAGTTTTATTAATGACAAATTTGCCTAGTCTTTGCGATATGAATGTAAATTTCTTTGGAAGAAAGACCATTTAAGACAAACACATTCTTGCAGCACAAAGCTGCTGTAAAGCCGGTTCTAAATCTTGGCACTCAACATGATCTTGCAACAAAAGATGGCTGTCTTCCAGTGTTTTTTATTGTGGTTCTCTTCAAAGTTCATCCCGAATGCTATATACCATAGTGATTCAGAAAGATACGGAAACACAATCAATTAAATAGGTGATGGAGATCAATTAGCTGATGGAGAAGTAGAAGGCAGAAATCACTTGCCTATGATCTTATGGAAATGAGTACAAAAATCTTAAACTTACAAAAGTCCACTGATGTAAATAGCAACATATTTCTATATTAAATTAGACTTTATTAAATGTTATCATCTAATCTTTGGTAGTGTCGACTTGAGAAACATGGCTTGTACTTTTAAAGAGTTGAAATTTCATATATTAACATCATAATTTAATTTCATATTTTTTTAAATTCAATTTTTCCTGGCATTTGATGGCTGTTCAACAAAAGGCTCTCATGCAACCTTGTTTATAGTAGATGAAAAAAAAGGTCAAAATACACTATATGGAGCAGGCAATGTGATTCTCTGTGTCTAAGTCCCTTGCAACATAGGCAAAAAGCTGCAGTTTTTGCAGTAGGTACAGCTGACATCATCTCTGCATTGTTGTGTCTCTTGTATGTGCACAGCATGATCTAGAAAGCAGGTTATAATGGAGACAATCCCACTGCAAGGCTGATAGTACAAGCTGTGCACAAAAGGACAGTATACAGCTATGTACAGCAGAGATACATTGCCTTTCTATTTGTTGTACTTCTCAATGTGTTCAAATGATTTCCAGATGATGAGTTTTGTTGGTACAGAATTAAGGTAGGATTTAAATTTTTTTTAAAGGCCTCACGATAACCTGGCACATTTTAGATCTGAGGGAGAAAAACAAATCACTACGTATATGAACAGGAGAAACTGGTGTGATGGATCAGACTACAATTTAGTTCAAAGCCCTATTACTGGTGTTGTCATGTAACAGAAGCTTCAGAGGAAAAGACAAATAGAACTGGTTCAGGTTAGCTGGGGCACAGCAAGTCATCCATCGCCTGTAGTTCAGGAAATATGAAAACCTTAGCTATTACCCCATCCAAACATCTTATCTCGTTGCATTAGCTTAGTATTCTAATGAAAGGTACTTATTTCCTGTATAAAACATCCAGGGCACCTTCTAAGATCCCTAAATTTTTACTAAAGGTTTTCAAGTGTGTAAGAAAATGCCTTCATTTCTGAGGCTGTCACTGTCCAGCTTAACGCCTTACACGTACAAAGCCTTCTCAACACGAGCAGGGATGCTGTGCTGTGCAGTTCTGTGATACTTCAGACAGCTTGCTGGCACAGCCAAGTACCCATGATAGAGACCGAGTCCCCCTTTACTTAGTTTAATGCCCTATCTCCATCCATAGTACCTTTAAGTACCTGTCCACCTCTCCCCTTCTGTCTCCACAGGTCCAGAAGATGGACAATTTGTTCCATTACCCTATGGAAAACTGTCAGAGCATAGCTTGCATTTCTGCAGCTGAGAAAGCCACAAGGTAGGCAACATTCCACTCTCCCCACTCCTAAGTCGTCACATAGAGGTCAGTGTAGGAATGGCTTTGTGCACCCATGACCTGCTGGAATTGGTGTCCTGGACTTGAGATTTCCGTATTTATCTTCTCTGCTTTGTAGTCTGTTCTTACGCTGCTGCAGCAGCCAGTGCTGTGACGTCAGCACACATAGGCTTAGCTGAGCTGGCATTCAGCTTGGCAAGTCAGGATCAGCTAGCAATGAACTGCAGTTAGCAACTCAACACAGTCTATCCAAGAAACTTGTATATACATAAATATATAATAATGTTTCAGCCTCTGTTTAAAATTATGGAAACTACACCCAATCACCATAACTAAATGTGAGGTCATGGATTTTGAAGACTAATTCTATGATATTTTAAATAACAAACAAAACTCTTGCCCTTTGTTGTAAACCAGGTCTCAAATGTATTTACCCACAGCAATACAGAGCATTAAAACATATGTTTTATAAACAAAATACTTTTATTAGACTAGTACATGGGTTATTTTAAATAAAGAATTAGAGTACAGTTGGTATTAAACTATTGTTTCAGTTCATTTCACTAAAGTCAAAGTCACTGTAGATTAACCTCAGGAGGTAATATTTATCTGGAAAAAAGTTTTTAAAAATATAGATGGAATTTCTTTTCCCTCTTTTTATTTAGTGTGTTTTGGCTATGTAATTTAAACCAGACAATTTAGCTAGTAACACTAAGCAAAACCAGAACATAACAGGATCTGTTAATAGTCTGTTTTATTGATCTGTTCCTGCTTCTGATGTGAAAATTATCCCATCACTACATTTATGTTTCCATTTTAATTAAATATAATTATTTTTTCATTATGATTTCTGCAAGAGCTCCATCCAAGAAAAACGTCTTGAGTATATAGAGATACTCTAGATACCTAATCCACCTTATTGGGTAACTGCTTCTAAGAAGACCCCTAGATAAGGAAAATTTCCATTTTTCATTCTTGTTTTATAGAAGCATCATAACACTCTTGCCTTATTTGGACACCAGCCACATCCATCCTGGTACAGGACTCAGAAATGGAAAAACATACTTGGGTGTGGCCTCTTCAGACCACACTGTCACCTGAGCATTCAGTTACAGTGATTTCCCATAGAGTCGGAGATGCAAGCAAACTGCTGCCAAAACAAAGAGCAGTCTCTTCTAAAACAAGAGATGCTTTATACAACAAGCAGGCTCAACATATCACTTCAGAATGATGCAGTGCCAAGACAATATTAGCCTCAACTTAGACTAAAACATGGTAACCTAGTATGTATATATATCCTTCCAGCCCACAGACAGACTTGTGCATTATTACTACTTTTTATTTTAAATATCAGCTGTATCAGAAACCTCATTCTTACCTAAGTGCTGCTACCCTGCTGCTGTGCAAACAAGGTGGAGTTAGTTATCTTGCAGCTCCTTTGGGATGATGTTACAGACAAAGTTGTTTTTATATCAGATGGTATGTTACAATACTTCAGGGATCCCTCTAACCTTTTGGATACTTTCTATTTTCACACGGTACCCCTCATAGGCTCAATGAGCTTTATTATTTTTTTCTTCAATCCTTGGTTATGAGAAATGTTATTAGCAATGCTTTACTTATCAGCTAAACCAGTGACTGTTTTCAAGCTCTTCAAATGCAAAACAAAATCTTAATTTAGGCCTCTTCCTTCAGTAAGAAAGTCGTGTCAAGTCAGTCCCACTGGCTCATGTTACTACACCACTGTAATTGGATCATTTTTAGCATATGCCCATTTCCTCAAAGGAACAGGTAGGGCCTGTCTCTGTGCTTTTCATTGATCTGGATGCCTCAACAGACTTGGTTAGATAAGGTGAAGAACCTGGACTGCTTTACCTTTTTTAAGGGACAAATGGATGAAAGGGGTTCCAGCTTTAATGAATATTTCCTTTTCTTTTTCCACCACCCCCTCAATGTAGGAGCAACATATTTTGATGCAACCTAAACTCCTTGTCAAATAATTTAACCCAGACCAGTAACAGCCTCCTCTAAATGGACTCTGTCATCCTATGCAATACTTAATTGCATGAACTTAAATTCATGTTAAATTAAACAGAGGAACCTTTCTGGTATATAGGATTTCTTCTGCACATCCATTTCACGGTAGGTTTCTGTACTTTTGGCTGATCTTTGATTGCTGTCCATATACAGACACTCTTCTGCCAGCACCCAAATATACCTGTTCTCAAAAGATTTATCATGGATTTATTTTAAAGTACAAAATTTGCTTGCTCATGTATGGTCTCTTCATCCCAAAGTATTTATAACACATAGAGTTGAAAAACACAGATTTTCCAACAAGTGTTTACATTTCCATTTAATATGAGAATAATTTCCCATTATATAGTTAGAATAGGAAGTACAGAAAAAAAAAAATTAATATCATTATCTGGGAAAGAGAAATGTTACTGTTTTAGAGTGTCATCTCCTGCATCTAGAGGAAATATCACATATACCTTATAAAGTTGTACACAGTACTGTAACACATATAATTTTCCAACTTCCTGTAAGAGAGTCATGAAAGCCATTTATAAACGACTAGCTCGTACTTTCTCCAGACCAAATCACATAAATTCCATGTACAAACTGGAGTAAGGAGGGATTATATAGCAGTGCCATTAGAACAGTCAAAAAAAGCACTGACCCTACAGTTGAATCTGAGTAGTCATACACCTGAGCGAGACCAAGAACAGTTTCTGCAAAAAGTCTGATCAAAATTCACTAATAAAATCAGACAAAACAATAGCTTTTGAAGAGTCTGACAGTACAGTAAGGCCATTGAAAATATCCCTGTTATATCAATTAAATGCCAACAAAAAAATCATAATCTGAATTACAAGTATGCTGCACAGTTGCATAAGCACCAATATAAGTAAAAGGTTATCCATCAAGTCCCTCTGACAAATGGTCCCCTATAAAAATGCAAAATTTTAAGTACTTTTGGCAAGAGGTACCAATTCCATAAAAGAAAAGTCACTGCAAAGTCTGAAAAAAATTCTAAAACCAAAAAAACCCAAAACAATCAAATGCAGAACATTTTCTAATGGTCTGAGAAACCACAAAAGTCACTCCAGTTCCTGAGATAAACTGCAGAACAATTGTGAGGATTCACCAGACTGTACCATACTCTCTTTCCCACCTTCTCTTACACACTGCACACAAGGTTGGCACTGAAGCTTCTACTAAACTTACAAATCAGCAGAGCATGTGAAAGTTCAAAACATTCACATTTTCTTTTCCATTATAAAAACAAGAGACTGGCAACTTAGGTCAGAGACAGATAGACTTTTGCCACAGTCTGGCAAAATAATTTCTAGGCAGAGGCAGTTGTTTTAAATTAACTGCACTTGCGTCTTTTAAATTAATGTAATTCGGTGTTTCTATCCTGTTTTCACTGACAACTGTGCCCTTATTCATCCATCTGCTGTTTAAAAGAGCATTCCATACATGAGTTCAAACTCCTAGGGTCAAATTTTTTAAAAGAGCATGTGTCACCTGACAGCTCAGCACTGTCTCTGTATGCTGGAACCATCAATGTGCTTCATTGCTACTAGCCATATGGTCAGTTTCTAACTTAGCATTAATGTTGTGCTCCATCTTCTGTAAGACTGCTGGAAGATCCAGAACAGAAGAAATAATATAATGAGGTACTGGGGAGGTATCTACCGGGGTGGTCATTGCTTTGTTTAACCAGACCGTTGCTTTCAAGCCAGCATTCAGGCCTCCTTGAATATCTGTATCTAGGGAGTCGCCAACCATCACACACTCCGCGGGCTGCACCCCGAGCAGATCGCAGCAGTAGTGAAATATGGATGGCGCCGGCTTCTCCTCTTTCTGCTCTCCCCCCACAACTATGGCATCGAAGTAGGGCTGGCAGGCGCACGCCTCGATCTTCTCCCGCTGTGTCTGCCTGTCGCCGTTCGTGAGCAGCAGCAGGCGGACCCTCTTGCGCAGCTCCGTGAGCATCCCCCGCGTGTCCTCGGGCAGCGTCAGGTGCCGCAGCCGCGTCGTCTTCCACAGGTAATAGCACTCTGCCGCCAGGTCGCGGTTCGCCTCCCCGCCCCTGGTCTCCTGGATCGCCTCCTCCCAGTGCGAGATCCGCAGGTCGGTGATGCACATCTTGGCGGGGTCGTGGCACTCCCTGAGCAGCTTGGCCTGGACCTTGTCGCAGATGGCGCGGGCCTCTCCCTCCCCGAAGTGGTGCTTGCACTGCAGGGCGCGGATCACCTGCCCAGGGCAGCGGGGAAGAGTCAGGCCCGGCGGAGGGTGGGCAGGGGAGAGGGAGGGCAGGGGAGGGGGAGAGGAGAGTAGAGGAGAGGGAGGGGAGAATAGAGGAGAGAGAGGGCAGGGGAGAGGAGAAGGAAGGCAGGGCAGGGGAGAGGAGGGGAGAGGGAGGGCAGGGGATGAAGAGAGGGAGGGAAGGGGAGAGGAGAGGGAGAGCAGGGGGGAGGAGGGGAGAGGGAGGGCAGGGGAGCAGGGCAGGGCAGGGCAGGGGGGAGGACAGCGAGGAACGCGCGGCCGCCGGGGCGGGAGGGCCGATGGCCGGGAAGGGGGAAGGGGCAGGGCAGGGTCCGGGAAGGGAGCAGGAGCAGGAGCAGGAGCAGGGGCAGGGCAGTACCTCCTCGATGGCGCGCCGCCCGGCCGCCGCCGTGTCCACCAGCGTGTTGTCCAGGTCGAAGAAGACGGCCTTGACGCCGTGCAGCCCCATGGCACCGCCTCCCGCCACAGCCGCCCCGCACAGCCCGCACCGCACCGCACGGCACGGCACGGCACGGCACGGCCCGCCCCCCGCGTCAGGCACGGGGGCGGGGTTGGGATCACACGGGACCCGCCCGCATCCCCGGGGCGTGTGCGGGGTTGGGATCACACGGGACCCGCCCGCATCCCCGGGGCGTGTGCGGGGTTGGGATCACACGGGACCCGCCCGC
>JAWWEE010000105.1:34488582-34577794 GCA_035221455.1 Xenops minutus
GCGTGTGCGGGGTTGGGATCACACGGGACCCGCCCGCCTCCCCGGGGCGGGTGCGGGGTTGGGATCACACGGGACCCGCCCGCATCCCCGGGGCGTGTGGAGGGTTGGGAATCACACGGGACCCGCCCGCATCCCCTGGCCGTGTGCGGGGCCGGGGCGGGAGCCGGAGCGGGAGGGGATGGGGAGCGGAACGGGACGGTGCCGGAGCCCCGGCGGTGGGTGGTGCCGAGCCGTGGGGTTTGTGTTTTGTGTGGTTTGGGGTGTTTTTTTTTTCCTTCTGCTTAGGAATGCTCCCTAGGTGAGGCAGCGGACAGCCGGCATCCGGTTGGAAAATGCCTGCTGAGATGGTTCCGGGGATCGGCTTTGCCATGAAAGGATTCCTGCCGCGGCGCTTCCTCCTGGGAAGGGCGGAGCACTCCGTGCCCGGGAGCTGGTGAACAGGGACCTGCCGGAGGGAGGAGGAAGAGGAGGGCACACACGCAAAGGATTCGGTTCAGTTCGCCTTTCCCGCTCCCCTGCTGCCTTCGGGAGCGTGTCCTCCCGCAGAGTCACCTGCGGGCAAAGCGAACCGCAGCGCCGGGATTGAATCATCCTCAAATGTTCGTGATAAACCCAAAGTCAATAACTCCGCTGTTTGGGGAGCTGGGGTGGTAATAAAATACTCGAAATTCCAAAGGTCAATATTTCCTAGAGCAAATGAATAGGAAAGGCATGCAGATAAGGGCCTGAACAGCTTGGTAGAAAGAGTTTTTCAGGTGTATGGACCAAATGCTTCTCCAGAATAGGTCATTTTCCCTATGGTGAAGTTTTAATAGCAGGCTCAGTTGCTCAAGTAATACTCCAATTGTTCCTTGACAAAATTTTGATAAACATGGTATTTTTTTTTTATCAGCCAACAAGGAAACTTTGTTAATTTCAGTATTTAATACTGCTAATGTTGCTTAACAGCATTAATAAAGGCACTAATAACTAATTGCAATTCACAAAGCTGGAGGAAACTTTTAACAGAGAAACTGAAAGTTCACCTCCAGGCCACTTCCGGTTCTTCAAGCTGCACCTTTGATAGTAATCTCCTTGTCGGATTAAAGACATTGAGTCACAGGGAAGGCCAAAATAAACTGTGCCCAAGAGTTTGGTATATGGCAAGTAGAACTACAGAAGGCAAGCTTTTAAGGGGAGAGGGGGGTTCTGAGAGGAAACAGAGATGGCTAAGGATCCTGTAGTTAAAGTAATAGGAGGAGTTTCAGTAAAATTTCTCTAGTTGACTTTAATAAACTGTGCTGCTTTCACTTGGTAAAAGGGAAAAAGTCTTTGGCATGTGGATTTCACATGCCTCTACTGAATCACTGTTTTGCAGAATTTACACAGAAGAGTGGTTAAAAATGGCTGAATTTCTACAATTCCCTCTGCTTAAGAAAATAGCATTTTTTCTCAGAGAGGCCTGCACTGCAGTCAGTGAGCAGTGGATCCTATGGGTGCCTTTGGGAAAAGGTACATTTATATACAATTCATGTTTGTGCTTTCCTTGACAGTTGGTCAAAGAGGTCATAATTGGAAAATAAATGTCTTAAAAGATTTCATAAGGTATATATTTGATTAGAAAGTTTTATGGAATTGAAGTAGTTAAACCATGAGTTATAACTGTATTTAACATTTTTATTTTCAGTTTTCTCATCAACTGACTGTGAATGGAAAACATTTGTTTGCTTCAGAGTAGGACTGTAATTGTAAAATGTCCTTTTGTTTACACTTGGAAAAGTTTCTGCGAGGTTCTTGCATTTCAGCCAGCCATTTGCCATGCTGTATTTGTTTGAACCCCCTGGTTAATAAATAAGCCCACCCACAATTTTATCTATCAGCAAGTGCATTACTTTCTTGTTGTTCCTTCTGCAGGCTTGCTAGGGGCTGGAAATGCCTCATAGAAGCTCAGAGCCAGGAAAACAACAGCCAGGAACAACAACAAGAGCCAGGAAACCTAAGTAGGAGACAGCCTGAAACACAATGTGTACTGCACACTCTAGGAGTGATAATGTAAGAATGCCATTTTGGTATCCTTAAATGAGTTCCATACACAGAATTAATGGAATTGCTCTAGGTGGCTTTTCACAAGGAAGACTGTCATTAAGACTCGTAAAGAAAACTGATTTTGTCCATACATACAGAAATAATAACTTGTGAATTATACAAGTTTACCATGGTTTGTCCGTCCCCCCCCCCCCCCCCAATAAGATGACTATACTTAGTTCTGCATTTGGAACTCCTTTTTTTTTTTTTTTTTTTTTTATGTCCACTGGTGTTTGAATTGGTTCCTTTTTAGTTGTGTAAGCACTGTGAGAGAGTAGGTGTGCTTCCTGGCTGCCCAAGTCATTTCCTCATACTGAGGAAGGCCTAAATTACTTCTGTTTTCCCTCTCTTCTCTAGGGCTGTCTGATTGCTGCTGGAGAGAGACCTTGCAGGTGAGTGGGAAACAAAGCACAGTTCAATAGGTTTTGTATCTGGATGATCAGTAGTAGGTGCTGTGTGTGCACAGTGAAATGCATCTGCACCATACTTTAGATCTCACCTCTGCAAACTACTCTTGGAGATTTTGCTTTCCCACTTAGAAACATCCCAGAAGATGTTACTAATTTGGTGACTGATGTTTTTTCCTTTATACCAGTAAGAGACTTATCATGAAGTGCCTTAATGTTCAGTGATACCCAAAACATATTTCAAGTTTAAAGTATTGAGTAATACTTCACACCCAGGTGTCTTGTCCTATAAGCTGCAAATTAAAATGCAGAAAGGGCTATGGGAGGGAGCCCAAGGCAGGGCCAGGAACTGCCAACCTTTGGGATAAGGAAGGTCACACAGACCAGTTTGCTGACCTTTTGGATAACAAGGACAAAGACAGGTGATGCCAGTGAGGTGGATGGACACAGAGGGGAGGCAGGAGGAGAAGATGGAGAAGGAAGAGATGAATTGGTGCATGTGTGGGAGGCCTGTGAGGGTATAAAAACTTGGGTGTTCTTGGGCTTAGAGGGCTCCTTGGAGGGACCATCCTTAGTTGTTACTGTGCCAGGAATAAATTGCCTTGTGGAACGCTATGTCTTGGACTCTGCTGAGGGAAACCTAGGGTTGAATGGGTAAGGAAGTATGATGTAGCTGTGTGTGAGTGGGATGTGTAGGGAGTCGAGTGGGATGCGTGTTGGCTCATTGGAGCCGCCCACTGTGAAGGACCTTTGGCCCGGCAATGAAAGTCTCTGGTTGTGGTAAGGGTGACCAGCAATGAGTCTCACGAATGATCAGACTGGGAAATTTTCTTTAAAAAGTGTTAAACAATGAGAGATGAGAAACTGCCCTTGTGCTGGAGAAAGATCTTTGTTGACTAAACTCAAAACAACTGTGTGAAGAAATCTGAGCAGGCTGAGTGGGTTGACTAACAACATTCAGTTTGGATAAATGCAGACAATCCAGGCTGGAAGGAAAAATGCTCATTACACTATTTCCCCTCCCCCTTCTTTCTAATACTTCTGAATTCAATATGTCCACTTTGGTGTCATCTCTAAGAAGCGGGAAAATTACCTTTTTAAAATGAGCCCTTATCAGTGTTTTGATGGGGGCGGTCACAGCACTGCGGGTGACACATCTTTGCGAAGCATCTCGCTGGCCTTGCGGCCCCGCTTCCCGCCGGCTCGCCCTTTCGATTTCGCTTTCTCCCGGGCTGGGCGGGAATGCGGGAAACGAAACTGGGCGGTGTTTGCGCGCCCCGTCGTGCGGAGCCGCGCCGCGCCGCGCCGGGCCGAGCTGCACCGCTCCGGCTGCCCGAGCTGCTGGAGCCCCCGCGGGGTCTGGAGCATCTCCCGCGGCTCGCAGGTGACGGCGGGACGGGGAGCAAGGGAGGGAGGGGAGGAATGCGGCGGGTCCCGCCGAGCAGGGCTGCCCGCACCCCGGCGGGAGCCAGCGTTCAGCTCTGGGCTGTCATTGAGGTTTGGAAGGGTATGTGCGAGTGCCGCTGGGTTCGCCTCTCAAGGAAGCGATTCTAACTCTGGAGAAACGTTACTGATTATTTCCCCCTCCCCCGGAATTTGGTGAACGATTCAGTCTTTTCTTGTCAAAAAGTCTGCTATGAAATATTTTCTAATCACTAAGTTCTCCACTCTGCTTTCTAAAACTGTTACTTTAAGCGATGACTATTCAAAAACTGTTGCAGATCAACCATTTGAATCAACTTCGAATTAGTTTTGATGAACTTTGTTACTGGAACCAGTTATCTGTTTTTATGTAACAGCAGTGATCTACCAGGACTAGAGGCTGTCTCTGTTCTATGCCTAGACACACAGACAAATCTTTGTTACTTTGCAGAATCTGTTTGAGATTGTGTCAAAATGGATCTTGAGTACATGGAGAAGATTAACCATTACTGTCAAATACATAAATTTACACTGCATTATGACACCGCCGGGATGACCGGCCCGTCTCACGATCCTGAGTAAGTTCACTATGCATGTCAATAACTAGCAGGGTTCTTCCTGCAATGAGCAAACTGGGCAAAGCTTGCAGTCACAAAAGTTAATTTGCTGGAAGAATATATATGTAGCAGGAGAGCTGGTTGAAACCATAAACTGAGTGGTAGATGCATAGGGAGGACCTTGCGCGGTAGAGTTTGAGGAGAAAATTTATTGCAAAGATGATGGCTCTTTTTTGGAAAGCAACAGCAACGCACCTGTTACTGGTAACTATATTGCGAGTATGTTGTGCATCTGCCATGAAATCTCTCCAGAGGTGTGTTGGGTTGCAGCAAATATTTCGGTTTATGATCTGTGCTAACTTAAGTGCTTTGATTTTTTTGTTTAGTTTCACAAAATGTTGTTCATGTCTAACCACAAAGGTTGGGGTTGGGTGTATATTAATTGATTGTGTACCAACATGTTTAATGTGTAGTTTACTTTTGAACATCTGTTACAAGAAAAGGGTCTTTTACTTAATAAGTTTTGTCTTTGTCTTCCCTTTTAGAGACAATTACAGGGCATGGAATATATTTTATTTTTTATTTGGGATATATATTTATCAGAATATATATTTTTTATTTTTAACAAATATAAAGTTTTGCTACTGTTTCCCTTGCCAAAGATCATAGATACACAAGATTTATGTTTCCTTGTGTGATTTTTTTTTTTTTTTTGCTAGTCTGCATGAAGACAAACCTTATGCTAATAACTGATACATTTCTTTTAATGTCTTGCATGTTGTAAACCAGTACTGTCTATATAGACTTATTCTTAGGCCTGACTATAGTCCCGTAATAAATTAATAAGTATTACCTGGGTCTCAGGTGTTAGTTATCTTAATTTTTTCCCCATGAGACTCATGTAACTCAAAAAGTAACCCTTATTGCAGTAATGGCCACAGCTTTGATCACAGAGCTACACCTTTCATACTTCAAAAGTCATGGCATGGAACTGACAGAATTTATATGCATTCCAAATTTGTGTTTTTCATGTTTATCTGTATACTCTGCTACATTCGCAAATACAGTATAGCCCATTGTGTGACAGTAGTATCTGGGAAAATCCTGGATAACCTGGCCTATTCCAAGGATACAGTATAAAGTGTCTGGCTACAGTGATGTGTGCTGTGATGTGCCCTTGGGATGCTCTTTCCCAGGGCTCTGCCTGCTGATGGGGCATATTGGCCACTGCTGGTACTGAGCTGGCTCCCTAACTCTGCTGTGCTGTGTCCCATCTCATGCAGTTGTCTGGGGCATGATGCAGATAACTCTTGTCCTCTTCTGGTTTTGGTGCTTTAGGTGATTGCAGCACAATGTCTGACAGGGTCAGTGCTGAGCACAGTGTAAGAAGGTTGAGAGTGCCCAGGGTGGCCCAGTCCTGAGCGGCTACAAACTTTCTTGGGCTGGGAGTGCAGTGTGTGGCCAAGTAGGCCAGTCCTGCCTAAAGCTAGCATATTTGGGAACTGGTTATTAACTCAGGGTTCATGGTGGGTAAGTGTGACTGTACATTTGGAATCAACTCATGTAATGTTCATTCAGATAATCCTCAACTCATTGGTCATTGAGACTCAGACTGCACATTTCCTCAGGATGCTTAAATAAATTGGCAAATTTTGGATGCAACATTGTAACTGAATGTGTGTAGCATTCAGAACTTAGGTATGGGTTGACTAAAAACCCCTTTCCCAAAGAATGATCTTTCTTTCATAATTCTTTTTGTTTGCTTGTTTGTTTGTTTTTTCCTGTTTCCTGTGTGTAGGGTATGTGGCACGCTATCACGTGCCTTGTCCTGCTGTTTGTCCCCTTAAGTTTTCCTGTTAAACCTTGCTTACACAATGAGTGCAAGTAACTATTCTGCATCTGCATTGCTTTTCACTCAAACATTTAATTAAAAGGGAAATGGAGAATGAAGTCAGAATAATGGAAAAAGTGAATTCATAAGGTCATCCCACTATCTGAGAAAAATTGTCCCACAGAGAAGCTTATGATGTTATACCTGGACTGTTTTGTTGTGTGAATCCATCTTGTTGGCTGTGAGCATCTATATGCCCTGCTGCCCTCTGAAGCATGAACTTACCCTGAGGCTCTATCAATCACTTTAACTTGTTGCAAGTCTGTACTGCTGCCCAAGGCAGAAATCTAGTTGATGTTTTCTTCTCTGTTGCCTCTGGTGCAAAGGCAGTAGCAGAGACATTAGGGGATTTGCAGCTGCAGGACAAGTTGGATCTGGATAAGGACTCATCTATCTGATTTCAACCATTCATTATTTGGGTGCTGTGGTGGGTTGACTCCAAGAAGCAGTGAAACCCTCAGCCAGACACTCACTCACTTCCCCCCAGTGGGACAGGGGAGAGAACCAGAAAGCTGAGAGGGAGAAAAACTTGTGTATTGAGATGAAGACAGTTTAATAGATGAAGAAAAGCTGTATGTGCGACCAAAGCAAAATAAGGAATTTGCTTATTGCTTCCCATCAGCAGGCAGATGTTCAGCCATTTCCAGGGAAGTGGGGCTTCATCATGCTCAATGATTACTTGAGAAGGTAAACACTAGAACCTCAAATGTCCCCTCTTCCTCTGTCTCTCAGCTTTTATTGCTGAGTGTGATGCCATCTGGCATGGACTATCCCTCTGGCCAGCTGCCTTGGTTGTGTCTCATCTCACACATCACCCCTGCTACTGCACTGGTGCTGTGCAAACACTGTTCAGCAATAGGTAAAACACTCTTATCAATCTTGTTTTAGTCCCAAATCCACAACATAGCACCATTTCAGCTGCTATGAAGAAAGTCAGCTCCATCCCAACCAGACCCAGTACAGTCAGTCCTGAGCTGCATCAGATTCCCCTTTTGACTCATGGAGTTTCTGTATGGGAAGCAGCACGTGCACAATTGTGCAGTGGAGGGATGGAGTGGGAAGGGATCAGTAATGTCACATCTGGTTCCAGGAAATCAAGATTAGCTAGTCTTTTCTCTCTGTATGGTTTTGAAGTGCTGAGATGTGTTCAGGTGTTAGGGCTTCACAGCTTTACTTGTAACAATATTGACCTCGTGCATTTTTTCCTTTTAGAAATTTAAATAATTTTGCTTTTATAAAGCAGATAAGTAGTTAAAAATACTGTTAGAACTAAAAAAGTGCATGCATTTGTGACTAAGAAGGAAACACTTTAAAATATTTGTACTGAAGAATTACGATAATCAGGAGTTGGATATAATAAAAACTCATGAATACTTCAATGCTTCACAGTTAACCTATACTGCTTTGTAGATAATAAAAAAATAAATTAATCTGAGAGGTTATTAAGCATATATGAGGCAAAATGTAACATGTTTTAGAAAAGTTTCCTTCATTGCAGGTTTACAGTTGTGGTCAAACTTAATGATGTGGAATATGGTAGAGGCACGGGTAAAAGTAAGAAGGAAGCAAAAAGAGTAGCAGCAAAAAAAACATGGGAAATGATTGTCAAACAGGTGAGTACATAACAGGAGTAAGTTTTGTTTTTATTTGTTTGGGGTTTTTTTGCTAGTAGAGGTTGAAGATGAATGTCTAAAAGTAGACTATTGATAAAATGTCATTTTTTTCCCCTTAATTTGCAAGTTTTGAATTACTTGAATTGCCTTTGTTCTGCACTGAATTATTTTCCTTATTGTTCTTCTACAGGATTGTTACATAGTATTGTGAGTGTTTCCTCCTCTGCTATTATAGGAGGATGAGGAAATGTATTTGCTTTTGTTAAGCTGCTTTGGTGTATCCAGAGTGGACCTTTTTCATCTCGACAACCATTCAGTAATTCAGTGTCCTCAAACCATTTGCAGGGCATTCCTCAGTGTGTCTGTTGCCAGTCTACTGCTGAAGTTGCTTCCTTTCACTTGCTCTGATTCATCCTTGTTTCCTTGTCATTATATTCTTTACAGTATAGTTGGTTATATGCTCTATCTTTGATTAAGTTTAGGTTTGAATTTTGCTCCTCAGTTTTTTCACACGTGTTTTGTGTTAGCCAGTCTTTTCTTTTTGACTCTGAGTGATTCTTAGCATTCTTTGAGTGAGGTCTTTCCTTGCCTGTTTCTGTATGGTTTTTATTTTGTCACCATCATTACTTTAAAACAACTGTAGCATTTTCGCTAATATATTAATAATGCTGCTTAATCATGAGACAGCTGAAAAGTCCTGCTTTCTCCTCTTGTACATGCACAGAAGCATTTGCAGCCTTTGCTAAATGGCAGCATCAGCAGCATCCAGATGGCATCCCTTCTTCCCAGTTCACACCCTATCTTTTACTAAAAGAGGTGGGATGAGACCTGGTGAGAGGTTGTTAAAGACATAGGTGCAGTACTTGGAAAACTGGATTTACATTTCTTTCAAAAAGTAATATTTTAGGGTTGGGATGTCTGTCCTTTGCCACAAGGGACTCAATTAATGCAAACTTGAGATTTCTTCAATGTATTTTGACGAGCTGACAAACCTTGCAGCTATGTTTGATCTTGTGTGCTGCTTATTTTAATGTATATATTAAGCTGAAGATTTAAGTTACCTATTTTGTTTGTTTTATAGTCAGAGAGTTCTTCAAATATGGAAGCTACAGAATTAGCGGCAACTCAGAGAACCTCATCACCTGAACCAGACAGAGACTATGTCAGCCTACTAAATATTTTTTCACAAAGGACACGGGAATTAGTTGATTATCCTAACAAAACTTATGTTGGAGATGCCCATGCCCCCATGTAAGATGCACTTTGTCTTCCTACTTCCAATACTTTTATTGTATTTACCAATCCTACCATTAGTTACCTTCAGTCATGTTAGATGAATCGTTAGAAATCAAAAATCAGAGGTAGTCTGATGAGAATCCAGTGGAGCGCCATTAAGGTGGTTGAGGAGCTGGAGGATATGCCATAGGAGGAGAGGCTAAGAGGATGGAGTTTGTTTAGCTGGAAGAAGAGACGGCATGTTGATAGTCATGTAGCCAGTGCTGAAAATCATCAATCTTCCTGGTTGTAGCTCTGGCAACTTTGTGGACCTCTGGGTGTGGTTTTGGAGACTTCTAGAAACTTCTAGAAATCAAGTGCCCGGAGCCTGTTTGTGTTGTATGTATTGCAGTCAGTGAGTTGTAGAAATGTTCCAGTTAATGACAGGTGCAGGATGATAAAGAATATCTACATATTTTAACTCTCTTGATAACATCTGCTGGAAAACTTCTCTCTTATTCTACAAAATCAGCCATTTTAAGACCTAAACTGCAGATAATTTTTGATGGTGTGTATGATATAATGCTTTTGAGAAGCTCAGCCTTAAAAAGTGCTAAATATTCACCCTCTAAAAGTGGGTTATCTTTAAGACACATCAGATTAGTTATCTACCATTATTAATTAGATTAAATGTACATTTGAAACACTGTTTTGAAGATGTACATATCGGATTTCTATAATGTTGATTGACTGCTGTATTTAAAGTCAGTAGATTAAGATTTGTCATATGGGATATAAAACTTGATTGTATTTGACAGAATTTCTTGTAGCTGTACCATTAGCGGTCTTTTGTATGGAAGGGGCTCTGGAACTTCTCTAGCTGCTGCAAAACAAGCTGCTGCAAAACAAGCATTTGAGAAGGTATGTAAAGAAGGCTCTCTAACAGTGTGTGCTATATTTACCCTTAAGACAGAAGTTTAATTCTTGTGTCTTTAATCTTTGAACAGATTTCCTCATTGTATTTAAAAGCATATTCTATGGACTCCACTAAAGAGGGAAACAATCCATATTTTAGTGTGTTGTTTGGGCTACAGGATTCTGTTGGTAGAATTTGTTGAGTTTCTGTATTAAATTGCTGGATTAAAAAAAAAAATCTAACAGTTGATATGTCTCTATTTCAGACTATGGTCTCATATATTGTCATTCAAGGATGCATACATTTCTAAAAATTTCTAAATCCTGACTAATATACTGGTTGTCTTCTGTGTGAAGTGTTGTTGAGCTGTCTGGCTATGAATAGAAATCCCTTACTGCCTCCTATTGGATCACAAATCTATTGTGAAATGTGAGAAAGGCAAAAGCAGAAGTCAGAATCAACAGGATTTGCCTTCTGTAGTGTTCCAAGGCAGAGTGTAGTGAAGCAACAACTACTGACACCATCCTCTGGAGAGCAGAGCTGTTGTCTTCATGCTGGCAATTGTTATTTCCACATGTCCAAAAAATTATCAGAATTCCAATACTGATCCAAACCTACTCCTGAAAAGCACAGAACATATGAACTAACCGAAATGAAACGTAGTTTAACTTGAAGGATGGCACTACAGGGGAAGAAATCTTTTTAAGTGGTTTTAAAATTATTTGGTGGTTACTATGAGTTTTCAATGCTTCTTTTCTTGTTGTTTTTAAGTTAACCATGTAATTAATGGACTATTATAGCTCTAGGACCCTTTTTTAATATTTTCATGTGTTGCAAGCTCGTGGATCTTTGGGTTTTCACAAGAGTCTGAAATTTACTACCTCAAGCAGAACTCCTGTACCAAATTTGGGGTGGGTTACTTTGGTTTCATTTTAACTTTTATTAATTCTCAGTGATGTCTGTGTAACAAACAAAATGTAACTGGCAAACAGTAGTAAAGGTCCACTCCACTACTCCCAAATTAAAAAACTGGGGTTTGTTGGCTATCATTGAAACATAAAGCCTATGTTTTTGTTTCCATGATACCACAGTTTGTTTAAAAAGGTTTCTTTACCTTTTGTCAGGATATGGTCTGTATCAATTGTAGGTGTTGCTTTTAATGTTACTTTTATGCTCTTAGGACATGGGTGGAGGGAAGAAGGGAAAGAATCTGTCATTTGGGATATGTTTTTTGGACTTTTTTTTTAGTCAACCTCAATGTAGTTATGCAGGTTTTGCAGTCTTTTCATGCTTAAGACATTGAATGCCAATGTATACTGACTCAGATTTTCAGTTCTGCAGATTACATATATCAAAGCCTATGCATATCTCGTTTTCCTCACAGCCAATTGCATATGCAGCAAAAAATGAAAACATTTGCTTTTCATAACTGTTACCCTTACCCTGGTTTTAAATAGCATCCAGACTCTACTTTTGTAAATGTATCTGTGTAGTATGATCACTGTGACAGGGTCCTGTGTTTCCTTTCTCTGATTGGAAATTGGGTAATGCCTTTCTTCTTCAGGGCTTTGAGTGTTCAGTACAGTTAAAAACTTCCACTAAGGAGATTGTAATCTTCCCTCTCCTCTCTCTGAATGGCAACTTTTGCACTAGGGATTTGTTTATGTGATTTTATTAAATATTCTTGGCTTTTCTTTCTTTCAGATTGAAAAATCTCATGGTAGTTCTATATTTGACAAACATAGGAATTCCTGTCAAGTGTCAACTGAGTCTGACTTGGAGTAAGTTTGGTTCACTGCTAATGTGATAGCAAAATGTTTTTACTAGTCTTAAAGGGTACTGTGATCAAATTCTAAATAAAATATGCCATAGTTTGATTGCAGTATAAAGCCATTTAATTTGAATTTTAATTCCTTAAATTTCAGAGCAAAATTTGTTGTACTTGTGTACTTTTATTTGGGTCCCTGTGGGTGAACTTATAATAATAATAAGCTTTCTGATATTATTTTGCCATGAGTAGTTCTTTCAGAATAATTTTTACTGTGATGTAAATGGATTAACCTACCTCATTCAGTAACACTATATCATGCAATTTTAACACCAATTTTCCTATTATGACAGAATTGTAAGCTCAGTATAATTGAATTTCAGTACTTTCCCATGCTTCATATTCTGCTTTCTTCTGCCCCTTTTATTTTTTTTTTTTAATCTTCATTTCCACCAAAGGAAAAAATTTGCTTAGTGAAAGAAAATGAACATACACAAAGTTTCACTTGTGATACCCCAAGTCAAGCCTTTTGTGTCCAGCAGTTTGACTGTAGTGCCCCTGCTCCTTCTTTTATGTTCTTTGTACGTATCTGATTGCTTTATAGTTGCCCAGTGTTACAGGTGACTGTACTACCTTGAAATAAACATCTGTATCTAACCTATTTAGCTAAAGGATATAGCAAAATATATAACTTATGGATATTTGGATGGAATAGAATCATATAATAATAGAAATAAAGAAATATATTGCAAAGTGTTGTTACTTTAGTAGGTTTTAAGCAGGAAGTTTTGTAGTTTAAATCAGTCATGATTTTTAATACTTTTTTATGTTTTGGTTTTAAAAAAATATATATTTTTTGGTACTGCTTCTTTTCTTGTGGCAATTTTATTTATGATCTTGTTACTGTCACCTAAAAATAATCCATTATTTTTCTACAAAAGCAGTATTTGCTTTGAAGACTCAGCTTCAGGGTTGGCAGGAAAAATGAAAGACATCACACTAGATGAAAAGCCTTCATTGTCTCAGGTATAGTATGAAAATGGTCTTCCTTATAATTACATTTTAGGCCCTGAGTAGGGCAAGTGTCTTGTCAAAGTGTAACGTCAGTTTGTTCTTTTATCCTCTAATCACTAGAAAACATGGGCATTTTTCCTAAGAATATTTAGTACATTCTTACTGTTCACCATTTGTCATTTCCTTCTGTACTGTGGACTCAATTCCTGTACTGTTGAAGAAATGGGCAGTACTCCCAAGAAAGGGGATCAAATCAAATTCAATTTTTTTTTTTGGGGGGGAGGGGGGAACAATGATAATGTTATGCATAGCATATATGAAAAACTTAGAGCTGAGATATGGCTTCATTCTTATTACATTGTTTACCTAAGGTATGAACATATTTTTAGGCAATTCCCAGGTACATTCTCAGATGCATTTTAAACAAACTATAGTGAAAATGTTCAGGTCATCTCAGTGAGGCTTTTTTCTCTTTTCCCTGTAGAGAAACACACAGAGTTCTGCTGTGAAGCCCAAAAGGTATGTGTTTATTTCTAGACTGCTATCTCCTGTAAACTATATTGCAAATCACTTTAGTGTTTCTGTATCTCGTAAGGAAATGACACTGCTGGGAGGTGCATTTCTTCTCTTGTCACATGTTAAAAAAATGGCTCATTATAAATTCTCTTTTTATCCTTGTTAAAGAAAATTGGCAGCTAATTTTGGTAACATAAAAAACAAGGAAGAGAAGAAAAACATGTCAGATTCAGATGAAAGTTTGCCAGATGTGGACACGAATAGCAGAAAAGAGAACGGAAATCCCCATACTGTCGATAAAACGTAAGGATTTTTTTTTAATAATATTTGTATGGCAATTACAGTAGATAGGGATCTAGATTTGTTTCTTTATTTATGATACAAGAAGGGAAAGTACTGGTGTAAAAAGAACTTTCAATGAAAATTTGCATCTGATTTTTTTGTTTTCCTAGAAATTTCAAATAATGGTATAAAAACTGTCATACAATGGTATTTAATGCTCACAACCAAACATTTGTGCAAAGAAGTGAGAGGATAATTACCAAACGTGCTTGCAAGAGTCAGTTTCGCTTGTTTGTTTGACCTTCAAAACTGATTTAGACCTGTAGATTTGTCAAGTGATTCCTGTAGAATGACATTTCAGCAGATGTATTATCTCTCTCAGGATTATTTTTATATTCTGTAAAATTTAATATTAAGCATAATTCAGAGTGTGTTTCTTTGTTTTTTTTTGTTTTTTTTTTTTTTTTAAGATTTCTTGATAATTTTAAAATTATAGAGCCTATTGGTGAAGGTGGTTTTGGGAATGTTTTCAAGGCAAGATCAAAGTGTGATGAGACAACTTATGCAATCAAACGAGTTCAATTCACAAAGTACGTACTGTATATTTACTTCTGATTTTTATTTTAGGACAACCTTAGTCAATATTATAGTACTTTGTTTTCTCTCTTTAACAATCTAAGGAGCATTTAAGCAATTTTCATTATTAATTGTCTATTCTTTCTGGTGAACTGTTTTCTATATTTCTAAGTGAAGCTGAAAATGGCATACAACTTTGTTAATTTTTACATGTACTGGGATAATTTCTGCTGGAGCTATAAAAATGTAGATTGGTTAAGTTCTACTTTCCCTGGACACATTAGTGCTCTGGTTGTTAATAGTGGAAAAATGTGTCTGAAGAAAACTTGCTGGTTAATAAAACATTGAAAGCAGCACTGTTACTCTGCACATGTTACATGGAAAATTTACATATCAGTAATGCATAACAACTATAATTAGGGATAATGGACAAAAAACAAAGTAATAAATTTTGTAGCTTGTAGTTGGAAAATGCTTTATACTACCCATATAGTCATTATTCTCTCACTCTGTTACTTGTCTTTATAAATCTCAACTGAGAACGATGATCCTAATTTTTGAAGGTAATTTTCTGTAACGAGTACCTAGTGGAGCATTTTATTAGCAGCTGAAAAAAATAATCGCTTTTAGGCAATTGATTGAAAAAATTTCAAGTTGTTGGAGATACTTGTCCCTTAAATTGTGTAATGCGTAGATTTCCCTTCAGATTCTTGTGTTCTTTGCAAACATATTATTCATGAGTATTTCTACTGACTTCTCTCTATACAAACTTCATAGAGGTGAAAAGAAATCATGGTTGTTTGCTACATTGTGTTTGGCTACCTATCTGTGGCCAAAGTGTACTATCTGTATACTCCTACTTGATATAATGACTTTTATTTAACTTAGTATTACACTGTAATAGGGAAATGCCTATTTTTTTATTTTTAATTCCTTCCCCTCTCCCAATAGGAATGTAATGCGTGAAGCAAAAGAACTTGCAAGGCTTACACATGAAAACATAGTGCGGTATCATTGCAGTTGGATAGGGTATGACCACGTAACTCATTCAGACACCAGGTAACTACAAAATAGTAGTTTGCATTCACAAACTTGTTTGCCATAGTGAATCTTACGTTGTAAAAAGGCTAATGATTGTCCATCAATTATGGTACAAGTATAAATGCATACATACAGCTTATATAGTTACTGCTAGGAAAAGAGGCACAGTACTTTCTAGCAGCAGGATGCACAAAATCAAGTATATTTATATCTTCTTTTCCTTGATTAATAAACTATGTAATTTTATATTTCTCTTCTCTCTTAATATATGGAACTTAGTGAATACATAGAGAAGAGTAAGAATGCAGAACTCAAAATTTGGGGCAAGAATTAACAACAGAAACTAAAAAACTGTTTGACGCCTGGCTGCCAAATTCCTGATCAGAAGCTTCTTTTTTGTAATAAGTACTGGTTAGCCAATAGCTCTCATAGATTTAATTGTTTCTCTTAAGTTAGCATTTTAACCATGATGCCTGAACAGTTTTTGTTGTTTAGAACAGAAATACAAAATGAAATGCTCTATAATTTAGAGGTAGCCTTTCAACACTGAGACTTTGGAAAGACCGTGGTGAGAGTTTTATTTGTAAGTTAGACTACTAACTTTTCAAAGCTTCTGTTGTAAGCTTTTTTAACTAGCTGTAAATTCATACCGTTCAGATGGGTTGCCATACTCACCTGGAGCCAAAAAATATTAATGGATTCAAAATTAAGGTTGGCATGATATCTCTCCAGTGTACTCAGTAAATGAGGAATAAAATGGAGGAAAAAACTCACGTCAAACCCCAACCATTAGTATGTTGGAGCCTCAATATCATGTATGTATTTTACATTGAACACTTACTGTGTCAAAGACAGAAAAAAATAGTCCCCAAAGCTGAGGTCCCAGCCTGGAATTAGTGCCCTGACTCCAAGGCTACAGAGTCCTGAGCCACTTAGTGCTTGTTCTTTCAGTGCCTGAAGCAGCTTTATTCCAGGGCACTCAGATCGCACAGTGCACATAGGAAACAGTGGTGCCTGCTCCTCTTCATATTGTTCTCCCCCCCACCATCTCCAGCTCCAGCCTATTCCATGGGCTGACGGTGAGGGAAGTCTTCTGAAAAGTGTGAGGCTGTCAGGTGGGTGAATATCTTTCATCTAGATCTGTAGCTCTCAGAAGGGTTTCTCTAACTAGCAGAGTGATGTCAAAGATGGTCACTACACTACATTCGTGACAGGAGTGAGCAGGAAAGAACGTGGTCATTCTGGGTAGGAGAGGAAGGCTGGCTGATGTTGTGTTTGTTGAGTGGAATAGAGAATACCTGCCAGGGGCTTGCAGCAGTTCCTACATGGCAAAATGGGAGCCAAGGACAGTGCTATTTCTTCCTTTATAGGGATGCCTTTAGGTATGAAGGAAATACAAGGTGGGCACTCCAAAAACTTTCAGGGTGAACTAGGAAGCAAGCAAAACATTAATATTCCAGAGATAGGTAGGAACTGAGCAGGGATTCTTTGGTTTGTAGTCCTATTTATTTATATCTTACACATATTGGTCTAGGACCTTTTTTTAAAATTAAGGGACTCGCAGACTTTGTTTTGGGGAACTACAAAAATAATTAATAACAAAAAGACTTTTTAAAGAAAAGGAACCTGAGGGTCACTGATGACTTGGGAGGAATTGTATCTTGCCAATTTTAATATGGTATGTAATTTTCTTTTGAAGCCTGAATTCAGGCAAAACAATTCGCTGTCTTTTCATCCAAATGGAATTCTGTGAACAAGGGACATTGGAAAAGTGGATTGCAGAGAACAGAAAAGACGGGAACTATCATGAAATGGCACAGAACAAATTTTTACAAATACTGAAGGGAGTGCAATATATTCATTCTGAAAACTTAATTCATCGAGACCTCAAGGTAAGTAGGATAGGTAGTTAAAAAAACCCCAAAACAAACTAACAAACAAAAAAACTCCCATAAACAAAAAAAGATAGTATTCATTGAATTTTCAGAAACTGTTAAATTGTTAAAGTCTTTCTTTACTCTGTTGCATACCCTAGTAGTGTGCCTCTTCAGATATTACTAGTGATTAATTCTTTTTCAGCAACTGCTGAACCTCATCCTAAAATCAGAAGGTAAACTAGAGGATCTCGGAATGCAGTAATTCAAAAAATCAATAGTCATCAGTTAACAGGCATTTTCATTGTGTTACAAGGTCACAAGACTGCCTATGGGGAAAAGTTGAGTCTAGGAAGTTTGCTCTGGCCATATTGTAAAGGGATAGTTTAAGTATCCTAATACATGCTGTGTTTAACATACTGTAATTGCTTTTGTCCCATGTACACATATAAATATTTGAATGCTACAGTTTTGGATAGAATTTCAGTCTCCACATGTGCATCTTCATAAGAAGATTTTATTTCAATATAAAGGTTATAAAGGACAAAGCCTTCAGGGCTTCAATATGGCAGATGCAATGCTGCTTACGGAGTTTTAAATTGCTCACCTTGTGAAAAAGGAATGTGGTGGCATTCACAGAATCATAGGGTTAATCTAACTACCCCGCCGGACCACTCAGGAGCCACTCTGGCAGTCACACTCGTACCACCAGACTTTAACTGCTGGGACTGAAGTCCTTTCACAATGGGCGGCTCCAGTGAGCTCCTGGGTGCCCTGCTTGACTCCCTGCACACCTCAGCCTTATTTGGTGCCCAATGTAGGGCTCAAATGCACGACCCTGAGATTCTAGGACTAAGACTGTCATGGTTTAGGAATGGTGATCTCCAATTTAGTGCTCCCACTGAAACCATGCACCACGTGCTCACTTCTCTTCCCCTGCGGTGGGCTGGAGAGGAGAACTGGAGGTACAAAAGGTAAAGATCATGGAGTGAGGTAAGAGCAATTTACTGGAAACAGCAACGAGAAAAGAAAATGAACAGTAACAGCAACAATATCAATAACAAAAGTGTACAAAAGAGAGAGTGATTCACATATAAAATGTTCACCTTGGAGCCCAACCCTCCCCCAACCTGGAAACAAGCCCTTCCCCCGTTCCTGCAGAATGATGTGAGGTGGTATACAATAACCTATGTGTCCTAGCCATGACTCCTCCTGGCTACTGCAAAAATTCACCCTGTCCTGATCGGAACCAGGACATATTGCTAACTTGACCATCTGTATTTAAATTTAGGAACTTTTTTCCCCTCTTTGATCTGCTGTCAGCTTAGCTGCTTGGCCATATGAGATCTCCATATCCCAGAATCAAAACTGCAGGATGGGTTCAAGCTGACACTAATGTCATTTGTGCCCGGTAGGAACAGAGTCTTTAAATAGTGTAGCCTGGTATAGTTACTGTATTAAATGTGTGTGGACATAGTTGGAGCCGAACAGAACTGCTGCACGGGGCATTCTTCACACAAAAATTTCATCCTGTTGAATATTAAGTATCTCCTGGCCTTATAGTCCACTGGAACTTCTTTGAATAAAAGATAGCATAAGGTTATTTGTGTTTGTTTTAAAAACACTCCGTAGTCTCTTGATTTTCTCTGGGAAACTTCGTTGAAGCATATACAGTTCCGTTTTAAGTTGTTGATGACTTTGTGTTCTGGTTTAGGCTGGGATAGAGTTAATTTCTTTTCAGTAGGTGGTACAGTACTGTGTATTGGATTCAGTATGAGGATTATATTGATAACGTAGCTGGGACAGGTGACCCAAACTGCCAAGTAGGATATTCCACATCACAGAATGTCATGCCCAGTATATAAACTGGGGGAGGTAGAAGAGGGGCCAATCTGGTGCAGTTACTCCAGAAGATACTACTTGAAATTTAGTTTGTGTTCTTTAAAAATTAATTTAACTTCTGTTTCCTACCCCATCAGTTTCATAATGCTGTTTTCTGTGAAAAATTATGAAATTTTATGGGAAACACTTCTGTGGCTGATTATGCTTGATTATGAACCTTGGTCATAGTGATTTTCTTTTTTCTTTTTTTTTTCTTTTAAATTATTAATATATGTATAGCCTCCAAATATATTCATATCACACGATGATAAAATAAAAATAGGTGACTTCGGACTTGTGACTTCTGTGGCATATGAGACTCTGACTGAGAACAGAGGAACAAAATCATATATGGCACCAGAACAGGTAATTATCCTGCTATATTAGAGGCTCTGTAAATAGATTTGCACTATAAACTCGGCATTGGATGTTCTCAATCCTAATCTCAGTATTAAGGCAAGTTGCCTGAAGTCCCCCGGTATATGAAGATAACTGTTCTGGAGAAAGCTGTCTGCAAGTGTGGTGGTGTTTTTTTCTCTGGGCTAACCTACAGTCTGACACTGTGTGTTGTTAAGGAAGGCTTTTGCAAAACCAGGCTGCCAGACATATAGTTAAATTTTAATTTAGGACTTCTGTTAACGATGGATTTGAGTCTTTCTATTTGTTTCATTATTTGTCACAGGGCAATATTGGCAATTTATCTATATAGGTCTGTAGAAGTCTTAATTTCAGTGTTTAATGTGACACAATAGTCACTACTTAACAGGTCTGTGGCAGAAAGTGTCAATGACTAATAAGAATATCGAGTAGGGGCAGTCCTGTAGCCCTGGGGTGGAAATTTCTGCTGACTTCAAATTTTGCTTTAAGAAATGCTGCTTTACAGTTGGATTTGATGCCTATATTGTTCTGGCTCTTGTCTTTCTAGTTCGGGGACAGATATGGAAAGGAAGTAGATATTTATGCACTGGCATTAATTTGGTTTGAAATTCTTTCAGCATTCACTTATCATGAGAAAAATGAGGTATGTAATCTTTACATTTAAAAAAGAACTCTGCCTTATAGTTTTGCCTTGCTACTGGTATCACATGTTGACTGCACACTAGAAGGAATCTGTTTAATTAGAGTAGTGTCTCTATTTACATTTTCTCCCTTAATTCATTTCCATAAGGCCTGCAAGTCCTCACACCTCAGCTTAAATGTCATAACTGAAGTAAAAAAATATTCGTTTATTTCTCCTATGTCCTATTACATATACCTTAAAGTCTGAACATACTAAAGATCGATGCCAAGGTAAAAATTATGTCAAGTTTCTTATAAATCTTTTTGTTTGATCAGAAACTTGAAGGGAATGTTTTTCTAATTTTAGAAAATAGAAATTATGAATCTGTGAGTTTCGTCTCTGCCATGCTCGTCTTCACTGCACAGTGGAGCAAGAACAGTTTCCATCAAGACAAAACACTTGCGGTTTTCCAAAATGAAAATGAAAGTGATTTGGAATATGTAGCTTAAAGTGAGAGATATGTTACTTCAAAAAGAAACCCAGTATTACTTAAGCTTTTGCTTTTTTTTTTTAAAAAAAGGGTATCTTTTATGCATCTTGAGCTTTTTATTGCTACTTTATACATGATTATTGTAAAATATCATATGCACAAAGTATTTGTAGGAGAGTGATGTAACTGCTGAGTATCTTGTCTAAAGTAATTGTGGCCAGACTTTGAACATCATTAGCTGGATCCATTTGCCAGTATGGGAAAATCTTTCCAGTATGGGAAAATCATACCAGTGCGTCTGTTCAACTTGGCTCTGTTCAGCCACCTTGCTGTATTTCCTGCTCACAGCTGACTGCAAATGCATGTACAATCTCACGGTATTTACAGCTGGAAAGGTGTTATTTCCTTAAAGTATAAAAATCTTGAGCTCTGTAGGCAGGTAGGGAAGTTACACTGATGCAAGTCCTAGGATGGTCTTCAGCTGCTCCGTTACCTTAGGAAGCAATTTCACTTAATGGAGCATGATAAACTCCAGGGCTGGCAAGCCCTGCTGAAAGAACATCATCCAAAAGTAAAGCTGATTATTTTGTGTTGATTAAATAGTTCAGCTCTGTTTACCCAGGAAGCTACATTATTGCAGAGTCTCAAAATGGATAAGGTTAGAGGGGACCACTGCATGTCCAGCCTACCAGCTCAAGCAGACTCTCCTAGAGCAATCTTGTTTCAGTGTGGTCACCTGCACAGTAAAGAAGGCCTTCCTCATGTTCAGGTGAAATTTCCTGTGCATCAGTTTCTGCCTATTGTTTCTTGTCCTATTGCTCAGCACCAATGAGAAGAGCCTGGATCCATTCTCTTGGCACCCTCTCTTCAGATACTTATAGACACTGATGAGGTGCTCTCTCAGTTGTCTCTTCTGGAGGCTGAACAGGCTCAGCTCCCTCAGTCTTTCATCATAAGAGAGATACTCCAGTCCCTTCATTCTATGTTACCCTCCACTTGACCTGCTCCGGAAGCTCCGTATCTCCTTCGCACCGAGGATCTCTGAATTGGACACAGCAGTCCAGATGTGCCTCGCTAAGGCTGAGGGGCAGGCACCTCCCCTGACCTGCTGGCAATGCTCTTCCTACTGCATTCCAGGATACCACTGGCCTTCTGGGCCACCAGGGCACATTGCTGGCTCATGGACATCTTGTTGTCCACCAGGATCCCCAGATCCTTTTCTGCAGAGCTGCTTTCCAGCAGGTCAGTCCCCAGCCTGTACTGGTGCAGGGGTTTATTTCTCCCTAGCTGCAGGATTCTGCATTTCTCTTTGTTGAATTTCAGAAGGTTCCTCTCTGCCCATCTCTCCAGCCGTCAAAGTCCTTCTGAAGGGCTGCACAGCACTCTGGGGTATTGACCACTCCTCCCAGTTTTGTATTATCAGCAAACTTGCTGAGGAGGCATTTGCCCCTTCATCCCAGTCATTGACAAGAAAGTTAAACAATACTGGACCCAGTATCCACGCCCAGAGAACACTACTAGTCACTGTAGTCCCTCAACTAGACCCTATGCCACTGTGTACTAGCCTCTGGGATCTACTGTTCAGCCAGCTCTCAGTCCCCCTCATCATCCACTTGTCCAGCCTGCAATTCCTAAATTTGCCTAGGAAGATGTTGTAAGAGACAGTGTCATATAGGAAAAAAAAAGTTACCCAAACCCAGTTTCTAAAGCATGTGATTAGAAATCCTCTACAGCTGCTTTGAACTCCATGTAGCACTTTTGGCAGTGACATACTTCAGAATGTGGTACTGAACATGGAAGCACACCTGCTGGGCTTGGAAACACTAACATCCAAAGTAGGAAATGTCTTGCCTTTTTTCTTTGCATTCAATGTGGTTAAACTACACAAATTCACTACTTTTAAATTAAGAAGGATAATGATTCTGAAATAGAGAGGACTGCTGAAACAAATATATTATTCTAGAGTGCAAAGCTTTTAAACTTAGAAAGGAACAATATTTGATCAAAAGGCCATAAAACCAAAACAATGTACAACTAAACAGAAAAAACTTTCAAACTGTTTACAGTTACTTTTTGAAGCCTTGCCTTTCTTGTAGATTTGTGGTTTTCTAATTACTTCAGTAAACTATATGGGTCATAAGGTATAGATGCAAAATACAATCAAAGCAAGCATACTGGAACTGTTCTCTTTTATGAATTTCAGGTATGGCCTTCTGTTAGACAAGGTCGTCTTCCAAAGAGTTTCACCAACCAATTTCCACCAAAGGTATGGGCTTTTAATACATTATTTTGGTTAGTTTATTTACAAAAAAAAATAAATAAAATCTATTGACATTTAATTTTTTTGCAGGCATCCATAATCAAAAAGATGCTTTCAACAGAGCCTTCGAAGAGACCCACTGCATCTCAAACACTTGATCTTGTTAGGTCTGTTGATAAAAAGTCACATAAAAATTTTTCTTGTTAAATGTATAAATCCAGACTTTGATGGATTTATTGGAACTGATGAAATAACAATAGATGTCAGAAGCAACAGCAAGACTTGGGGTATGTCTTTTCCTTGGTGCTTTGCCTTCCTGCCATTGAGGAGTTTGTCAGCTCAAAGGGCCGCATCACCACTTCCTGTCTTTTGGCTGCAGACCAGGACAGGGTACTTCTGCAGGAAATCACTTGCAAATTTACCTGGAAATACAGGTTGTGGATGAGCTGAACTGTATTCTACAATAAGTAAAAGAACCTAGTCCTTTTCTCCTAGAAGATTACATTGATTGCTAAAGTGCTAACTGGCCTGTGGCAATCCCTGGATGTGGTGCTGCATCCATTACTCCTTGAGGGTATCTATGGCTTTCCATGGAAGAAGTGCTGTCCTGTGGTATGTGACTCAAACCTCTCTGATTTGTTCAATGATATTTTTAATAATTACTGGAATGCTCTCATTAATACCAAGACTAGTTTTGGTAGAAAAGATACTAGGAATAGGTGTGGGTTGTTCTTCACCGAGTTTCAGTACTATAAGGTGAGCTTTCTTATCTCTTTACACCTGTTGATGACCTAGCACCTTCAGTACTCTTGAATTAAAAAATACTTCTAAAGGAAGCATTTCTTAAGAATTTAAATGTTAAATATTGAACTTATAGGAAATCTACTTGAGATCTGTTCTAAATTTTTGAAAAACCTAGGTTTTGATGGTTGTTCTTTTTTTTGGAAAGGAATAACTAAGGTGCTATTAATATGCCAAAATTCTCAAGAGTTTTCTCAGTAGTAACCATTTGAAATCCTATGCTGAGAGAGGACTTTAAACATTCTTTCCTATGCTGCTAGGGTTTAATCCCTTGTAATACTGAGGCATGCCTAACCCTTAACAAATGTACTGGATACCTCTGGTGGTCTCACTGTGAGCCCCACAAAAGGTAACAGCAGTTTTTCTGTTACCCCTCAGTTACTTCAAAGAGTTCAGACATGCCCAGACTCAAAGTACTGTGTGTGTGGTGGCGAGAAGAAGGGTGAAAAGACAGACATGCTAGTCCTTCAGCTGCTTCTCTTTGAGCTGTGTATTGTCAAGTTGTTCATTGCTGTGGAGCCAATGTAACTTCATAAGGGCGAAAGACCAGAGATTTCTAAGCAGAAAAATAGGTAATATGTAAAGTACTGTATGCTTTTCCTGAAATGTTAAATGGGTTCCAAGTGGGGGACTGTTAAAAGGAAGAATGTAAATGAATGCATCCCAATTTTTATGTTCTCATGGAAATTATTGCTCTTCTACTGTATTTGTTGTTAAACAATCTGAATGTACGTGCTTTTTTAAGCCTTAAGCAGTTCTGTGCATTTTTTTCCTCTTTATCATGAATCATACATATAGAATCATAGAATGGTTTGGGTTGGAAGGTACCTTAAAGATCATCCAGTTCCAACCCCCCTGCTATGGGCAGGGACACCTTTCAATAGACTAGGTTGCTCAAAGCCCCACCCAGTGTGGCCTTGAACACTGCCAGGGATGGGGCATCCACAGCTTCTCTGGGCAGCCCGTTTCTGTGCCTCGCTACCCCCACAGTAAAGAATATATTCCTAAAATCTACTCTAAACTCACTCACTTTCAGTTTGAAGCCATTTCCTCCTTGTCCTATCACTACATGACCTTGTAAGAAGTCCTTTTCCAGCACTCTTGTAGATCATCCTGGAAAGTGCTGTAAGGTCTCCCCAGAGCTTTCTCATCTCCAGACTAAACAACCCCAATTCAAGTAGCTTAGCTACTACATTTGCCAGTTCTCTCAGGACCTGTTGATGCATGCCATCAGGTCCACTGGGCTTATGCACCTTTAGGTTCTTTGTACTTTCTTGAACCTGATCTTCTCCTACAGAGGGTGGTTCTTACTTCTCCCATCCCTTTACCTTCTGCAACTTGGGCAGTGGGGCTGCAGCACTTGCTACTGAGGCAAAGAAATCATTGAGCACCTCAGCCTTCCCCATATCTCCTGGTTACCTGGGTAACCAGGTCTTCTATGTTCTCCCAGGAGGACTCTTATTTTTCCTGGTCTTCCTTTTATCACCAACATAAGAAGTTTTTCTTGTTGCCCTTGATGTCCTTGGCCAGATTTAATTCTATCATGGCTTTAAGCTTTATTAATCTGATCCTTGACTGGAATACATAGAGCATTTCACTCTTTCTGGGCTAATTAGTGTTTCTTTGCAGTGGTCAAGATCTGTGAGAAATTCTGTCCTCAAAGACATAATACTACTAGTTCTGCTTTCTCTTCTCTTCTCTTTCATATAGTTGGACTTGATGATCTTAAAGGTCTTTTCCAACCTGAATTCTATGATTCTGTAAAACTATTCACGATATGAAAGTTAATATGTGACAATCTTTTGGCTGAATATTCTTTAGTTTTTGGACAGAGCAACAACAGTACTCTTAACCTTCTTGCTATTATGTAATATTGAGCTTGTCCAGGTAGTTTTGATGCATTTTTCCCCACAGCATTTATATACTTCATCAATAACTTTTTATTAATGGCTAATTACAGTAGCAACTGCTGTTCCCTAAAAATAAAACATATTTTTTATATAAAAAAATGAAAACCCAACATCATGATCTAGTTCTCTTTAGTTACACAAAATATGCACCTTCACTTGCAACAGAAATATTGGTTCAAGTAACATCATTGTAATATTTCCCAAACTCTTCTTCTGTGTACTTTGGTATGAATTCTTGAGTATAGCAAAACTCTGAACTTTCTAAAAGATATAATGAATTATACATACTTATTTAGGACTCCTTCCTTTAGAGAGGCTTTAGTCATGATCTGCAGCACTGTCTCCTGGACAGTTTGAAGATAAATCTTCAAAGTCTACCGGATAAGCAGAGAAAAAGTGAGTAATTCCAGCTCAAAGGAGGAAAAAATTGTTACTAGAAATATTTGTAGAATCCAGGCAAAACAGATTAAATAGAATTCAAGGTTTGTAAGATATTAACTCCCAAATTAGTTTTAAACAATGAACGAAAATTCTACCACCTTTGATGCAGTGAAACCAAATTTCTAATTGTTTTTCTAATTTTATTGAATAACTGAATTTTGTCTTCTGAAAACAAAATTAATATAAATAGAAATCCAAATAAATTTCAGTATGGTTAGCTGTGTTCTGTTGTGGTTTTGTTTGGGGGGTTTTCAGCTTTTTTTGGCTTTGTTTATTTGGGGGGGGCGGGGGGCCCTGTGCATGTAAACATAAAAATTGGCTTACAATCAAAATGTACAACGCTTTGTACAAAACCCAGCAGCCTGGAAGGTAAATTTGCTATGCAGGTTTAAATTACTACAGTAAGAGAAACACAAGGGATATATTCTATTTGAGTCTAGCTGTATAAGCAAAGTAAAACACAAAAGATTGGTTTACTCTTACCTTCATAAGTTGTTCCACACCAAATGCAATAAAAGTGTTCTTCTCTCAAGTAGGCTGTCAGGATTTGCAGCTTTTCTGAAACCTAGAGACATGTACAGGTATGCAATTATCTGGGGCTCGCACGACATACATCAGTTTGAGCTACCACTTTGCTAAAATCAATTTTTAACTTTTTGCAGTGGAAAAGCTACACGACACTGTAACTCACTAGGATGTGAAGTTTCCCAGATTTCTAAAATAAGGCATAGGAATTTATAATCTCTGGAAAATGAATGTCTGTTGTTTGCTCATCCTTCTTTCCAGCTAAGAAACCTGCACTAGAGATAAAAATATTACTTAGCTACCTGATTTCAACTATATGGTATCTTTTGTGGATTTTTTCACATCAAATCTCTGCAAATCAAACACGTAAGGCTAACAACAGCTGTTTAATCTAGTTCTCAAAAATTGTGAATTTCCAACGTTCAACTTGAGATAATCTGTGAAGTATTTTCAGAAATTTCTTGGTGATTCTAAAATCCAACCTCAGACATTAGATGAAGCAGCTAAAACGAAAACTTAAAGCAAATAACTGTGATCTTGGGTATCTTGACTAAGGCATAAAACTGTTTGGAATTTAATCTCTAGGCTGCTTTTTCCTAAGAGCAGCCTCAAAACAGATGAGCAATAAATCAGTGGTTTAATGTTTTATATTTCATCATGTAGTTGCTATAAGAATCACTGTTCTAAGATTGCAAAGAGGCGCTTTGCTACAGCTTGGAAAATGGCATGCATATATATATTCTTTATACATATATATAAATGTATCCATACATACTGTTTAAGGGATTATTAAATTTAACTCTGAATCAAGCCATTAATTTAGTTGAAGAGCTTACACTTAAGTCTGAGCTTGTACATTCATCTTCCTTGTCTTCCTCATCCTTTTTGTCTTCCTCTTCAGGTTCTATCCAAAACCAGGTCTCCTTAGGAACATCAATATCCTTAAATAATGAGGGATTTAAATGGACATTATCTACCTTTGTAGGTTTTCTTGTAAGGTGCCAGACAAAACCAATTTCTAGAAGGTGAGGTGTTAGGTTTTAAAACTTGCATGTACAGTATAGCTAAGAATTACTAATGCTGTAGTGAGAAACTAAGCGCAGTGATCCACAAGGATTACTTACTTCTTTCTTAAAACAATGAAATACAGGCTAACAACTACTTCTATTCCATCTATGTTTGGTATGTGTAAAGCTACACAGCAACGTTATCTCACACCAAGGCTGTGAGCAGATACCCATGTTAAAGACATGCCAGTTAAAGACATGCTGCCCCAAGTTATTTTATCAAAAGATCACACGGTGCTTCCTAATCCACCTCAGGTAAAGTTAGAGGAAGAAGAGTCAGCAAGGATTACCTAAGCTAATTCAGCTGACTTCATCAGTAGCAAACTAAGTAGTATCAAACAATCTCAGCAGAACTTGTGAGGTAGTATTGACCTCTAACAGGTTAATAGAGAAAAAAAACCTTAAAGTTTTCAAGTCACAAAAATGTATAGTAGTTTACTTCTATTACCTGTGTTATTCCTTGCAGGTGGAAGGTACTCAGTTTTGTGTTTGTGTTTTGGTTGTATTTGTTTGCTTGTTTGTTTGTTTAAATGCTGCTTTGGTGAATCTGCTGATTCCCTCAATGATGATCCCCATCATTAGAGATACTAAAATGTTGCCTGGACATGGTCCTGGAAAACCTGCTTTAGGTGATCCTGCTTGAGCAGGAGGGTTGGACAAGATGACCTGTAGAGTCCCTTCCCAACATCAACCACTGTGTGATGGTGCTGTTCCCTCACTTGAAGCAAACAGCACCATCAATGAGGATGGAGGATGGCCTGATAGTGGATACTGAAAGATACATACACAGCTCAGAAGTAACCACAAGAATGCAAGGACAAAAATATGCGTCTTCACATAGGTGACCATGAGGTTGGTGTGCACCTTCAACTATCTTAATGGTGCAAATATATGCTTTGAAATTTTTTAAGAGGACCGAAGTGTTGCAAAACATTAAAACTTCAGGTTAGTTACCCCACAATTTTAGAGAACTTCTAAGAATTGAATCACTACTTTGTAGCCTGTATCTCTAACCTATAAGCCTTCCTTCCAACCCCCCAGAAAACCCCACAGGTCTCACTTTTTGTATATCTAATTGCTGGCAGGCCCTCTGGCTTTTTCGCAGGTCCCCTTCCATCTTACGTTCTTCTTGTTTGGTTTTGAATCTTACTCTGTTAAGAAAAAGCAGAGAGGTAAACAATCAGGCAGGCACATAGTGAGAGATGCATTACAGTCCAGTGTTTCAAGAACAGAAAAACTAAGATTCTATTCCTACTAATTCTCTCAGATGTACAAGTTAAGAAATCATTCTGATGCTGTTTCTATAGGAGTACACTTGTATTTCTTGGAAATTATACCTTATCACACTGAATGCTGTTTCTTCATCAGGTTATCGTAAGACATAAAAAAGTGGCTCACTAAACATCTGCAAATGATACAGCCTTCCCTAGACTTTCTTTTTCCACATACTACAAGCAAATCAGAAAAAACAAAACCAATACAACCTTAGTAAATTTACCCTGATTTTTAAAACAATTGTAGCAATATTGCTCAAGATTTTAAACATAAAATCCACAGATAAAGATGGCATGGTTCTCCAATTAAAAAAGTTGCAAATGACTTGAGAAAAGTTTGTATGTATATTGTTTGCATTATCAACAAAAAACTAAATGATGCAGCTCATGCTTTTAGCATTCTAGTGTTCATCTGCTTTTGCTTTAGAACTGAGAAACAATTACTCTGAATTGTAACTCTCACCTTTCATTCAAAACATTCAAAAAATAGTAACACATTAAAAAAGTAACCAAACTTAGAGCATAAAGAGAATCGTTCTTTAGAGATTGCTTGGAATTCAGTTACATGACTTTACCTGAATTGATCTGCAGCTTGTTCATTTGCTTGTTTTTTCATATGGAGCTTTTGTCTATAGTTTTCCAGTTTTTCTTCAGCTTTTCTCTTTTTTAGTTCCTCATGTCCAAGCCCACTTCTGCCTGTGTAAGTTCAACAGATGAATGTAAGAAGTTGAGAAGCCCTGATACCCAACTAAGTAAATCAGAAAGCATCACAAACCTGTTTTGATGTTCAGAGGAATAGGTTCAACAATGCCTTCTCCTATGAGAGAAAAAATAAGTCAATTTAAGAAATCAAGTTTTTCCTTACATTATTTGTGCAGTGTATTCAAGTAGACAAGCTGCTTTTGCTGTTAAATATGAACATTTGCTTGTGAGTTTTTTTGGTTGGAAGTTGAAAAATCCCAAACTGATATATGTTTTGTGCACTACAAATGACACAGCTGAACTAGATCTCCCTCTCTTTTTTGGCTTCTCTGCTGGGTTTCTATATATTTTTTTCAGGACATGATCCAATTGAAAAACAAATGGTGTCGACATGACAGGTATAACATGCGTGTGATGAAGACTGCTTTGTTACAGCCTTTTGGAGCATTTTCTTTCCAGAATCTCACAACTTGACAATGGTGAAGAATAAAAACAATCTGTCTGGGGCAGTCCATTTGTGATTGTCTGCTAGAGACATGCTGAACTGGCACACCAAGTTATTGATGCCTTGTTTTACTGATTTTACTTCACCTATTAAGGCTTCATAAGGGTAAGCCAGTGTGCATCATTTCTTCTTCACAATCCAACTATAAGTTCCAAGAGAGGGGCTGGAACATACTTTTGAACACTATTAGCTTTGCAAAACCATTAAAACACCTTCAATGCAGTTCCTTTAGGCATGCACATATGTAAGTGCACTTACTGAGCTCAAAGACTGCTCTTCCCTCACATCTCCCAAGACCCTGTACTGTTTGCACTTCAGTTTTAAGGGTTCACTCTCGTATTTTGTTCTATCACAACACATTTACAATTCAGTAATGCTAGGGCTCTCTGAGAGGCACTTAGTGACCTTGTCTGCACATGAAATGACAGCTGTAGTTTGTAAATACAAATACATAGTTGAATATAGGCACATGCTTCTGAGAAAATCAAACTTACCACTTTTGCCAAGGGCCTGGCCGCTCTTGTAGCCCATCTTCTGGAGCAAGGCAAACCCTTTGTTCTCGTTGCCCAACGCGCTTTTCAACACCAAGTCACGTCTCTCCTTTTCTTCTTCTTTTATACTCTTTTGCCTGTTCTTCTCATTGGCTTCCTTTTGCTTTCCTTCTTTCTGAAGAGCTTCCTTCACCCGCCTCACCATGGGCAAGCCTGGCCTTACGTCCTGCCTAGGAGTTAATAATTCCAGGAAATATTAGGTTTTTTTTTTAAAAAAAAAACCCAAACCAAAAAAACCACATGGTTAAAATCACTTACGAGCGGCAGTGGGGGGCGGAGAAAGAGCCACCTACTTACTTAATAAAGGAATCAGACATGTAGTCTTCCTCTTCATCCCCCTCCATGTCGGCAGGAGGTGCTACCGGGGCACTCGGCTCCCACTCACACACCCCCGGGGGGCAGCGGGGACACCACGACCCCCTCACACACCCCCGACAGGCACCACCATGCCCTCACACCCTAGAGGGACACCGCGCTCCCCTCACACAGCCCCGAGGGACACCACCATGCCCTCACACAGCCCCGCGGGCCCCGCGCTCCCCTCACAGCGCCCGGCACGGCCGCGGCGCCTGCGCAGTGCCGCCTGCGCGGTACCGCCCCCGCCCGCCGGCGCCTGCGCCTCTGCCGCTTCCTGCCGCGGGGCGGGGCCTGGGGCCGCGGCCGGGGCCGAAGCTGTTCGTGTCCCCGTTTCCTTCGCCCGCCGGACCCGGGCGCGGCGTGTGCTGAAGCGGCCGAGCCCGCCGGTGATGGTGCCGCGGCCGGGGGCGCGCCCACGCGTGTCCGTGCCCGTGCCTGGCCCCCGCGGTGTGGCAGCGCGGAGCCGGCGGGACCCTGAGCGGGGAGAGCCGGCCCGGCGGGCCGCGCTTCGCCCCACGGCGCTGGGGGCGTGCGGGGGGCGGTGAGACTGTGCGGGGGTGTCCTCGGAGGTCCGACGGCATCGCTCCCACAGCATCGCTCCCTCGGCGTCCTTGCCTACAGCATCCCTCCCACAGCACCCTTGCCTCCAGCATCGCTCCCTCACAGCCGGCGCTGCTCCGCGGCGTTCCAGACCTCCTGTGGGGTTCTTTTTAGAACCGGGCGAGGCGCCCTGGGAGAGCTGCCTCGGCTTATTGAAGTAGCCGATACAGGTAGGAGGACCCCGGGGCAAAAAAGCCCTTTCACCTGATGCGCTGCATTCTTCTCCCTTCGGGAGGGTGTCACTTCCCTTAAACTTGCATGGTTTTTTTCATCTTTCTCAGTCCGCTGAAATGCGAGCGTGATGAAGATGTAAATAGTTGATTTAGGCTACAGGGAAACATCTGGGGAATAGAAAGGGATTTTAGTACATCTGAACATTTTCTAGCCTCTGTAATGGTTCAGCATACCATACTGGGCGCTGGTGGGCTTTTGCTCTGCATCCTGTGGGAGGTCACAGTCTATTTATTTCTTGTAACAGGCACAGCAAGACCCAGCCCTCACCAGAATCGGTAGGACTTGGTAGGCATTTTTCATTCATTTCGAGGCAAAGTGCTGACCAGTGTAAGTGAGCTTTGGATTGCTTATGGGTGTAGCTGGTTGTTGGACTCTGAATCTTCAGCTGAATATCTGTGTAATTGTTGTTGTGCCTGATCCCTTGTGCTTCAGCGGCACAGCTGAATATATGTACGGATTTGGTTGCTTGGAGCTCGTGTTTCCTAAATTTAAATGAAGAGGTATGGGAGTATGTGGAAAGTTGTGGCTCCTGTGCCAGGAGCAAATGAAGCCTTTTATATGGGGAGGAAAAGGAATAATGAGCTGTGCTGTCATACAGTACTCCTGGGCTGTGCGGGTGTGACAAGCCGTGTAGATCTCTGGGATGGTATCCAAAAAATCATGGTGCTGTCATTCATTGCGTTTCTCTGTGCTCTTATGTAAAGGTGTTTTGAGGTGATACGTCTGTGCATTATTGACGGGCAATACCTCCTCAATTCCTTATAAATTAGAGAAAAAATCAGGAAGATGTCTTTGGAAGTGTCAGGGAGGCCTGTGTGTGCTTCTATATGTGGCTCTTCCACCTTTGCTGAGGTGTTACTGGAGATGAATGTAGTGAAAAATATTATGCAAAATACTGAAGTGCAGGAAACAACTTTAGCATTACAGACATTGTGGTGCTTTAGTTTCATCATGACCAAACCACTGAGGTGAATTTAGAACAGTAATACAGTTGTAGTATTAACATGTCATCCTGAGTAATGTCTAATCTGGGGACCGTTTAGAAAAATTAATTTAAGTAACTTTATTTTACTTTAAGAGTTTGTTGGCTTTTACCATGAATGAGGAAGCAGCTGTGAGCTACTGAGAGCACAAGTGAACTGTGCAGTTGTCAAAAGATGGTGTCTGTTGAAAGCTGATGTCTTATATAATAATCCTTAGTTGTTTTGCTTGCTCTGTTTTGCCTGAGATCCTAGTTTCAGTATCACTGCATTTCAGGTTTTGGGGCTGTTTTTTTTTTAATGTTTCCTTTTTAGGTTTCTTTCTGCTGAAGATGGTTGACTTAATTTTGTGATTTTTAGATAAGGTGGTGGGGTTTTTTTTTCTTTCTGTCAGGTCTTCATTAAACAGCTACACTTTGTTTAAAGGTAGCTTGCTAAGGTTAAATTGTCCACAGAGTGTTTGGTTACAGTGGTAGCATGCTTTTGGTAGTACTTTGGTGCTACCCACCATTCAGTGTTTGAGCAAGATCTCCAGTGTTTTGTCTGTAGCATTTTACCTGCTGGGGAGTCTTGCAGTCCTTTGGTTGCTGCTTCTGTTCCAGGCTGCCACACCTAAGGCTTGCTGGGTTTCAGAGGGCTTATTTATCCAGTACTTACAGCAAGGCTAGTAAGATCTGGATAGTCTTCAGACAGTGATGCCAAATGATATCACTGTTCCTGCCTCTCTCAAATTTCTGATGGGTGGAAATTCCTAGTTGTGGTAGGCTCATCTTCATACCTTGTCTATTGAAGCGTGTTGAGAAGGTGAACAGGTTCATGCCCAAAACTTTGGGAGGGTGCTCAAGGGTCTTGATTTGGGACAATCCTTATTCTCTTTTATGTAAGAGGAGACAGATGACTCCTTTACCTCGTTTGCGTGTTTTGCTTGGTTTAGTTTTTTTTTTTTTTAGTTGTATTGGTTTGGTTTGTTGTTTTGTTTGTTTTTTAAAAAACAGGAACTTAAGTATATTTTTCTTGGCTAAGAGTTTACACCCTGAAATTGCCTGTAGGTGCTCTTTTTACAACTAACAGCTCTGCTCCCTGAAATACTGATGGATGCACTCAGTTTGTAAATATCTGTGTAGCTTTTATGTGGCACTGCTTAGCTAAAGCAAGTCTAAGCAAGCTGGTGTTTTAATTTGATTTTCAAAGATTTTTACTGATGTACTGTACTCTATACTAATATTTACATTTTTGTTTTAGACTTTCTACACAAATTTACAATAAAACTGGAATTTAACCCATCATGGAGCTGGCTCATAGCTTGTTATTGAACGAGGAAGCATTAGCTCAAATCACAGAAGCAAAGAGACCAGTCTTTATCTTTGAGTGGTTAAGGTTTTTGGATAAAGTGCTGGTAGCTGCCAACAAGGTAATTTTACAGGTTTTTTCCACCCCTTCTTTCTAAAGCATTTGTATTAATTTCATGCCAGAGACAGTTGACAAGTAATGGCCAGATGATAACTGTGTGGTTTCAGATTCAGCCTGAAAAGTCTTTTTGTTAGTTTTTAGGTTTTAAGTTTTTAATTGTAAGCAATCAGTAGGCAACTAGTAAGTATTTTGAGAAAGTAAAAATTAAATAGTGTTACAGATAATTCTGAGCATTTAGCATGTGTCTGCTATTATTGAATATATCTCAATCTCTGTGGGACAAGCAATTTGCTGAATTACATGCAGTTGGGAATGGTATAAGGTTTACTTCAGTCTCTTGTACGTTTTTCTGGCTGTTGGTGGCAAGACACAGGATTAAATTTTTTTTAATTTATTTTTGGTCTCTTAACAGACAGATGTCAAGGAAAAACAGAAGAAACTTGTAGAACAGCTGACAGGACTCATCAGCAGTTCCCCTGGGCCACCTACGCGAAAGCTACTTGCAAAAAATCTTGCTGCTCTCTACAGCATCGGAGACACATTCACTGTTTTTCAGACTCTTGACAAGTGTAATGACATCATCAAGAGCAAAGATGATACTGCAGCCTACCTGCCTACAAAACTGTATGTGTAAAATTATTAGGGAAAGGGAAATGCTTTTTAAGCTAAGTGGTCCTGGATATTACAGAAGAATCTGCCTATATATGTGCATGTTATGTTTATTTATATTTTGCATGCTTATTTGGAGTTCAGATGTGCTTGATATAGCAGGGTTCAGATATATACTTGATAGTGCTTCATTGAGACTGTGCAGGGCAGGACTCAAAGGTGACACATACATGGCTATCTGAAAATGGAATGTCTTTTTTTGGGCAAGGCACTATCTTATGTTTCTTCACATACTTACAGCATGTAGGAGATAACAGTTAATGCAGTACTGCAAGAAGAGTTTCCAACAGTGAAATTATTGCTGATTGCACTCAGGTACCCCATTTAAGGTGGAACCTGCAGATTGTCAAAACAGCATTATCTATGCCCAGAGAATCATAACTAAATGGTTAAGTTTTTTTCCCCATCAAACGCTGCCTTTTATATTTCTCTACTGTGATATGCTGCACAGGTCTCTCAAGCAAAGTCTCTGTACTTGGATATGTGTGTGCAAGTACGTGTGATCCAGTTTATCTTTACTCACTGGAGCAGTCTCACTGGTTGGAATTTGGTTAATGCCATAACTAACTTCCACTGAAACTGTTTTTGGTAGTTTCCTACATGTGCTGCTTCATATGTTCACCGTGTCTAGTGAATCCAGTTTGGTCTTGCCTTCAGACATTATCACAACAACAGGATTTAACAATAAAATCTGAAATAGTCACTGTTTGGGCAGATACTGACCTCTTGCAGTTCTTTGAGGAACTTGAATAAGAGAGAAGGGTTTTGTGCTATAGTATGCTCTGAAACTTACGCTATCCAAGTGATAGTCCAGAAGTTTCTTTTAATGGAGATATGCCCCTTAAGGAGGAGGTTGTAATGAGTTTATAACATAGCTTTGCTAAAAAATCTTTTAGCCAAAAATTACAGATTTAAAAAAAAAGCCTTGTTTGTGATGAAAAAGTGCATATTTTCAGAAGCCGCTTCTGTGACTATCCTGGAACAATTTATGTATATAACTGCACTATATTATTAGCTATATTTTCCTCATATCAAATGGCAGGGCAAGGAAAACACGTAAATAGCTGTTTATGGATCCAGTGATTTTACAATGCCTATAACTTTTCTTGTGTTATAGAGTAATTTATGTATTTTAAGTTCTTAGTCTTGGAAAAAGCCCTATAATCCAGTATCTACAAAAATGTATCAAGATATATTACAGCATAAGGGTTATTTTGCAGGTGCTAGGAAAAAGAGACACTGAATTGAAACAAAAACCTAATCTTGCTGAGATTTCAGCATGTCTTGTTTTCTTCAGAATTTTTCACGCTATGTGTAGATCCTCTAATAATATCCTTTCAAATTCATGTGTATTCTTAGAAGCTGATAAACAAAAAGATTATTTAAATGCATAGTGTTTAAATGAACAGCCAGTATAAGTAGTGGATTATAAATAGATTTTTATTCATCAGTGATGATTAAAACATACATTTCTGTTTGTCTTCATTTAGAGGATGCAGAAAAAGACTATAGCAATTCATGTTTTTTTTTCATAGGGCTGCTGTGGCGTGTGTTGGTGCATTTTATGAAAAAATGGGCAGAATGCTGGGTAGTTCTTTTCCAGAAACTGTGAATAATCTTCTAAAATCTCTGAAAAGTGCAGAGGTAGGTTTCAGATTATTTATGTGGTCTTGTTTCCATTTAAACTGAAACCTGTTTCCTCCAAAGGTGTTTGCCAAAATGCCTGGATTGTTTTTCTTCTATGTGGATAAATGCAAATCACTTACCTAGTTAGTATCAAGTCTACTGCAGAGAGTTTGGAGTTTATCATATTAATAGTATAGTACTTGCTTCATAGTGGCATCAGTGATTAAAATTGCCAAATGACCGTATGTATTATTTCTAGCTATTGCGTGAAGATTTTTGCCCATGTTCCTTGAATAAATAGTCAGTTTTTTAAAATTAGTAATAAATACTTAAGTTTTGCAGCAAAGTTGTTACTCTGCCTGTGAGCAGGACAGATTGTGGCCTAAGAAGTGGTAGTATGTCATGATATTGGGAGAATGTATACTGGACTGTCTGCAAGTCTGATTTTATGCAAATAGGTCTGTTGGGACCAGTTGGAATATTGATTGTGTAGATCTTGATCTGGCAGCTGGGGGATTAGTCGTTTGTTTATTTACGTGTGTGTGCCCTCAAATTGTAAGTGCCTGCCTGTGTGCAGGTGTAGTAGGAAGTTATAGCTGTTCAGTACTTGGGCTCCCTGTTCTCTCATATCGGCTGCTTTTTCTTTTTTTCCTGAGTGTGCAGCTGATAAATGGTGGTGCAGGACAGAAGCATTTTGTCTAGACCCAATTTGTTGGATTGCCTGGGCTCTTCTTAATTTGTGTGACAACTGAGGGAGTTTTTATAAAGCTGTGTGTAGTGCTTACTGCTATCTAAAATCAGCTAGTTATTGGTTATGTATGCCTTCATTATCAATGTTTCCAAAAATATTCCTGCATACAAGCAGGAAAATGTGAAATTATAGAGCTGGTTCTTAGTATAAGTACTGTGTCCACATTTTTGCCTAAATATTTTTGTCTGTTTGTGCAGTCTCAGGGCCGCAGTGAAATTCTGATGAGTTTGCAGAAAGTCCTCAATGGACTTGGAGGAGCAGCAGCTTCTTGTCACCGTGATATTTATAAGAATGCCCGGTCTCTGTTGACGGACAGGTCTATGGCTGTACGATGCGCAGTGGCCAAGGTGGGTGTGTTTCTCACCAGCCCTTGCAATTCTTGTACTCTGACTGTGAAGTACCTGCTGTTGAACTGTGACCTGTTGTGTGTGATAGGAAATTTGATAATTAGTTGGGCAAGGTAAGTTCTTACTGATTTGCACTGCAGGCTCAGACATTTGACTCATTTCTCAGGTACTGTAGTACTGTATTCCTCACTTTGTAAACAAGTATGAGATAGAATATATTAACTGTGAACCTCAGTGCTAATGTCCTTTAGTTGAGCTTTCTTTTAATTTTTTTATTTATATATTAACCTATTCTGTGAGTCTTTTGATTGTTTACTCATCTAAGTTATTTGGTATATGGAAGAGTGTGCGTAAATGAACTCTTAAAATATTAATATTAAAATAGTTGCTGAATAAACTTGACAGTTGCAGTCTGATACTTAGATAAAGGGTAAGAATGGTCTCCTCGTCCTTAGCAAATCTGTTTTTCTTACAGTGTCTGCTGGAATTACAGAATGAAGCAGTGTTTATGTGGACAGCTGAACTAGAGAATGTTGCAACATTGTGCTTTAAAGCTCTGGAAAATTCAAACTATGGTGTGCGAGTTGCAGTGTCAAAGCTTTTGGGGACGGTCATGGCTACAGCGCTGATACCAAAACAAGCAACAGGTACAAGCCCTTCTGGATTCCATGTCTAAGTGGGCAGACTGCACCTTCAGTACCATGTTACATGACAGTGTTGCAGGACACATTGTTCCAGTAGATAGAAGCTTGTATATGGATTGTTTATAAAAAACAAGCTAAAAAGAGTAAAAAGTGCAGAATGTCTGTTGTAGTCATACGAAGAAAAGACAAAAATTGCCTGGGAAAAGTGGCTTATTTTTTAGGCATGAAAACAAATTTTAGTCTGAAATCTTGGGTAGATTTATTTTTGCAAGACAGTTTTGACTTACTAAGTCTAGTTTCAAGATCATTGCTTGTATTGGTTCAAACTTTGGGATCAAATTATTGCTTTCCTTTTTGTAAAAGTGATGCGACAAAATGTGAAGAGGGCCACACTGGAGGAAGTCTTGGAGCTCATGGCCACAGGATTTCTGCGAGGAGGATCTGGTTTCCTGAAGAGTGGTGGAGAGATGTTAAAAGTAGGAGGATCTGTCAATAGGGAAGTGCGAGTTGGTGTTACCCAGGTTTGTAATTTCTTTAATTAAGTAAAATTGATACACAATTGTAACTCTTTTAGTAGGAAACATACACACTTCTGTATTTGTTTATAAGTTAACTTAGAAGTCTAGTTTGACTCGCCTATTTTGTGAGATATACATGCAGTCTTCAATGTCAATTATAACAGGTTGATGGTGCTGCTGTTATTTACATTGCATTCTCAAATTTTTCAGAAAGAGACATATTTGAAGTGATGACCTGAGTTTTCTTGCTGTTGTGCAGAGAGTATGTTAAGCTTCACAGCGTACATAGACATTTAGGGGCTACTCTTGGTACTGGAAACAGTTTACTTTTAGCAGCAAAGACCTGGCTACTGAATGAATTCATGCTGTGTAACTTCATTAGGGTTACTTTTTACTAACTGGTATTGCTCCTGTATATTGCTCCTGTACTGCATTATACAGGAATATAACTGTAGTCTTATATAGTCTTTTGTTTCTGTTTTAATTTGATCATTATGTGACTTCTGAAATTGCAGGCCTACGTTGTCTTTGTTACAACATTAGGAGGTCAATGGTTGGAGCGCAACTTTGCTACCTTTTTGTCCCATGTGCTTGATCTGGTCTCCCATCCTCGTGCAACTCAGACCCACGTGGAGGCAGTTTACTCTCGAAGATGTGTGTCCTTTATCCTGAGAGCAACTGTGGGCAGCTTGCTTGGGGAGAAAGCGCAGATTGCAGCTGCCAAAGACATATGTCAAGCCATTGGTAAACAAATGAAGGCAGTGGGTGAGAACCACTTTTCTTTATTTGAGACCAGTTGAAAGTTACTGTCATTATACTGGGTTAGCCATTTTTCAACTTTCTTCTACTTTGAGGAGTAATTTTGTTGTTGTGGTAAATAGTAGTTCAGCTGCATTCTGTTTAAAATATGCTATCCAAAATGTAAGTTCTACTTGAAAAGTGATTGTATGAAACTGGCTTGGTATGCTGTGATAGCAAATGCAATGTCAAAAGCCTAGAATGGAAGTGGGGGGAAAAAATGTGCATTTGCCAGTTTTTCTGGGGTAGGTTGTATTGAAAATCCTGCTGAGTTTTTTACTAAAAGTGCTAGAGAGATTATAGGTCAAGATCTTGTAGGTCCTTGTGTCTCCCCCTTTAACATCCATATTAATATCCAGTTGGATTTTGTGATAAATAAAGATGTAATCTGAAGATTGGAATTAGACAAGAAAAATATGGGCCCTTTGCAAAACTTTGCAGAATATGTAATCCCTAAGGGGGCTGACAAAACTGTCTTGGTATTTGTTTCTAATGAAATGAATTAGTTTAAGCTGGAGATTTAAAAAGTAAATTGGAATTACATATCACTGTATTTGCTAAACATCTGTTTCTTATCCTTTTCTTCTGCCATCTAATTTGAATTTAAAGCAATGTTTAATCTATGGAAATTAAATTGATTTTGAAACGCTTTCCGGTTCTTATAATTATTTTTTGATAAGGTATGGAACTTTAAAAGGGTTCTGATTACCATAAATATTGCTTCCAGGAAAATAAGTTTATTGGAAATGCTACTTCTGAGAGGAAACAGTTGCAGAAGTTACTCCTTCTGCCACCTTGTTCAAGTCGCAGGAAATTCCATTGTGTTTTTGGATGGTCAGGAGAACTGTTTTTTTTTTTTTTTGAGCATTTCTAATGAATTTGATGAAAAATTGGAAGAGTTTTCATTCAGTAATGAATGTCATTCATATAAGATGGACAAATTTCTAAATTTGTACTGTAATAGGCACACAAACGTTAAACTGATACTAAAGTCCCTTTTCTTTGAAAAGACAGTTGCTGCTTCTGGGTTATTGTGTAGGAGAAAGAATGTACAGTAAAATCTAGGAACTCAATTTGATATCTTTAAGATGATTAGAGATTGTGATTAATTATTTAGTAAAGGTCTCTTTTTTTTTAGTTTCATTGAATGTATGTGCATGTAAATTTGTATGCAGATCCTAGATATGCCAAGATGGTGTTTTTTCGTTACTGTGTATAGGTACACCTATGCAACACATGTGTACTGTATACTTGCTTTTGCTGTATTTATACTGTTAATCCTACCTCTTAGTCCTCTGCCATCCATAGTAAGTGCTGGGAAACTGTTTTTTATGGTCTTTGGATGATTGCGTTAGGCTGATAGCTACAAACCTATTTCCCTTCATAATACCAGATTTGTGGTTTTGTTTTAATATAGGGTTGATGTCAAAACAAAACTGTTGTTTTCTGTCCTGTGCATATTCACATGTGATTCAGACAGTAGTTAAGCAAGATACTCTTGTTTTCTTTTCTGCAGAAGCAGTAGTGAATGATGCTAACAGTGAAAATAAATCAGGAGCTGCTGATGTAGCTGCAAGCCAGCATGTAATGGTGTGTGCCCTCCAGGAACTGGGTAGTCTGGTTCAGAGTCTGAATGCCACTGCATCTCCCCTTATTCAAGAACCCTCTATTGGTATGCAAATGAATTAAGTGAGGCATTTGAGCAATGAATATGAAATATCGTTAAATCTAGTTAAATAGTAAATGAATACATAAGAAGTAAAATAATGGAACTGGCACTTCCTGTAGTACTCCATGTAGCTACTCACGTCCAGCTCATTGTTTTTAGTACGCTAACTTTAGTTCAAGTTTGACAAAGTATTAAGCAGTTATTTTGATCAGAGTCTGTCTGAAGCACTTTCTTAGGGTGACTGAAGTTATGATTTTTGGTATTGGTTTACTTACGATAAAGATTTTATAGGAAGTGCATTATTTTGCTATGTAAGGTCTGAAATATTTGCTCCTGGAAAACTGTATTGCCTTGAAATACCAGATTTCTGTGGGAAGGCAAAAGTATTTTGTCTAGATGAAGCTGTGGTTAGTCCCATTTAAAAAAAGTAGTTCTTTGGCTTAAGTTGACCAGGGTTTGTGTGGTATTTTCTTCCTGTTTCTTTCAGTATCTGAATCCACATTTTCACTGTAGTGTTGCCGTTTTAAGTTTTTCACTTTGTAGATGCCTGTGGTCTTTTGCAATGGAAATTCAGGCTTCTTTAGACATTTCATCCTGTAGATTGTTGACTTGATGCTTTTGACACTTTTCTTATACTGATTTGTGCCAGCAACGGAGGGGGGACAACTGCTCCTCTTTATTCCTTCTGGCTGCTGTGTCCCATAAGAATAGAGGGGACTGTATCTCAGCATTATTTCTGGTGTGGAAAGAGGTTGGAGTGAAGGGCTCAGTTAGAAAGTGGGGTTAGGGAGGCCCAGAGGTTTGGATAGTGTAGAAGGATGGAAACTTGGTACAGGGGAGACAGCATTCTGTCAAAAGCAGAGTACAGCAGTCAGTGACATCTGTAGCATGTGCTCAGCTGCAATGTAAAGCAAAACCAAAACTCAGTCTTGATGTTGCTCTGTTATTGGCAATCTGTGTAAAACATTTTGGGTATCCTCACATGAAGTGCCTGTTCCCTTATATAGTGTTGCTGCCTCTTTTTGGTGTCCAAGTAGTAGGAGTCACTTCTATGGCTCTGACAGCTCCAGCTTTGCTGGTAGAACCTGTTGTGGAGCAGTGTAATGCTAATAGCACTTCTGTATTTCCTTGAAAGAAAAACAAAGTCAAAAAATTCAACTACTTTATTTCTGACTTTCTTAACTTTTGTGTTGACGGTCTAGTATTGTTTCAGTTTACTTGTCTATGTGTATTAAAAAGCGCATTAAACTCTCCTTTCTGTAGGTCTGTTGGAGACAGTAACTTCAGTTCTTCTTCATCCCAGCATGGCTGCTCGACTTGCTGCTGCATGGTGCCTGCGGTGTGTAGCCGTGGCACTGCCTTTTCAGTTGACTCCATTTTTAGATAGGTGTGCAGAAAGACTCAACAATCTGAAGACCTCTCCTGAAGCTGTTAGTGGCTACAGTTTCGCAATGGCTGCTTTGTTAGGTGGTGTGCACCAGTGTCCACTAGGTATTCCTCATGCCAAAGGCAAGGTGAGTGTATCATCATACTCAAAGATACCTTTTTATCTACAAGCAATAGCTTTGCAAAATGTTTGGCATGCTAATGAGTTAAAGCATTATTGAAATTGAACTTGTGCCTAGCAGGAGAGTAGTGTATATGTTTGTAATATCTCAGTTGCAATATTTAACAGCTTCTTTCCTCTCTTGCTTTTGAGTTTGCTGAAGAGAAATTGAAATATTGAAAAGTTGCTGAAATAATTACTGATGAGAATATTTATGACTATTGTCATATGAAAGGCACTAATCATCTGTGTGAAATGTAATGTGTGTTCATTCTTTATCCAGGGTCAATTTATATGATTTGAGAACATCTTTATATATACTCTTGTTCGTAAGAGCGAACAAGTAGCAGTGGCTTGCAGTGGCTTGATTTATATTTTTAAAATCCACTGGTGTTTGTCATTGGTGCAGATGGTGGTCAGTATTGCTGAGGATCTGTTACGAACTGCTGCACAAAACAGCAGGCTCTCCTTGCAGCGGACTCAAGCTGGATGGCTTTTACTTGGAGCACTTATGACTTTAGGTTTGTAAAAATGGTCTACTTTTTCTTTTGTTTTAAAGCTTGTCCAACATTTCTGATTATCTTGTCTGGCAAATGGTCTCTACACTTAATCAGTTCAGGATCTAGCACAAGAGTATTTATACAGGGGAAACAGTGTTAGGGCACTTATTTCAGTAGTGTTATGCTGGGGAGAAGTGAAGTATTAGTGTTTATGTAAGCTGAAGGATAGTAGAAGGTGCCATACCTAAAAAAAAATATTTCTACTCTGTTTTAAAAAACTCAGCCTTTAGTCATTCCATGAAAGGGGAAAATTGCCCATATTCTTCCTTCCTTAATATTGCAGTGCAGAAGAAATGGACCAGAAATAAAATGCAATGAGCATTCCAACAAGTTGCATGTGTGTCTGTAGATATGCAACAGTACTGATTATAAGTCTTATCAGTTTAAAAGCCCTTCAGCTGTCATTTAAAAAACCCAGCTTCATGTTCTTACCTGCCATCACAGAAGGATCAAAAGCTGTATTGAGAGGTTTTAAGTATACTCTTGAATTTTGCAGCAATAATGTTTTTTCTATTTTGTTTGAGGTTTTTTTATGCTGGAAAATACAATAAAGTTCTGATGCATTCTGCAGTATTTTGATCTCTCAGCAAATACCATTTTATGTTTAATCCCGTTTCCCTAAATTCTCTCTTTTTTGCCAGTTTGTTGTCATGTTTTTCTAACAGTGTATCCCTATTTTGGTTGTCCTTCTCCAATATATTTTTAATGTACTTGGATTAGATCTTTTTCAGAAGTTTAAAAAAGCCCTGACTATTAACTAATTTGCATAATCAGTAACTATCAGTTATTTTTCTATTCATTTTTTGAACAAGTTAGGGTAGGCTAAAGAATTTGCCTTCAAAATAGTAATATAAAAAAATTCGAAGAAGTCAAAATAAAAAGACAGCAAAAAGACAGTTGGCAGTGGTTCCATATGATATCCCAGTGTATAGAATAGCCTATTTCCTATATTTTTAGTGCTGATATCAACAAGCAGACAATGTATATTAGTTAATTGCCACACTTTCAACATAGAAATGAGAAAGAATTTAATTTGGTTTTCGTTCTTCACATAGGGATAAAAGGAAGAGAAGTAAAGACAAAAATAACTTAAAGAACAAAAGTCTTCATAGCAGATTTTTCACACTCAGTTAAATACACGTTTTTATTATACTGTCACTTTTTTGCATAGGTCCTTCTGTTGTTCGGTATCATCTGCCTAAGATGTTGCTGTTGTGGCGAAATGTATTTCCACGTTCTCTGAAGGAACTGGAAGCAGAGAAGGCAAGAGGAGATTCTTTCACCTGGCAAGTAACATTGGAAGGCCGTGCTGGAGCTCTGTGTGGTAAGAATTTCAGACTTGGAGATTACACGTGCACAGTAAACCAAAACATGATCCCAAGTATTGTAGAGTGAACTCTCGTAACTTCCCCACTTTCTTTGAAAATTAGTAAAGCGTGTCAGATTTTCATCAGTATGATCTGGTTTTGGCCTACAGTTTTATGAAGATGTCATGTAGTCTTTGAATAAACATTTTTAATTGCTCTTTTGATATTGCCTTAGGATCTGTATCTTGCTTCTGTTTTATATTTGTTTGTTTCAGTGAAAGTTTAATTTAAGCAATTTTGTTATTAGCTATGAGGAGTTTTGTTGCTCACTGTCCTGAGCTCCTTACTGAGGATGTGATCAGGAAACTGATGACACCCATAGAATGTGCCATGACAATGATGTCACAGTAAGTAGACAGTTTTTGCTCTTTATTCATTTTGTCTTTCTCAGACTTGAAATACTAGAACTATCTTGTTTTAATTCATGTTCTGATTAGTACTGCACTGTCACTGCTTGTCCATTTTGAAAAAAAACCTTTTTATGATCATTGTACTTATGGTCATTAAGCTTTTTAAATGTACTGTTGCATAACCTGTGCTGAAGGGCCTACTGTGGTAGCTTCGATAACTCTGGTTTGGATTTCCAGTTCAGTAAGCTTTTGAATTCATGGTTTGCTTATCCTTGTGCAACAAATGAGAAAACTAGGATACTGGTATACTAGTTATTAATCAAAAAACTCTTTTCTTATAAAATGGACTAATGAAAAGACCTTCAGCATTCTACAGGATAAAAGTAAAAACACAGTCTTGAGTTAGTTTTGTGGTTTGATATCTGTCCCTTTCCCCTGCCCCACTTCTAATTAAAATAGGACTTTCTTCTGAGAAGGTGCATTTCACTGATTTAGGGCAGCATGTGTTGTGGTTTTGTTGGTTTGGGTTTTTTTGTTTCTTTTAAAAGTCTTCTCTACAATTACTTCTGAAAATGTACTGATAATTGAGTAATGTTGTTCAGAGTAGTTCTGTGAACACTTTTCTTGCCTTGGCTAGAGATATATCTTGTGAAAAGAAATCTGAAAATACTCTTTTCAGTAACTGCAGTATTTCTGGTTGTCTCTTTTTTAATTCTATAGCATTCCATCAGTAATTAAAGCCCATGGAGCTCATCTCAAAGCTAGTGCAGCTATGGTTCGTTTAAGACTTTATGATATACTGGCTTTATTACCTCCGAAGACATATGAAGGTACATACATTTTTATCAGTTTTTTTAATAAAGTAAAAATTCTACTTACTCCTTGTGATGCTGTTTTGGTACTTACCAAAGCAAATATAAGATTGAAAATAGAATTCTAGGAATCTCCAAGAATCTTGTACTATATTCCTCATCTTCTGTATGTCATCTTGACAGTATAACTACAGAGGATGAATATTGCTAGACATTCATGGAGTAGCACTTAAAAGTATAAAAGTTATGGTCCTGTTCATAGGATTGAGAATTACGAAGGTCATATTTCGAGATCCAATAATGGTGGTTTAAGTCATTGTTATTTAAAAGATAGAGAACATTGCTTCATTATTTCTTAGTATATTGAAAAGACAGATGTGACGATGAAGGTTTAGTTTTGGTTTCAGTGGTGGTTTTCTGTTTGTTTGTGTTTTTGTTTGGGATGTGTTTGTTTGTTTTAACCTGATTTAATGTATTAGATCTGTTATTAAATTGCTGGGCACTGTCACAGGGTCTGACAGAGTACCTTTTTGCTTGTTTGTTTTTGTTAATTCATTAAATTTACATGATCATGTGAACAAGCAAATTTTTTTCAAAATCTGGATTATCAACCTGGAAGGGTGGTCTAATCTGCTATTTAGAACAGGACACAATCCTGAGTAATGTGCTGCAGTGGACCCTGCTTGAGCAGGGAAGTGGAGTAGATGACCCCTAGTGATTCCCAACCTTACCCATTCTTTGGGTATTTGGCTACCTATGATTTGGAAGTTTAGAGCCTAGGGTTCTGTTTGAAGCCTTGCTCTCAACTCTAGTCTTGTCAGATTTACTTCTCTGTTCTCTACCTCTAAAACTGAAGTAATGGTACGTTTGTAACTTCTGATCACTAGCTGGAAAGAAGCAGCAATGATTCTTTTTAATGTCTGTCTTTTTAGGATCATTTAATGCACTGCTTCGAGAGTTGGTAGCAGAATTTACTTTGACAGACAACTCCGCTAATACAACCACATCACTCCTTAGGTCTCTTTGTCATTATGATGATAGTGTTCTGCTTGGCTCTTGGCTGCAGGAAACGGATCATAAGTCAATTGAAGATCAGGTAATAAAAAACTAGAAGAGTGAATTATCTGCCCTGTCTGTGTGAGGTGTGCATGGGGAAGCTTTCTAAAACTGAAACTTCATGCCTTGTTTTTAGTCTTATTTTAGAGCTTTGTTAGATATAATTTTTTTTCCATCTGCAGGGTACTGTTTTGATTAAAAACCACCCACAGGAGAGATATAAATTGCATAATGCTACTCATAGGGTTGTGCTTAGTGAATTAGCCTAATTTCTTAAAAAAACCCAACCCAACACTGCCCATCCCCCAGTCTTCCTAGACCAGCAGTTTTTTTTGAACCAGGAGAAATGTAGGTTCCACTTAACATGTTTTATAATGAGACTTCTGTCAAAATATCAATACTGCAAATGGTGTTCTAGCAAAAGAAGATTTATCTGGTTTTATAGGTGTAGTATGAGATGTTATGTTTCATTTGGAAATGTTGACACAATGTTGTTGACTGAAAATGCCTCTTCTGCAACAGCCCATCTAATAATGGGAAGGTCTCTCAGAAGGCTTGATGGAGTAGATCCAAAAGCCAAGACTGATATCAAATGTGAGAAACAAAGGGGAGGCTGTTTCTGAGCCAAGATCAGCATGTGAAAGCAGAAAAAGGTTTTATAAACTTCCCTTGTTTGTTGTGGTGGACATAGTAGACTTCCAGTGCAGTCTTCAATCCACATTGCTTTCTGGGATGCTCCTTCCTCCATTTTCATTTTCTTTTTCTTTTTTGTTAACCTCTTACCTGGAAAACCATGGCAATGTTGGTAAGTGAAGATCCGTAATGTGTCATAGGATTCAGTCACAGGGTTCTGGCACTGTGTGCTTGCAACCCAGAAAGCCAAGCAAATTCTGGCCTGCATCAAATGCAGGGTGGCCAGCAGACCTAAGGAGGTGATTCTGCCCCTCTACTCTGCTCTGATGTAACCCCACCTGAGTACTCTGTACAGTTCTGGTGTCCACGAAACAAGAAGGATGTGGAACTGTTGGAGAAAGTCCATAGGAGGGCCACGAAGTTGATATGAGGACTGAAGCACCTTCCCTACAAAGACAGCCTGAGGAACTTGGAGCTGTTCAGTCTGGAAAAGAGAAGGTTGTCTGGAGATCTCATAGCAACCTCTCAGTGTCTGAAGTGGGCCTACAGGGAAGACAGAGAGGGACCCTTCATCAGGAACTGTGTTTATAGGACAAGGAGTAATGGGTACAAATTGAAAGAGGGGAAATATAGGTGTTACATATTAGGAAGAAATTTTTTGCTCTGAAAGTGATGAAACACTGGAACAGGTTGTTGTCCAGGGAAATTGTGGATGCCCAACCCTGTCAGTGTTCAAAGCCAAGTTTGATAATGCCTTGAGCAAGTTGGTCTAGTAGCGGTGGTGTCCCCACCTGTGACAGGGAGGATCGGGACTAGATGATCTTTAGGGTTCATTCCAACCCCTTAACATTCTATTAGTCTATGATTCTCTTCTACTTAATCACTTTTTTTTTTTTTAAGTGATGCAGAGATCTCAACAAATGTTTGCTATGTTTTCTCACCTAAGAATACAGACCTACTAGATTCAAATTTTGTTTCATGGTTAAATAATTGACAGTAATGTAACATTTTCTTCAGAGAAAACAGATGGTTTTTTAATTGTGTTTCATGAAGGAGTGATGGCTAGGAAGTATTTACGTGCTGATAGGAGCATTAGTAGTTTTAGTACTACTTCCAAAACTTTCTGTATAGGGAATCCTTGTAGCTGAAACTGAGCATTTAATATACTGTATTATAACTCAATTCTCAGAGAGTGAGTGAATAACCTGTTTTCTGAAATGCTACTTCATAGTCAGTGATTCAGAAGCTAGTATTAGTACCACAATTAATCTGCTTTTCTCTAATTTCCACCTCTCACTACCAGGAGTGATAGTTTGTGTATTTATCCTACTGTTAAATGCTTTGACCCTTCAGGATTCAACTGACCCTGTAAATGCTACTGTGTGTGCCTGGGCATACTGCAGTTGCATTCAGGTGCTTGTAAGATGTTTTGTTGTTATAAGCTGCTGCATATGTGTTTTGCTTATCTCTAGTTCCAAGTTTTATTTGCAAAGGTATATTTATTCTTGTTATGTGACATTTTGCAGCTTCAGCCAAACAGTGCATCTGGAAGTGGTGCTCTGGAACATGACCCCTCTTCTATTTATTTGCGCATCCCTGCTGGTGAAGCTGTACCTGGTCCCCTTCCTTTAGGTGTATCTGTCATCGATGCATCTGTGGCTCTCTTTGGTGTGGTTTTTCCTCATGTGTCTTACAAACACAGGTCAGTTTACATCAATGTTAATTTTCAGGACATAATGCTTTGTTTTCTGGATACTGTTATGTTAGGGTTTTTGTTTGTTTGTTTGTGTTTTTGTCTCCCCTGAAGTAAGAATCCACTGTGGTATCAATTGCCTTTAAATTCATAGTTTACTATTTGGTGTCCATTGTGTCTCAGAACTCCAGAGTATGCCCACCGAGTTTAGAAATAAGGTGATTTCCTCAGTTTTATCACTTTTGAAGATTAATGTTTGGAGGTGAAGACTAGGTTCTTCTCTTACTGCATTTAACAGTAGTAATATCTCTGGAACCAAAATTTCCTGCAAAAGCATCCATTACAATTAACTTCAAATCAGCCTTGAATACAGCAGTGGCATCCATTGAATTTCATTTGGCTTTTACAAGTAAGACCATTTCATTTATAGTCAGCAAATGATTGTGTGCATGATGAAAAAGAGGAAATGGAATTCAGCCTGTTTTATTTTGTGTTCCACATAGCCTCTACAGAGTTATGAGTTGTCAGAACTACTTTTGTCATTCAGTTTAGCTAATTTGTCACTGAGCACAGAGTGAGAGCAGTCTAAGGTGCATTTCAATGTAAAATCATACTTTGGTGCAATCCTGATGGGAGCAGTTTTTCCCTAGCAGTCAATCTCATTTTGCAGTAAGTGCAGGGTGGACTTGAGGCCAGCTTGTATTAATTCAGCTTGATCTATATCTGTTGTTAACTATGAAAATATTTAGCTGCACAACTGCTGAGTAGTTAAGAATGCAGATTATTCATTGCGCTCCTGTTGTTGGTCTCTTCTAGGGAACACACCTCCTCCCAGTAATGTTTTCTGGGGGGGAATTGGAGGGAGGAATGGAATTTAAATGGGAAAAGCAATAGGAACAATAAAATGAATATGGAGGGTAACACTGTTTTAAATGGTAATGGAAAGGCACCATTTTCCCCCTGTGTTTTCTAGTTATACAGCCAAATGCACCTGAAGACTCACTTCCTCTTGGTGGTGTTTTCTTCAAAAGGACTAGAAAACATTTGTGGATGAGCTAAAAGAACCAGCAGTAGCACCACTCTTTCTACCTATAGTGAATACCTTCTGCAGCCCTTGAAGCTTAAATTCTCTGGCTGAACTTAAAAGGCCCATTTGTTGTGTGTGGTTTTTATCAGCTGTGTCTTAATTTGTATTTTGAAAGGCTGTCACTTCACTTATGTTCTTTCCTTTGTTTTAGATTACAGATGTTGGATCACTTTGCTGAATGTGTCAAACAGGCTAAAGGTGTTCGCCAGCAAGCTGTGCAGCTTAATATCTTTACTGCTGTTCTTAGTGCCTTGAAGGTAAAACTTGTAAGCTTGTAATGGACGCCAAAGTTCATCAGTTTGTATTCAATACAAAGAGCTGTTAAAAGAACATTGCTAAAGTTACTACTCAAGCATTCAAAAGTTTGAAAATACCAAAATTGCATTTTTTCCCATATATTGGTATGAGCTCTTGTCTGTGTGTATCAGTACAGAGAAGAGGTGAGGCTCATGTAGTCTGCATTCTGTAGTATTCAGCATTATCTAGTATTCAGACTGTCTTTTTTAATCTTTGTTTTCGTTTTCAGTCCTGCAGTTTTATTTGCAATGGAGTTATGGATTTAAGTACTTTGTCACATATATTCAAAAACCCCCTCATGTCATAGAATACTGTGCAGATGAGGCTTGTGTAAACAAACCCACAAATATATTTGGGTTTACATTTTGGTTGCCTTATTGCACCATATTCCAGATGCTCATGCCTAGTCCCAGTGATGCCAGCTACAGCTGTGTGGTCTCTAGCTACAGCTGGAAATGCAGCCTCACACTATGAAGTCAGCAATCTAGACAAGAAGTCACAAATAATGGCTGCCTAGTTGTAGCTGATTATCAGTGGAGCCTCCTGTCTTGGTTGATTGGCAAAATATATTGGCAAAACAGCACCTCGCTTCTTGTGTTGTTTTTAGAAATGTTACTACAAGTAGTAACTATGTTACTACAAGTTGAAAAGCAGATTCTGAGGCAGATTTTTGGATCTCCCATGCTGTGCCAAACGGTCAAAGAATTGTCAAAATTGAGCTGAAATGAGGGTTTCAGATCAGAAAACCAGTCTTTGGTAAAGCCTTTGACTTCTTCCTCTATAATGCATGCAGTGTTTTTACTTTACAGTGTTTAATTATTTGTCCCAGAGTAAAAGACTTCTTTTAATTGCAGGTCTTGAATGTATTTTCCCTTTTTCTCCTACATTTGAATCTTGGGTTTTGTGGTTTTTTTCCATGTAGGGTTTAGCTGAGAATAAAAGCACATTAGGACCAGAAGAAGTCCGCAAATCTGCTCTGACACTTGTAATGGGTGCCCTTGATAATCCTAACCCTATTTTGAGATGTGCAGCAGGTGAAGCTCTTGGCAGAATGGCTCAGGTCGTTGGAGAAGCCTCTTTCATTGCTAGAATGGCTCAGTACAGTTTTGATAAGTAAGTTGATTTTAATTCCGAACAGGAAATAAAATTATAATTTAATATCGTTTGGAAGGTTCCTCTTCTAAATTGCATATCGATTATTCTCTTCTCTTCATGCCTGATTGCTATGGTTATATAGATCTAGAAAACCTTCAAACAGGTTCTTCTCTTTTCTATTTATTTCATGTGAGGAATAAAAGCAGAGTTGTTATACACATGGAATGTGAAATGATACCAATGAATAGTTTTTAAGGAGTTACTTGAAGGTGACTGAACTGTTTCAGATAGGTATCACAGCTTACATTAAGTATGTCTGAAATATGAATTGTGTGATACTGGTTCTGTTTCATTGAAACATCCTCTTTAACATTGATTTAACTTATATACTGGGCTGTATTTTTTTTTCGTATTCTCTTGTTTATCTTAGATCTTCAGAAAGATGTGTAGTAGAAATAACAAGAGAATATGTTTCCCAATTTTTTGCTTAAATTCAAGGCATCAGCCTATCTGTGAGTCAGAATGCAACTGACTTGGGGCTGTAGCCTATGTTTTTGGCTGGACAGGCTGCATGCACATAGCCTCAGTTCAGCTCTCCTACCTCTGGGTAACTCAATTTTTCTCATCCTTTCATCTTGTAATAAAGTACGTCATCCTTACTGTCTGTCCTTGAATTTCTTTTACTTAGACTGTTTCCTTGGTTTCTTATCTAGGATAAAGTTGTTAATGATTGTCATTCTGTTGACACGGTCAAGTAATCTTTTATATTTGAGACGTGCATTTACTTTGTTGTTCACTGATGGCTAGGAGCAGGCTTCTAATATGCAGACAACCAGGGGAAAAATAAAATCCTTCTTTGTCCTAATTAGGAAATCCTTCTTTTCTTTCTCATCTCCACCCACCAAAAAGTTTTTTAATTACCAAATTAAATTAAATGCATGTGTGTGACATGCGTTCAGAATCAGAAGTATTGTGGAAAATGCTCAGTAAGTCACTGCTTCATACAACTAGATCATTCAAAGTGCTAAACATTCTGTTTTTGTTTCATTAATAAAAAGCTCGCTATTTAAAAAAATAAAAAGGATTTATTGGAAAAGTCACAGAAATCAGCTGTAGGAGAAAATAGCTCTATTAAAACCTGGACTTTGCAGTGGAAGATGTAGCTGTAGATTTGTCATTTCTCAGTATGTGTTGTCATTTTTTTATTCTTGATTCCTTTTCATTGCAGCGGTTTAGCAGGGACTTTTCTGATTATTAAATTAGTCTGCTGTGAAACACTCATAACTCTAGATTCTTTTCCTGTGTCCTTCCAAAACTCTTCTTCATCTAAAATGTCGAGTTCTGACCAGAAAGAAAGAAAATAACTATTAACATATCTTTTTTTTTCACTAGTTTTATATATAATGTGGGTTAATAACAATACAGATTAAGTACATTCTTGTTAAAGCTTCTCAAGGTCTTGTAAGATTGTTAGTCTTTTGCACTCTTATGGTACTTTAAAGATTCTTAGTAACAAATGTAGTGAAGGACATGATTTGCCTTTATTTAAACCCTTATAGGTTAAAATCTGCTCGAGACGTTGTATCAAGAACAGGCCATTCCTTGGCTCTGGGCTGTCTCCATCGGTATGTTGGTGGAATAGGGTCTGGACAGCATCTGAAAACTAGTGTCAGTATTCTCTTGGCTTTGGCACAAGATGGAACCTCTCCTGAAGTCCAGGTAAAAAAGGGCAATCACTGCAAAACTGCTTTAAAATGTTTGGGATGAAAATTGAAAATTAAACTACCTGTTCTGTTCTTTAATAGACATTGTGACATTTAAGACATATAGCATGTACCAGAAAGCTTGAAGAAAGTGGAAATTTCTTTATAAACTGTTACAGTGCAGAATCCCAAAAACATACTGCAATTAAAATGTAACCTTATAGCTAGTTAGGGAGGCTGTGCAAGTGGTCACATTAATTCAGATGGACAAGTGTCTGCATGTCAGCTGTGCCAGAGTAATGCTCTGTGGCCGTATTTCTAACTAACTTTAATTGGAAAGCAAAAAGTGTTAGTTTTATCTTAACCACCTAAACAGAAGACTTTAATAGCTGGATAATGGTTAACATGTGATCAGTTACTGGAGTCTTGGAGGATGAGCAGTCAAGTAATTTCTGTATGTGATACATATGCAATATGGCAGTATATCATCTTTGGGAGGTTATATTTATTATCAAAATAGAAATCTACTGCAAGCTAAACTGCAGTTAGGGGACAGAAGGGGAACTAGTAGGAGCCAAGTCTAAATCAAGGTGGCATTTTTATCTACTATGAATTATAGACATTTGAAGTCTCAAAAGAGGGCAACTTGACTGCTAAAAGTTGCTGGTAGAGTAGAAAAGGGATTAAACATGCTGTTGAAAGAGTAATGTTTTCAGAGTTACTCAATATGTGTAGACACTGTACATTTCAGAATGCTCCTGAAGTTGCAAATACTGGAAGATTGGGAGAAAATACTGTCTTTACTCTCTCAAGAGAAATGGGACTGTGTCTCAGCCTGTCTTTTAAGACTTCCTTTGAGTGTCTGTGGCTGCTGCTGCAAAAAGAAGAGGGGCATAGGCATACCAATATATGTGTCTTCACAGTAGGAAGTTGAATGTTAGAGGGAAAAGCACTGATCTTTTTTTCTCCAGCAATGAAATCTATGAAAGCACTAAAAGAATTACTTCAGAAGGGAAAAAAAATGAAAAAAAAGACCTATTTTGAGTAAAAGCAAGTGTCTTGTCTATAATTATTGTACTTCAAAGATTATGGTGTAATTGCATAATATAATAGGTAATTTCTTGTCATTCTTTTCACAAGTTACTGCAAGGAAATTATTATCTGGAATAGTAGCTAATATGCTTTAGCAACAGGAAGTTGTGTGCCACCCGTGATTAGGGGTACTTTATACCCACACATTGAGAAGCCTAAGCCCCCAGTAACTATACAGAATCATACTTCCATCTTGGTTTAAACTGTTAAATTGAATAGAACAGGTGCTAGAGTACCTTCTTATTTCTGTTTTCTCAGAGCAATTAAAAAAATCAAAATAACAAAGCTTATCGCCTGGGAAAACAAGCCTAGTTTTGTTTGAAGATAATGTTAAATCTATAAATGCAATTTAAAGTCTCTCTTGAATTTCCTTAGTTTATTTAAAGTAAGACAAAGTGCAGTATGTATATTTAACTAACTTCATGTATGAGTAGACAGTTCATATAATTGTGCACCATTCATTTAGAAAATAAAATGGAAAGGTTACTGTTTTATTAGGGAAAAAAGTGAAATATAAAGTGGAAGTTCAGGTGGAACTTGCATATCTGCCTTATTTTCTGTTGAGAATGCAGCACTAGGCCACTGTGAAAAGCTAAGATTTTAAACCTCATCCCTCACTAGATCAGTCTGACTAGACAGAAACTGTATGGAAATATTAGTAATGGAAATTTACAGGAATGAGAGGATAAGCTCTCATGTGTTACCATGGAGTTAGGACTGGAGAAGTAGTAGTTACGTGATTGCTAGTGCTAATGGTCTTTGCGATTAAAAAGGAGCAGTTATAAAGGCAGGTTTTCCAGCTTATTCCTGAGAGTCTAGCTTTGTAATAGTAATATTCTTTTATCTTAGTATTTTCATATATTTATTGTAAAAAAAGTTGTGAAATAAGATCATTTAGTAGGATGTTATGGAGAGATAGCTAGTGTTTTCAGGTCTGTCAATGTAATTTATTTCCTATGAAATGTCAGTATCTCAAAGGACTGTCCTCTTGCCTCCTTCTTGCTTTGACAATTACAATGAATTACTTTGTTCTTTTGTAATTTACCCATCTTGCAATTGAAATAGGTCAATCTTTCAGCATTTTTTTTCCTCATGCTGTAGTGCACTGACTGAACAGCACTGCTTTCTTCTCTTGCACCCTCTCATAAGAAAAAGAGAGCATGCTTGTGAACTTTTAAACTTGTCACAAAAATCAGTTGGTATTGAACTGTAAAAGGCACTCCCCACTAACGGCTTTGTAAGCTGCCCATTTCAGACTCTGCATTCAGTTTTACAGTGGAATGAGTCTCTCTTTCTCCTATCTTGAGTCACTTTTCTTTTTTCCTTTTTTTTTTGAAGTGGATGTGTTGTTTGTGTTTGTATTTTTCTTCCTCAAAGTGCATAAGCGTATTTTTTATCAAATTCTTTGTAATCTTATATCCATTATCCCCAAAACTGTTGATAACCAAAGAGGTATGTTAGAGATATTTAAACTCTCAGGTGATTGCTTGAGCTCCTGAGACTTCTGAACTACTCTGATTCCAGAAGTGTCTAACTGGACATGTTTTATTTAAGGATGGATGTATGGAGCTAGGCTCCATCTGTACATAAAACTGTTTAATTTCCTAAAGGTTTTACTAAAAAATGTTCCTTTGTGTTTTTGACAGACCTGGTCTCTCCATTCACTTGCTTTGATAGTAGATTCTAGTGGACCGATGTACCGTGGGTACGTGGAACCAACGCTCTCTCTAGTTCTCACCCTGCTCTTAACTGTCCCACCATCACATACAGAAGTACATCAATGCTTAGGCCGATGTCTTGGAGCTATAATAACTACTGTTGGGCCTGAGCTGCAAGGTTAGTGGGCATTTGAAGAAAAAACAAAATACCTACCTTATATAAAGATGATATTGTAATCTTAAATGGAAGAATACAAGTTTTTGTTAGTTGCAGTGGGGGGAGTTGGTGTTGACTCATTTACAGTCCTGCAACCAACCTCACTTCTCGTGCTATTTATGACTGTTTGGGGCTTTTTTGAATGCAGTTTGAAATCTGTGTAAAGAAGTTGCAGTTATGTATGGTGTTCTGGATAATGGCAACTTTGCATGGTAGGTAAGCAAGCAATGAAGCCCTTTGCTGCATATTCTGTTGTGTACATTTTTGTGTGTAGGTGGGGCATGAGACAAGGTTTTTCCTCCTCTTTTTTAGCATATTTATTTTGCTTTTAAATGATGGTAAGAGCTTAAGTTTGACATAATTGATTATTTTGTGAACTGTAACTCATTTCCATTTGTTCTTGATACCCTTAGATCACTGCACCTTACTGCAGAGGCTAAGATCTTGTAACGCCAAATACTGTTCCTGAAATTCTGTGCCTCACGTGTTAAAAACATGGATTTGTAACTTTGTCTAACTAGGATTTTTAGGAATATTTATGGAATGGTCTTTGATGCCAGAGAGCAAACCATTAGTGAAATTTTAACTCTGAATAACTGGACTTAAGTTTTTAGTTATGAAATGTTTCTAGATGGTTTGATTGAACTTACGTATCTCTGCGTTAACCTTTTGACCTGGAATATGATTAACTTTTAAATAACAACTTATATAGGATGTGTTCTGCAGACTACATTTCTGTAATGCAAGATTGATAATAAACCTGATGCAGGTTAATTCTTAAAATACAGAATGGGATTGTTTTTCAAATTAAATGCTGTTCTTTTGGATGCTTGTTCGATCAGAGCAGTGCAACTCATCTATTGGAGCTAATTAAAATTGCCTGCATATATATATATATACACACACACTAGCTTGAGAGTCACCTGATATTTTATGAAATCGTTCAATGTGTGAAGTGTTGCTCATATATATAGAATGAAAGAGGCCTTTAAAATCTAAATTCAGATAATTCAGTGTTTTCATAACTTGGGAAGATAGTCTCAAAATATCTCTGACTGGAGATCATCAATACAGAATTTCATTTGGATAGGGCATGGTTTAACTGAGCTAAAAAAGAGATACTGAAACACTCTGTAGTGTTTCTAATTTGCATGGGAGTTCAGAAAAATTGCATGATAATCCGTCAACTGTGAAGCATTAATAATTCTTGCTTCTCAAAAGTTTAAAAGCTACAGTTGTCATACAAAAGTTTTGCTGTCTTAAGGATGTTGTATTGCATCATTAGGTAATGGAGCTACAATTTCAACAATCCGTTCTTCCTGTTTGGTGGGATGTGCAATCACACAAGACCATTCAGACTCACTTGTTCAGGCAGCTGCTATATCCTGTCTTCAGCAGCTTCATATGTTTGCACCACGGCATGTCAACCTGTCCAGTCTGGTTCCCAGTCTTTGTGTGAGTATAAAATGCATCCCTTTTGTTCCCCAAGGTTTTAGGCATGTGCTGAGCAGAGGATAGGGGAAGTACTTAGCAAGATGTCAAGGATATGTAAATAAGCAAGTAACATTTGCAAAAACACTGGAGTGCAATAAAAGAATTTCTATCCCCAAGCCATTTTATTTTCAGAATGCTGTCCAAATTGAAGCCGTAGGGTGTGACTCTCTTTCACCCTAGATAATGTAAGATAGCAAGCATTTATAAGTACTATGATTGAGTAAAAAGGTGGTGAAATGCTCTGTTTCTTCCAACTAATTGCACACACAGAGGGAGCTGAGTGAGTTGTGAAAAGGTAGCAGATTTTGAATTTATTTTACCACTGTCAGCATAGTGGGTGCTGACATTCAAATTCTTATGGTTCCACTGCTGTTAATGTTGCCTTCTCCCTCCATTAGTGTTCTGTCAGCAAGTCCTGTCTTAAGCCTGGAAGTAAGGCAGAGACTGGAACCCAAAAAATACCAAATATGACTGTAAGAGGAAAGGTGATGTGTGGGTGTAGTTTTGGTGTAGGTTTGGGTTTTTTTAAATGATAACTATTGTAAAAATGATTTTTTTAGAGAGTTCAGTAGTCAAATACTGAGAAATTTGAAAACCTTCTCCTCTCTCTGTTAGATGTTTTGCAAAGTTTTTTGTGTCATTCTTTGTAGAACTGGTGGCTCTGTGTTACCTGAAGGAGTGCAATCCTACTGAAGCCAACACTGGACCTTTACCTTAGTCTGCCATCCAGATTGTCCCTAGGGCATCCTGTCATGGTTACATGCTTCTCCCCAGCCCTGAGCACACTCCCACCCCCCAAGCACTCCTGGGAGTGCAGTGTGTTCCCAGAATCTGTCAGCTGTCCTTTCACAAGATTTTGCATGGAAGGGGTGCAGTGCACTCAAGAGTAGGTAGGCCCTTTAGTATGAATACTGTGTACAACATGACAAATATAACCTATAGCTGTTTACTCTGGAAGTACCAGTGGGTAATGTTACAGACAATGAAGTTCATGCATGAATAAGCAGTGCTATTTTGAAACCTTTTTCCAGGAGGTTCTCTCCTGTTAGTTTATGGTCTTCTGCTAAGCAAAATCTATTTTCATTTTCTTTTCTCATATTCCTTAGTTTCAAATTATATTTAGTTTGATGAGGTTTCCTCTGAGTTGTCTTGCACGTTTCTTCATACTGCAAATACGTATATACGTAGGCACGGTCTGCCTTCCCTGCCCCATTAGCAAACTCTTCAGACTCATTTCTAAATGTAATTAATGCCAGGTATCAAAATTAAACTATACAGTTCTACACTCTATTTTTAATTTCTTCATGCATTGGCTTCATAACTTCTAGTTATTTGTTTTGTAACTTGAAACAGGGAATGTGCTTTCCATTAATTAAATGTCCCAAGCGTTCTGTGGTTTAGTTCCATTAAAGCAACATCAGTGCAATTTTTAGAGGTTCTTTAAAGTCTGCTTGTTTTTTTCAGGACTATAATCTTGTATATTCATATGTGGAATAAAGATCTACTGTTAAAATGCTTTATAAACTATATGACCCTTTCATTTAGGAAGGCATTTTCCATCCACATAATAACCTAATACTGAGAAAGCAAATATGTATTTGGTTTATTAAAACCAAATTACCTGGGCAGAAATAAAGAATCAGAGCTTCTTAAAGAACACTCTTCTTCTCTTCCACTGTGGAAAAACATACACTTCTCTGTGCAGTACTTCCTCTCAGGAAAATGGAGACCATGCATAATTCTTCTATAAGAAAAATATTTGCTTGTACTTGAGGTGATTCAAAGAAATTAGAAGCCAATGTTGGTTAGCAAAGAAACCTGATGCTGTGTTATTGAGAGGCTTTTAAGACCTACTGCTGTAGATTCTGTTACAAATTTGAAATGAAAGTTTTTATGATAGCTGTTATGTGTGGTGCATCTGATGCTGGATTTTTCTTTAAAAGAATATGATTTACAGTTATAGGAGAACATGAGGCAGAATAGTACTGGAGTGTAGCAGATTGGAAGTGATAATCTAAATCACACTGGCACAGTAGTTCCAATATTTAAGCTTTTATCTCTATAGGCAGGTAACAGCTCTCAGCTCTGTGTATGTCAGCTTTATTTTCATATTTGTGTATTATAAAAAATGCTTCCTTCCTGAACTTTCAGGGCCTGGTACCCAGCAGCTCACGTATGGGCATATAACTGAAAAGAAGAATGCTTTTAGTCCTTAGCAGTGTTGATTTATTGATATGGGGGTGTAGCAGTTCACTTACCTGTAATGGTTCTGATTTTTAGGTTCATTTGTGCAGCTCTCACTTGCTGCTTCGTCGGGCTGCAGTGGCGTGTTTACGACAGCTTGCTCAGAGGGAAGCATCAGAAGTATGTGAATATGCCATGAGCTTAGCAAAAAACATTGGAGACAAAGAAAACAGTGGCATCAGTACGTATTTCTTACATGTGGTCTTTTTGTAACAGCTGAGTGCGCATATGTGTGTGTATATGTGGTGTGCCTTCAGAAGGGGGAAAAAGCCCAACAACCTCCCCTCCCCAAGTGAAAAAAAACCTAAAAATTGTCCCTTCCAGCTCCAATAACTTCTGGCCACATTCCTGCTTATCTGTTGAATTTCATTTATAATTTAACTGTTTGTTCAGACCTAAACCTCTCTGCCTCATTAAGGCTGGCAATGAAATAGGGAACACAGTAAATATACAGTGGAAACACTTTATAGTTTTTCTGGTATTTTATCTCTTGTTGTTTTGAAAATTTACTTAATTGTATGCTGTTTGACCAAGATATCTGATTGTGTTATATTCTGTATGCACCACATCTGCAAAGCCTGTGGACTTTGCTGGTTTTTTCAATTCTTACACGTATCATTTTATTTTGAAAATAGGAGACTCAGCACAGTCTTCATTCAAATGTAGAATTGTGAGCTTGATCATTAAATCTCACTAGTTAAGTTTGTCTCTGGAAAGATTCTTTAGAGTCCAATAATAGTAGGGTTTTTTTACAAATTCATGGGGTATGTACCTTGAAAATAGAGAGAGAGATATTTTAAGTAGTACTTGGAGGCGTTATTTTCCTGCAGATAAAATTAATCGCTGTATTAAAATCTTTCTGGTGTTAATTCAGAAAAAAATCAGTAACATCTTGGTGTATCATTGACTGAACTACCCACATGCAAATACACAATGTCCAATTCTACTCTGTTATTCCAACTGAGTTAGTGATTTCAGAAAAGATTTCTCATTATCATTTTGCAGACATTAATCCTTTTGCACCAGGAGCTAGTTCTCGTCGAGATGCTCATTCCCGGCATCAGGGGGTTAATATAACAGAGACAGGCCTTGAAGGTGTCCTTTTTGGAATGCTGGATCGGGAGACTGATCGAAAGTTGTGCTCAGATATCCACGATACTCTGGGACATATGCTTTCTTCGCTGGCAGTAGAAAACCTTTCACACTGGCTAATGCTTTGTAAGGATGTCCTTGCAGCTTCAAGTGGTAAGTGTTCTGTATTGTTCACATAAATGATAATATCTCCTTAATGTTACCATGTTCTGACAATATGGATTTGGAGCTTGTCTTTTATCCTAGTTAAGATGTAGATTATATTGCATGTAGAACTTTGATTGTAGGGCATTAGAAATGCCTTTTAAAGAAGAAACCATCAATGCTAAGTTTCAGGATATTGCTTTTAAGATTAAAAATTTAGCCGCTTTCAGTAGGTTTCCCAATGGAGAAGCAGTGTGTTTATAACTCTGACATTTCAGTATCTCAGTGAAGGCAGACATTCTTTTTGACCAGTATACATCAGGGTTGTACAGAAAGAAGACTGCTGTAAACATTCTGAGTTTTCTTTTATGAGGTTTTATGAGTTACTGATGTGATGATGGGTTGCCATGGTGATGATGCTTTTGTTTGTTGTTCAGCTTTGCTGATTTGTTTGCACAGATTTTGTCCTCTGAGACCTTATTCCTGTTTTTCAGCTTGTAGGATAGTTGTGACGCAGATTCTGTTCATTTCCCTTGCATTTATACTTGTTTATTGGCATGTGTGAGTTTATCCTGAAGCTGTTTCTAAATGCTGCCAGCTTTACGTTTACTGATGAGTAATGCTACCAATGAGTTCTTTATGCATTGTAGTTATCACATATCTGCCCAATGAGAAAGACCTCATTTCCCAAGTTTGAAGTTGGCATGTCCTTTTATTATTTCATGTGGGATGGATCTTAAAGTTTTTAAGATGGTTGTCCAATTTTTTATTTATTCATTAGTAGGTGACATATCTCAGAGAGAACTATATTTTAATAAATTTCTCTCAGGTGTACTTTAAGCCAGCAACTTCACTTTGATCTCCTTTAATCCAGCTAACTGGCATATGACCAAACTCTGGTTTGCTTTTTAAGTGGAGATTTACAAATCATCCACATAAAGTCCTGGATGCCTTTTCAAAACAATGTTGTTATGAACTGGCATCATCCATGTTTCTTTATTGAACATCTTGGCTCTTCAGTTACTTAAAATTAGGCTTTCTAAGAAGCATGCCTTAGTTGGGGTGGGTTACCCTTGCAATAATTTCTTCTTGTTCTCGTCTAATTATTACTGGGGTAATTTTTATCAGTATCTTGGCATTTTGCTAAATTAGACCTTGTCATTGAGAACTTACATTCTCATTTCTGAATAGTAGAAGTGTATATGCATCTTTGATGAGGGTTTTTTTGTCCTTGTTGTTTTTTTTTGTTTTGTTTTTTATGTGATCCCTGAAGTAATTTTATTTTCTGAAATGAAGTTGCAAAGCCACACTTAGCGAAAAGAATTTTTTGAATGTTAATCACATTTTTGTGTGCCATTAACTGTCTACCTGGCTGCGTATCTGTCCCATGGCATGGAGCTTTGTAATTTTGTTTCAGTTTCATTTGCACTTTATCTTTTACTTGAAATAGGAGCTGAATAATTCAAAGCCAAGATGATTCTTGATTCTGAGCCTGATAATTTCCCTACTCTGTTTATTGGCAATTTAATGGGTTAATTTTCAAAGCTGTGAAGTTTAGACATGGAATTCACCTATAGTTGGTGTCTATGATGAATGAATGTTACAGGAATTTATTCCATATAATTTAAGACAAATAAAAGGTAATGTAATCCAGATTAGAAGTGACAAGCATTTCTTTTACTGATACTCCTTTGCTTTTCGACAATTGTCAAATGTTGTTTCAATGGAAGAATTAGTCTATTCTGAATTTCAGTGTAAGGTAAGACTTGAATTGTTGTCCCTAGCTGTCTTCTGCAACTTTTAAGAGTGTGATTTTTTTTTTTCCCCTTTAATTGTTCTCTGTTGTAGACATGAGCACTGCTGCTCCCTTAGGAGGGAAGGATGAGGAATCCGAGAAGAAGGATGAGATGGATGATGATACAATGTTTACAACCTTGGGTGAAGAGGATAAATCCAAGCCTTCTGTAGCTCCTCGCTGGGCAACTCGCGTGTTTGCAGCAGACTGTCTGTGCCGAATTATCATGCTGTGTGAGAATGCCAACAAGGCACACTTCGATCTGGCACTGGCTCGTTTAGCCAGACTTAAAAACCCAAAAAGTAATTACAGAACCTGCATGTTTTGTTTCTTTTATTTAATTTTATTTTTGGTATCTCTTAACACCTTAAGATCACACAACCAAGAAAAAAATATAAGCACTTATCCTTTCATTCAAATGGCTAAACTCAAAGGAAATGTCCAACAAAAGTCAATAAAACTGTAGCCTTATAACCACTGTAGTTGCTGTACCGTGAACACAAGGAATGCGGTTTGCTGGAAAATATAAGCTCTGACAGACTCATCTGCTTAGGAAAAGAATTCTCCTTAGATGTGCAAACCTTTTTACAAGTCTGAAACAGAAGCAATAAACTTGTAGCTAAGGGCAAGCTGGGAATGATTTCAGAGTTTAATATAACGACAGAATTAACTGAACTTAAGAGATTACTTTAGCATCTCCAGAGTGAAGGAGTGCTAGGAAGGAAAAAAAGAGGTAAGGCTAGGTAATTATTGCTATGGCATTGGTTGCAGAGAGAGGGATGTAGGAGGGACCTCTAGAAAGACATGGACTTTATAAAGTTCAATATTTTGGCATCCATTAGAGGAATAAAATTTGGTTTTCAAGCTCATGTTTCAAAGATACTTTAAGGAGTTAGAGGATCAAAATTGAGAAGTCATGTCTTGCATAGCTGTTTTGTGAGGAAATGTTTTTCGAAAAGATAGGCCTTAAGTTGTCCATGTTGTATTGATTGTGGTGTGTAATGAGGGCTTGTGTTCACCTATGCAGTGCTTGTGAGGACTTTGTGTATTTAGGATGAATATAGGATGAATGCTGTGAGCATCCCAGAATGCATGAGATTAATGGATTTTATTGCCTGTGTTGTTGAGGGTTAGTGTCTGTTAGGATGTGAAGAGTTATCATGTCTTTGCCTGTGTTGCTTTGGTGCAGCCTGGTTGATTCGAGGCCAAGGTCACTGTTTGAAGACTAGGAAGGAAGAGTTTAGGGAAAGTTTATTTTGTGATGGCACTGTATTATGGAAAGAATCATGAAATAACTGCTGCTTATAGAATCCTACAGAGGATTGCATATTATAATCCTGAGAATTCGTATATCTGAATTTATTTAAAGTGAACTGTGATGTGTTTGATATCTTTGTAAAAAGGAGAACTCAGCAAACTGCCCAATTCAGCTTCCAAAATACTCAAATTTTACTACTATCTTTGATGGTCTGACAAAGTAAGTGCAGACTTTATCACTGTAGATTTCAAGTCTTTCTTTACTGATGTATCTCTGAAAAGCTTCAGCCTCAAAATAATTTATTTTTTTTACCTTGAGACTTGAAAGTAGCTTGGGCAATTTGTATTTTTTGATGGTCACAGTGGATTTTAAATAATTTATTTTCACATTAGTTGTACAACCTATGGTAATTTCAAATTGAGAGTAAGAAAAGAAACAAGCTGAATAAATAGAGAAGAAGGATCCTTTCAGAAATATTACTGAGTTGTGTGTTGTTCCTTATTGCTTGGTTGCCTGCTGTTTGCTTATGGCTTTAGATGTGGTTTATGGCCTTAGATGTGGTTTTTGGGAGCAGAACTAAAGGCATACTCAGTTTTAGGTGTTTAAGCCTGACATCAGCAGGGGTCACTGTAAGCATAGAACTTAAGCAGGAACAGGAGTTGCCTTGAAGACTTTCTCTAGGTTTTTTGAAATGTTCTTACATATTCTAAGGTACTTAGCCACACTTACATACTCTATTCTATGCAATTTCTGCTCAATTTTTAAGATTGTTTTAGGAATAAAAGTCATAGACTCACTCTAAAGGGGGAAGAGGGAACAAGAAAACTGGGTTACATTCTTTCCTGCCTTCTTCCGCACCTTAAATGTAGCCCTTTGAAAACCAATAGATAACAGGTTGTGCCTGTCAGTGAGGAAAATGTTACAAGGATCTGCCGTGTTAACTGTCTTCTAAGTTACTAAATAGTTCTTTCTGTTTTGTTCTAAGATGACTTCTTAGTACTCCATCTCTCTGACCTTATTCGAATGGCATTCATGGCTGCGACTGATCACAGCAACCAGCTACGAATGGCAGGTCTGCAAGCTCTTGAAGACATTATCAAGAAATTTGCATCTGTTCCTGAGCCAGAGTTTCCAGGCCACGTGATACTGGAGCAGTATCAGGCAAATGTGAGACCTTCTTTATAAGTTCAGGAAATTGTGTATTTATGCTAATATGCCTGTATTAGCTTTGAGAATATTTTGTAACTTCCAAAGGCCCATGAGTAGATTTTTCTGTGTGTGAAAATGTGCTGAAGAGACACTTATTTACCTCTTCAAATTTTATTTTTGTATCTCTTATTTATTGTAGTTTAGTAACTGACAAAATGAAAAATTCAGTAGCTTGAAAGCCAAATGTTGTAAGTTACATTTATTCTTTGGCAAAAGTGGCTTTTCATTTGTAGAATTAGAAATTGGAAAATACAGCTGACTCAGTTCTAGATTTAATCTAATAAATCTGTTTTCTTGGAAATGAGTGAATATACTTCCGTTTAAAAGAAAACTACAAAAGTATACCAATGGGAAATGGGCAGTTGAAGATTTATTTTGGGGTTTTATAGCCTTTTTTTTGGTTTTGCATAGCTTAACTTTTTCACTTCTTTTGTCTTCACTGTGTGTTCAAGATCTTTCCAAATACTTTTTAAACGCAGGTTTTCATACTTTTCACTTCCTGCCTTTTTTTTTCCTTCCTTCTGAAGTGCTGTAAGCATTGCATCTCTCTCTTTGACCTGGTTCCTTTTGTTTCAGAAAAATGCTGCCTTATAACAACTTACAAGGCTATTTTGGTCAGTAATTGTCATTCTGGGGACTTGATGCAAATCCAACCACAAACATTTAATTTCACATTGCTATTCCTTTGGGCATCAAAAGGCTTATTGAGCCTTAGCAAAAATGGCACCTGTAATATTTGCATGATTAAAAGGATACTCATTAACAGAAGGAAGATAATACCACATATTTAACAAAGGTATCTGAGACTTAAAGAAGGCAATGGGCTAGCAGGAAAAATGACTTTGTTGTTGTTTAAAGAATACTATTGTAAATGTGTTCTAGACGGCAAGGGTACATTTGGGGTATAACTATAATGCCAAAACTGGGAATCTTGTCTTGCTTGTTTTGGATTTGTCCTTGAGCCTTAAGGAAGGTGAGATAAACAATGTTGTATCCCTGTTGTTTTAGTCGGATTTTTAAATTTTTTCTTCCTATCAATAGGTTGGAGCTGCTCTGAGGCCAGCTTTTTCCCAAGATACACCATCCGATATAACTGCAAAGGCCTGTCAGGTACAGAGGAAAAAGTTCAGATGTTATAAGCAAAACTAATTTTCCTTCTCCTTGGAAAAAGGGTGTAGAAGAAAAGGGGTATCAGATGACTGGAAGATGTTGCAAACTTAATCTGTGATGTTTTTGCAACATGTTTTGAGTTTCCTAGTAATATATTTTGTTCCTTAGAAGTGCAGAAGTCCTTTTAGGGAGAGCTACATAAAAAGGTATCTGAAACTAATTATATCTTCATGTCAATTCTGCATTTGTTGCTACAAGAAAGGAAAAAAAAGGGGAAAAAACATTTACTTAATGAGACCAAGGGTAATGAATTTATTGAGTTGTCTTTCAGTCTGATCAACTATTTGGATTACTGATAACTTACCTTCAAACACTAAACTTCCATTCAGTTTAATGCTCTATTTTAGATTTTAAAATACCTGAGCATTCTCATTACAGTCATAGTAACAACTTGCTAGTGAAATTTTGGTAAAGTTTTTTCTTTTTTTGCATGTGTGTGGTTTTTTTCTTGGTTGTGATCTTGTGTATTGTAGTTTAAACCAACTATCAGCAACATAGCTGTAGTAGTACCTGGTATGTGTTTTGCACAGCGAACCTACTACTGTACTTTAAAGCAACAGTTTAATTAGCTATGCAAACATCAGTTTTAAAACAATAACTGTGGGTTTTATTTTTATTTAGTAAATTGGTCCAGCAGGAGTGTGACTTTGTCTTACTCTTTTATAATCTTAATTTCTAGGCAAGGATAGATCAAGTACTGCATAATTGGGTAGTTACATGTAGGAAAGTTCATTCTGACTTATTTCTGTACATGTATAACTAGATGAAGAGGCAGTTTGTGTGAAAACTTAAAACATTCCATATAAGTTGTCAAAATCTTCTCTATTCAACCAGTTTCAAAGTGGATGTGTGCACTTACAGGATCAAATGGTTAGAGATTAGTTTTGGATATCGAACCCTCTCTGGAAGTTACATGGACAGAGAAGAGCTTCACTGAATGAGTTGGATGTTACAGTTTTATGTCATTACTGAAAAAGATGTTGACTTTTCTGAGCAGCAGGATTGAAGCTGGTCTAGTTCTACCGTGAATGAATAATGGATTTGTAAGAAGTTTCCTACAGCTTTGTCCTGTACATATTAGGGACACTTTTGGTGTTTGTGTTTACATTATTTTAAATATGTCCATCATTCCAGATCATGAGAGTCCCTCCCCCAAAGGCTTTGATGGAACTGGTTCTATAAAAGCAAAATAAATAAATTGAAGATTGGCCAAAAATGCCTTGAAAAGAGACTTTGTAAAACCTGAACTGTTTGAGTTATGTTGGGGTTTTTTGCTTCTGTTGCTCATCCTTGTAGAATCATCTCCAGAATAAGAGCATCTCTTCTGAAAGAATTTATCCCTTTGTGTAGAAAAGCAGCTGCACCAGAATTCCTCTATTGCCTGCATTATGCCTGAGCATCAATGTGTTTCAAAGTATGAATGCCAATGTATAGCATTAGCCAGGAGCAGCTGATCTTTGTGATGTTTGTTACTTTAAGTACCTATTTGGGTCCATTTAATTCAAAAGAAAAATGGAGAAACACCCAACTGTCTGTGTACTAGGTCTCATATTGATTATTTTATATATACAACTGTTGGTTCCAAATCATAATTCAATTTTTCAAAGATTTATATTCTAAGTAATTTCTAGGTGTTTTCTTAATGCTTTGAAAGCTTCTCATTAGTTTGGAGCCTTATATGTGAATTAGAGAGGTATGGGTTTTTAAAGATGTACTTTTAATGATTGCTGTCCAGTGTCTTCTTCACAGGGAATGCAATGACACATTACCCAAATGATTTGATCAGACACTTGGGACCAGAATAAAAAATTGTTATTATGTATTTGTGGAGGATTAAAAAACTAATTTAAATATTGATATGCATTGCAAATGCAGCCTTTGTAACCACTCAACTGAGCGATTCTGTTGTCATCAGTGGGGAGAAAAAAATGGAAACCCTCAGATGTATTTGTGTTATGCAAGAAGAGAGCATTTAAGTTTTTTGTGGTAGTTGGTTTGGGTTTTGTTTTCTTACTGATATGTGGGTTTTTTTTTAATTTATAAGGTTGTTGTGTTTTTTTTGCTAGTTTAGAATGATTCCAAACTTTGTCATTTAGGTATGTAGCGCTTGGATAGGAAGTGGGGTTGTAAGTGACCTGAATGATCTTCGCCGAGTTCACAACCTTCTTGTCTCTTCCCTGGATAAAGTCCAAGCAGGAAAGGGATCTTCTAGCCAGCTTTACCGAGAGAGTGCGACTACTATGGAAAAACTTGCTGTTCTGAAAGCATGGGCTGAGGTAAATATTGAGCATTGAATCTTTAAAACTTTGAAAACATTTTACAGTGGAATAGCAGCCTCACACCTCGCTGGCTGCACCTGTCGTCCTCCTGATTTGTTGCACTTCCACTCCTGGGATGTTTTAATCTCTTTGTTTTTCTCTGTGCTTTTTCTGCCATTCTGTCACCCCATATTTACAGAGGGGCTTGATTGTTCTTTATTTTACTGCACTTTTCTTTATGAAAATACACAGTCATACTTTATCAGATTATTAATTTCTTCCTATTTTATTGCCCTTAAACTTAAAAAAACCCTCTAGAACCAAGCAAACAAAAATTAAACCCTTCTCTCCAAAAAAAGCCTCTTAAAAATCAAACAACCTTAACATATATTCTGGCATAATATTGCAGTTAGTGAACTAGGAGTTTGTCAAAGTGTTCATAATTGATACATTTTTAGGAACAAAAGCATATAGCCAAAATGTTTTAGAAAATTGCCATTTATGATGCTGTTACATATATATATACTGCTAGTAATTAAAAAGAGATCAAATAAAATGCATTGAAGTCTCTTTCAGTCGTTTTCTGGTGAGTAAATATATGGGGATCTGTTACATTAACGTGGGAAAGGCTGTTGCTTTTTTTCTTTTCAAAATCTCACCTCACATACTTTCATTCTGTTTTTCTTCTAGGTGTATGTTGTTGCCATGAAGATTAAGAAAGAAGCAGAGACTAAACCAAAGCGTGTTCTAAAGAGCACGGAGGAGGATGAAGATGATTTTGGTACAGTAGATGAGTTGCCACCAGACAGTTTGATAACACTTGTACAGCCTGAACTTCCTGCACTCAGCCGTCTCTGGTTAGCTGCGCTGAAAGATTATGCTCTTTTAACTTTACCAGCTGAATTTGCTACCCAGCTTCCACCAGATGGTGAGCACTGAAATTTCTTTTTGTATTGTGAAAAACAGAAGGAAAACTGTAGTTGAACCTTCAGAATTACTCTGTAAATTATTTGGCATGAATGTTTTTTATGCAAGTGATAAATTTCTGCCTATGTGTAATAGAAATATGAGTTTGAACTTCAAGATTTTTTCCCTCAATCTGCAGTGAATATATTCTTTATCTGAGTCACTGAGATCATTAAAACCACGTCTTTGTAGAATTAACTATACGTCTGCACTGTAATACTTTGATATCAAATGCAAAAAAGATGTTCATTGTAAGAAGAGCATGGCCCCGTAAATTAGACCAGAGACTCTCTTACATTATTTTACTGAGTCAAAAATATGAAAAATGCTGCAAGACCTGATGACTCTGCCTGCCTTTGCTCTCTGATTACTGCTTCATCATGGCCAGTGCACTCTCTTATGAGAGGTACTGATATTGCTACAATGTTTCTACACAAGGAGAATCGGAATATACTGTCACTAAAACGTTTTATACCTGAATATATACATGATTGAACACACCCAGTATAAATATACTAAAAAATTTAAAGTATGTGCTTTTTGTCTATTATTTGCAGAGAATTTCAGAATTTGCATTTCCTTTTCTAATTTAACAGGAGGAGCATTTTACACTCCAGAAACAATTGATACAGCTAGACTGCATTACCGAAACTCTTGGGCTCCCATACTACATGCAGTGGCACTTTGGTTAAACAGCACAGGATTTAATGTGTCAGAGTCAACAGAAGAGACTGCTGCAGCAATGCCCAGCTCACAGAAACGTGCTACATCCATTATGTTAAACCAGACACCTGGAACTCCACCTACCACTAAATCTTTGCCAGAGATAAACAAAGATCGAATGCACTTAATTTTGGGTAAGAGTTACAAGTTTAGGGCTCAATAGCAGCACATTATGGTATGAAATACCATGGGAATAAGAAAAGCTATTTTGCTTGAAATCTGGGAAGTTTAAAATGCATTACATGTCCGGACAGTAATGTTTTGAAAATCTGTGTCTCCTCTCTATTTCACTGCCTCGTGTGTTCTTTATAGCTTTAACAGAATATTTGTCAGCGTGACTAGTGTGATTTTTATAGACAAGTTGTATATCTTGTAATAGAATGGGTAGGAACTGTTCTACACTGTAATATAATACAGATGATACAAAATGTTATGCTTCAAAGATGCAAAAGCTAGGAGGTTAATTAAAATACGCACTCTTACAGAAACACTGTTCAGTAGAGGCTGATATTTGACAAGTTACATGAAGTAGCTTTTGTATCAGTTTTTCATCTGTGAGCAGCACTCACTGTTCCCCTTTGCTGTTACCTAACAGCTTTAAGAGGTGGATGTGATCTCTTATTCTGAGGAATGCCAACATTTTGCTGAGATACATAGATATTTAAGACCAAAATTAACTGCCATATGTACAATATGAATAGTGCATTATTTTTTCATCTCATTTATCTTTACATTTAAAAGAATTCAAGAAAATGAAACTCAAGTTACAGTTGAAGGATTCATAAGTCTAACTTAGAGATGTTTAGAGCAAAGTATGGATTTCCACTCAGTAATCTAAGTTGCTTGTTGTCACTGTTTATTTTTTATCCTGCCAAATTTTGGGGTAGACATAATGCAGAGGAGGAAGCAAATACAACTTTGCTCTTTCTCATACTTAGACTCCCTTTTCTTTTAAAGGAAGACAAATCAAGAAAAACATGTATCTTTCTAAAGTTGTTAAGAACCTGCTATACTTACAAAACATCTTAAAAAGAAAACTTAATTTTATGATGATACGAACATCCTTTTAAAATATTGCTCTTTTCAGGTGTTAGTATACAGTTTCTGTGTTCCCCACGACCTGAAGAGCCTGTTGAGCATGTTACATCTTGTTTACAAGCACTTCATACTTTATTGGATTCCCCTTGTGCCAGGATCCATATTGCAGAAGATCAGGTAGTGTATGAGCATGTTGTAACAATCAGCGTTTTCTGGGTCTTGTTCTTTCATCTATGATGATTACAAAAGCTGTAATTATTTTTTGTGTGAGAAAAATATTTGCTCATCATAAACAAGTGATACAACAATTAGGAATTGTTAATTCCTAATTAATTGTTTTAATATATATTTTGTTTTATTTTAGCTCCTTGGTGTTGAACTCTTGAGTGTGCTTCACCGACTACTCCTGACTTGGGATCCTCCTTCAGTCCAGTTACTGGTTACAGGAGTTGTCCAGCAGATAGTAAGAGCAGCTCAAGATTATTTGCAGGAAAAAAGGAACACACTAAGTAAGATTTTGAAAACACTCCTTGCTTTCCAGAGTAAATAAGCAAAAGATTTTCATATTGGGAAGGAATTCAATTGCATTGGAGTATGGTTACACTGAGAAGGAAAATGCTTTGTGTTCCACAGATGATTTTGGTTGTATTCATAATTACCTGCTGATTTCTTAACTCTTGTTAGATGTAATTTTTCTTCTCCTGATCATTCTGCTGTTATTCATTTCATGTAATGGTTTTCATTAATTTTTTCCTCAGTATGAGTGGTGAAAATTATACCCAGCACACCACTTAAGGCCTGGAATTTTCTAATACCTTGCTCAGTAACCTTAAGATTTCTCTACTCACTGCCTCCTTAGCAACTTACTTTTTTTTCTGAAGTTCAGTGGTTTAGCCACCAGTTTCGGGTATTGTGGCACGTCCCTGGCACAACTGGCATTCATGAGGTGAGTGAAATACTACTGGAACCAGTATGAAAAGTTGCCTGCCCAGGAGATCTTGCCAAGAAGAGGAGCAGACTTGCACCTGGCTTCTTACTTCACTGACATTCAGGGCATTCAGGGTGTGTCAGCAACCAGGAGCTCTGAGAACAGGGTGTGCAAACAGAAGCAAGGCGGCTGGCATGGAAAGGCATGCTTATGCAGCCCAGAAGTGCTGCTCAAGACTGTACAAAACTGCTGGAGTCAGCATAATAATGGCAGTGACATACAACAAGACAGTCTGCTGACAGAGGAATAATCACCTTGGTACATCAGAGGTCTAATGACCAGGCCTGAAATTCAGATGAAGGTGATGATATGACTGTCCTGTGCAGCCACGGCTGGAGGGGACATTAGTCTCACCTGTGAGATGTGCAGGAAATGCGTGTGAAGGTGAGCAGACTGTGGTGTCTGGAAAGGCAATCGAAGATTGAAATGTTCTTTGTGGGGGTCCTGCAGGTGCAGGGCTGACCTACCATGTTTCTCAGGAAAGGCAGCCATAGGCTATCCTGGAATATGGCCCTGGAGGATGACGCTTGAACAAAGCTAGTGGCTGCAAGATTGTGACTTCAGTAGCAAAAAGCTCTATCTCCAGATGTCCCATTGGAGAACATTATAGAGATCTGAGAAGAGGAGCCAGCTCTGACCCAATTTGAGGTCAGAACTGATACCACACAGAGGAAGTGAAGGGTGATACCAGTCAGGAGCTCTCTTCTTGTTTGCCACAGGCTGCTTAATCAAGAAGAGGAGGTGGGAGAAGCCATATTAAACCAACTGGAAGAAGCCTTCCAATCAAGCTATGGGAGCCTTGTGAGAGGCTTTTACCATCCAGACCCGTGCTGGAAGGGTGACACTGTAGGATGCTAACACTCAGCATATGAGGCGTATGTTTTTTCAGTCCAAATAAGGGAGAGGCTCAGTGGATTTACTCCTGACTAATACAGAAGAAGTGGTTATGAAAGTTAATGGTAGTTGTGGCTGTAGCAGCTATGTGATAGTGGAGCTCATGATCTCCAGGGCAATGAAGAAAGTAAGTAGCAGAGTAAGTAGTCAGCTTTAGCCTGTCTTAGCAGAATTTGACTTGTGCAGGGAGCTTGTAGATGAGATCTTGTGGTAAGCTTCCCTGAAGGGCAAAGGAAGGACAGATCATTCATCTTCCATGGCAAAATAAAGCTCATTCAAAACTGTCATGGCAGAAGGCTGACTTGGGTGAACAGGAACTTCTGATAGAACTCAGATGTGACAAGGAAGTGTGTGGATAGTGGAAGTGGGGCCCAACTGCCCAGGAAGACTATGGAAGACTTCTGCTTGGGTATGGTAGACTGCAATTTGGAAAGCCACAGTTTAGCTGGAGCTGAGACTGATGGTGAAAATCAAGTATGACAAGAAGGACTTTTGTAGATATGTTGGCAGCAAGGAGATGTAGGAAATTTGGACTTTTTGCTGAATGGATTGGGTGATCTTATGACAAAACATGTTGGTAAAACTGAGGCACGGTTGTCTTCTTTGCTTAGTCCTGTGTGTGTGTCTAGTGAGCAAGTTTAGGGGGGAGAGAAATGCTGCCTGCATCAGACAAGCATCAGGTTAGGGACTGCTTACAAAAAATCTGGACATACTCTGGAACCAGATGGGGTGCATGTGAGGGAGCTGGCTGATGACATGCTAAGGTTGTTGCAGTCATCTTTGAAAAGCTATGGTGCTCAAGAAGGCTTTCCAAAGTGGCAAAACCCAGATGTTTTGGCTAACTTTGAATAACTAAAGACATAAGGTGGAATTTTTGGATATTATCTTGCCAATAAGCAAGTTGTGTGTTGAAAGGTTTTTGAGAACATTCCTTTGGAAACCACTTCTTAGAACATGAAGTAGAAGAATGTGATTTGAAACAGTGAACAGAGACTTACCAAGAACAAATAATGCCTCACCACCCTCTGCGATGAAATAACTGAGTCTGGATGTGGAGTGGTGGATATTGTTTACTTAGGCTTTTGACCCAGTACTTCATAATATCATTGTCAAATTGGACTGATGTAGACTAAAAAATGGGAGAGTGACTGGACTGCTGTGCTTGAATGGAATTCAGTGATTCAAGTCTGTCTGGCAGCTGGTTGCAGTTGGTGTTCCTAAGAGATCAGTACTGGCCTGCTACTGTTAAACATCGTCATGAACAACCTGGGTGATAGGACAGAATGCAGCTTCAGCAAATTTGTGGATGATACCAAATTGTGGGGGATACACTGGAGGACAGTGCTGCCTTTCAGGGGGATTTTGAACTGCAGAACTGAAAACCTGCTGAAGTTCAGCAAAGACAAATGCAAAGTCCTGCATTTGGATGGAATGTGCATTGGTATAGGTTGGCAGGCTGACAGATTGGATAGCAGATTTGCCAGATAACGAGTTGTGTGTATGAATCCATGGTATGAAGCCTATGCAATGCTGAGGACTCTGTTACGAAGCTGCATTATAAAAGCATGACCAGTAGGTTAAAGGATATGGTTGTCCTTTCACTTTGAGCTTGTGAAGATGCATCTGAGCAGTGTCTAGTTTTCTTCACTCTTCCTCCTCATTTTGAATAAGAGATTTTGAGAAACATGAAGGAAGTACAGTGGAGGTCCACTAAGCTGCTTAGGGAGGTGAAGTGTGTAACCTGTGACGAGAGGCTGAGAGAGCTGAACTTGTTTAGTCTGCAGAAGAGAGGTTTAATATGGGATAGAATAGCAATCCCCCTTCTTAAAGGGGATTTAAGGAGAAGGCACATCTAGAGTCTTCTGAAAGGCATATGGGGGAAGGACAAGAGGCAATGGACACAAATTGCAGCAATGGAAATCCAGATGGGATACAAGGAGAAAATAATCACTGTGGGATTGGTGAAGCAGTAGAGCAGGTGTCCAGGGATGTTGTGGCATCTCCATGCTTGCAGATATTCAACACTTGACCAGCAGTCTGAAATGAAAATCAGTCTGAAAGCTGTTTTCTGAGATACTTTTAGTAACCTCTTCCTTTCAACAGAGAGTCTTCCCGTTCAATCTTTCCTTTACTATTTCTTAAAAATCTCACATTAGATGTACTGCTTCCATCTTTGCTGGGTAAATTAGTTTCCAGGTGGCAACCTGGAAACTACTTCATTGATACCTGGTTAAATTAGGTCTGACATATTTTCTATTCCCTGGAAGAAGTGACGTGAAACCCAAAGAATATTATGTTACTAAGGAAAATTACTATTTTATTCTAGCACAATATTCTGTTGATAAGAAGCCCCCTGACTGATAGCCTTTGCCTGTTTTCCACATAAAAACAGGGAAAGGATTTTGCTGGAACTTGAACCAGCACAACTGAAAATGCAGGCTCTGTTCTTTCATATGAATTAATGGAATTGTTTGCTGTCAGCCCAGTAAGCTGCATTTTTCAAATCGGTGAATGTGATAACAGTAGCAATCATTTAAATTCATAGGAGCTCTATAGGGGTAGTTCAGGCCAGCTTTGACTTACTGAATCTCTGCTGCTGTTTAATGGGAGAAGGAAAGACTGCAGCTGGCCAAGCTGCCGTCAAAAGAGAGACTTTTTGAACTGAATGCACTCAAATCATGAACTCAGACACAGAATCCTACAATGCTTTTCTGTTCTCTTATTTCATGATCAATTTAGGCTGGAATAAGATTTTGTCAGAGTGGAACATTTAATTAATAACTATTAAATTTAAAAAAATATTGTCCTGCCTATCTATGTGGCAGTCATTGCTGTTAATTTGATAATCAATTTTAAAAGAAGCCAAATAATTAACCACAATTTGATTTTGTGTAAGACTATTTTTTCCTAGTTCTGGATGGATTTTAAATAAGTATTGTTGCAATCACAATACTTCTAAACCATTTTAAATGCCTTTAAGTCATTCTGACTAAAACATTTATTTTGACATGAGCCATGTTTGTCCTATCTTACTGTAAGGCAACTTTTTCTTCTTGATTTTTAACTTCTTTGTGAAGAGTGTTTCACACAATCTTTCTTAGGGGATCTCTTAACTGTCTCCTTGTACGTTTCTTTCCTTTTTCAGATGAAGATGATAATGAGGAAAAAGAAAATCCTCTTGCTTTAGGAGAGGGAGGTGAGAGTGGTGGTCTTGTTCCTGGAAAATCTCTAGTCTTTGCAGCCATGGAATTGCTCATGTTTATCCTAGTACGGCACATGCCCCATTTGAGTTCAAAAGTATCGGATTCTCCAAGTCACATTGCTGCCAAATCCCACCTTTCTGAGGAAAGTGCTCGTCTTGTGGCTGCCACTGTGAATATTCTGTCTGACTTGCCTTCTCTGTGTTCTCCAGCAGGTAAGGTGTTGTAACAAAAGATGTGTGAGTGATTACTGTAGTGGAAGCGTTGTGAAGATATGGTGCTAAAAACAAACTATAAATATATTGTTACGAGATGCTTTAAGGGTCACCTATTGATAAGTATATTTAGATTGTAAACTAAATGCAGAATTCAGGATTTTCCAGTGAGCAGCATAAAGGAAATGATTTGACTTTAAATTTGCATGTATACTGCAAGTTTGCTTAGGAAATCAGCTCTGTGTCACTGATTTTATTGTTGAGGTTTTTCCCTTTTTTCATGATTTTGAAATCTTTTGGCAATTTTAATCATAGCGTAGAAGAACACATTGATCTTGGAGATAACTGATTTCCTGAAAAGTTAATGAAAAGCAGCAGCTTTATGATAAGAGAATCCTGCTGAGGGTAAAAACAGGACAATTCAGCTGTAGTACACTTGGTTTTGCAGCTGTTGGCTGTCAGTCATTTCAAATGTGACTCTAAACTAAATGGAGCTTTCTTCTGCCCAGGTAGACTGTCATAAAGGATATGTGTAAACAAGGGTAATTACACTGAGTGAGATTCAGGGGGAAGGGACACAATTGCATGGGAAGCTGTATTATTTGAGTTTTCCTTTTCAGAGAACAAATTGCCTAAGTGGTGTCTCTAGGATCTTTGGGACGTTTCACATTCTGATATAGATAAGACATTTTAGAGGTTGGTCCCCTAATGAGTTGTACAGTCAATAACATATTTGGACAGAATTGTGCTCAAAAGTCAACATTGCCTGCCCTCAAACAGACAATTTGTGTCTTGCAAGTCTTTAAGGAATTTTGAGTTGATCTGAAGTCTAGAGTCCTGCACTGTTTTTATTTGAGTTCTGGTTATTTCCTTCTTTCTTTCTTTTTTTTTTTTTTTTCCCCCCTCCTTTTTCTTTTTTGGGCAAGGGGGTGGGATGATAATGGGGACCAGGGTGGGCAAAAAGAGTAACAGTTTTACTTCTGTGTTACCTGGAGTAAAGGTGTGCCTCTCAGCATTTAGCAAGTGGCCACTAAAAATAGCTCAGAACCCACTGTTAGTCTACAGAGACTGCTGGAATTTGTGTTTTTTTTCTCATTCAGACGAAGATGTAGCCAGCTGATAGCTGTAGGGAAGCAGGGATAGCACATGCACAAACATTTGTGTTAACTGAACCTTTGGATGTAAGGGAAACTGAACAAAAAGAATTCATCACTTCCTGTGATTGAGTGTTTTTTTTATTTCTTCCTCTTTCTTTCAAATATGAGCATCTTGCAGTCTCTATTGGACAAGATCCTGGGCAATCTGATCTTCAAGAACTGCTGCTTTGAAAAAGAGGGTTAGACTAGATGACCTCCAGCAGTCCCTTCCTGTCATAATTGTTCTACTTAATGTATGTTTCCTCACAGCATTCCCAGAACTAGGAAAATGGCAGGATTTGTTTCCACAGATGTGGGAAAATGAGGTATAGAAAAGGCACAGAAAGAAACTTGACTGTCTCAGGTGACCTGCAGATTGATACTGTGTGCCTAAACCCAAGAGCACCCTGATTTCAGTCTTGCAGGGGCTTAAGAGTCTCCATGTATTATTGAAACTCCTACAGCTTTTCCCAGGATGTGGGACACCCAGCTAGCTTCCTTACTTTGCTTGTGGGGCTTTTACCACACACCAGTGTCCTTGAAAAGTACTATGACTAGGTTTGGATACCAGTTTCTAGGCCTCTTACTGTTGTTGTCTAAAGGACCCTAGTGATAGGCAGATCCTGCAAACAGTCTGGATGACATACTACGTATCACATGCCTTGTAGGACAAAGCTTTAATAGCTGAATCATCATTCAGCATTTTAAGTGTTGGCTTGTATGAGCTCTGTTAGGATACACTTCAGTAGTACTGATGAATGAATTTGGTGATAACATGTTGAATGGCACATATCACTTGTTACCTGAATTGCACTTTATCTTGATGTCTCTGTTGTTTCCAACCATATATATCCGTATTGGGAAAACCAAAGAAGTTACCTGCCACACTTCAGAAATTTATTTTATCTTTTTCTTTTCTTTTTTTTTTTTTTTTAGGGTGTATGACGATCTTACCCACTATCCTATTTCTGATAACAAGAGTATTGAAAGAAACAGCAGTAAAATCAGCAGATAATCAGGTCCCACCTCCAGTCAGTGCAGCCCTTCAGGGAATTAAAACTATTGTTACGCTTCCAACAGTAAAGACTGATGAAACTCAGAAACAATGGACAGGTCTTATCCGTAGCACTCTGGCATCTATCTTGGAAGACTCTCAACCTGGTAAGTAGTTTCCCAGTGCAGGAGAGTTAAAGAGAACTGGGTTTTGCTGTAATGAAAAGACAAGTATAGTATCTGCCTATAATATAATGTAAGACCTAAGTGCACAGAGCATTACTCGTCAGTTGCTTAATAGATTGTGTTAAAGAAAAGCACAACATTGGCTTTAATAAAGTAGAGTTGCATCTCAGGAGTTCCCATCCCAAATTTGTCCTGGTTTGTTCTGTTTTCTCTGACAGTGTTGATCATAACCTCCTGCTAGAACTTTTCTCTTTCGCAACTCATCTTGCAGCCTTGCTGCTCTCAGGTTTTTCGCTGGCACAATTCATACAATCCTAATGACAGTAAGTGTTAAAGGAATGAGCATGAAGACAGCAACAGGTAATTGTGGCAAGGTTCAGACTGAGTAGGATATTTACAATACTGTTACGGACTCTTAGTGGTGAGAAAGAAATCCTACTGTTGCAAAGAAACCCCGTTACTCACCAGGAGGATGGATACTGTGTCTCTTCAGAGAATTGCAGACTAGGGTTCATGTACATGCTTTGCCTTGCCCTTCAAAAAGTGAGAAAATGTACAGTCTCATCTGTGTAGTTAGCAAAAGAGAGACATAAAGATTTTCCATTTGCATAATGGTAGTTCAGCAAGAAAAACATCCCATTACATTGCCAAGGAACCATTTGTAAAGAGTGAAGAGGCTTGAATGGAGTTACTCATGTGAGAGATGGGGAGCAAGTAGGTAATTGCAAATGATTCTGAAATGTCCGAAGGGGGAGGATCCCTAGATTTGTGTTAACCAAGCCAAACTTCTAATTTGATTTGTCACATCAGCTCTTGTCTTCCAGCCTTTTGTTACTATAGAGATTTCCCAGTCCCTCTTTCCAGAAACATTACTGGCTTTAGGCTTTTTTGCAGATTTCAGAAATCCTTCTTGGTTTCTCGCAAGAGTGTATGTTTTCCTTTTCCTCCTCAGTCTTCTGTGAAGTGGAATAGATCAGAGACGCAAAAATCTAAGCAAGGTCTACTGCATACAATTTCAAGTCTCATCATTCAGTAAAATTTAAACAAGCTTATATTTAAGTAATGTAAGAAAAACTGTCTCTTAAAATGCGTGGAATAGTTTCTTGAAGTGAGGTTTCACATCATGGTTAAGCCAATTGAGTGACTAGCTGACATCTGAACAATGCAGTCATGCTGTTTGTCTGTTTTGTTGACTTTATATGTGCCGTTTATTTGTGCCTCTCAGAGGAGAACAGAACCAATCTGGCCAAACAAACCAGCAGTACAGTGCTTTCTATGTATATTATAATAGTTTATATATAAATTTTTTGTTCCTGTTTTAAATTCATGAATGAGATCTGTGAAGACGGAGCTTGTGCACAGGAAAAAAAATATGAGTATGATGAATACAGGTTATTTGAAAAGCAGGAAAGGTTAAAGTAGGACTGTTCCTATCAGTGACAGGTGGCTATCAGATCAACTAGTCTGTTCTGTGAAACCTCATGTTAAGTAAAAGTTGTTGTCATGCTGGATATCTATTTCTTACTCCGCTGTATCAGATGAAGATAAAAATAAAGTGAAGTAGATCTTTAATGGGGAAAGGATCTAAAAAAAAATATATATTTTCTCTCTTGTTTACCCATTGAAAACAAAAAATATGGCTTGGTCCAAGTAAGTGTGGGTGATGATGTTTTCCTTGATACTTAAGTTTCAGAAAGCTTTACTTACTTTATTAAGACAACTATTAGAATAGAGTTGCTCAGCTTTTTGTCAGCCACAGTCAATAAATGATAAAGGGATTCTGTAATAATTAAATGCATGTGCAGTTGCAAATAATTTGTACATAAGTACATTTGTACAAAGTACATACACTCACAAGGAGGAAATGTATCTGTGCTTGGTGGCTTTTATTAAATAAATTCTAAAGCCTTTTTGGAATAAGCTAACAGTATGTTTCGTTTTGTTTTTCAGAAGCCTCTAAACCTATTCTTGATGAAGTAAGCATACTTACAGCTATTGCTCTATTCCTTTGGTCAGCAAGCACTGAAATAATTGGAGTGCAGTCTTTACAAAATGGATGTATGAACAGATTTAGAAGTGCATTAAATTCCTGTGATCCTTGGGTAAGATCATGTTATAAGAATGTGAATGATATATAGCCAACAAAAACTAATTGTGATATGTTTAACACATTTCCTGAATGATTTATGATGCCTTCATTTCAGGGACAGATACTGCATGTCAGAATAACTAGCATTTTCAGCAGTGCCTTATTGAAACTCATGAACAAAATAACCCAAACTAAGTGCTTCTAGATAAAATATGTTCATGGCCTTGTGCCAGATTCTTGACTTGCAGATTTTTAAAAGGCAAAACCAATCTTTGGTATGTGAAATTTTATCAGATGAAAAGGTTGGTTACCAGAGAGAAGTGACATCTCTACATTAACAATGATCTTTTATAATACAAATGAAACCATTTTTTCTGTGAATAAAATTACAGCCCATGTTTTTGATCAATTTTATATTTGTCCCTGTGCTTAGTTTACATGTTCATACAAAGTTCAGTTTATGAGCAAAAATATAATTTTGTGGTAACCATCAGAACATCTACAGATTGTGAATCATTTGTCTCATGATTTCCCTTCTGCCCTTTGGCTTGTCTTTATGAATTATCTTCTGAATAATTTTCTCATTAAATAGGAAAGTTAAAATTGTAGACTGTTCAAGCGGCCTAATGCACTGTATAAATAGTTAAGCTTACCTTTTCTAGCCATGTATGGATCAGTTTGAGTGGGTATACAAATCTACCAGTGCGAACTAAAGAGAAAAATCTATAATGTTTCCACAAGTGAGTGCTGCAGAGGTTCCTTAGAAGAAAAACACAATAAAAATGTGGATATATTTAGGGTCTCATTGAGGCATTTAAAATCCTTCTTAGATTGATTATTCTTCTCCGTAGCAGGGCAAGCATTTTCCAGCATGAACATAAAATTCAGTTTGTCCTGAAGCCTGACTTTGAGTGGAAAGCTACTTAAAATTTGAGTGTGTGAATGGAAATGTCAGTTGTATTAAGCAGAAACTTTTATGTCAGTCTCTCTCAGCTCTGTATAAACACATAAACAGTGAGAGAAATACATTTTTACCCACCACCCTGCTGGAAAGCTGCCCATCAGCTGGAACTTACCACTATTTTTGTAACTCACTGAGAAAGCTTGGACAGCAGCCAGATTGTGTCCACTCTCCTCTCACTAATGTGCAGAGCATACACTCTGTAATACTTGTTGTGTGTTCATTCTGGTTTCTTAAATGTAAAATACTCATTGTTGCAGTAAGTAACTAGACACCTGTTTGTAATAAAACATGATGCTGACTGTACTAAAAGTCTTGAACTGATTAAGGAAAAAAAAAAACTCTTCTAAAGAACTGCTGCTGCCTCATAAGAAATACAGGGGCACTTTTGAAACTATTGCCACCTGCAGAAGTCTGAAAGGGTTAGATATCATGTATAGTAATAACCAGATATCTGGTGAGCTCAGTTCCATTTTGTTCTAATGAGATAACTCGGTTGAGAGACTCAAGTGTCTCAATGCTAATGGGCAAGATTTACATGGGAGTGCACCTATATATGCTTTGAAGAAGCCCTGATTTTACCTCGCAGAAACTTTTGCAGCCTTCTGTGAATGCAGAATAGTCAAAAATTGTCTACTCCATGGATGGTAGAAAAGAAGCTTGGCTGAAATTCTGTTGTCAGTCATAAGGCTCATTTGAAATATGTATACATTTAAAAAATACTTTTATTCCTTATTTCAAAGGCTAATAATTTTTAACATGATAGCAAGCTAATAAGAAATGAAGTTTAAACAACATAGACAGAAAGGGAAGGGAATTATTTGGTCTGAGTCATTGTTATGGGCTGTGTTACCCTTCTGGGACTGGAATAGAATAATGATTTTGAAGATCATCTACTATTAGAACTGGTAGCTCTGAGACTTAAAGATGTAGTTCACCATGAACTGGTGTGACTGACTTGTATGACATTAACTATGCCTTTATTTTCTCTGGGTTTATATTGCTACTGCTGTTTAATGACGTGCATATTATTTCTAATTGTCCTTTTTTTATTGAAAACTAGGCTAATATTGTTTTAGCAGATGGGCTGTGTTGTTTCTTTCCTCTTATTCAGTATGTTTCTTTCCCCTTAAATAGTTTTGGGTTTTTTTTAATCATAGGTAACAGAGCTTATTAGAATTCCGTGAGTTAACACATAACTTTAAGGACAATGTATTTATCTTGATTTGATTAGGTTCAAGCCAAGTGTTACCAGCTTCTACTTTCTGTATTCCAACACACCAATCGTGCCCTGTCAACTCCATATATTCATTCATTGGCCCCTATCATGGTGGAGAAGTTGAAAGCCGTGGAAAGGAGCCGCCCAAACAACAACCTGGAGCTTTTAGCAGTACAGGAAGGAATTAAAGTCCTTGAAACATTGGTCGCCCTTGGTGAGGAGCAGAATAGTAAGTATTTAGGTGTTCTAGAGAAAAGTATAATGCTAAAATAGAATATGGAACATGAGGAATCTTGCAGTTAAGAATTTGATGGCATAGTTGCAAATAGAGCATGTGTGCAACGTGCATTTGTAATTCCAGTGCTAGAACTTTTGTATACATGAACTTGTATAGCACATACAGTATGACATGCTGTAGCCTTTGCATTTCTGGTGATTGCAGGAAAAAACATTCTAAACATGGGCTGCAGTAATGAGTCCTGTTTTATTCTGTTTGGAAATGAGTAGTTCACACTGTTTAGAAGTTAACAATGAGAAAAAGTAAACTTATTTTAGTAGACTTTTATCAGGTTGCTTCTACCAGCTCAACAAAGTTTATCTAAAAAGCCCAAGAAATTGAACTGTACTAGTCAGAGTATCTTGATTGCAAATGAAGCCTCCTGTTTGCTTCAGTAGATAGAATACATTATTAATAGTTTAAGTTAGTTATTCTCTAACTGAAACAATGGGCGTTCTGAAGACTTACTCTGCAGGTATTTGACTTCAAATACTGATAAAGTTCCTTGTAAAAATATTTGTTGTGGGTTTTTTTTGTTTTGTTTGTTGGTTTTTGTGGTTTGTGGGTTTTTTCCCTCAGCTTACTCTTTGTTGGTATTTCTCTATGTTATTGATAAAATACTAAATTACTTGACATCCATTCTGCTTTGGGCACAGTTGTTTGAGAGACATGCAAAATGAGAGAGTAACTGAAGCTGATGAGGAAACAGAACATCTGATTTTTGCTATCTGGAGACAATTGCCCCATGAATATGAATCAGTCAAAACTTTGAGAGGAAAATAATTTATAATCTACAGAATTTTAGATAAGTTCCCTCTAAGTTCTTTGAGCTTAAAATGTACAATTAACATGTTACACATTTTGAAGGCATACTTGTAGCCTTTCTAGATACAAAAAATTGCCTTATTGCTTAAGCTTGGCTGCGTTTTTTTGTTCTCAAGGTCAGCCCTTTTGATCCCTTGGCCATTTGGGGCGGTGGCCTCATTAGGTCATGCTAGCTCAAGTATAGATGCAGTGCTAGTTTTTGGATTAGAATCTTCCAGATCAATATAATATAATATAATAGCAAATAACCATCCCTGACCTTTTTGTGAATACTTGCATACTAATAGTGGTTCACTTTATGCCCACTGGGGAGGCTGATACTCAGATTGGATTGAATTACACTTCTATCTTTGAAAAAGCATTTTGAAACCCTTTAATACAGTAGGCAGTTTGCATCTTACAAGCTTTTATCAATGATCTGCAATCAGATGTGCAAAAACATGTTTAAATAAGTGTCAGGATCACCATTACTGTAATGAACAATAATAGAAGTCTGAAATACAATCCTGGTCAGAAAGATTTGAATAATGAAAGAACAGGAAGCCATCTACAATTAAGTTGGTTTTTATTTGATAATTTTTAAATTACAGTGTTTATTGTCAGTTTTGAAAACAAGATTACCCTTATCTGTCTAGTAACTGATAAAATTAATTTTATATTGTTTTACTCTCTGATTATGGTAATTTTTTTTTCCTTTCACTTTTTAGGAGTACAGTTGCTTGCCCTTCTTGTGCCCACTCTGATATCCTATTTACTGAATGAAAATGCCTTTGCTTCTGCATCTGCAGCATCTAAGGATCTTCATGAGTTTGCACTTCAGAATCTAATGCACATTGGTCCACTTTACCCACATGCTTTCAAGACAGTAATGGGAGCTGCTCCTGAATTAAAAACACGTCTAGAAACTGCAGTCCGAGCAAGTCAGGCCAGCAAAGCAAAAGCAGCTGCTAGGCAACCACCACCCACAGTACATTCCACCCCAACAATTAAACTGAAAACTAGCTTTTTTTGAATTACTTTTATTAGTTTTGGACCATTAAGTAGTCAGAAGCATTACATTATCCCTGCATACATGTCTAATTTTGTGTAATTTGTACGTGAAAGGCTGTTTAATGGAGCTTTGTGTAATTACTTGAAATCCATGCATTACAAGGGAAGTGGTGTTACTTGTATTTGTATAGATTTTTAGGAAATTGTGATCATATTTATGAATTTATGTTATAAATCATAAAAAAAAAATATTCTGTATCTAAATACCTTTATTTATTTCTAAAAGCTCCCCCAACCCTCCAGTGGTTTTTGAAATCTGATGATTGTTATCCTACCATTGTGCCAACACACTAGCACAGTGGGGATGGAGGGAAAAGCAAAAACTGTTATGAAGTACTTACCGTGTACCATGGGGAATTTCAAGTGTAGAAGTATGCATTTTTTCCTTTTAAAAACAAAGTAGGGAAGGGGATTGTCAGACTTTGTAGATCATTTCAGCTTGCATGAAAAATAAAAGAAACACACAACAAAAAATTGAAAATTTTCAGCCTTTCTCAAGGTGACTGATCAAGCATGCTGTCTTACTGAGTTGTCCTTATTTATGTGGTGTATATTTTTTCAAATCAGTTTCCATGCTTGAAAATGAATAAAGGATGCAAAGAATCTAATCCCCTATCTCTTCTAAGATAAATTTTAAAGAATGCATTGGAAATTGAGTTTATAAAGAGAACTGCCTGCTATATGCGTTTTTGTAGGTGTAGATTTTGGCCCTTGTAAGGTGCTCTGTGTTTGCAGTCTTCCTGTTCTGCCAGCCACTGGTTGAGTATGTGATGAGTCAGTGCTCTGCCCTTTGTTCAGACTCACAGGTATTAACCTTGCTGCAAGGATTTTAGTCTCAGTGGATATATCATACCTCTAGTCCTTGATAAAGGTTGCAAGTGGAGTTACAGGAGCACTTTGCACCTGTACTGACTCAGGGGGCAGAACACAAGTCAGAGCTCGGCTCCTCCAGTTTTTCCTTCCCCTACCAGGCTTTTATTTTTCGAAAAGCATGTGGCTCCCCTTGCATCGGGGTGAGTCTGCTCTGCAGATTTTAGAGCTTAGATCTAAAGTGCTGTGCTGGCCTTAGGGCACACAGCCAGCGACTCCCAATGTCTGTCTCCTGCCAGGCCTGCCCCGTCCTCTTGGCAGAAGTGCAGAACCATGTATTTTCTTGTGTATACAAGACTGACTTATATGAATTTTTTGACACAGCTGTTGAATTTACGGGCTTCTATAGGGCTCTTTCTATACGTTTTGCTTTATAGAGAGAAGCTACATAATCAGAGGCCTCAGCTAGGCCTGTTGAGTTTCATCTCTGATGTTTTTCTGGATACTCTGAAAACTGGGTATTTCAGCTGCATCAACCTCAAATATAACAAAGGGATAGTAAATAGATTTGAACATGTTTCATAGCTGGTTAAAATATTTTTAGATCGTTATTTTTGCACAGTCACTTGCCTCTAGGCTTTCTATTTTCCTGTAAGACCTTACCTAATATCCCTTGGAGTACCTATGCAAAATGGTCAAGACAATGCTCTTCTGCCCTATTGTATTTGCTGTGTGCAAAATATTTCACATAAAATCAGAAAAGTTTTTATTTCACAGTGAACATTTTAGTACTAAAGTGAGGACACAACAAGTGGTGCATGCTCTATCAGGTTTTTCTTTTTCATAAAGCTATTAACTTTTAAGTCTTGTTTCAGTGTTCTACAGGAGTAAAGATATATGTGGAAGTAAAATCAATGTGCTATACATGAGGAGAAAAATAGTTTCACTACTTTTTTTTCATCTTAGTAGTGGGAATTAAATTGATTAAAATACATCTCTTTCTAATACGTGTTTCCAGCATTACAAAGCTATATTGCATAGAAGAAGTTCTGAATATTTTTAACATTTGAAAGTATTAAGGAAACTCTTTCAGTACAAAATTGAACACAATTTGCAAGTAAAACTCAGAAAACAAGTTTATGACCAGTTTTAGATTTCCTTCTCCCCACCAGATAGTCTATTAAATAATGACTTCTTGGAATGATATTGTCTATACAGGTTTTGTTTACCTTTTTATCTCAGCATTTTTCAGTTTTGGTTAGGCTCTAGCTGACAAGATGTCTGAAAACTCAGAAAAGGGGAGGGGGGAGGGAAGTGTAGCAATCAAGCATACCTAAGTAGAAAAATAGAAAAAAGTTAGCAGAAGGGAAAATGGCACTAGATAGATGTAGAAGGATAGAGAAGGGAGAGGTTTTTCTTTGTATATTGTGTGGCTGTCTACAAACATGCACAACTCTCATTTGTATACATCCTTCCCCAGTTTAGTCCTCATTTGCTTCTCTGCTTGCTCCTGATACTAAAGTTACAACCATGTGGTTTTACATAATATTTTGGCATCAAATTTCACTTGATTAAAAAAAAAAAAACCTGAGTAACTTGAAATGTCCGTAGTGCTGATTGTTTGTCACTCTCCTTTTCATATTTTTCGTCAAATGCCTTTTCAGTGTGTTCTGTTTCCCCTTCACATCTTTCATCTCTCTCTCTCTGCTGTTTCCTTCCTTTTTGGGTGAGCCTTGTTCTACCCCGGCTCCCTGCCGAGGTCCCCCAGAGCACGCTCCCCACTCAGTGCTTTCCCTTCTGTTCCCCTCCGCTCTCTGGAAGCTTCCTGAGTTCCCTTTCCCAAGGAGGTCGCCCACCGGCCGCAGCTCTGACTCCGAGGGCAGCGTTACGGAGAACGCGAGTAGTTTGGGAGCAGCGAGAAGGAAACAGAAAACGCGGCTTGAGCGAGCAGTGGGGCAGGGCCGCGGGCCCGAGTGGCACCGGCGGGGCCGGTTCCCTGTTCCCGGAGCCCCGCCGTGGCCTGTGCCGTGCCTCTCACCCCGCAGGCCCGTGGCACAGCCTGCGGGAGCGCCGTGCTGCTGGGAATTGCCGGGAGACACCTGCTCTTCTTCCCGTGTGCCCGCGCTGGGCTGCGAGGGCGCTGGGCTGCCAGCGCCGCTCGGCGGGGGAGGTGGCCGCGGCCCTGCGCTCCTGAGCCCCACAGCCCTGAGCCCTGCTTCCCTGTGCCCCGCTGCCCTGCTTTCCAGAGCCCTGTGCCCCACAGCCCTGCTCTCGGCGTCGCCGCCTCCCCGCCCGCCGCTCCGGCACTGACCGGGGTGCGCGGGCCGCCCGCTCCCCGCGGGACTACATTTCCCAGGGTGCCGCGAGGGGCGCGTTCCTGCGCGCGGCCGTGCCCGCCGGGCCGCCGTAGCGGCGGTGGGGGTGGCTGCCGGGCGGGGACGGCGGGCGGGACGCGCCCAGCTTGTTGCTGCTGCCGCTGCCGCCGCCGCCGCTGCTGCTGCTGCTGCCGCCGGGACGCGGCGGGAGCGGCGGCGGGAGCCAGGCGGGCCCGGCCCAGCCATGGACGAGCAAGCGGGGCCCGGCGTCTTCTTCAGCAACAACAACAACAACAACGCGCTGCTGCTGCCGCCGCCGGCGGGCGGGCCT
>JAWWEE010000105.1:34577826-34633888 GCA_035221455.1 Xenops minutus
CGCGGCGGCGGCGGCGGGGGGAGGCGGCGGTGGCAGCGGGGGTGTCTCAGCCTCCGGAGCCGCCGCGCCGCTGTCGGCGTCCCGGGCTCAGTACAGCGTGCCGGGCATCCTGCATTTCCTGCAGCACGAGTGGGGCCGCTTCGAGGCGGAGCGCGCCGAGTGGGAGGCGGAGCGGGCGGAGCTGCAGGTAACACCCGCCACCTTCCACCCCGCACCCGCAGCCCCTCGGCAACCCCGCGGCGCCCTCCTGCCCCGGGCTCCGGCCTGCCCCCGGGCCGTGTGGGCCCGGCTCGGTCCTGCCCCCGGGCCGTGTGGGCCCCGGCTCGGTCCTGCCCCCGGGCCGTGTGGGCCCGGCTCGGTCCTGCCCCCGGGCCGTGTCGGGCCCGGCCCGCAGCGCCGCTCCCGCCGCCTCCCCGCAGCCCCCCCCGGGTGCCCCTCGGGGCCGCCCGCCCCAACCTGTCTCCTGTCCCGCAGGGCCCTGCTAAAACCTGCCCCCGACACGCCAAGGCACCCCCGGCCCGGCCCGGCCCGGCCCCTGAGAGCGGCTGGAACCCCCCGGTGCCCGGGGCCGCGCCGTGCGGGGTGTTCGGACGGAAAGCGATGGGGCTGACACGCTCAGTAATGCGGGAAAGGGCTGATAGGGATCTTGTGGTTACAGAACTTGTGAGCTGCTGGCCTAGAGCCGTGGCTGTCAGATACTTCAGTGATGGGCACGTTAACATGAACTCCAATAGCAGTCGATAGTGCAACCTTCGTTCCTCTTCGGCGTTGTCTACTAGAAAATCTCTGTTGCAAACCTTAATGCTGCCCGTGTCACCAGCAGCCCACTGTTTGATTCTCGTTTGGCCATGTTTAAGACTGAAAAGTGTCTGCTCGTTTTCCTTTTTAGGTCTCCTTTCTTTGTCTCTCGTTTCCTGTCCATCTCCTTTCTATGTCTTTCCTTGAAAGTACTGTCTTTGTAAAGAGAGTCTTGAGTCTGTTTAGCAATGCAAACCACTTCTCTGTTTTTTTTGCTGTGTTTTTGGGCTGGGTTTTTTTTTTTTTTTTCACCTTTTTAATTGTACTTTCTATGGTAACATTAAACAATCTCTCTGAGAAGAGTGGCAGATGTGACATTCTTTGTCGAGGGTTCCCTTGTAGAAATTTAAAGAAAATGGTCATAAGGACAAGAGAGTAATTTTTATTTTAACTGCAATGATTCAGTGAGAAATTTGTTAGTAACTGAATCATGTTTCTATTCACCACATCCAGTAAATACTATGTAGAAAGTGGCTAGCCTAGCTATGTATAAGAATAAGATCCAGTGGACATCCATATATATCTTGAATTTTTTTATAGCTGATACAGATATCAAATATTGCTTTAGAGAAAAAAAAATCTATTTTACAGCACCTAAGAAATTCTGCCAGCGTGTTCAAAGTAATAACACTTTGCATATTTATAGTGCCCTTCCACAGTGGCTAGTATGCCATTCCTCCTCCTTCCCTAGGTATCCCTCAATAGTTTGATGTTATGTATGAGACAGGAGAAAAGAGGTATTTAAACTATTTGTCGAAGTCATGTATTATCAGTGGCAGATAACCCCATCACAAGTTGTTTGCTTGAATGCCTTTGACTCTTGCCAAAACATCTCAATAAAGTTATAATTAGCTGTGGCTGGCATTGCCATGAGCTGTAACAGCATTTATCTGCTGCAGAGTCATGTTCAGGAAGGTGCAAAATTCTTGGCTCTCTATAGGCATCAGGCGTTAAACGTCTGCTGTGACCATTTGCAGATGAATGTTCTTGGATCCACGTGAGAGGTTTGTGTTAGGGGTTCAGCAACTACAGGATGGCTTTTAGAAATTGTACATGTACACAGGAAAGATGAGCAGCATTAATTAAAGGTTCTGTGCTCCTTCTGAAGACTTTTGTTGTCCTGTATATCTGGAAATGTTTAACAGAATAGTTTGATGTTGGGCAGTTTCACTCTCTTGAGATAAAGATGCAGTCCTCCTCATTGTACTTTACTAGTCTTCTAACCAATGCAAATTCCAATACTAGATTATCCACTCTCTCGGAAGGCTGTGTGGCAAGGGACCTACTTTGTATGGTGGTTTTAGTATCTCATAATTTTTTCTGGCAGTTTCTTAGAGGGAGCCTTCTTTTCTCTCCAGTTCCTTACCTGCCATGATATTGAAATACTTGGGAGACACTTTATGTCACAGTATTACCATGCTTGGTTTGTGCTCCGTAGTTGTTGGTTAGTTAAGCTGTACCTTCTCCAAAAAATAGCTTTTAAGTCAGTCCCACTGTGATTTCCTGCCTTCCTTTTCTTCCTCTCCAGGCTTCTTTTATTTCTCTTGTGCTTGTAACTAATTGTGTGGAACTAAATGAGATATTCAGGTAGAGTACCTCTCTGTTGTGTTATATAGTGCTTGTTCAGGTGGCACACACCCAAGCTCATAACATATGTGAGTTGGCAGGCTGGGTAGCTAAATATCTGTTCTTACTTACTGGCCTAGTACTGCCTTTCCAAGGTTTTTCTTCCTGTCAGTGCCTATATTTTGCTTCCCCTGGCAAGTATTCATGTTTATTCTGATTTTCTAATTATTTTTCTTGAACCTCTTGAAGTTATTGTTGCCTCTATTATATAGTCTTCCTCATTGAGAGTGAAAGAAGACTTCAATATTTACATCTGTGCAAGCATCATTAATAAGCTGTGTATGACAAATAAGAAGAAAAACAGTTTAATGTGGGGTTCCCCTAGATGCTTATGTGCTGATTACATATTTCACTTTTAATTCTTGCTTTCTGTTTACAGTACTTTGACATCTGCAGATTGAAAAATTATCCTAAGAATAGACTTTCATGATGCCCTGTGAAGTAATTAACTAGAATAAATGCTAATGTTATTAATCCTCATCTAAGTATTCACAAACAGTGCTTTATGGCATTATAATTTATTTTCACATTTTTCAGAAATTAATAATTTTCCTTTTTTTAGGTTCTTCTAGCAGCTGCTTGGGAGAGTTCACAAGAAAGGGTTTCCTGTTCTGCAAGAGTTTTAAACTTCAGAGTTTTTCATTCTGCATTTTTATGGACTGTGTTTCTGAGACATTTCAGAGTTGTCATTATGTGTTGGACGAGCCCATCCCAAAATAGCCAAGGGTTTGATCAAATGCATATGCAGGGCTCTGAAATCCGTATCTTTGCTTGAGGCCAGCAGGGGTTGAGCTGCCTTCCATGTTGGTGTCTTGCCTGAACCATAGGTCTTCTGAGTGGTTGGGACCGATGGTTGTGAATGTTATTTCCCTTTTAATTAGCCATCTGCTGCCCCTGAGGGAGAGCAATGGGAACTCTGCCCCTGTGGCTGGGACCCCGCAGAGCCGAGTGCTGCCGATGCACGTCCTTGCCCCAGCAAGCGACAAAGCTGTTGAGCTCTGCTGTTTCAGAGCTGGATGAGCTTGGAAGGCCTGTATTTGCATGTGTGTGTATATAGCTTTTGTTTTGATTAGAAATTTTGCCTTTGCAAGCAATGCATACGTTGCTGGGGAAAGTTTTGCTTCTGACAAACATTTTTCTGGCAACAATGGAGTTTTGCAGACTTTGGCGTTTCTCCACATTTCACAAATGGTCTAAATTGCAGCAAACTGCTGTGCTGGATGTAACTGCATGTAGACACCCCCCATCCTGCTCAGAAATTTCCTAGGTTTTATCCTCTTCACTACTAAAGGTTTAATTTCTTCTAACTAGTAAATTTTTCTTTAGAGTAGTAGATTGTGCAGGAGTGGTGGGGCTTGATAGCATTACATGAGAATTATTTTTCCTGGGTAAACTTTCTTTTGAAAATGTTTGCAAGGAAATTAGGGAGAATGGGTGGATACAATGTGCTTGTGTTTCCACAGCTTTGCTAAAAATAGTCTTTGTAAGACAGTGCCAAAAGAAAAAGAAAAACACCACCCAAATGATAGGGAAAGAGATAATGAAATGAGATAAAATGTGGTTAAATGATAGTGAGCAACTGTAATAAAGGAATGTGATGGAAATAGCAGATAAGCACTTGATCGGGTGTGGAAGTCAGATTTAGTAATGTTAGCTCTCTGGGGGGAGACAGGGGTGGCAGTCTTGCCCCTTGCTGCTGTTTTTCTGCTGCAAGAGGCAGGCAGTGAAACCAGGCACACTCCATGGTAAGATTGTGTCCTTGGAGATACACAAGTTAAAGTAACGAGGAGAAGGGGCAAATCAGACAGATGGCTGTGGCTATTTATAGTATGGTTTAGGACATTGGTTACTTGATTCAGAAATTGTTGATATTTACAGTTTGTTGGCTTTTAGATAACAGTCTTCTTTTTGCCTTAAGTTTCTAGTTAGAAATCGTTCTCACAGCTGGGTAATCTGTAAATGTTCTTCACAGAAAAAGTAATGAGCAGTGAGTTGATGAAATCAGTTATTAAGTTAATGGAAAACTCCTAAAGATGTGGTTTGACCAATAAAATAGAATATAAAATACAATTTGAAGAAGTTCTGTATAATATTTTCAAATATGATGTGGATCAAATTTCTGAGATTCTCTGTGAAAGATGAATTGTCAGAAGTGCTGTAGGAGTCTTCTATAAAATACTTTTTCTCTTAGGGCATATACTACAGAAAACACCAATAACTAATGTTAAATACCTTTCCAACCCAGAGAAGCAATAATTTCAACTTAATTGTTTTATATATGTCAGATAAAACAAAAGAAAAGTGAAAGAAAATAAGCCATGGTCACAGTACTGAGGTGTGTTTAGTTGGGAAAGATGGTGCTAAATGGGTCTTGGTGACTATCAGATATTCCTTCTTTCGCAAACTTTCTTTTAGAAAACTTTTTATTTGCCAAATTCACGTAAAGCAAAGGAAAGAAGCCTCTCTGCCCTTCTCTTTGCTTATATGCATGCTGGCCAGCTAATTCCAGTATACTCCTTGATAGGCTCTCATGGCTTGTTTTGTTTAAGCTAGCGTACTAGTGGGAGTAAATGTTCAGTGATGAAAGAGCTGCATTATAGAATTTAGTACAAGCAGAATGTAAATACAGACTGATGAGACTGGTTCTTAGCAGGTCTGTACCTGGTTTTCATAGTTGGATTTTTTTTAACGATTGGATTATTTTCTAGCATCAGATATTCCCATTCTTCTAAAATCTGTTAAACCTGTAATTTAAAGTGTAATGAAAACATGTTTCTTAAATGGGCCTAAGTCATTTAGGAGAATGCTGCTGTAAATAATGACACGGCATGAACAGAAGGAGTTTTGCAATGTTCTGTTTTCTCCAAGTAGTCTTTAAAGCTTTCAAACACTTTTCACAGAAAGTTGTACTTGAAAAGAAGAAGAGCATTTTATATCTTGCATGATTTGCTGGAGAATTTTTGGATTAAGCAAAAATGGAATAAGTGGAAAGCTTTGGTTTTCAGTGTCAGGTTAGCATATGGTGAAACATCCTGTGTGTCTTTACCAGTGCACATTTATAATTTCAATTGGTATCTCTGTGTCCTACTCAAATTGTTGTCCTTCCTTTCCTGTTGGAGGCTTTGACTCATGGCGATTTTATTGCATCGGGGTGTTTGAACAACAAGTTGCAAATGTTACTTAGCCTTTATTGACATTTCAGTAGACAGGGAAACTTTATTTACTAATTTTAGAACAGGCTGTGTGGAATTCCCCAAGAAAGATCACATGCATCTCCAGAGATTTTTAGTTCATCTTAATTTATTTCTAAAAGAAGTAAGACTGTACAAATACCAAGCCTTAACTAAAATTGTTATCAGCACACAGTTTTCTGAGAAAGTAGCTATTGGTCAGCAACCTCCTCACATATTTGGCTTCACAAGGCTGCCAAGCCTTGTCAAGTCCTCTCTTCTAATTTTTGTAGCTAAAAAGTGGCAAGAACTGACTTTGAAGTAGATGAAGGATTGTTATGTTTTGTTTTTAAATACTGAGAAATGCTGAAATACCTGAAACAGCTCTTGTGAAGCTTTGCAGAAAGTACACTAGAAATAAAAATACTCTGAAACATGAAAACAAAGGTTCCGTTTATGTGAGAGACCTGTTCTGTGTGGGCCTGTAGGTGAATTCATCTAGTTGTCCTTTCCTATTTGAAAAGAGTTTGCTCTTTGCTCACTGGTATTGAATATTTTGAAAATAACTTGGTGACAAAGAAGTTAAATTAAAAGTCGCAGTGTGGAAAGACTACATTTTTTCTGCTCTTAGCCAGGAATATGTTTCCCTTTAGGGCAGTCACATAGGGCAGGATTGCAAAAGCATCAGAGCAAAAATGGCATACGCGATATTCATATCCAAGCTTGTAAACAGGAGGCGAGAACAAACTCATTTATTTTTGTATCTGTTTCACTTGATGTCCTAGTGATTTCACGGTGGTCATGCATGCCTGAATACAAGGAGTAGCTGATCTTGGACGTAGGAGTGAGGAACAGGAGTGTGCCAATTGCCTCTGCAAATGCTTGTGTAGTCAAGTCTGGTTCACTCCTCTTTTTGTTACTGAAGCCAAATCTGAAAATCTCCTCCAGATTTGTTCTCCCTTGTCTTGCCGTTCCCCAAGTGATTCATTCGGCCTGTGAACTTCCATTGTCTCAGTTTAAATGTGGGCCATGAGTCTATTTATCAGCTCTGGTGCTGACTGCTGTTGCTGCATTTCTGCCATTCTTGTACAGCAAGTGGAAAGGAATTTCAGCATTCACAATTTAGAGTCCAGCTCATAATATGTGATTATTTTGTGACATGTCATTGCACTGTTGCCTATAGAATTACATCACATTTAAAAGTTGCGCTCTTTTTGTGCTTTTATCAGTCTACATGGAGCGTGCTCTTGGGTCAAAAAAAAAAAAAAAAGTTAATGCTCACCACTTATATGGGTGTACCACAGAAATGACTGGAGGTTTAGAGAAATTTTTGCCTATGAAGAAGGATTAAGTAAGCTGTATATATATATTGCTTGGCTAACTCAGCAACCATTTTGATGTTAGCAATTGTCAGAACAGTGAAAGACAGCTCTGAAGAGTGGAAAAAAGAAAGATTAACTACCTGAACAGAGATCTGCCTAGTAAAACACTTCAAACTACAGAAAGACAAGTCTTCCTGTTTTTGAGATGTTTATGTTAGTAATCAAGGTATTGCCAGGAATAATTTTTGTGAAATAATTTTTGATTCTGGGTCATTTACTAGGAGTCTTTCAGTCTTACTGATTTTTTTTTTTTTCAAGAAATGTTTTCAAGGACTTGAAGAATGTAAGTAAATGACATTTTCAACCATCTTATATTACTGTGAGCTAAATATTTGATCTGTTTTGGATGGTGGTTTTTCAGGGTTTAGCTCTGATGCCAGTTTTAAGACACCTCTGAGAAATCCAACAAAACAAATGTGCCAGTAGCAGGGGTGCTGTCATCTAGCACGAGTGTGTTTGGGATAATTGGGATGAAGTACTTACCTGTGGGGTTAATTTAAGTATGCCTTGGTGCCTGCCAGTCGTTTCAGCCTGTGACCCCACTTCACTTTTGTGTTATCTTAAATGGCTACAGGCACTTCCACAAGCTTCTTTGCCTCTCTTGGCACAGAGTGCTAGTAGCTGTGCATTGTGGTGTTAAGTATGGTGCCTGAAATATTGTTTGCTAGTTGTACTAGACCATTGATATTTTCCTTCCCCCCTCCCCTGTACCTGTTTTTTCTCTCTTTTCTTCTCACCCCTGGGCATGCCTACACTTATTTACAAATATACTTAAATATGTAGTGCTTCAGTGAGCCAACTATAATCTAAAATACTGAGTACCCTGGCAGCCTACAGAATGCTTCTGGCAGATCTTGGTAGACCGGTTAGCACAAATGTTCCAGATTGATTCATCTCTATAATATATTTAGTTATTTTAGCAATCTGCATATTTTTTGAAATACTTTTCTTGCAGTTTTTTTCCTTCTTTGTTCTCTTTCTCTCGATCTGTGGAAGCCTTGTTGTTGAATTATGGAAGCATTACATTTTGTGTCTAAGTAGCTTTTTGTCAAATGATGCCCATTGACCTTCAAGTGCCCATAAATTTGAAGTGAGGTTTACTTTAAAATATTAGGATACATATTTTAAAGAAAAGAATAGGCTTTTTATAGTTCTTGAGTGTTAAGAATTAAAAGAGATAAATTGCTTTTTAACATGAATTAGCTGTAAAATTCAGGAACTGATAGAAGCTGATACTAGACATGCATCAGTTGTTTAGCAGTTGTAGTATGTTTATTTTTAAACCTTTTCTGTTAAAGATAAATATTCTTTATCTCCTGCTGTTTTGTAGTGTCAAAGTGTCATCCTAAAAGGTGTCCAGACATAGGATACTTTTTAACGTACTTGTAGTTGCTGATTCTAGGAACTATAGATTTCCATTTAATTTTTTTAACATTGGTAAAATCCACGCTTATTAAGATGCAATTTCATTATTTGATTATATTGTTATGGCTGCTAAGCCTGTATTAGGAAGTCAACATTTTAAAAACAGTTGTTTCTAACCCGATGCCACCTAAAACATTGCCTCGCCTTTTCATCTGCTTCACAGTAATGTGTCCTTAGTGTCTTTTGGGGAATTGCTTAAAACAACGGTGTTTTTTGCCTGTGAGAAATTCTTTTAACATAAGAGTGAATGTTGTTTTAAAAATCTCTTAGTAAAGAAGTGTAATAGTAAAGTGCTGTTAACTTAGACTGGATGCGTATGACACTTCTAAGTTTCGTTGAAGTTGGTAATATGAAAAACTTCAGTGAGATTAAGTGGTAAAAGAATCACTGGACTCTACATTTGCAGCTGAAATAGGCTTTTCCAGGCATCTGTCTTCCCCATGTTCTCCGGTTTTGTGTTTTTTATTTCTTTTCCCCTACTCTCTTGATTTTAATTTCACAGTTGATCTGGAATACAGTAACTTGTAGCGCTTAGCCTGGAGTAAACTCAAGGCGGGTGCTGCCCTGATTCCTTGCTGCAGAGCCAGCGGGGCCGGGTGCTTTATGGAGATGATGCACCCCACCCATAAGGCTAGGAACAATATGAGGTTTTGCGTGATCACCGTAGGCAATTTTGAGGTTTGCAATGACTAGCTTACAACTTGGTGCATTTTAACCTCATTAGCTAGAAGGTCAGTTGTCACAGAACCTGTTTGTTGGGAATATTTGCAAATTCTTGAAATTTTTGGCAAACCTTCCCAGGAGTGGCCAAAGCCTAAGTTTATAACAGTGTTGCAGATCACTCAAAGCAGAAGTGCATCTCCTTTGTTCTCCTACTCCCTCAGGCTCCAGGTCTGACTTGTGCTAAAGCTGCAGCTGTTGGAAGTGGCCTGTCCTGATCTATTGATAAAATTCTTTCATTTATAACTGAATTATAGGAAAACTGTAATTGCACAGTTCAGGTATACTTTTCATCATGTTTAAACCCAGACCTCTTACACATTAATGTTTGCACAGACATTGGCAGGTGTTGTCTATGTATTTTGATTGGAAACAGTAATCCTAGAGTTATCACTCTTTTGTTCTAGAGACTGAGAAAATACTGCTAAGATGTCATAGTTTGTCATTTTATATGTTTAAACTCAGTGTACTCATTTATTCACTTTTCATTTATACCGCAAAGTGTTTCTTTTATGATATGAGCATTTAGGTTGCTTTGCATGTTTTCAGTTAATTGCAAAACATTCTAAAGAACTAAATCTGCTAAGACTTATGAACTGTAACTATTCTGATTTTCAGAGTCAGGATTTCTCAAAGATAGTGAATATTGGGCATAAGGCTCTCTGAAGAAAAACATAAACAAACTATGCTAGAAACTGCGCAGCCTCCAAGGAAAATTATTCTCAGTTTCTTGATTTACCAGTAAAACTACCTGTCTGTAAAATATACATTAACCTCAAAAGATGGTAGCAATAAGCTCATGTAGGGCTGAAGAGATGGCTCATGGGCCGTGGATTCAATTCTGTTGTTGCTGCATGCTTTTTGAGTAAGAAACACAAGGACTTTGTGGAAGTCCAAGAAAAAGAGAAGTTATAAGACATCAGTTAGAGCATTGACATACAACTGACAATAAAAGATGTCCACATGGAGGTGACTTTGCATGGTATTTCTTAATCATATCCATTAATGTATCTTCCTCTTACAAAAGTAAGCTCTTAGAAGTACTGAGATTTTGCATTTTTCGTTTTGTTTAGCTCCTACCAGTGGAAGATGACTTTAGCCTCACTTATTAGCACGATAATGCTGGTTTGACCTTTGTAGCATAGCAGTGCATGAGCAGGGTCATTACTGGTTGTCCTTTGCCAACCTGCTGGGTAAGAATGCTTCATTCCAGCATGTTCAGTGAGTTCATTCTTCATTAGAAATTGCTTCCAGGCAGTGGGTCACATCATAGGTCACTTCACCTTGTGTCCTGATGGCATTGAATGACCTTTTTCATTTCAGCCAAATATGTGTTTACGTCATGTTTTACTGTTTTTAAAAGCGTGTTTTGATGTTCTCTCACTTCTTGACTAGAAGAACACATCTTTAGTTCTGCTGGACGTATTTGGAGACAGCGAGAAAGAATCTGACTTTCTGCACAGTTACTGCAAACTAAGTTATATGTGCTTGAGGTATTCCTCTTGTTACTCAGAGGAATGGTGACCTTGTTGAGTTGACATGCTTCTTGCACAGTTACATTCCTCAAGGTAGGAAATGCTGATTCTAGAACCAGCATTTCTTTCTTCTGTGTCTTTTTTTAAACCTGAGTGTATAATGAACATTAGAAGTCAATTGTAGTTTTTTGTTCATCTCAGTTCAAGTGTTAAGTGAGAAAAAGCTTGATGGCAGAAAGAGAGGCCTTTCTTTTGATTCAGTTGACTCATTTTTTGGAATTCAAGTGTATTTCCTGTATAGAAGGTGAAGACTGATTTTGTTGGAGAACAGCCAGTGTTTTTCACTTGACATAAACTGGCTGCTCCAGTTGGTGACTGGCAGTTAAGGATCCTTTAGGTGTCTGTCAAGCTGTTTACTGGCTGTACTTGAGCAATGAAATTATGTCAGCTGGTGTCATATTTTAAGCAGCTGCTATAGATGGCCACCAACAAGTGGCCTTTTTGAGTAAGATTCATCTTGTCTGGTGCCCAAAATTTGGTTGAATTAGTTATGTACATTCTCTTTATAGCTGATGGAGAGAAAATGGCATTTATAGACTCTGTTTTTTCTCACCTTGGAGTAAGAAACTGCAGTCAGATAAATTATTCTTTAGAAGTGACTGTCTTCATTAACTGAACTATCTGGGGACTGCTTGCAAGGTAGTGACAAGTGAGGATAAGACATTCCTGCTCATTTCTTCCTGACTTTCCCTAGAAATTGGTACAGACTGCAGTGCCTGTGGAAAACATTTATAGACCTGCAATGGGCATTTATATAAATGAAGAGCTTATTGGTCTTCATGTTCAACAGCTGATGGTCTAGACCAGTTGCCTTTTATCCTGCCTGTTCTTCTCAAGAGACAAATGAGATACTTGAGGACTTTGCTTCAGAGGTGGCAGAAAGCTTCTGACTCTGAAAATGGAAGGTGGCTTGCAGTGCAGGTGAGGCTGAGGCATGAAGTGGTGACTGCCTGTAGGTATTTCTGTCTAAAAGTGTATTCATGAACTGAGCAAGCACAAGACCTTGCCTCTTGTAAGGGACTTGATTTGAGCATTAGATATAAAACCAGGTAGTTTTTCCTTTATGATTGAGAATTAGTACCTTATATTTGTCATAATTTTCTATTTAAAGGCGATTTTTCATAGGCAACTAAACACTTAGTCTGTGTTGGAAGTTGATAACGGTTAGCTGTGTATCTTCTGCTTCACTTTTATTTAGTTCCATGCCATTCCTTTCCTTGTCTTCATACCAAAATACCTTTCCCTCTTTCCTTTCCCCCCCCCCTCTCTTAATTACAATATTTCTGGAGAACTTTCTTTAACCTATTTTAGTAAGCATCATAACTTAATTAACACTTAACACTTTATTACAAATGGGGTTTGATTTTTCTTTTAACTGAACATGGTTTACATTGGGTGTTTTTACTAGTATCGTGTAGCTAACATGTATCTGTAGAACAGTGCATTAATTATACCCTACATCATTTAGTGAGCAGAAATACTTTGTCATCTTCTACTGCTTATTGTTGGTAAATACTTTTATCTTCTGAAGGCTTTTTGTGTGCTTATTTTATCTATTCCTTATCCTTTATTGAATGTTTAGTCAAGAGAGGAAATAAACTCTGTCAAACAAACCAAAATTGCTTTATTTCTTATCTTTTTTCTTTCCTTTTTTTTTTTTTTTTTGGTTTGATCTGTAATGAGCATACAGTTTAGAAGGGCTTATCTATGCAGTGTTTTGTGTAAGCATTTAGCATTTAAGGAACATAGTAAGCCAATTTCCTTTGAACTCTACAAAGAAATTTTAAAATAATTTGGGAACACACACACTTCAGAGCTTCACTGAATGATTTTGAGGAAGCACATTTTAAATTGAACCCCTTGTTTTGCAGGCCCAGATCGCCTTTCTTCAAGGTGAAAGGAAAGGACAGGAAAATCTGAAGAAGGATCTAGTGCGAAGAATCAAAATGCTGGAATATGCACTTAAGCAGGAAAGGTATGCTGCTTTAGTGATGAGTACATGATGAAGAAATTCTGAAGACAGATACTTTATTTTGCCTTTGCATTTGACAAAACCAAGTAATATTTTTTGCTGTATCTACTCAGTTCTCAAATTGACAAGTGGTATTATGCTAAATAAAACTACTAAATATGTGCATTATGGTAAGAACAATAGCTAACGTTATATGGCTGCAAAAACATGCTAATAAAACCCATGGTTGATCAATAAAGAATACTTTTCCCTTGGTAAAATTCCACCTAACTGAATACATTGTACCTCAGAATTACAGTGTATTCTCTTTTTGTTCAAAGTAATAACTTTGTTTAATAATTTCTAACAACTGGAACTTAAATAACTGTCTTCAGTCTAGTAATTACTAGCTTTTAATCTTGCTAAGTTTTTAGTTTTTTTCATTATTATGGACCCTACAGGAGTATCTTCTGGAAGCTAATTGTATGAGTGAAAAAGCGTTTGTGTCTTTTTTGTTCATGGGGATTTTCAGTTGAAGTCCCTAGTTTGCTTTATTCCTACGTATACTTTCCTGTTACTCTAATCTTTGAGTCAAACAAGTAGGGTTTTTTTAATCATGTTTTCAGAAATCTCTCTGTTCAATGGATTATTTTAGGCTGAGTTTAGTTTAATTTTTTTTATTAGTAAAATGTAATTTAAAATTTTTGAATAAAGAGTGTATTTATGGTAGTACTGCAAAGCAGTCATTGCTTACATACTATTTTCCTATCAGATAATTCCTGCTTCTCTTTAATAAAATATTAATAATGTATTCATAAAGCATTAATAAAATATTAATAAAATAAACCTCTCAAATAATTTGTGTTAGTAATATGATTAAAAATATGCACATACACAAATGAAGAATCAGATATTGCAGCTAGATAATTAAAAGGACCCTGTTAATTGTGTAATACTGTACTGCATCTGGATTTGCTTTTCTTCTGTGGGCTGTTCTCACAGAAGACATGCCTTCTGTCATCCAGTTCTTCTCTTCCTGGTAGAAACCAATTCATCCACCAACATGGAGCTGCAGCCAGTTTTCTGGCCAGCAGTAGCCTCAGGGCTGCAGTATACTTGCTTCCCTTTTGGGGAGTTCTTGGAGGGATGCTTAAGGTAGATACTCTTATTGCCTAGGCCTTGTTACAGTACTGATCTTATATCAAATAGGAAGAGAACTATCAAATGTATGCAGAATGGAGATTGAAATTTATAGCTGTGGAAAGACTTACATTTGAGACATGGTTGCAAAGCTTAGAGTCACTATAAAAAGACAGACAATGGAGTATGTTCTTGTTCAGTTAAAGATATAATCTAAGATATATGTATTCTGTGAAGATTTCTTATGTTTCAAAACTGAGGGGGCTATTCCTGATTACTAAAGATATCTCTAGTACTTCATATTCATAACCCAGATAACGCAGAAATTTAATATTATCAAACTCTGTTAATACATTTCTGTTTGCTATCAGAAAATCTTTGTAATGTTAAAAAAATAATAAAAAATCAAATTTCCTTATTGATAGTGAAAATGTTCCCTAGTTTTATTCTGTGAAATCCACCTAAATTATGACATTTAAAGTCTAGTGCAGTAGTCCCTGTCAGGATTAGGAAAAAACACTTGGTGGCTTCTTTTTCACAGTTTTTACATTGATATATTCTGTCTTTTGTTGTATGTTTTTCTGCAATGTATGGCATTAGCATTGGTTACTCAGGTCAGTAGGCTACAGTCAGCTGATCTGATTCAGTGTGACAGTTTCAGCACGGGTGTGCAATGGTTCTGTAAGTAAATGTGATGCTTGTGACTGGTGTGTCCTGGAGACAGCTGTTTATGAGTTTGTGGTTTTAAACAGCAGTTTCATTTGCCAATTTCTGAAAAAACAGTCTTGTATTTCTGCTGCAAATATCTCTCAGCAAGTGTTCTTGCTTGATACTTCAAAGAAAGGCAACATACTGAGCTGGGAAGCACTGCTCTCTTCCCAGCATTTTCCTAAGTCAGCTGTCAGCCAGGTCAGGCAGTAGTCAGTTGGGATGCTGGCTTTTTCCACTGGGATCTCGAAGCTGGAAAATGAGATCCTACAAGGTAGGAGGAGGACATTTTTGTCAAGTAAGGAAAAGGTTGGTGCTGTGTGAGGGGGCAGGGAATCATTCCTGTATTCCTTCATTTCTGCTCTGGCCTTGCAGCATACCAAATCTTTCTCAGCTAGATGAACTAAGTTATGAGTAATGGGACAGAATATGAAATTATGGCCCAGAGTACTCCCATGTTTACAATGCCCTTAGGAAACCATGAGCAAGAAATGAGTGACAGTGGTTTTCTCAAATACATGCTTTTATGATCTCCTGTTTTTTGTACTGGGTGTTCAACATTTATCAACCAAATTATTTCAAGTTTTGATAAAAATTAACAACTTCAGTAGCATTATTGTTTTCTCTATTTCATGTCACTTGTGTGATTTTTGTAGTGGGTAAGATAGGAAATGACTTACAATTGTTATGGTTTTCTGACAAGTGTAGTTTAATGTTTGGTCTTTTATGTTAGTAATTGTGAGATTACCTTTTTGTTGCATGTATAGGAAGCCTGGTTATTTCTGCTGGAGTCTTAGGAGACTAAATAGCAAAGAGTTTAGGAGGAGCTAGTGTGTAGTTGAGTGCTAGCATTTTTCTACAGCAGTTTTGATGCAGTTTTGCCAACATCCAGTAGATTGCAGTGTGAAGCTGCTCACAGTTGAGGGGTACTTCTTATGACTTTATCAATACTTGCTCCCCCACCAGTAAATTGCATTGTTGCCTCTGGATTTTTCAGGAGCTAGCTGAAATGTATTACTGTTTCTCTCATGTACATGTCCTATTTCACCTAGTCTAGCTTACTTCCTGTCTTAACATATTTCAACCAAAGAACTGGACTCCTGAGCCACTTCACTAGAAACACTTGATTTAATTTTATGTTGTTTTCTGCGCTAGTGTGTCTGACCAGTGTAAGGCTGGCGCCTTCTCCCCTGTGTAGAATAGCTTGCCTTGCTGTTCCTGGCAGTCATTCTTGTTTATGTCTCTTGACTTGCTGTCGGCTCCCAGATCTTCTACGGATGTTTTGGCAGGCTCCCTCAGCACAGCTGGATTAGATGCTTCAGGTCTGGCAACAGATACTTCCAAGAAATAGTGGCCTTTTTTGATTGGGGTCAAACTTTTTTCTGTGTGAAGTATTCAGAAAAGTTTTGCTACTCTTAGTCTTAGGAAATTTAGAAGGATGAAAGCTTTTAGCTTTTTCCTAGGCAACTCCTGAAGTGTTGTGGTGGCCATGTTGAATGTCTCTGACATGTAGTTCAAAGAAAATACTGCTAATCAAAAGAGAAGAATTGTGTAATGAAGGGCAAAAGCCAAAGCAGTGCTAATATTCATTCTTATCTGAGTAAGAGCATCTACTCAGTAACATAGTTTCATAGTGCGGAAATAGCTTTCTTCCAAACAATTTGAAGACTAGTTTTCAGATGGAAAATATCTTCTATGAAGTCATAACCTTCAGGTAGTTATTTTCAAGTCACTTTTTTGTCTTTGCGTACTGTTAATGATCCATATGTAATGGAAGGTAAATCATTCAAGTTGAACAAGTTTCAGATAATAAATCTTTGTGATTTGTTTTCCTTTTTCTTCTTTCCAAGCCATTGTTGTTGTTTTTGACCAGATGATACAAAGGTTGGAGACACTTTGATTTTACATCATACTTATTTACACAAAAAAAGACTATTTCTCTTCTTTACAATGATAGCATTGCACTGCTGTGATGTGTGAATTGCAGAAAGCTGGCTTAAAGCTGTTGATAAGTGGTCCACATGATTTCTGAAAAAGTGAATAAATTAGGCATGACAGCTGGGCAGAAGATGTTGGTATTATAGAAATAGATTAAAATATGCTAATGGAATAAGCTATATTCAGAATTTGCATAGAAAAGCATTAAAGGTTATTTGTGAGAAGTTTCATAACCTTTGGTTGCAACATGTCTAACTGAATGGTCAAGATTCTCCCTTCTGGTTTTGGAGTTTGAATTCATGGTGTTCAGCCTTCTTCTTAGTGCACTTTAGTAAGAAGATTCTTTGTCTTTCATACCTGTGACATTGTCAGCTGTACCATAAATCTCGTACTTACTACTTGAAGAAGTGCAGAAAATATTTCCTTGATGTACTGTTAGTGGTCTATATTGATTTTATGAGGTGTTTTTTAATATTCCCCTGAACTTTAGAAGCTTACCATTGCTGAAGATGAGTTTGCTGGATCAAGTACTATGACATGATACTCATGTTGCTGTTTCAAGTCTAATGGTGTCTTCCTCAGACACAGAAACTTATAGGAATTGATTTTAGTTCAGGTTTGAGTGTAGCATTGGGGGTTTTTGTCATTTAGTGCAGGCAAAGCTCTATAGCTTTTTAACTTTCCCAACAATATTGAAAGTAAGGATTTATTTACTTTTTTTTACATTCAGGTCTTCAATTGCCTCTTTGTTAGAATGTGGTTCTTCTGCCTTACATGTAGTGCTATTGGTCTCTGCCTGTGACATATGAAGTTAGATCTAAAAGATGAAATCTTAGTCCAGCTTGGCCTTAAAATAGATTTAAGGTGCAATGGTGTACAAGACCATGTAATCTCCATTATCCTCTTGAAGTAAAGGAGCAAAAGCTTTAAAAGCTGTTGCATTATGAGGTGGAAACAGTTAAAAAAACCTCCTACTAACAGTTTAAAATGTGAATAGAGTGAAAAATCTTATTTTGCTGAACTGCTTTTATAATACTTTTAATGAGTGGGGAATACTTCACTAAGAAGAAAGAAGATTATTACTGGTTATTTAAGAGGGAAAGAAATTTAAAAAATGAGAACACATGGATTTAGAAGATTGATATAAATATACTGAGAAGTTTAAAATGCTACAGGCTGTATCTTTGGAAGATGGATTTTAGAGAACATATGAGATATCTGAGGAACAGGAAAGGTACAAGGAATGATCCTTTCAGTAAACCTAGGGAATATTTTACTTAGATTGGAAATTATTAACAAAACTGATAAGAAAATTAGTGAATGCATAGAGCATAGTGAAAGTTTCTGTAAGACCTGTGAACTGAAAGCAAATGCTGCATGCCACAAAACTAACTGCTCTGAAATGATTTGAAGGAATTGAGTAGAACACAGCATATGTCAGTAATCCAGATTAAAGCAGAGTATTAATATTTGCTCTGATAAATCGAAGCGGATTGAACATTAAGGTTACTTGAATTCATGGCTGCATAAAAAATTGTAGTGTTTAAAGTTAGTGAGGTAGGTTGATGACAGAGTAGAGGATTTCTTAATTCTTGATTAATCATTACTTTTTATTAGTGATGGTGGGGGGAAAAGTAAACATAGCATCAGTATTAAACAATAATGAAATGCAGTTGTTTTACCAGGGTAACATCTCATCTCTCTGCTGGTGAGGTATAAGAAACAGTTAGTTGGAAACGGAAGGATGAATATTTTGATAGAACATTCAGCTTTTATGTAGTTCTAGAAAAGTCTTCATTTTGCACTTGCTCAAGTGACAGATCTAGCAGCTTTGAGAGAAGCTGGGATAGGTGAGCTGTCATGGCTTAATCTTGGTTAGAATACTTTTGCGAGCCTGCTGCTGTTGGAAAGCACAGCATTTCAAAGAATAAAACTAAAGTTTGCTTAATGGAGGGGACAATATGGGATATGAAGTAGATGGTGCTGAACTGACATGGATAGTAAAAATGTTTCATAGCGAAACATTAGGGGAGGGAAGCAGAAGAGTAGTGTGTGTCCACAGGGAAGGAACCTTTTCTGTAGCAAGAACGTTTTGTAAAATCTGCAGTCTACTGACGCCTGTGTTTCATCAGTATTCACTCTGCAATTGCATGTAAACATTGGAAAAAATAATTAAGCAAAATTACATATCGGGAGTCCTGTTAAAATTGTCTATTTTGTTTTGTTCCTGGCCTAGAAGAAAGGAGTGGGTTTTCAAGTGAAAACAGGTGACATTGTGTGTTTAGAGATACCCTTTAAATATGCTAATAGGGTTTTTCTCCTTTTTTTTTCCTACCTTTTTTCTTTTTTTTTTTCTTTCAGGGCTAAATATCACAAATTAAAATATGGCACAGAATTGAATCAGGGAGATATGAAGCCACCAAACTATGATTCTGGTAAGAATTTATTAAAAATTAGTTCGCTACTGGCATACAAGCTTAACTGTGGTTTGTGCAAATGCTGAATTGATGATGTTGATAAAGTAAGTAATTTAGTCAAAGCAGTGAGAATGCAGGTAATTAATAAAGACTATATTTTACTCTTGTACAAAGAAAAATATATACTAATGCTCCAACAGAGTCTGTTAATAATTCAAATTAGTTTAGATTAAAAAAATCCAAACTCGAAAAACTGCTCTTGGAGAACAGTTTTTGTCTCCTTTAGTAATGTGTATGGATATTTTAGAACAGGATGATACTAAAGGCATAGCTATAGAATCCTTTTATCTTTGGATAATTCTTCTGAATGAAATGTATAGTACATAATGTTTTGTTCAATTACCTCAGTGGTATTCCAGGAGAAGAATAATGAAAGTACATATTAGGCATAAGTGAGAGTTTGTGAGTGGAGGGGTTTATTTAGAGAATTCAAATGGTTATTGGAGATGCATTCAACTAACTTCAGTGTCATGCTGTAAGGGGACAGATTTTTGCCTTGGTCTTTGAAAATCTGACTTGTTTTTCTAGAGTTTTCGTCTCCTACTTTAGACAAATAAATTTAAGCACTGAAGTTGAGGAATTAAGAGTTTAAATTACTTCCTTTTATTGCTCTATCTCCCTATCCTTTCCTCAGGGAAAAAAGAAAAAAAAAAGGAAGAGGTACAGAGATATGGTAATAGATCAAGCCATTGAAAGAAATAATAGGTGATGAAACTGGAACCAACCTGTATGTAAAGGTAGAACAAAGAGAGTCTTCAGACCTCAGTTTTGTCCCTTGATTTGTGGAGGGGTTGGTCTGTTTTACTGTCATGGTTAATTCTTACCTCATTGAGTTCAGAAGGTCATTAAAAAAATCCCAAACAAAGAATCCAACCCCCACCACCTGCTAAAGCTTTACACCAGGCTTTTCTTGTGCAGATCATAAGGAATTTCTGAGATATTTTATTTCATGTTACTAACAAGGTTATTTCCTTAACTGAAGAAATACATAATTTGGTGTTACTAAGTCAAAAGCCTCAATCTTTATCTGTATCATTAGAAAACCTTGTTCTGATCATACCAAGATCCCAGACAACCTTTCTTTTTTTTTTTTTTTTTTTTTTTTAATTTCTCTGAATACAACTGTAGCACGTTGCTCCAGTTTTCAGCTGGGGAACATAGTGCAAGGCCTGGCTTGCCAGCAGAGCTGAAGCCTCTGCATTACTTCTGTGAAGTGAACTTTAGTGCAATTACTTGTGTTACAATTCCATTATCCTCATTTATGTTCCTTCATTGTATTCTGTATATGTAGCTATTAGAAATGTATACTTTTGTTCTATGTCAAATATGGGCTGATTAGTAATATGCTTAAAATAGAGACTTTGTTATAGAATAGAAACATTGTTATAATACTCCTCTGAAGTTGTCTTTGATGGATACTTAGTTGAATGTCCATATATTTTCCCTGCCCATCCCTGTTCTTCCTGCCCAGTCATGAAAAAGTGAGGAAGTGTTTGTAGTAGTTCTTCCAAATGAGTCCTTTTTGTTTATTTTCTTCGTGATCACTTGGGGAGTCACTAACACAATTTAGAAGAAAGAGTTCCATCTCCTGGTAAAGGGATGCCTTTTTTAAAAAATTATATTTATACTGTTTGTGATATCTTCTGCTATTATTTGCTCATAATGCAAGTCCCTTAATTTTTATCTATAAGCCATTGTTACTGCTAGCGATCATCAGTTTTGAGGAGACTAAGCACAAGAGAATTCTTGCCTGTGGATATACATAAGAGTGCCTTCAGAAGAAGGGTTTTTGCTTTCAAAAGGAATTTTCAGGCATATTTGCCTCAGTCATGTTTTAATAATTATAGACTGAGCTTTGGTAGCTATGCACTGGATCCAGATGTGTTCAGTTGTCGTCAGAAAGTTACTGTGCAATTGATTATTTCCTGTGGTTGCTATTAAAGAGATTTGTGAATTCGAGATGGCTAAAAGTCATATAGCTCTCCTTGCATGTGAGTTCTGATTAGTGTTTGATAATTTTTTTGTGTGTGCTATAAATTCAGTTGTTTAAAGGTAAATTACTTCCGAATGAAAATAATACCTTTCCCTCATCACATATCAAGTTACTCATAGGATTGTACTAGAGTTTTTTCTGGGTCTTAATTTTGTTGACACAGGAAAACTGTTCATCCTTCAGTGTTTGGACCACAAGGTTTTCAAGTTTTGTAGTGGCTTTCATAGATAATAAACCAAGAGCTTGTATCGTGGGAAGAATATTCATCTCCTGGAGGGGGTAAAAAGAAGCGCCTCATCATGTATTGTGAAGCTATATGTACATTTGATGTGTATAGCTCTTGGTAGCCAACATTCAGACAGTTTTACCAAAATAGCCACATGATTTCTTTTGTAGATTTTCCTAGAGTAGTAACATTTCGATACAAATTTGTGGTTAGGGAAAATGTGGTCAGAATTTTTCAACAGCTCCTCAGGTTAAAAAATAAACAAACAACCCCTATTGTTTGCTTGGTTTTTTTCCTTCTACAAAACTAGTACAAATAAGGATGAATTTAAAAGGTGATATGAACAGGTCTCTTGATTTGTGTCAAACTGTCAAGTATTAAGGGAATTGGTGAGTTGTAAATCGATATCATGCTGCAGTTGCATTTGATATTGTTAGTAGTTAAAGATATTTGTATTCAAATTTATTATGAGCAGCAATTATATTGGAAGGCTAGTGCAAAAATAGAACTCCTGATTGTCTGTTTCACTATCTGCTCTTCAAGAAAAAGGATTTGATAGGACTTAGGGACGTGAAAGTGAAGGGAAGGCACTGATGGATAGTGGAACTCACTCTCGCAGAACAGGATGTACCTGGCAATCATTATATGTATGTAGTACTACAGTTATGTGCTATGTGCTTTTTTTTTTTTCTCTTGATTATTGGCACTTTCAATTTTGTTATTTTGTTATTAAACCATTCCTAGTCATTTTACGACAGATCGCATTTATCTTTTTGAGTGGATGGGCATCTTTTATGAAAATAGGAAAAGGAAAAAAATATAATAAAATAATCTTTTTCAGATGAAGGGAATGAGACAGAGATTCAGCCACAACAGAACAGTCAGCTAATATGGAAACAAGGACGGCAGCTGCTAAGACAGTAAGTGTTGAAACAAGGACTCAGATACTGAATGCAAAAGAACAAATCTGGTAATGAAATGTGATGGTGGTATTTGATTTTTTTTTTTGAGTAAGACTTTATTGAAAGAAAAGTTAATGTGTGATGAAGTTCATTTGGCTTCTGTCCTGTTTTTTTCCTTGATTTTTGAAAAATTTTATTATTTTAGAATTTCAGGTCAGAAGGCTTGTAAAGTCACAAACACCTGATCTCATTCACTTTTCTTTCACTGAATATAATCAATCTGCTTGGGAGAAGTGTGGGGCATGACACTTTGCAATTAAAAAACAGCACGCACTAATAATTCTGCTAAAAGCTGTTTAAAATAAAAACAGCTAGCATTGGAGAGGGAAATTTTTTGCTTTTGCTTGCTAGAGGTGCAGAAAAGACTAACATCCAGAAGGTTAGACTAGTCATTTTCTAACTCTCACTTCATGTGAATGCAGCAAATGTCTGTTAATCTGAATTAGCTTTCGAATTGTGATCATAATGTTTAAATTAATTACCAAGATATTTGGTGTGTTACAGAGGATTAAATGAGTGGGGAGTGAGTCAGTAAGGGCAGTCTGGAGCTTATACTAAAGTACCTTTTTCCAAGGAATTGTACAGAAGTTAAATTTGTCTGTTGGATGGTTTGTACATACTTTTCTTTTGCAAGAGCTCAAACGCATGTTGGATAAATGTAAATAGAGTGGTCTTGACTTGGATCAGTGATTTTGAAGACCAAGTCATTTCTTCTCAGCGCAATTTGTAAGAGTGACATAGTGCTGACTGCAGAGCACATATTACTGACAGACTCTGTTTTGCATAGGTGACTTGTTTGATTTTTGTATAGCCAAGAATCAGTATTTCTCTCCTAATGTGGCCATGTGAATGATATCATTAAATAATTGGAGGAGAATATTCTTGCAGGAAAAGTGCATGTACTTGATTTGTAACAGCTGTTACTGTAAAACAGCATTTCCCTTCTGTAGAGTTGTCTAGAATATTGACCATTTAATCAGTTCAGTGCTATTAACTCCAGATTCTAGAGGGAAGGATAAAGACCAATTTTTATTTTTTATTTTTGAATTGTCATTTCCCTCACATTTCCTTCAAAGACAATATGGCATATTGATTAAAGAGCCAACTTTAGACCTTGAAGTTTTCATACAAGGGTTCTTGCTGTCCTGCCTTTATATGGAAGACAAATTAATATTTTGCAGATCCATTGCAGAAAAAAGGAAAGGCAAGACAAAGATTTTATCAAGCCTAGTCCACCATAAATAAAAACTCTTACTAATAGCTCCAGCTATGGAGTTTGGGTTTATTATTTCCTCTGTTTTCTAGGATTCTAATAATGTTTGTATAAGGAACAGATCTGATACTTCTTGTATGTAACTTCCATGTGTCGAAGAATAAAATGGCCATGTTATACAAGCAACTGTGGTGATTTTTATACAGCAGTTGTAAATATTTTAATTGCAAGTGCTTTTCCTTCCATTTTAGTAAATGAATGAATAACGTATTGTATAACCTCTGACTGCTAGGCTCTCTGATTTTTTTTTTTTTCCTCAGTGACTGTAGAGGCTGGTACTGCAAGAGGCGATCCCTCTGCAGCTGGTACAGGATGATTTATAAGCATGTTTCATTAGCTCAGTACCATACTTTACTAAGCTAAGGGGTTGAAGATGAGTTTAGGAAGAAGTTTTAATTTACCATTTTGCATAAGTGGGATGTGCATGGAAGATTAGCATGAGTTATGTTCCTACAGATATCTACAAGAAGTGGGCTACACCGACACGATATTGGATGTGAAGTCAAAACGAGTGCGAGCTTTACTGGGCTTCTCAAGTGATGCTTCAGAAAAAGAAAACAGAAATCAAGAGCCAATGGTAAATGGCACAGAGGGCCAGATTAAAGAAAGCACAATGATAGGGTAAGCATCAAGATGATATTGTTATCTTTCTGCATAAATGCACTTAATGGTGTTGAAAAAGTTTTTGTTTACCAGAATTTCAGGTTTTTTTCCCTAGTTGGAGATTACAGCAATCTGACAAATTTTGTTATATTAAGCATTAAGTATGGAAGTAACTCTTGAGATTCACATCTTAGAAGCATCATGAATTATTTTCTTTTAGTTGGATGGCAGCATTAAGTCAAATCAAGCCTCTTTTGAGATACAATTGCAAAGTGATTAAAAATCAGCATTGTTTCACGTTAATGGTTTATTTGTATTCCTGGAAACTTTACTGTGTAGATTACAGGCTTTGCTCTTCTGGTCTGTGCTGACTGTGACAAGATAATCTATAGATGAGACAGGATTTTTTTTTTACATTCTGAGTCCTGTAAGTTTTTGATTTTCTACAAATGTATATATGTAAATACTACTCAAATGTAAGGTACTAATTTCTGTCTTTTAATATCTCTAATACTATGGAAAGTCAGTCCAAGATGGTAAAATTTTAAGCTTACTTTTGCTTTTCAGTAATATTGAAAACTTAAGGGGCTTTTTCCATTTTCTTCTATTTTCCATGCAGTGTTTTAAAAAAAGAAAAAAAGGTTAAACCTAACTGTAAAGGCTTCAGAAAAATTATCTGTTTGTTCTTGTTGAAGATATTGTAGTTGCAAAACTGGAAAAATAATGAAAATCATGCAGAATTTTATGAACAGTAGATGAGGTGGCTGCTTCCAGTAGTTTGTGCTGCATCAACAAGCGCACCATTCCTCAAAGATTATCACTGGCTTTTCCTTTTCTATACTCTTGTGGCCAAATTCAAGACCTTTATTTTCTAAGGTCTAATACTGTTATATGAAACGTTCTGTTTTTGAAAAAGCATTTGTAAAATTTCATTTATACCCACCAGATAGCTGCAGCAAGTTTAGGCCAACAGGTTACATAAGAGCAGAAGTTCATTGTTACATAAATTTAATGCTGTGAGGTGGAAAATTTGAATGTGTGAGAAAACCCGCAAGCTACTAAAATATATTGTGCTGTTACATAGTTGACAAGTCATGTCGTTTATGTGTACAGCAGCTTTGTTTGTAAAAACAAGGAATTCTCGATAGATTGCAATAACAATTTTTGTTTTATTTCTAGTGAAGGGGTCCCTTCTTCATAGGGGAAGTGGGTAAATAAAGCTTCTCTTCTTACACTTCAAAGTTTATTTATATGTATTTACTTAGTTTTGAAACAGATGTATGTATAAGATAGTTATTTGCTGGGTGAAATGGTGGGACAGTGGTTTTGATGTAGCAGTTTTGGATACATTTGCATTTTTTTCCTATTTCTTTGATTTTGGGGTAGATCTGATATTAGGTTTAACACTGTAGTTTACCCAGTGGCTGAAGATACTTATTCACTGATGGAGAAAAATGAACTCACTTCTATTGTGGCTCTGCAAGCTTGTCAGCTGCAAGGCTGATCAGGCTGCACACTTTGAAAAACTGTTTTCATCTTGCTGGTGATGCAGAAGATGGCAGTCTGCATGAGAAAGCTTAGGGGAGCATTTTGATAAAACGATCAGCAAGAAGTAACTCCACGGTTTTACAGTGGAAAAATTTTCCAGGGTTCTTGTTCAACATAATCATGTCAGTCTTCATGGGTGATTCTGAGTTTGTGGATGTCCACTGAGATCTCCCTCACTGAGCAAAAAAAGTCAGAATTTTACTAAAATTCCTTGGTCAAGCTGAGTACAGGACTGTCTTTCAATGCTGTGTTTCTTCTGAGTGTTTCAATTACACTTTCAGACCATGTATTTCAATTTTCCTTTCAGGAAGGATTCTGTGGCTTTCTTCCTGGGAGAGCCTGCCTTTTATTTAACAGCTATTTCATCATATACTACTAGATACTATAAAATGTTACACCTTACTCTTTCTGTGGCATGTGGCACTGTTCACCTCTTCTCAACAGCACCATCACTTGCCTCTGAGTCTTCAAAATGCAGCTTTCTGGTGGATGACAAGTCAGAAATGTTACCTGCCTCATCTATTGACAATAGACATTGCTTAAACATATATAGAACAGCTTGTCTTGGAAAAATGTTAACATTGAATAGGTGACTAAGATTTAAGGCACATTGATCTTGAACCCAACTGAAATTCTTACTGAGTGTCTGAAAACTTAATTCAATGCTTCTCTACCTGGTTGTCAGAAGTGGGAAAAATTTAGGTGACTCCACTAAATTCTGGCTTACAGTTGAAGAAGGTGTACCCCTTGAAGCAAACTCACCAGCACTGGGCTGCTGACTGTAAGGGCAAGAGGATTGGCAGTTCTTTTGGCAGCCTCTTGTTATTCCTTGTGTTTATGTAAAGTGAGAAATGGATTTAGGCCACAGCAAGCTTGTACATTTAGAAGGAGTGCAACAAACAAGTGTTTGCAGTTTGGTAGTGGTAGAAGAGGAAAGTTACAGGGAGAAATTGTAAGGACAAGAAATGCAACAAAACAAAACCTTAGTGCAATTCCAGGAAGTTTGTGTGTGAGTGGTGCCAGGACCACCAAACATTAGGAGAGGTGCAAACTAAAATGCAGATGGAAGACTCTCTGTGACTCTATGGATACAGTGAAAATCTTTGTAGGAGAAGGCTTTGCTATTACCACACAAGTGTGTGAACTACTCAAGCCAATGCAGTGGTTCAAAACGTTTAATGAATTTTGATGATAGATATCTGCTAGCAAATCTGAGGCCAATGGTCAACCTGAAGATGTTTTAGTTACATTTGAGGAGCAGAGTGCTGGGCAAAATGATGCATGAAAATGAATGTAGTCTAACAAGGAATACACCTCTGTTGAAGTGAGAAATGACAACTCAGAGCATGTTTGATTTGTTTGATCTTGGAAGAAGTGCATAATATGGACCCAGCTGAATCTGTGGATTTTAAATCTGATTTTTAGAAAAATGTTTCCATGGAATGGAGAATGTGAGAAGCTGAGCATAGGACTTGAGTAAAGAGAAAGCTTGTGGGTGAGAAATGACAAAGACAAAGCAATAGGAGTTTGGAAAGAATGTGGGTGAATGTGATAATGTACAATAGTGGGGAAAACAGTACAGTGAAAAATAGAAGGAGTATGGATTCAATTATACATTTCAATAATAGGAAGATGGAAGGCACATTACCTTTTAATTTTCTTAAAGATTTCTTCATATAGCAGTGTAAATTGCAGAAAGAACAGATTGGCTAAACTGCCTTCTCTACAACTGAACAGCCACGTGATAAATCCTAAAGAAAGTTAAAACCCCTGGTATTTGATGCTTTTATGCTGCCATATGATTATCTCTTTGGGAGGAGAGAGGGAGTAATAGAAACAGGAAGCAAAACTTCCTTTATGTTTTGATGGTTGTTTTTTGGTAATCAACCAATACTTTCTTAGTGAAATGGGAGTGGTGGAGAACAAAATAAAATAGTACTGAGAGATATTCCAGTAAAAGAATGGAAGAGCTGCTCTCCTCAAGACAGTCTGATTTTAGCAGTTTTTGTGTAAGCCTTTTAATCTGTGCATAGCACCTGTTGCTGCTACTCAGCTGCCTTCAGCAATACCTCTCATCTACCTCTGACTGTACTACTGACAATAACAGAAACCCACACCTATCTTATTTTTTTAATTTTTTTTTTAAATGCTTTTTATTGTTGTGAGGAAAAGTCCTGGCATTTTCCCTGTGACCTCAGGGATGTGTGAAGTTATACTTTGTGGTGGGCCGGGAGGATTTTGCTCCTCCATTCAGCTTACTACATCCTTTGCAGATTTTTGAGTTCTTTATTATACCAGAACTCATATATATAATATAACTATTATATGGGTTATATCTTGTTGCCTGGCCTTTATACCTATTTCAACAACTGGAGTTTGGACACTCAGTGCCGTGATACCAACATTAAGTTGAGCCTTTTTATGGGAAAGGCTGGTGAGAATGTTTGGGGTGGTTATTGTAAAGTTGATGCTGTTTTCTTTGGTATGTAGAAGCATAAGATGGTTACTGTAGAGGAAATAATATAATAATATTTATTTGCAGCAGAGAATATGTAAATTGAATTCTACTAAGCTTCAGTTACTTTAGAAAATTGCCAACTGGCCCCTTACGCTTCTCGGCTTAATTTTTTGTATCTTAAAGGATTGCCGTTACATCAGAGAACTTTCCCTTCTTCTGGTAAAGTGATGACCAAACTATTGCTGTCTGAATGTCTTTTAAGCCAAATCAATTTCTCTTCATCCTTAGGTGAAGTAGCCTCAGACCTTATGTGCTACTAGCTGCTACATCTGTGGCCAGACTTGTATTCTTACGTTGCCTATTTATTTGCTAATGTACAGATCGTCTTGAAAACTTTAGCACTCAAGACATCATGTGGATTTTGAATGCAACCTGCAAGATTTTGAACCCATAAATGAAATGTTAATATGATAACGTGAGCTAGATATAGTCCTGTTTTCACTTGTTTCATGGAATTTTAAAGGGAATCACTTTTCAGTTTCTTCAATCAGTTCACTTGCATTACCAAAGATAAGTACCACTTGGCATGACTGAACTCAAAAATAGATACTAAAATAATAACGTCTTAATAATGGTTTAAATTCTTAACACCTGCAGTGAGAGGAATGGCTGCTTTCCCCCAACAAACTGAAACAGAAATGAAAGCTGCCTGCAATGTCACTTGTAGCCTTGAAAACACTGAAAACATGAAAGTACTTAAGTATCTTTAGTTCACCTATTACCTCATTTTCAGTACTTATATCTTAGTGAGTGAAACGTAAACAGTCAAATTAGTTTACCTTCTTGAAGGTGTGTATTTGACTACGATTTGATATGAGTGGAAGCAAATATAGTAAAGGAATAGAACTGGAAAGGAATGAGGATATACTGAACATATGTATGTATATGCATATATATGAATGTGTGTATATATAAAAACAGTATAGGTAAATTATCTGAGCTATTGCTATGGGTTTGATCATTAGAACTGTAAATAGCCAATAGAAACTTTTTTAAAAAAACCCAGTCCTGAGTGCTATATTGATCTCTCTCTGAAACTGGTCTACCGCTCCCATTTTTTCTATTGAACTGCATGTGGCTTCCACTGCCTCTACTTTACATGAGCAACAAGGCATCAAGCCTCAGGATTCAAAAGCAAATCCAAACAGCTTTTCAAAGACTAAAATCAAGCATTTTGAAAACCTTACCGTTCTGATGTACAACAAATCATTCTGACACTTCAGTGAGTGAATGTCTTTCTGTACCAGAAGGCCTTAATAACTCTTTTGCATCTCTAAATCCTATTAACACTGACCCATGTAACGGAAATGCTGCATACTGGCTGATGAATGTTGTGTGATGACTAGCTTATAAAATGGTTTATTTGGGAAAATATCTCTGAGCTTATCAACGTGAGGTATCATCTGCCATGAAGATTTCCAAAATAGTATGCAGGACAAAAATATTGAATTATAAAAAGAAAAAAAACCCCAAATCTATTTGCTTTATTCCCTTTACCGGTGGGGTTTTTTTCACCTTTTCCCTGTTTCTCCCTGTCTTCATCTTGCAGTGACCTAACAGGCATTTAAAAGGTACCTGATTTAGGCCAGACTGGACATTTTCAACAGCTGCATTAAAGCAGAAAAAAAAAAAAGTAGATAAATTGGGGCGTTTTGTGAAGAAAGTAGTATGAATGGACCATGCTTTTGATTGGCACAGTCCTATGTCTTAAGGGTTTGAGGGATGCTTCTTGGAAATGTCACATAAGATAGAGAAAGAATGGGGAGAAAGAGGCAGAGATGTTGTGAAGTGGGAGAGAGAGAGGCAAAGAGAGGGTAGGTGAATGGGGAAATAACTTACAAAGGTTACTGTGGTACTTCAAACATTAAGTTTAGGTTTGTTTTTTTTTTCTTTTTTAAGCTTGTTTATTTGATATATTATAGTTACCTGACTAGATCTGGCAAGAGAAGTGGCCCTTCCTTTTTAAATGCTATTCCTTTGCAGTTCCATTTTACATCCAAACCATTTTGTAAGTGTTGCTTGCCAGTTGTAATATGTATTGCACTAGTTCTTTCTTGCATTGTGTGGTGTGAATTCATAAGAGGTTTCAAAGGTTGTGACAGACTCTTTAGCCTGCCCTGTGTTTCCTGTGTGTAAATTTTGATGATTCTAAGTGTTCTATAGTTTTATAAATTATTTTAGTATTTTCTGGGCTGTGTTATGAAAGATTTTACACAGTGTTGAAGATCTAATGAATTGTTCTTAAAAATAGCCCTTATTGAATTTGCATGCATTTATTTAACGAGTACAGTTTGAAAGAACTTAACTAGCCACATTGAAAAGACTATGTTAAAACATGTGATAGCTAAATTCTATGGGGACTTAATAAAACTTATGATGAACATGCAGTAGAATATTTTCATAGGAGGAGGAAACAGCCAAAGATTATGTCTTAGGAAAGAACAGCTCTGAATGCTGGGTCACAAGTTTCTTTCCTGTACAGGCCCCAGAAACATTGCTCAGCCTAACCGAACATGTATTTATTTAACTTTACTGTGGTATTTCTTCCTGCTTCTGAATTTATTAATAAAATCCTGGTTTTATTTAAGATAAGTTGTGTATGTCTTGGATAAAAGAAACAAACAGAAAAGGCCTCTACTTTTTCCTTTGGGAGTGTGACTAGGACTGAGTCAGTTAATGGCTTCATGGTTGGGCAGTTCAGGGGGGAAGTTTGAGACTCTCCCTGGACATGATCACAGAGTTACTATCAACATAGGAGAAGGTAATGATAGATATATTGATTGTGTTTGTTACAAAGAAAGTATGTGTCTGTAATGTGACTTTAGTCAAAGTTAAACTTCACAACATGAAATGTTCTGGATCATGTTTGGAGCAGGAACGGTATCATCAATCAATGTGCTGTTTTAGTTTCCACAGAGCTTAACCTTACTTGTAGGTTATGGCTTCTACTTTTCATTCAGTAAGAAACATGATTTATGTTAAGATCCTGAATATTGAATATTGAGAGTAAATACATATGCTCTTGACTACACATTTTGTAAAGCTGCTAATATTTCAGTGTCAGAACCAAGTGGATTTTTATACAAAATACTTGCCTTGAGACATGTCACTGTTGGGAGGAAAATGAAGAGTTGGTTTTATGGCCTGCAGAGCCTCAGTGAGAGCCAGACTTGCTTTAAATAGTACATGTGGAATACTCACAAATCATATTTTTCAGATTTCATGGGAAGATATTTTTAATCTTAAAGGGTCCAGTGAGTTAAGATAAATCTGAATAATTGGACAGCCTGTAAAATACAAGTTGGGATCAGATTTTCACAGCCATCACAGCTGCAGAAAATTCTGGCAGCTTCTCCTGAGGAGGAAAATATTCCCATGAGTTCAGGTTTATGTTACTTTAGGGGAGGTAAGTAACTGCGGTTACCATCTCATTTGTAACAAGACTTTTGTATTTTAAGCAGGAAAATGTGTCTTATCTTTGGGGATCAGAAGTTCCCTGTTTCAAGAGTCATATTCACTAAATCTGTGCACTGTCCCATCCATTAGCAGTAAGATGGAAAACCCAGAAGCATTAGTCTAGTTATGCTTACCTTCTGGCACTACTTATTTTTATGCTTGTGACAAGCAGTTAGTCCTGTTGTACTTAATCATGTGCAGACAGGAGTAGCAGGTAATCTCTCTGCCCTGAAGAATTTCCTGTCTAATTAGATAAGGCTACTGGAGGAGGATGTAATACACAGGGTTAACAGTGTCAGTTAGAAGATCTTATATTGGTTAAATGATTTTTGGTTGGTTGTTTGGGAAGTGCTAAGTCAACTGGGATGAAACCCTCAAGGAAAGAAGACAAAGTTAGGTGCTAGGGATAAAACCATGCAAGAGTGTTGTTGCAGAGTATGACAGAGGAAGGAGCAGTGGGAAAGAGATTCAGAACGAGCAGCTGAGGACCACAGGGTTGAGGAAGTCCTGCCACAATCTAGGTGCTCTATGCTCTCTGCTTTGACAGGTTCTGTAGGTGCTCCTGCTGTCTTAAGTTTCTGACTTTTTCTTCCCCAGCAGTTTTTCTTTAGACAATACATGGAAAGAAGAAAAAAGCCACACCTACATTCTTGCACTTTGAAAATTATATTCTTCCTTACATATGTTATGATCCAGGACAGTCCAATAAAAGGAATTGTCTTTCTTGAGGTTTTTGATCTCTTTTTATTTGCAACAGGTCCTGAACCTTGCCAGGTCTTGAGTGCATGAGTCTTGCCTCACTCATGCCTGCAATACTCCAGTTCATGCATCAATCCTGGCTTTTGGAGCTATTGTTTGCACCCAATATTTTTTTAAAAAAAAATATTCTAAACTACAAAACCCCTGGAAACGTTTATTGCCTTTCTTTATCTAGAGTGAAATTTAAAGTAATTTATTTTACTACCCTATCTCTGAATATATTTTTGCCACTTCTACTTTTTTATGTTGCTTTGTGAATGACCCAGTAAGAAAAACAAACTAACCAGATAGAAAATAAGGAAACAAGCAATCTTCAAATTGCCATCAAAGCACTTAACATAGATAAGCTAAGGGCAGATATTTTCTTAAGTACATTTTACGTGATTTCTAAGTGTTCATGCTGACAATAATATCTAAAATGCATTATCTTTATGTGCTGCTAAAGGATGAAAAATAGCTAAATTATTAAATTACTTTTGATTTGACTTATAAAGTGTATTGGGGTACAATATAGCAAATCAGCCTGCCTGTCAGCTTGAAACTTTTCTCCTGCAGAACCTTTGAATAGTTTAAATATTCTGTCACTTCTGTTTTCTTTTTTTGGTTCTTACGAATTCTTTCTTGGAAGTTGTGCGTTACCAAAATAATCCTCTATGGTACTATGCTGACTTTGTATATTTTTGTACTGTGCAGAAGTTTTGAAATACCTGATAAATAAGCTACTGCATTTCCGAATGCATGAGATGCCTTTTACCCCTCCTCCCCCTGCAAGTGCAAGTACAGTATTCTGTATTTATCCTGCCCACTAAAGCATGTAATAATGAATAGGATAGTTGAATTCAGACCAGTTACTTAAAAAAGATACAACCCCTTTGGGTAGTCCCTTTGAACTTCAGTGTGAGAGATTGTGATTTAAGATCAAATGAGCACAGAGCCAAATCTAGGTATGAATTACTGCAAATACTTGAACCTATAGAAGGATATGTGTTTCTTAATAGTAAGTTAATTAAAATTTTATATTCTGTCTTTGGTATTGGTTCATACATTGCTGTTTACTGGAGCATATTTGATAGTTGTTATTATAGATCAGCAGTCATAGTGTTTTTACATGGTAGATTTTTACATGGCGAAATACAGAGGAAAAAACAGAAATACAGTTGTGGTCAGATGATTCAGTCCACTAAAAGCAGACCAGGACACACTGAATTTGCTGGAAGTCAGGAAATTAGTCAAATGAAGCACACTACAAGTTTTGTCTTACAAAGATTTGTCTGTTGGAAACAGCAAAGCAAAAGTACCATAGGATTTCTGTGAAAATATAAATTATTACTACAGATTCATGAGTGTTACAGTTTGACAAAGCAGTGATTAGTTAAGGAAAAAGAGAAATATTGCAGCAGGTTTGTTGTAGAAACAAGAGGGTCAAAATACTGCAGGAAGCAGAGCAAATTGGAAACATGTTCAAGATTGTTCTTATCTAAGCTAAGGTATGGAAAAGTGGAAGGAATATTATCAAAAAAACAGTGACCATGAAAATGGACTGTACATCATGGTATATTATGCTGCTGCATATGCAGAATTTCTAATGGCAAGTGAAATCTCTATTGGTATTTTTGGGCTATAAAAATGAATAAAGGAAGAAAAAGGGTAGAATAGCAAAATGTCTTAATGACATGCAGACATAATGAGGCAATGAGCAAGCCACTCCTGCTAATTGTTTTCATGTAGTCATAGAACTGCTGGAGCAGAGACTGCGTAAAGAAGGAAGTGTGCTGCTTATCATGCCTTATTACACATCAGAGCTTTTGCCCTTGGATGTTTCCTGTAATAGACCTTTGGAAAGTGTTACGGAGAAACACTGGAGTAAGAGGGTGGTGGAAGGATGATCAGGTGTTTGTTTACACTGCAGGGAGTTTACAAGGCCTTACTATATAGGCCTGTTAGTTGATTGAACCTTTTGAAAGGGGTCCTAGCAGAAGCAAAATGTAGCAGAAGCAAGGCACTTGCTGGTAGTAAGGGGACTACACAAGACAATTAAGAGCTACAATTCTGAAAAGAGAGAGAGACTTCTATTGTTTCGGTGGTTGTGAGAATCAAGATGACGTGCATTTAGTGATGAACTATGAAAAACAGACTGCTGATTAAAGGTAAGAAAACAATAAAGCTTGTCTTCAGTGCTGTAAAGCCATCTAAAGAATGTACAAGGTTTTACTGGAAGCAGTTGTAACATTCAAAGTGAATACATTTTTTTCACTGCTGTATCTTTGAGGGGTTGATGGAGAAATGCATCTTCTGCATAGGAAACACAGAACGTATTGATAATTTTAGGACTGCTTTATTTTTACTTTTGTCAGAGTTTTAATAATTGTTACAGTCCTGCTTCTTGGATTCTTCCTCTTCAGTTTTTAATATAACAACCCTTATGCTTCCTGTTCTGAGGCACTGCCTAAATTTCTGCCACTGCATTCATAATTTTATCCAATCTTCATCCGCTTCCTTATATGTTAAATGTAAAAGTCTATGTAAACATTAGTCATCATGATATTTTCCCATTATACTGTTTTATAGTGGCAAAGTTATCATGTCTCAAAAGTTAATGAATGATAAATCCAGAGTTTGGTGTTTCCCAGCAAGATGAGGAACATCAGCTAGCAGCAACAGCATAGTTTTCTTGTACCCTGATGTACATGTGGGAACCCAACTTGGTAGCTGTAATTCACATCCTTGTTTCTGAGGCTTTCAGTGATGGCATATCAATACTAGTGTTGCTTTTGAACACGTGTCAGATGAATGTTGCTTTAAAATGCTTTTTGAATGAAAAATTGAAGTGTCTATCCTGGTAAGGGCAGCCAGATGAAGCATCATTGTTGGTTATAAATGTGATAGTTTTGTTGATTCTAGTAAGATAGTTTCTGTCTAATGTTTAGTTCTTTGGCCACAAGAATTTATATCTTTTATAGTCCATTTTTACTTGTAGGCTAGTTTTAGTCCTATATGTTGTTGGACATAATAATACAGAACAGATTGGTAATTGCAAAAGTGACTTTATTGAGATTTCTTTTGTCTCATGATGGTGGTTGTTGTTGTTGTTTAGGAAACCTGAACTGACTGACTCTGCCTCTCTGCTAGAGACTTTCAAGTTTCTTGAAAATGCAGCTGCAGAATTTAGTGATGAAGAAGATGAAGAAGATATTGAAGGAAGAGAGAAAACAATCATTGATACTGCAACAGTGAGTGGAAAAAATAATTGAAAAAGTTACAAAGAACAGAAAAAGTGAGATTAATGATATGCCTATAAATGTACACATGCAAATCAGTAATGCATCTTTAGTATGTTTTGTCCAAGCATGTGTGCATAAGAGGAATTATATATGGATTTCTGACTTTGTGCATACGAGTTAAGCTTTTCCATCTTTATTGCTTTAAGTTTGCAGTAGCGTTATAAATATTTTTGAAGTTGTCTTTTTACTACTTCAGTAGTACTTTTGTTATATATTGGACACACTTTTTAAGATACCAGATGTCCCTTTTCTTACAGTTTTCAGCTTAGTTTGAAGGTATTGTCAAAAATGCATTGATTCTTGAATAGTTATTGAAAAATTACTGATATTTAAAATTATTTGTAGAAACTTGCCCTTGTAGAGTACAGAACTGAAATGCATTCTAAATAGCTTGTGGAAGGAAGAAAAAGTTTAAATGGAAGAACTCTAATGTGATTAATAAACTTTTTTTGTTTGTTAGCTCAGTCAAATCTCTGAACATCCTTTGTGATCTATACTTCACTATGTGGTTGTTCATACGATCACGTGAAATAGATATATGTAATCAGTACTCAATTTTATCCTCTTCTTTTTAGAATTAATGTTTATTCAGTGATTTATGTTTCCTAACAATTGAAGCAGATAAGAGTTATGATGGACGTGATTGTTTTTATGGTCAGTTTTTAAGAATTAACACTTGAAAACCCATCAGTTTTACAGTATTTTTAAAGAGGATCTTTGTAAACTTGGTATAGTCCTGTTGTCCATGGGCTGTGAATTAATGTCTAAGGCTCTTCTGTAAAATCTTCTGTAATACAGAATGTTCACTAAGCCTGCTGAAGAAATGAAGCTTGAAGTTTAGAATTGCTTCAGGTTTTGAAATTGTTTCATTTCAGTTAGAGACGGTCAGTCATACTTATGAACTATGGGATGTTGGCCTATGTCTTTTCAGACTGACCCTTAGCAAGGTTCCAAGAATTGTAAATATTGTAAATTTTCTTCTTCTGTAGAAGTGAAATCTATGCTATGGTTTTCATGTTTCATGGCATGAGCTTACCTGTTAGTCAAATAGCTGTAAAAGCATCTAGTCCATTTTGATTATGGAGGGAAAAGTAACATTATTGCAGAAAGCATACAATGAGGTCTTTCATTAAAACATGTATTTTTACTTTTACTAGAATTTGCTTTGGAATTCGAAAGGAAAATGCAGTTAAACAGAAAACACCATGTTTAAATAATGATAATATCTGAGAAAGTATTCAGGATGGAATGATTTGCTAAGCCTAAGCAAATTAGTGCTTGACAGTTGTGGTGGCTTAGGTTTGTTTTTTTATTTCCCAGACTTCTCTTTTGGTCCACATGTAGAGTGATTTCAGAAGTGAGAGTTAGAAAGGCTATTTTCAGAGAAGCAGAATAAGTTTGGTTTTGCTGAAGTCTTTTCTGCATCATTCTTGGGGTTTTTTGTGGGTTTTGTGTGTTTTTTAACAATCAGTTTTAGGAGGAAATTTATGCTTTCTGGTAGTAAAAAAAAGAGATAGTAACAGTCTGGATTAGTGTAGATTCGTTACTAAGTGATTGATTATTGATCGTCACAGGAAGAAAGTGCTACAAATTCCATTTTGACTTAAAAATTGGAACACAGTCTGCATACTCTTCCAGATTTGCTTATTAATGTGTACTTTTCTGCTTCCTCTTCAACTTCCTGTTTGGATTTTGCATAGAATACAAGACAGTACTGCTCGGTATGAAGATGTGTGTGTAACTTAATTCAGCTTTTCTTCCTGTCCTTTCTGACCTTTCAGATTGTAAGGAAAAGAGTGCTATCTGAGAGCAGTGAAGACCGAGATACAGAAGAAGCTTTGAAAGAGTTTGACTTCTTGGTTACCTCAGATGATGGTGATGGGGAATCGAGAAGTTCTGGAGATGGAACAGACTGGGGTAAGGAAATTTAATGCATCATACCAGGAGCAAAACGAAATGTGCTAAGAATATACTGTGATTGATCGATTGAGATCTCTGTCAGGATCATAGAACCTTTTGAATATTCCTACAGTAAATAATTGGCAGACTGAAGTTGTCCTGACATAATATTTTCATTTTTCTGTACACTGCTTTAATCTAAGGATTTTTCATGGTTTATGCTTCTGGTAATTTTTCTTTCTCTTTAATACTAAGGCAGATAGAATTTAAATTTTATGTGTGTTGTTTCAATGTGTTTTTCCAATGACCCATGCTAATGAAGGGCTCTGATAAAGCTGTATTTCACAATTATGATATCAAAGTTATTTTGTCTTCTTTGCTTTCTCCCACTTTGATGCAGAGACTAATGTGAGTCATAAAGGCTGAATTAGTCCTATTCTTATTGTGAGTTAGCAATTTGGCAATATAAACTCTTCAGTTGCTCAAACTTCCTTTTCTAATTTAGTAGAACAGTATATCTTTAAGCCCACTAGTCACAGGGAGACATTTCACAAACTATTCTCTGTCCTTTGAGGTTCATGTTCTGCACGCAGAATGCCAACATCCACTGTACCTTGACAATTGTTCTGCCTAAACCTAAACTGCCTAAACTTCCTAAAGGGATGGGAGGAAAGAAGAGAACTGGTTGAATATCTTGATGGAGAGTTGTTTCCTATTTAAGCTGCTCTGGAAAGTCTTAAGGATAAGTAAATACACAGGGAGCTATTGACAATGAATGGAAAACTATTGAGCTTTTTAATGGAACTGCAAGTGTGACAGACCAATAAGCCATGGTAGCTGCAGCTCTCACGTGAGCCATCAGCTTTGAGTTGCTGTATTTTACTGAAGCCATGTCAAACTCCTGGTTGGACTCCAAATTATTGTTCAGTTTGGTGTCGTCTCTCTGCTTAAGAGGATGTGTTGTAATATTAGATTTAGCAATCAGTATTCTATTCACAAAAAAAAATTTAGGAATATTACTGTTTTCTATGGAAAAGGTTTTTCTGATACTTCTCTTTAATATTTAAATTTTATCCATTTATGCTTGGTAAGTGTAGCTATCACTTGTGTCAGAAAAGTCAGTATGCTAACAGGAGCTTTGTGTTCTCAAATTCATGCTGCTGGGGTTTATTTCTACATTCACTGATGAAAGATGAGTACAAATGAGCAGAAGTCTAACATTAAAAATAAATTGTTATGAAAAGTAGTAGTTTCACTTCTAGAAATGAGTTAGAGGTGTTCATGGTTTTCAATTACTTGTTTCACAACCTGTGTCTTTTATGGTAAGTGTGTATAACTAAGTGTCTTCAAGGAACTGCCATTGTAAGTCACTTATATTAATTTAAGTGTAACTGTCAAGTGTAGCACAATTGAGTGATGTTGTGTAGAGAGGACAGAAGCAAACAGATGAAATTCTTACTTCTTTTTGGATCCCAAGTATCACTTATGGTAATCTATTGAGCCTGCTTGGCTTGAAAGGTCCTCAAATGTGTTCAAGTAATTTTTAAACTATAAAGCACTTGAACAGGAGTAGTTCAGCATCCACTTCTGAAATTGAACAGAATCTGTAGGACATGTGGGAAACACCCTGGGACAGTCTGTAGAAAATTAATATATTAGATAATTTCCTAGCAACAGCACTATCTAATGAAAATATATTGAATTTTTTTTTTTTTTCTGGAGAAGAGAAAAACTCCTGTCCAGCCAGAGAAGAAAATCATGATTAAAACTTAACCCAATCCCAGAGAGAATACATACTTGTTTCTCTGAAACGTCGTTTTCTCATACCTCTTTCGAGTTCTTCATGTGGTTCTGATCATTAGTGGTAATTGGGGCATGTGTGTTAAGAGGACATGACTTAGAGTTTTTGATCATTAGTGGTAATTAGGGCATATGTATTAAGAGGACATGACTTAGCCCACAGACTATTTTAGAGTCTCTCTTGAGCTTAATAATACCTATTTTCATAGCTTCTGCAAAAACATGCCACTAAACTTCGTGTCTTGAATTAATCTGTTGCTCATGAATACAGGATCATAACTGGAGGGTTCAAAGGAAGGAGAGATCATTTCAAAAAGTATTTTGTCCTTTTGTGATGCAAGTCTGAGCAGAGCCTGTATCTTCTCTATTGCTTTTACATTAGGTAGTTATAGGCCGCACTAAGATGCCTTTTTTGCCATCACTGAACACTCACAGTTGTTTCAGCCCCATCTTGTAGCTTATTTGCTCCAGCTGCCTTAACCATCCTAGGGCTCCCTTAGACTTGCTACACTATGCCAACACTGGGTCCTTAGCATTATACCTGAAAGGTTTCTCAGTATTACAAGTATTATACTGAGTGCCGGGCTCAGAGGTGCCAGACAGAGGGGAACAGTCACTTCTCTTGTTGGTTACATTCTTGGTAATACAGCCCAGGATATGGTTGATTGCATTTGCTCCAAGAGTGTTCTGCTGAGTCTTGTTGAATTTCATGGTGATGGAGGATTCCTAGGTCTTTTTCAGCATCAATAATTTCTGACAAGTCAGTCCCTGTAATAACCCATGGCTGGGTTTTGTCTTCTGTCCAATCACAGTGACTCATTCCAATTGTGATTGATAGAGTTGTGCTTCCTCTACAGACATTTAATTTCTGCAGCTTAGTCTGAGGATAAGTTTATTATTGCTAGTGTAGCTTATTGATCTACAAAGCAAACTTGGTCTGAAAGGAATTAATTTTTAAATAAAGAGGTTGAGAGATTTTAATAAGAAAAGAAAGCAAAAAGCTAATGAATTTTTTAAAAAATTGTAGCTGTAATGGTCATGAAAAGAAATGTATATGAGGAAAAGCTGTATTGCCTCCCCTCCTCTTGCAAATTATTTTTCTAAGCTTCCTCAGTGCAGTCTCACCATATATGGAAAAAATGACTTGGAGATTTGAACTCACGTAACATGTTTTGTTCAAAATCTCCAAATACCGTAGAATTGGAAGGATACTACTTCTCTGTATCATGTCACAGGGGAAGCAATTTGAGAGAGATATTTAGAAAAAAAACAAACCAAAGCAAACAAAAAAGTGGTGACTTTTTTTTTGTTAGGCTTACTGAAATCTTTTATGTTTTTTTCCAAAGATGAATAATTTAGACCTTCTCCTTTTTTTGTGAAATTTCATGGCTGTAGTGCTTTAAGATTTTATTTAAACCATGGTGACATGTATACTATGTTCCAAAATGATTTAAATGTGCTACTGCTTTATGTAAATGACAACCAACATAGCACAAAAACAATGAAATGAGAGTTTGAAATGCAGTGATGCAACATCTGAATTGTAAAGTTACGCTGACAAATAGCATAGCTGTTTCTTCTAGATATAGTAATTTTTTCCCTAGAGGAAAGAAAACCTGAAAAATATGTCCTGATTTATTATAAAGTAAATGTTGTTTAATTTTATGAACAGCTGTGTGCTTGGTTATGGGAATTAGATGTGAAATTTCATCTCAATTTTTTATTAAGAAAATTCTGAGCAAATAGAAGTGGAATGTGAGTAGCAGTTTTATGGCTTTCACAAGATTGGTGCTATTTCTGTCTGTTTAAAATAAAAGACAAATGCTATTGACAGCAGCTGTTGTCTCCTTCAGTGGAGATCACTTGGTGACATTATTGAAAAAGGATGTTTCATTTGTTTCACTTTGTTTAGAAAAGGAAGACCAGTGTCTCATGCCTGAAGCCTGGAATGTCGACCAGGGAGTTATAACCAAACTCAAGGAACAATACAAAAAGGAGCGCAAGGGGAAAAAGGGGGTGAAGAGTAAGTGGAAAACATTGCACTTTAAAATCATAAATCTCACATCTTTCACACCCTTAATTCTATCTCTCTTTCAATGTTTTCCTAAAATTACTTACTCTTTTACTTTGCTGCTCCTGACTGCTTTCCTGTTCACCAGTTCTCAGGGGTTGAAATTAATGACAGACAATCAAGTTACCCGATAAATAGTTGGATTAGATATAACTTCTTCCAACCAAGCGTTGGATTAGTTAAAAATTCTTACTTTGAGCAAGTTTTATACTTTTGTTATTCAGATACTTAAATTGTAAAAGGCATTGGTTTAATAGTTCACACTTTAATATAGAATACTTCAGAACCCTTTCTTAGCTGGAAATTGCCAGTTTCACAGGAAGAGTTAAAGTCTGGTATATATATAAATACAGAAACCAAACTGGAAACTGTCTTGAGTATCCTATTAGATGACAGTGGGAGAAAACAGGTTAATTTCTACCCCTGTTTATACTTAACATTCACAACATGAAAGTCATGCTGTCATCATAATTTGTTATGCAGGGCTCGAAATAGGAAGCAACTATGACCATCAGTTTATTTGTAAAACACAGGAGTTCTTTATTGGCTTTCAGACCTCTGGGACTAGCCTTTAAAAAAGTTGGATATTGTTATCCAAATGAAAAAACTGTGAACAGTGTCTGAAATACAGTTTCTAGCCCTGTATTATTTTTTGTTACATTTCTTGAAATACAGATGTATTATGTAAAATCAGTGTTTTTTGATAAGTAAGCCTTTAAAACTTTTTGAACTCAGATGGAGTGTTTAAAATGAAACACTATATTCACAGCTATATTTCAAGCATCTAGCCATACTGAGAATTCATGTGTGAAAGATGTATATTAATAATATTGCATGTAGCCCGGTAAGAAATTTGAGGAATGTTTCTCCCTTTGTGGGAAGATGCTTATGAATACCAAGCAAATTCTGACTTCCAAATAGATATGCATAATCATGCAGAAGCGTCAGATCCTTGCATCATTGAGGCTGACTTGTTTTGTTACTTTTTGTATTGATACTCTGATAAGATCCTGCTCAGCAGTTGGATATGTTGCTGAAATTATGTTATCAAATACACAAACTAAATGTCTTTTTTTTTTAATTAAAAAAGTAAATAATTACCATGCTTTACATTTCTCAAGTGATATTTTTGTCATCTTTGGAATCATTTAATTTACTGGAAGTTAATTGCAAATCTTAAAAGAAGCTGAGCTGGCCAACTAAAGTGTTTGTGTTTCACAAAATTGATTCTAAATTTCTTTATAGGTAAGATAGTCAGGGCATGCCAATATATGACTTCAGTGAAATCAATTTTTGTAACTTGTCTGTTATTTTTAAAATATACAGACATGCAATGTAGTTCACGGTAAATAGCTGTAGGATTAGCTTAGCAGAAATTATTTTATCAGACTCTTGAAATTCTATTCTTGAACAGCAGTTGAGTATATTTATTTTTGGGAATAAAATTTAATTGTTAATATGTAGATATTATTGGAACATGTTTTATATATTTATAAACAAAAACCTTGATGTAAAGGCAGCATCTGGACATCCAATGCTCCTTCATGAAGATAACTACTGCTCAATACCTTTACAGTACCTTTTGGATTGATTTGATTGGTTTGATTTTAGAAGATGAAATGTTTTACTGCAGCAGTGAAATTAAGCATCTTTCCATGGACAAACCATCATTGGAAGGGCATCAATGCAAAAAAAATCAGGAAGAATCAGAGCCTGTTTTCAGCTATTCATATTGCACGTAGTGAAGAAGAATGTGAGGAAGGCAGTCTGGAGAAAAAAAAGACTAAATACTTTGACAATAAATTTTACAAAGTTTGTTTTTATGACTTTAATCCCATCATACATGGTGCTTAGACACTGAACTGCTACTAAGTAAAATATTGGATTTGTAAAGCAGATACTATAGAAAACAATCTTGCAAAATCCTTCTTAGTGTTTTCCTGGATTGAGTATTATTTTGGTTACAGACAAGTTAAATACAATTTAGTTTATTATCAGTCATTATGGTTAGGGTGGACAAAGTAGAGTTTGCAACTGTATTAGTAAACTTACGATTTTGCAAGGCTGTAGTAAACATTCCTGTGAAGTAGTTAGAGAACAGAGTCATAGAATGGTTTGATGAGAAACTACATATATTAGAGTTCACTGCTGTGTTAAAGCTGCTTAAAAATAGCTGTATTATTTACTGGTCTAGGAAAAAAAAAACCATAATGGACTATGGGTAAGACATTTTCCCATTCTTAATTAAACTTACAACAGGAAAAACTACCGAAGATATGTTTCAGCCTCAATCCTATATAAAACAGTCAAAACAGGGATGTGGGAAAATGATGGAGCAAAGCACAGGTAAGTGTCAAGAAGGGCATGGGTCTTCACCATATGTAGCTTCAGGAAGTAGGCCAGTGAATCCAGTTGCATTTATATTTTAATATAAATATGACTTTTTGGATTGTATAGTTCACAATACTACACTAGTGCACAAATAAATTTAAAATAATAATGTCATCATAAGAATATGCTGCACAAAGTACCTGATGCACAGATTCTAAAATATTCACAGATGACAACTACTGTTTTGGAAAAGTAAATATTCTAATTATGAGTATGACTCAGTTGGAGGCATTCTTCAGTATCCTATACAAGTAGCAGTATGAGTTTATACATATGGGGAAAATTGTGCGTTCGCAATTCTCAGTTGCTTCTGTCGCTTTCTTTTCAAGAAATTCATTTCACGCTGGATGATTAGTTACTGCTGAAAATAGGTGCTCATTAGTTTTTCTGTGTTAATGTCATAATGCAAGGTAGGATCCATTGTTGCATGTGCTGCTGTAGCATATCTAAGTAGTGTCATTGTGAACTATGCATAAACCATTTAATTTTTTGTTTTTTTTCTGGTTAGGGCCCAACAGGTCAAAGCTGCAAGATATGCTTGCAAACTTGAGAGATGTTGATGATCTCCCTTCATTGCAACCATCTGTTGCACCTTCTTCTAGGCCCAGTAGCTCAAGGCTCATTGAACATGAGATAAACAGGACGGATGAAGGTAAATATTAAGAATGTATATACACCTTTGTAAAGGGTCAGTGCTTATAGTTACTTCTGAAAGACTATCCTCTAAGACTTTCCGAGCACTTTAAAAATAATTTGGCACTTGGTGACTTTGTAATCTGATGATTTTAAATCACTTGCTTTTGTTTGTGCTCAAGCCTGGCAGCCAAGTGTGGAACATAAACTCTGAGAATATAAGAACATCTTTTTCTCTCCCCATGAACATGATTTTAAACATATGTATATATATACACAAACATACGAATGTGTTCTTTTTATTTAAGTGAAAAGTAGAGGCTCTGCAAGTAAACACAAGTGGCTGCCCATAGCTTTTAAATGCATGTGGTGATTGTGTAGTGAATCATATAGAACAACTTAGAGCTTACCACTGTATTAATTTCCATAATGTATTCCAAACATAAAAAAAAATTCTCATAGTGGCTAGTCCAAGTATGGAAGGCCACAGCTACACATCTTTGCAATGCAGCATGTAGTTACCTTCACCACTGTAATGTCTGAAAAATGCTAAATTATTTATTTGATTCAATATTTAAATTGCTATAATATGCAACATACTAACATGTAGTGTATGAGGTTATTAATTTGTCAAAGATCATATTGCAGCCTTCCAGTACCTGAAGAGAGCCTACAAGAGAGCTGGAGCGGGACTTTTTACATGGGCATGGAGTCATAGGACAAGGGGGTGTGGCTTTAAACTGAAAGAGCAGGTTTAGATTAGATATTAGGAAGAAATTCATTACAGTGAGGGTGGTGAGACACTGGAACAGGTTGCCCAGAGTAGCTGTGGATGCCCTATCTCTGGAATTGTTCAGTGCCAGACTGGATGGGGCTTTGAGCAACCTGGTCTAGTGGAAGGTGTCCTGGCACATAGCAGGGAGGTTGGAACTGCATGATCTTTAAGGTCCTTTCCAACCCAAACCATTCTATGATTCTATCATATCATGTGCCCTATTTAAATAGTAAGTATGTGTTTTGAAAAATGAGCAAAACATAGTTCCACTTAGCAATCTTTCAGTGAGTGTGAAAAACTAGGTCGGCCAAGTTATAATTAAGATGCATAAAAAGCCCTGCCATGTGGTGTAGTTACCAAAGATCTCAGTAGTTCTGTTTCCTTCATGCTCAGTGATTTTCTTTATGAAAGAAGAGGGTAACTTAGCAACGCTTTGAGAAGTGGAGGAATTTTTTGTTGAATGTTTCCTTTCCAACTTTTCTCACATATACTGAGAACTATATTAGCAGAACACTATTTTCATGTCCTTTCAGTAATGTGTTATTTAATTCAGAGACTCAGATGGAATCTCACAAAAAAAGGAGGACAGCTGATGGTTATCACTCTGAGTTCAGCATTGCAAACTATTAGCTGTGTAAAGCTGAGACACCATGGTATTTTTGGCATGCAATTTTTTTTATTCTAGTAACTTTTCAAATTTGGTGTCCTGTATATATTGTGTGTTGAGTGGAATATTGCGTCATAAGTTCAAAAGAGAAAAAGAGGATGATAGTGTAGACTTCAGGGTGAAGAAGGTAAGAGATGTTTGTGATCAAACAGTAGAGCTTGAAGAGCTTTTATTTGGTTGTAAAAAGTAGGAGAAACCAAACAGACCACTCAGTGGAGATGTGAGTGTGGAATGAAAAGATGAGCTTACTTTATGCTGGGTGAACTGGAAGGGAATTGGATAGTACCTGAATCTGATGCCTTTGGGACAAGAGGGAAGAAGAATGAAGAGATCAGGCTATTCGTTGTAAACTGCAGTTTGCTTGGTTTTAGTGTAGTATTGTATTGGTGCTGTTAGACTTAAAAGGGTGCTGAGAATGAGGTGTTTCCTTCTCTCTCTCCCTGGTTGCAGCAGTATTTGCCAAGGCTTGTATTTACAAAGGAGCTAAAAGAGAAAAAAAAATAAATTATTGAAAAACACTTGTAATTTGAGACAAAAGGTGTGTAAAGAGGAGTTGAAGTTTCTTATATCCAGAGGATAACATATTTTCATTTATTCAGTCCCCCTTATTTGCTGTATAGGCTTGGAGAGCTATTATACAGGGAACTTGATAAAGGCACAGCTTTTGAGTTGTACCACTTGATGCAGAGCTGTATGTGGTATGTGTCTGTTGTGCTCTTTAGTGTTTGATTGCCCTTTATGTAGTGAATCTGCCTATGGATGTGTTTGTGTTACAGTGATGGGAGCTCCTATAGGCTTGCTATAGAACCTTTGAACTAGTAAGTTTGGATACTGCTAGTAAAAATGTGGAATTCAGTGCTGAGTAGCCTGTTTGATAATTAAACTGATTCTACAAGTAGCAATGAATTGTCAGCTTCTGGTTGTATTGCTTGATTGGAGTGTGTGTAAACAGCTTCATTGTGGACATGCTGTTGGACGCGTGTGGATACTGTGTTAGGAAGGGAGAGTCCAACTGCTCCCACCAGCTATTCTTATATACATTTTTGTTGCTTCTTCAGTGCCCATTTGCATACTCTGTAGCAGAGCTGGAGAAGGGTCTGAGCTTTTCTGTTACTTGTGCATTATATATGGGTGAGGGGTAGTGTACCCTTGTTGCCTGTGGCTAATTGTACTTAGTGTCTTGAGTTGTGCACACCTCAAGTATAAGTATGTTCAGAAGATGCTGTTTATTGGTAAGTAGAGTGATTATCTTTAGAACAGCTATTTTTTTATGCACCTCTGTGTATCTTTTTGCCGTCAGCTGCTTGAAAGATGCTTAGTGTTTTGAAAGTGAAAAATGTGCTTTCGTTATTCAGTGTTGTATAAACCCATGTTTCAAGATTTTTTTCTTTGTTTTATTTTCTTGCAGTGGAAGCTTTGACATTCCCTCCTTCTTCAGGGAAATCTTTCATTATGGGAACAGATGAAGCCCTTGAAAATGAGCTGGGTCTTGGAGAACTGGCAGGTCTTACTGTAGCAAATGAGGCAGATTCACTGACTTATGATGTAAGTGGTTATTATTGGTAACTCAAGGTCTTACTGTCTTCTTGTTGAAGGCATATGCAAGTGACATGTGTGTAGACTCAGCAGAAAACATTCTCCAGTTAAAATTATGCTGCCAGACACTGTCACAAATTTTCACTTGACAAATCTGTTTTTCCCATAGATAGCAGCCTTTAAGCTCTCTGCAAACCCCTCTCCTGCTCATTTGCCTGCCATGTCATGCAAATAGATGAAAGTAAATGTAATTAGTTATAGTGAAACATCTGCATATGTGTAACCTCAGTGACCCTGAGAAAAATTGGGAGTTGTATGGCCAGCAGATTGAGGGAAGTTTATGCCCCTTCTGCATGGTCTCTATGCAGTTTTGGGCCCCTCCACTTCAAGAGGGTTGTAGAGAAATTGCAGAGTCCAGTAGCATGTGACTGATGAGTAGATGTTAAGGGAGCGACTCTCGTTCAGCTCTTAGGAGGGTGAGAGGTGCTCAGACAGTAGTCTGCAGGTATTGGAAGGGTTCTTATAAGGATCACAGAGCCGAGGTTCTCCATAGTGCCAGGCATTAAAACAAGAGGAAACAACATCAGGTTATGGCTTGGGAGGTTCAAGTAAGACACTGGAGGACAAAGTGTTGTGTAGAAGACGATAGTGAAACAACTGGCCCAGAGAAACAGTGGAATTCCTCTCCTGGGACATGTTCAAGTTTTGGCTGTGGGAGACCTGTGGTTTACATTACGTGGTGCGGGCAATAGTCTCATTTCAAATGGGAAACTGGACGGGAGACTTTCTAGGTGGGTTTTGTTTCCAGAACTTTTGTGGCTGTATGTGTATCCTACAGCTTGTTTTTCTTTCACTTGTTGTGGAAAACCTATCTTAAAATTGCTTCTTTTCAGTCATACGCAGTTTTTGTCTATATTTCTGATTTCTTGGGAAAAGGTGCTTCAGGTGTTACTTTAATAATATGCTCCTTGTGATCTGTCAGCTTCAAATTAATCTTGTTATTGCATTGCCCAGCTCTGTCATGGTTGAGGGATTTCAGAGATATTTTTAGTATTGTGTGTTGGTGAAGAATCCTACCTTTCAGTAAATCTGACCCTTAAGTAATCACCATCTGGGATTTTACTATCACAAATCAAGTCCGAGATTTCAAAAGTAACCTACAGGTCCTTACGTTGAAGGTCTATGCTTGTACTTACTTGTAGAGAAATAAATTACATAGTTAATAAAATTTTAGACACATTTTGAGAATGCTACTGCAGAGAGATGCACTACTACTATAGGAAGTTTCTGAGCATGTCATATATTGTGAATCCTTATGATTGCAATGATACCGAACATTTCTGTTAAAATTCAGTATTTTAGCATTATCTCCTAATTTGGGCTCAGTTCTTAAGTTTTTTTGCTTATCTTCCCTAACTGCACCTTCAGAAAGGGGTAAGACGGTGTACAAATTCGTTTCTTTTACAGGTACACCTAAAACTTAGCTGCTGAATTTTTAAATTTGGAGGACATGACAAACCTAAACTATCTGGAAGAGATGTTGATGCTTTCATTGCTTGACTTCATTGTTCAAGTGTCCATGTAAACTGTTGTGTTTGTTCATGCCTCTCTGATTCCTAAACTAGCAGCTTTGATTTATGGAATCTAGCATTTCTTTATCCACTCCTATCCTATCCTGCATGGTTGAGAATACTAACTTCCATTAGTTCATTTGTTACATGCTTTTATGAAGTGCTAAGATCAGGAATTCATAGTCATGCTTACCTCAGTTTTTACCTTTTTCTAGTGCTGGTGATTTTAAAACAACATTTACAGAGCTGCTCACTATTGTCACTGTGCACTTCACTAAAGCTAAATGAAAGGCTGGTTTTTGTATTTCAAGTTTCACTGGAAGTATAGCTTGCAGATAGTGTTTCTGGTTTGGAGTACTTCATGCCTTCCTCCAGCTGCCAAATGTGAATCAGGAAGGATTAGTGAAAATGTAGTATATTATTTTTAAGTGTTAATTTTGAATCATATGGAGAATAAAGTTGAAAGATCATGTGCATCTGTCTTTAAATATATTTGCTCTTGAGAGCTGCAGACACCTTCCCATTTTCAGTCCTTTTCAACACACTGACATTTTTACTGGATTATTTTTTTTCTAAAACATGGCAGCATGAGCCTACCTCATTTCATGGTTTCAGTTTCTACATATTGCCTTGGCTGTATGTAAATTAAAGAATGGTTTTCACTTGGTAATGAATATTATGAATTTATTACTTAAAAGATATTTTTTTTTCCTTTCTGGGTATGTTTTTAGAATATCTAACAAGGTGAAATTTTCAAGATTGCTAGCCAGTACTCACAAGTTTTTTTTTCTTTTCCTTCCTTTACACACTGTTGTCTTTAGCACTTGTCTTTCATTTTTTTGTGTTTTTTTGTTTGTTTGGTTGGTTGCTTTTTTGTTTTTGTTTGTTTGGTTTTTTCCTCTAGTCCTCTGGATAGATTAAGCAGCTTCATAAGATTATAACAGAGGGTTTAGACTCTGCAGTACAGAGAGAACAAGAGAAGTGTCTGTAATCCTATTTGCATGTCATTGCTGTTTTGGGAGTTTTTGATTTGTATGCATGGACACAAATATTAGTGGCAAATCCAGATCAGGTGCTAATTTTGGGGTTGAACATCCCCCCAAACTGCTTTTCAAGTCTGAGATCACCTCACTGTTGCGTGTTAGTGGGGAGAGATAGAAGGAGGTTGGCTGTTGTGTTTTTTAAGTCAGCCTTTTGCAGCTTGTGGCAGACTGGTGGGTGGAGTGATATGGTGCAGCCAGGTAGGTGGTGCATCAGGGCTAGGACCTGTTTCCTTCTCTGTTGCTGGTCTGCTGGCTGGGAGTGCCCTCCATCTGCATCCCTCCATCTACACCCCAATTTATAAGCTAATCATCTTGGACTTCTTTAGAAGGGCACCCTTGAATGAATGAGAAGCAAATGGAGAATATTACCCTGCCAGAACTGGAATTCACTGTTAGGCTGTCTGAGGTGTCTTTGTGGCTTCTGCAGATGTGACACAGGACCTGTGCTGCTGGTATGGCAGCTGGAGGGCAGGCGGGTTCCCTCTGTCACCTGATTGGCATTAGGTGCCTGTGTTGAGGCAACCAAAGTCCTCTCCAGATATCTGTGAGTGCTCTGTACATGTTGTACCCTTTTTGCTGAGACTTTTTTGGCCAATGTCCAGAAAACCTGCCAGAGCTGCTAACTGTGCAGTCCTGCCCCATCCTTGCACCATCTCGAACATTTGTCTGTTCCCTCATCGAGCCAACTTGGCTCAGTAAACTGGCAAAGAAAGTGACTTGTCTCCCTGAGCAAGGCAGTATACATAATTACTAAGAAATATGATGAGACTAAACCTACATTTGTTACTGGTCCTTACTTCTTGTTTAAAATCTATAGAACCTCTCAATTGATGCCTATTTTTATTATTAAATCCAGATGTAACAAAACCTAAGAGAAAGCACTTCTGTTCTTAAACCTCCTTTTCCTCCCCCCACTCCCTAGAAGAAAATAGAGATTCTTGAAGTGTCTCAAAACAGTTGTCTCTTCTTTGCAGTTAAAGATAATTATTTGGGATTATATGTAGATTTCAACATAATAAAACATCAATACAATTGTTTGTTTTCTTGGTTTTTTCATAACCACCATCAGCAGTGGTTATCTAAAGGTAAATTTTACTTACAGCATTGCTGACTGGCAGAATAAAAAAGTCTGTTCAGCATTTTGTGTCAACATTTTTTGAGGATCAATATTAGAATAAATGTTATTCTTTTAAAAGGCTTTCTTTTTGGATCTTCTAAAATGCATTTATTGCCAAATAATTGTGTCCGAATACATGATAGCTTCTTACTTGCCAGTTGTATTGTTAGTGTATAGCCAAGTCTTTTGCCTTTTTTTTTTTTTTTTTTTTTCTCCTGGATAGCTTTACTTGTCCTGCATTACTATGGAACTTGGGTTGCCTTAGATGATGAGTAAGTTAGGTTGTGTTGCTTTCTGTGCTTCTAGAGGTGCCATGTCAGTGGTACTTTGGATATTCAGGGAAACCGCAGATTGGCAGAATCAAGCCCAGAGTTATAAGTGAAAGAGCCAGTAGGTACAGATCTAATTTTGAATAGCTAGCTGAGTTCATTGAAGTATCAGTGCTTTTAAATTGTCTAGTTTTACAGACATGGGATTATTTCAGTTTTGCATAGAATATATTACTTTGGACATGACTTTACTTGTATGGGATACATCTACCTTCATTCTCATTTTGAATTATCTGGTTAGTGTTAAGAGGACTGTTATTCAAGAGCAGGTTGTTAGGAAAAGTGGATGAGGTAATCTGAAAATGCCAAACTGAATTTCTAATTTCTTCCTTTTATTGTAGCTTCCAGATTAATTAAAAGTTTGGCATTTTTTTTTTTTATTAGATAGCCAACAATAAGGATGCATTGAGAAAGACTTGGAACCCCAAATTTACATTAAGAAGTCACTTTGATGGAATAAGAGGTCTCGCTTTTCATCCGGTTGAACCAGTCTTAATAACAGCTTCAGAGGACCATACATTAAAAATGTGGAATTTACAAAAAACAGCCCCAGCGAAAAAGTAAGATTTTTTTTTTCTTTGCTTCAAAACAAGTTTTAATTTATGAAGAAAAAATAATTGTAGATACTACTTCACTACTTCCTTGGAGTTCATGGAAAGTGTTTCTTGAATTTAAGAGAAGTGTGGAGACTTCTAAAGAGTGCCAGAAGAAATTCATGTCTGTTCCTGCATGTATTTTGTTTGTGAAAAGGAAAACCATTCACTTTTTTATATTTTCCTTGTAGATAACATGACAAATTAATTTACTAGTAAAAATATTTGGATGTTACCTGTTAGTATGCTTGCATGTGTATATTAATGTATAAAATTCATCTTTTATATATGCATGTGTATGTATACACATACATGCATATATGTTTGTACAGCTTTAAAGTTTGAGATCTTGCCTTTGTACACCGTCTCTTGTGAGTTGCTTGGAATTAGCAGAGACGAGAGCAAATTCAGGGCAGGGCTGATGTGGTAGGGGAGTGCATCATACCTTTGAGGAGGACTGGGCATAACACAGAGTCTTCCCTCAGTCTGTAAGAAGCACCAGATTGGTAAAGTCCAGAGCAGCAAATTTTGAAGTGATTTGTAACTATGCTATGGCACTGGTCTAAAAACAAGGAGTCAAAAAGTCCTTTGCTCTGATAGGGGTTTGGAGCACTTAATCATATATTCCACGTGATACCGATGTCTCCCTACTCGTTCCCCACCACTGGTGTAGCTACTACTGGTTTGATTGATGTATGAGAGTTTGTGAACCACCCTGAAGGTCTCTAAACTAAAAAAAAAAATAAAACAAACAACAAATTCTATAACATTTTGAAAGACTGTGAATAGTTCCTAGACATGTGAAAAATTATCTTGGGAGAAGAAGTTGTGGGGGAAACACTGCAAAAGATGTAGCAGTGATTTTAAGAATTTCGCAGTTCTGGCACATTTTTGTAAAGCATTGTGTAAGATCATACAAATGTTAACATTTCCTTGTACTTCATTTAGGAGTGCTTCTCTTGATGTAGAGCCAATATACACCTTCAGAGCACATAAGTAAGTATTTCCTGAGAAATATTGTCATATTTTGAGAAAGATATGATTTTTAAACAGAAACTGAATTTTTTTAAAAGGTAATTTCCACCTTGTCAGCTACTGATTTCATGGGATATTTCTAGTTCCCATTTTATGTAAAATATCTGCATGTGTTCATCTCATTTCTGCGTAATTATTTATGTCTGAAGCCATGTACACTACAATTTTAAAATGAAAAACCTACAAATTATATAATTTAAATTTGATTAGGTGTTCTGTTCATCATTGCAGCTCTTGCCTTTTTGTCAGATATGTGCATAGCAGGAAGGTGAAGAAGAATGAATGCAATGAATTTAAATCTACTGAAATTGTTTCATGAAAGAGCCTTAGATCTTTTAAAAAGGGAAAAAAAGCTGCTTATGCAAAATAAAAATCCTTATAGTTGGAAAGTGTGACACTTCACATTTCGTGTGCTTAACGATTAAATTGTCCTGATTGTAGTTACGTTACCAAATATTGTGGAGGTTTTTTCGTGGGAAGTGTTGTAGCTTATGATTTCATTATGTGGAATTTTTGTTGCAATCCATGCAGCAAGTGAATTGTATCCAGCAGAGAGATTTGAAGATTCTGTTGACATTGAATTTCACATAACTGGAAATGTTAATTGTCAATGTTTCTTTTGGGGTTTCTTCCAGTGGACCAGTGCTCTGTGTGGTGATGAGCAGTAATGGTGAACAGTGTTACAGTGGGGGAACAGATGGCCTTATCCATGGCTGGAACACAACCAACCCGAACATTGACCCCTATGACTCCTACGGTATGTTGCTGTCACACACAGCAGTGAAATGATACGCGACATTAGTGTTATGCTCTTAAAAGAGGATTCTCTGTAGATTATGCTTCTTTGAAAATTTAAAAGAGCAAATCGAATGTTAGCTTCAGTTACTTAATTTTTTTTTAATGATGCTGCTGCATAATGAGAAGATAAAATGTCATTTTTTTAAAAAAGGCCTTCTCATCACAATGTTGAGAAACAGCTAGATTTAAAAAGTACAGGACTAAACCTAGTAATCTGGCAAGTACAGCAAGTGTGTATTTTAATGTGGTTTTTTTGATGAATTTCTGTATAGTTGACATAAAAAGATTTTATAGTCTGAGACCAATGCTGTTCATGTTGTTTGCAAATATGTAAAAAGGCCCAGTTCAGCAAGATTTACTAGATCTGAATGGATGTCCGCCTTGTTTTTGGATTTTGAAGTTTATTTTTCACTTCTGGTAGCTTCAGATGCAGTTGGCCTCAGAGCTGCCTTTTGCATAAAAGGGACTGATGTGCCATTGATGGCTGTTTGAAAGTGGAACACACTAAATTGTGTTTTTCAAACTTCAGTACTGTCCCTTGTTTTGTTCCTTTACTTGCAAACTGGGTAACTGAATGTCATGTATGCTGATGAAAGACAAGCCTTTTAATACCAGAATAATGTGACTTCTATATTGGTATGACATGATTGATCTTGTGTTTTTTTTAACGAATTAGCTCCTTAAGGTTGGTGCATAAACACAGACCAAGATACAGCTATTGATGTGATTCAGATTTTTGTTTTGAAACGTGTTTTGTTGTGTTTTGTTCACAGATCCATCTGTTCTGAGAGGTGCTTTTGTAGGCCATACTGATGCAGTCTGGGGTCTGGTTTACAGTGGAGCACACCAGCGTTTGCTGTCCTGTTCAGCAGACGGCACTATACGTTTATGGAAGGCTACAGAAATTGCTCCAGCTCTCAATGTGTTTAATGATAATCAAGGTACAGAAAATTGCCTAAAAGTTCATGAGCATCACTGTTCAGACTGACATAATTTTGGTTTCTGAAAAGAAATACTTCTTGCCTTTTTTTTTTTTTTTGGCTGGATTTTATATCCCGAGGAATTATTTGGGAAGAGTAAATTTTGGGACCCTTTTTTTTTGATGCTAGTTGAATATATATCTACACACAGGGAGACAGTCACATACATCTAAAAGCCAACTGCTGCAGGTGGTCTGTTCATGTTACTGGCACCATGGAGTATAATGTATCAATTCCATAATTAAGATTCAAATCGAGTTTCCATTAGGCTGTTGCTTTTGGATTGTCCAGAATAAAAAGCCCTTTCTTCCCCCAATTGAAATTTGGAGTCGCCAGTGCTTCACTCAGGCCAGGGTCATTGTACCTTCCAGATTTATTCCTTGTGCCTCTAACACAGAGATTCCAGTTGAATTTCTGAGTTTGCACATTAACAATAGCAATAACCTAGTGATCTTAAGCACTGCTAGTTGAAAAAATATACTTATTTGGATTTAGTTACTGAAATGTCCAGCACAAAGCAAAATCCCACTGTTTAGAGTCTAATTTCTTGAAGTTGCTGTCTAAGTGCTCCAGAATGAGTCCATTTATATTGCCAAACTCTCTTAGAGCTGATGGTCCTAAAGGCAGCCCATGAGCTGAGAGAGTTCCTAGGACTTTAGAAAAGCATTGAGGTGAAATAAATGTTGTTGTAACTCAGTAGACTTATCAAATTATGGTGTAAAGCTGGTCAGATATACCATTACTTGTTACGCTATATTGAGCAAAAGAGATACATCTCATGTTTTATAGTTTTTGCAAAACTATGCTTACAGAGGTCTGCAGGATTCTAAAAAAAAACCGTAACTGGCTTATTGCTAGCTAACCTATCTGCTTACTTTGAAACCTTCCTGGTAGTTGTTTTGTTTGTTTTGTTTGTTTTTGTTTGTTTGTTTTGGTTTTTGTTTGTTTTGTTTTTGTTTGTTTTGGCTTGGTTTTTTGTTTGTTTTGGCTTGTTTTTTGTTTTGTCTTGGTTTTTGTTTGTTTTGGTTTTGTTTTGGTATTTGTTTGTTTTGGTGTTTATTTTGTTTGTTTTGGGTTTTGGTTCGTTTGTTTTGTTTGTTTTGTTTGTTTTGGGTTTGGTTTGTCTTTTGGTGTTTGTTTTTGATTTTGTTTTGGTTTGTTTTGTTTGTTTCATTTATTTTTGTTTGTTTTGGTTTTTGTTTCATTTATTTTCGGTTTTGTTTTGTTTATTTTGTTTGTTTTGGTTTTTGTTTGTTTGGTTTGGTTTTTGTTTGTTTTGGTTTTTGTTTGGTTTGTTTTGTTTTGGTATTTGTTTATTTTGTGTTTTGTTTGTTT
>JAWWEE010000105.1:34633988-34678884 GCA_035221455.1 Xenops minutus
TTTGTTTGTTTCATTTATTTTGTTTGTTTTGTTTGGTTTGTTTATTTTGTTTGCTTTGTTTGTGTTTGTTTTGTTTATTTTGTTTGTTTTGATTTTTGTTTTGTTTGGTTTGTTTCTTTTGTTTTGTGAGTTGTTTTGGTTTTTATTATTAAATTAAGGGGGAGTAGTCTTGCCAAAGTTGTGAAATTCAAAGATCCTCCTTTGAAACCCAGTTTTCCTATGGTTTATCAATAACCTTGAACAAACTCTGAAATGTCTGGCACTCATCATTTAAGTCCTTTAGATTAACCATTGTAGGCTTCCTAGGAAGCTGCAGATTAGCATGCATGACAGTGGTAGAAAAGGATGCTTTCAAATCTGTGTCTTCTTCTCACTCCAATAATTTTTTTGCTCTGTATGGAGTACCTCTAGATAAGTACCACCATTCCTAAGAAATATCCTGAGGTCCTGGGTCCAAAGGAGATGTTTCTTCCATGAATCTTTAGAGAGTTTAGAGAGATGTGATGATATTCCTGCGTAATCTGAATCTATAACATTAGGTTGCTAGAAATTCAGTGTGTCTGTTTTTTCCTGCTCCTCCTGGCATCTGTTGCTATGGTGTTGCTTTTACATAGCAGATGGTGAACAGGACATTTGAGGAGAAAAATCCTAAGGGATATATCTTATACCTAAGCTTTGCTGATTTAACCTTCTGTCCTGTAGTATTCAGATAGCTACAGTGTAAGGAGATCAGATATATACCACAATAGGCAGGATGGACAAAGCTTTGAAATGTGAGTTTATAATGTATTTATATAACTTTCCATGAGGAAGTGTCAACGTATAACATTTGCACCTTGACAACTTTGGTGATTTTAAGCTCCATTTTTGCCCAAGGTAATAATAATCATACTACTACTACTAATAAGAATGGGGATGTTAATCAGATGTCGTGTCAGTGGTTTTACCGTTTCAATTTCATGTCATTTTTCTTGAGGCAATGGAGTTGTTTTATGATTTTTGAGAATTGCTGTTACAGTTAAAAGGAAGGAAAAGGGGACAGGGGGTTCTTGCCTTCTTAATTTCAAAGTATATTTCTGCCCAGCTGCAATTTGAGATACAACATCTTAGTAAAGAATGTTGTTGATGCACATGTCAAAAAAATAGGAATAAAATAGTGATCATACAGGGTAGTCTATTTAGATGGGCTTTAGATATGTTCCAAAAGGCAACATTTCCTTTCATAATCATGGTCCTTTGGATGTTCAAGTGCTTACTGGTTGGGGGGTTTTGTTGGTTGGTTGGTTTGGGTTTTTTTGGTTTTTGTTTTTCTTTTTATATCAACTAAATCTTCTCTACATTATTTTCTAGAAATGGGAATACCTTCATCAGTAGATCTTGTGAGCAGTGACCCAAGCCTCATGGTAGCATCATTTAACAGTGGACACACCAGCATTTTTAACATGGAGACACGGCAACGAATTCTTACCCTGGAGTCCAGTGTGGATACTAGTATGTATCAAAAAAAGTCAAACCAACCAAAGAAAAAAAATTGCTTCTTCAAGATCGATACTGTTGATAATCTTTTCAGTGTTTCCAAACAGTTAGGCAGCGTCATGATAAATTATAACATGTATTATGTTAGAATCTGTGTTTTGAGACGTAACAGTAAATTGTTACTACTACAACAGATTTTGTGAGTATGTCAGTAGCAGAAAAGTGCATGTACTTTTGAAATGAGGTAGAAGAAACAAGGTCACACTGAATTTCTCTTCAGAAGATGGTAGCATGAGGAAAAGCACAGGTTTCTCTAATACAGCTCAGTAGCCTTTGCAGCTTCAAGATTTCTTTTTTGTCTTAAGTACAAAATTACAAATCAGATCTAATGTCAGGAAAATTTAAAATTAAGTTTATTAAAAATTTGGGAGAGTGTGTGGATTCTTTTTTAGTTTTCCTCAGAGGTATCCCTTTTCAAAGCTTTTTTACACCCTTGGTTCATTTGGACTTGGGCTGTAGTTGAAGTTTTCACTTCAGAAGAGCAAAGCTCCAGTGGAACAGTGTTCATTCACAAGGTCCTGTATAATGCTTGGGATCATGGCAGGGGCCAATATTAAAAGTTTTAGAGGATACTGTGAAGAGCCTGTTATCAGTAAATTATTTTACCTTGGCATTAGAAAAGAGACCAGAATGAACTGAAGCATAATGTTTAATATTCAAGTCACAATGATAACTTCTTAACAATGTAAACATTGAGTCTTTTAAAGTTTTGGTATTCCTCTCCACACACTCCTTAAAGTTTTATGTAACTAAATTCTACTGTTAATTATATTTTTTAAAAGGATTCTAAGCCCTTCTTGTTGGCTTTGCGTGCCTGTTTTAAACTAGTTAAATGACTGTCAGTTAATAAAAGGGAATGGAAAGTGCCATCTCCCTTCTTTATGTTATTCCTTACTGTACAGGAACTCTTCTTTTAATCCACACTTTGTTACTGTCTGAAAAAGCAGTCCTAAATTAGTTAACTTTATTTAGTGGAAGTTACCTTTTTTCTTCCCTCTCCTTCCCTCTTCTATTTTTTTCACCTCCTCCTTGGTCTAATTCAGGAATGTTCCTTTAAGAAAACAAGATTGTGATATGGCAGCCAGCAGTCCCCATTTAGTATCTTTAGTTATGTAAGAGTACTATAAAGCCTACAAGTATTTTAAAGAAATAAATGACTATTTCTACAAGAACTAGGCAAGAGGAAAATGAATCACCTGAAATGCCCTAGCACCACTACTTAGGGACTTTGCTGTTCTGTATAAGCCTCACTTTGCTTGGCATTTTTGAACTGTGAGGATAGCTGGCTCTGCTGAAGGTTCATGTGCTTTCAGTAATTTTAGCAGAGTTTAATCATAAGAATGTGGTTTTCTTCCTTAATTTACACTTTTACAATTTCTAAGTGTCCTGTGAATGCTGACAAGGCTTAATGGTTCAGATATTTACAGAAAGATGGAAATTGAAGTCTTTACCATTTTAATACCAAGTGATCCTATAGCAGTATTCTATTTTATTTATTTTAGTAAGAAGATTGATTAAATAACGTGACTGTTCTTTGGAAGCAGTTTAACTAAATACAATCAGCATGAAGTATGATATCTGTATTTTGATGTTCTCTGGAGTGACTTTTTTTTTGTTTTGTCATAATCTATGCCTCTTAAGACCACCCTTGCACTAATCTGTGTTTCACAGCAATGCCTAGATTTCTAATCAGAAAACTTCTATACTTTTTATTTCTGTTTGTGTGTATGTATATATATATAATATATATATATATGCATGCTGTTTCAAAACTATGAAGACTAGTAAAATGGCTCTCCTGTGAATACTTTAGCATCCTTTTTATTCCATAATCATAATTGTAATACATATATATAAAATAATAATAGGTGGGTTTTCTTTGCTTGAAAACATACTGCATGCAGTGTTAATTTTCCTGTACTGTCCGTATGTTATGAAGAAAGTCTGACTTGGCAAGAGGAGGAGTGGGGAAGTGCAAAAAAGGTGTTTCCACTCAGTTTTTGGTTTCACATTTTTACGTAATGTGCCTGTCTAAAACTATGTCCAAAAGTTGGACCTTATTTGACATACGTATGGTTTATATATGTCTCTGTGCCTGTGTAATTCAGAAAGTATTTTAGAGCAAACAATATAAGATAAGGTGCCAGCTGTATATAAATGTAAGAATTATTTTGCAAATAAGGTGAATTGCATATTTATTTCTTAGTAACAGACTTTCAAATAACTTGGAAATTTACATGTATTGATGTGTGTGGGTTTTTTCTTAGCAATCAGTTCCTGCTGTCAGATAAACAAAGTCATCAGCCATCCAACTCTTCCAATTAGCATCACTGCTCATGAAGATAGACACATCAAATTCTACGACAACAATACAGGTATGTGTCTTTTCAGCAGGTCTTAGCCATAGCCATTGTATAACATAAATCATAACCAGAATTTCATTATGATTAATATTATTCACATAAATGCTGAGGGATGTCAGGAACTGGATAGCCTCTATAAAAGAAATCTCTTATCACTAGTAGAGCCCAAAGATTGCCATCCTACTTAAAACACTGTTGGCACAGTGATGAGGAACCTGAATCATTCTCTGCCTATTGTTATTAGATGCCTTATGTGTAATGTTTATAAAGCATAAAAAGGAAGCTCTTTCAAAATCTTAATATACTTAGGTTCTATTGGTTGTCTGTGTCATTTTGATCTTGAGGACAGGAAGCTCTGGCACTCAAATCCTGCCTAGATTTCTGTCACACTTGACCCATGATTTTTTTATTTTTAATGTGAAGTCCTTGCTGTAATTGCAATAAACTCATATAGACCATTAATTCTCTCTGAGTTGACTAAAATTGGCCCATATTCTTATGTAGTTTATATTTATTGGTTTTAGTATACTCAGTCTCTGCCTTCCTTCCCATTCGAGATCTTACTTCAGAACTCACTCAAGGGGCAGATATTTGAAATGCACAGTGATAGCAGTATCAGGGTGACTTTGCAGACATAAAATGAACGTCTCACACTGTTGATGATACTGCTGCTGTGGCTCTCAGGAGACTGTAAATATTAAAAGAATGACTTCTTGTATAATTTTAGTTACTTAGTCATGGGTTTTGTATTTACAATGTCGGCTGTGGTGGGGTCGTAAGCAGTGAATACAGATAACAAAGTTTATTGCAGGAAATAACTGAAATAAATCTTTTCTTTCAAAGGAAAACTGATCCACTCCATGGTAGCTCACTTAGATGCAGTTACAAGTTTAGCTGTTGATCCTAATGGCTTGTATTTGATGTCTGGCAGTAAGTACATTCATATTTCATTTTTCTTTTCTCATAATGGTGGCAGGCATGAGAATTACAAAGGAAACTATTTTCCCTTTCTTTTAGGTCATGACTGTTCGATTCGCTTGTGGAATCTTGAAAGCAAGACCTGCATCCAAGAATTTACTGCTCATCGCAAGAAATTTGACGAGTCCATTCATGATGTGGCATTCCACCCCTCCAAATGTTATATTGCCAGTGCAGGAGCTGATGCCCTGGCTAAAGTGTTTGTATGACAGAGTGCTTCCTGTTCAACTTTAGCTTTGTACATATTTAACCAGCTGCACAAAAGAAAAGAGGAGGGCATGAGTCGTTTTATCTTGCCCTGTAATTCAGAGAATGTTTGTAAGTGTTTAGTTTTGCAGGGTGCTGTTTTCTAAATTGACGTTTGCTCTGGTTTCTGTGAGCTCAGCTGGGGCTGAGAGCTTGGAATCTCTCAGTTTCACATAGTTAAAAAATAGATAAATAAATACTTTTATTTTAGAGGGTGTGAATTTTCGTCCAGGCAGGCCTTGGGTGAAACTAGGTCTATGTATTCTCTATTAATAAAATGGAGTACTGGAAAGAAGGGGTCTAATTGAATCAGGGAGTAGGAAAAGAGGGAAACTTCCTAGGATGCTTCTCACTGAGGAATCTTAATGCTAAATCACCTAGAAAAAGTGATTCAAAATCAGTTCACATGCTCATTACTGTATTATGTGAGAGGCACTTTGTCATCCCTTTGGTATGAATAAAGTAGATCTTGTTCAGAGAGCAGTAGCAGATAGTTTATCTCAGCCTAGTCTGGCTGCTAGCCTAAGGTAAATGCAATTAAAGGAAAGCAAATTACTAACATAAATTAAAATGCAGTAATGTTTCTGTTACATCTTCTATGTTATACAGTAAATATTTAGTTTGGAAAAAAATTTATATAATTTTTAAAGACTGTATTAGCATATGGCTAGAAGCTGAGCCTTTAGTCCAAGCCCCAATTAACAACAGACTGAAGCAGTCTGTATATACTGTAGTAGTGAATTTAACTTATTCAGATTTTAATGCTGTTTATTCCTGGAGATCTGGCACAAGAAATTATCCTAAAGCTTTCCAAAGAAGCTGTCCTACAATTTAGTTATCAAACATTCATCTCCTCTTTCTGTTCCTGCTAAAAAGGGTATCATTTTGGGCATTAAGTATAACAGTGAAATACTTTTTTTGAAGATTAAACCTATACCGGATGCTTTATATGAGTCCTGCTAGTGGAATAGGTGGGAACTATACAAAGCTCCATCAGTTTGAGAGATTCTGCTACTTCTAGAGGTATTTCCAGCTTCACCATTTGTGGGACTTTTTAACTTACCTGCTTCGCTGGGTGTATTGTGCCATTAAGTTACCAGAAGAATGAGTGCTTCTTGTAATTACTCAACAGATGTGCTTTGTTTATCTATTCAGAGCTTCTCTGTTGATTTGAATGACAAATAACTTTAAATCCAATCTTTTTGTCTTTTTATCCCTTTCTAAAAGGAAGGTGAGTGAATTCTTTTCTATTATGTGTCATCATCAGAATTATTACTGTTCATAAGCATGAAGTTGGTGTTTTCCTCTAGTGGGAATGGAAAGCAGAATTTCTGCTGGAAATGATTTCTGGTGCTGATGTGAGTAGGAAAGATCCCAAAGCAGTTCTTCATATACCAGGCTGAGGTTAAGACTGGAAAACTGATAAATAAATCTTTACCTTTAAACTGACACTTTGTAAACAGAAGTCATTGAAAGATATCAGCATAGGGTTTGACTGTGTTGTTTTTAGAGTGGCATTTGGGGATGGGACCACATTTGAAGCTGATCTCAGAGTTTAAATCAAGTATATTATTTAGATAAAGGGCTGACCTGTGCTGTTTGAGCCTGCAACACATTATATATACTGCTAAAATATCCTGGAATACTTTCTATTGCTCAGAATATTCAGATATGTCACTTCATGATATTGATACGCAATGTATTTCCATAGATAAGATTAGAACTTTTACCATGAAACAGATTACTACGATTATAATACAGATTATTTAGTTTTTATAAAATGTTTTGGTTATGATAGAAAGGGGGAAACTTGGCTGCAAAACTGATCATTCAACTTTGTGAGAGTTCTGTGTACTTGACTCATATTCTTTCAGTGTCATTATTTTATTTCTTTTTGAAGAGAAAATTACAAAGATTTATTTGAAAAAATCTAAAAGTTATGTATATTATATATGTGTATATATATTGTAAACATGTATTAAATGTGTCTAGTAAGGGAAGACTCCATGGGTGCATTTTAATGTCTTAGTATTAAAAGTTCTCTTGAGTTTGTGTATACAAAGGGTAATGGTGTGAGTATGAAATGAATGTTGTGCTTTTGCTTACACGATACAGTGTGTAGTCACAGTCGTTTAAATTGCTGTACATAAAAACTAGTAGGCCAGCATGCTTATTTTTAAAGACTGTCATTCTGATTACAATTGGAATGTAAGAAGTGGCTGTTCAAATGTGAATTGAAAGATGTTTCCTTCTCACTATTGAGCTCTTGCTCAAACTGAAAAGTGATTTTTTTTTTTTAAAAAAAGCTGGCAATAGCTAGAGGATGAGGTGCCTTCAAAAAAAAAAAACAAATGTAGCCTTACAAAGAGGTTGTGGAGTATATATATTTTTGTGCTTGTCTTCATAATTGATGTCAATGTCTTTTTACTGAACTTGCTCACATACTTGTAGGACTGCAGGGTATTGTGCATGAGCCTGTCAGATCTTCTGAACATCATCATAGGAGATAGGGTTGAAAAAATATTTAGGTTATCTAGTCCATCTGCTTGCTAAAGCAGGGTTGTAGACATGTGAGTTTTAATATTGTCTTGGCCAGTGAGATTTTATGTATGTTCTAAACAATTAGGCTTCCTTTTGAAGATTATTTCAATGATTACATCTCACTGACAGGAGGATTTACATGATGCTTAATAGCTCTTTTTCATAACTTCATGCCAGTATTCCAAGCCATATTCCTCATGGTCTTTGTAATTTGGAACCTGCATGCACACACTGGTTCTATCTGTATATTTTAATTCCTTTCTGCTTTCTTCAAGTTATTTTTTAGTCTGCTTTTTTTTTTTTACACAACTTTTTCTTGTTTTCAACTTTTTAGCTCAGTTCTCCATATCTTGGTGTCCATACCACCATTCCACATGCATGATTTGTTGGATTTAAGCTGAAGGTCATCTCTTAAGAGTGGTTGTTGTTTGGTTGGGTTTATCCTCAGTAACCGGATGCTTTTGTGTACGAAGACCAAACTTCTGATGTTTCACAAACCCAAATCATATTTCTTTTTCTGACAACTGCTTTAAATGTCTTTGAGCATGGCTGATTTTCAAGTTTCTTCTTCACTTTCAGTATGTTGTTATGAATCTTTTGCAGCTAGAGACTTAATTCCTGTTTCATGGTTGTTATGGGTCTCACAAGCTTTGAACTTCTGACCTCTGAGAGCACTGTATTATTTTTATTTGTTCCTCTTTTATGTGCCCTTCTTCCTGGTTCAATGTAATTGGTAACTTTCATTAGTGTTTTACATACGTTTATTGAAAGTGTAAGCAAAACCGGACCTAAAGCTCATTCTTGCAAAAGCCATTTTTCTGCAACATCAGTATATAGCATTTTACCATCACTATTTTCTCCATATCTAATTTACATGGTATTTTTTTTAAATGGTTAACTCATATAATTTTTTTTGTATATGTTAGCCTGTGCTACTGATTTTGATTTTACTAACTGATTTAATGGGAGAATTCTCAGTCCTTCTGTATCGTGAACGTTGGTCTGCTGCTTTTAAATACTCTCACTTATACTTCTAATTTACTTCACTGGGCTGTTTGCTTTCACATATTTGATTTGGTTACCAAAATGTCTGTTCAGAATAATGTGGAATAGCCTGGAAGAGGCTCTAGATATATTGTGTCACTCTTACAAAATCCTAGTGTCTGCATTTATTTTTGTGCTTCAAAGAGAAAATTGTTGACATAACACATAAAAGATTTTATTACTTTTAAGAGAATCATCTGATGAATATTTTGGAATCTCATTCATCTTTATTTTGATAAAATACGTTCTTTAGCAAGAAGCCTGTAGAACTATATGCCACATACTGTGGGTTATTTTTTTAGGATGTTTGTGTTCAAATATTGTTATGTTAAAGCAGTCCCACACGTAATGTGGTTGAGTGTGTGGTGTTCACCATACAGCTTTGTGATTAGGTCATACAACACCATTTTTCAGTTGTGAATTTAAAGTAACCAGAAATTTGTCCTTTCCAATAAATGTGAGAGAGATAAAGGACTTAGTTACACTATCTTTTCAGTACACTTGTTGCATCACAGATGTGTCCTCTTTCTCTCCCTCCTTATGTTTTAACAATGTAATTTTGAGGAACACCAAGTTCTGTAACTCCTGTGTCGTTTGAGCAGTGTTTGATGGGCAGAAGTGTTAGCTCATCCCAAAGGAAATAAAAACTTGAAAAGCAGGCTTAACCTTCAGATAAGCATGTTTGGGAGTTTTTAAATGCCTTTCAAGATGTGTGTTTGGAAGCATTTTACAGGCTGTGGTTTGGCAGTGTGTTTGCAAAAGCCTCCAAAAGCCTCCTCGATACCTGTGTGAAGTATCTTGTAAACCTGAGTTGCATTAAGGAAGAAAATGCAGCCATTGTGGTTGTCCTGTGCCCGTACTAGAGACTGTAGGAGACTGTAGGAAGCAGGAAAACCATTTGCTGAACTCTCTTGGGGACAGACAGTAGGTTAAGTGGCCGGAACTGATGTGCCCTCCATGTGACTGGTGTCATCGTGGGAGGATTTGGCTGAGGAGCAGTGCAGTGATTGGCCTGATGGTGCCGGGAAGGAAAACATTAAAAGATTATAGTAACAGGTTTACCAAGGCTTTCCCAAAGTTTCAGGTTGTATGTAGGATAAAATCTCTTATATATCCAGATTCCAAATTATACACTTTTTTGTCAAAATAAAAGATTATTTTAAAAACTTCAAAATTGTAGATGAGATGGCAAGAGATTTATAATAGCTATTACTTAAATTCTAAGAACAGAACCTACTCTTCTGCTAACATAGTCTTCATGTTGTGAACCCACTTATGTGAAGATAAGCTACTCACACAGTGTAGTGGGACTACCCTTTCATGTCTGGATAAACATTATTTAAAAAGAGAATGCAGGACTAAGATTTTGTCTCATGTCCTTTAGTATTAAACCAAAGCTACAAAGTTTGGGATGCAGAGTAGAATTTTAGCCTTGTTTCTCTCTTTTTGTTTGTTTGTTTGTTTTTTTCTTTGATCTACATAGTATATATTCCATACAGTGTCATCTGTATGACACACTTCACATTAAACAGTCCATTCTGTAAAAAGTACCCCTTCAGAACTTTTTCATACAAATGAGATGTGAATGGGACCAGTTCCAGTGGTTTCAGGTGATTTGTGACTCACTTATCATGTATATCTTTCAGTTTTCTAACCAGTGAGCTGATAAGATTCATGGAAATAACAGAAAACATGATTCTACTTGTAACATTTAAAAAGATACTGAAATTTGTGGCTGTTTAGTGGAAATTGATTTGGACTACACTATTAGGAAAGAAGAAACCAGATTACAATGTTAACCTCTGATGTGGTAAATTGGTTTGTATAAGATGTTGCGATCTTTGACATGGTAATACGAATTTTCTTGGACATCTGCTGTTTGTCATAGCATAGTTGTTACTATTGAGTGACAGAGAAGAAAAGATTTCCCTGAAAAAAAAGCTTGGATGTTTCAGGAAGCTCCCTTTTTCCATAAGGATGTGAAGGCATTGAGAATATTTTATCTAAATCTAATACTCTGTTAGTTGAAAAGGGTTGTTAGTTGAAAGTAGATGAGCGGCCTTGACTCTTTCATCATCAATTTCTTAAAGCTTAGAGACAAACACTGAGGAGTCACCTGCAAACGGGCAGTCAAAAGCTCTGCCACCTTTCTACTGAGCAGCAAAGAAACTGTTGGAAACCAGTGTTGGTCCATCGAGTTACATCAGGGGTGTTTTATAAGAAATGACCCTTGTTGTAAAAGAGTGTTACATGCAACAGAGTGATTGAACAAAGTCCTGGAGAGGGCAGGGAGGGACTAAGATGATTTCTGTTTAAATAGTCCTTGTTCAGGCAAGTGCTCTTGTTTAGCTGGTGGGACTCTTCTGAGGGAGGATGGTTGAAAATAGGACCTTTAAAATAATGTCTCTGCCTGTGCTAGTGAACACACCTGTTGTACAGGTTCTCTGTCCTTTTGATATCTGATTTTTATCTTCCCACTTAAATTCTTCATTTTTTGAGAATCTTAAAATCTCATCTGCAGTGAGCTCTTACAGCAGCGTGAATTTCATAATGGACTATTGATTTTTCTCTTGGAGTGTTGTTTTGGAAGGGTGGTGAGGTTTCAGCTTCAGCCCTATCCCTCTCACCACCAAAAGAGTGATTTGTACCTCTTTATTCCCAGTTCATTTAGTTATAACGAGTTATCTCTTACCCTACCTGCTGACTTAGTTTTGCTGCTCAGTAGTCAGTTGTGAAAGCTTATGAAGTGCGATATTTTTTAAGAAGTTTTTGAGAATCTGAATTCCACTACAGAAGGTGTAAATCCAGTTGAATAGTACCATTTGTGAGTCTCAGCTGGTTCTTTGTGAGGAGATGTGTTTCTAGATTCCGAGATCCAAACTATGGCTGAGCTAAAAAGGCGTTTAGTAATAATATATGCTTTTTAGCCCAACTTTCTTCCTGATTAAGTGTGGATTGTGGTATTTTGTGTTAAACTCCTTTTGCCCTGCTCGTGCTGCCAAGCCATGCTGTGATCATGGGAGATCACACCAGTGTTTAAACCATGCCCATGCATGTATTTTTAAGCTGCTCAAAGCCTTGTGTAGACATGGTCCTCAAGGCCACTCTCCTTGCATTCCCTCAGTTTGAATTGCCGGCTCCCAAAGTTACTTCCTGGCTATTTTGAGAAGCCCTTGGTCCTCACACCAGCGTATTAGACCTCAGAGGTGTTGAGAAAAGATTTATGCAGCTGGATTTGTACTAGTCTGAAAGGGAAAGGATAACTTTTTGCCAAGCCAAATATATTCATTATTTTTGGATTACTTACTAAAGCAGCCAAAAACATTGTATAAGGGATAAACTATGGACTTCAAGCTAATATTTTTCCATTAAGAATTTATTTTTTTATTCTTCCTGTCATCAAGATAGAGTGCTTTTTGAATGTAGCTTGTTTTCAGATATGTGGCTCCTAGAATTGTTTCCTTGCAGTCAGACATTTACAAATGTGCATCGGTTTTGAAAACTGTCTCCTGTGTGTTAGCACTTGTTCTGGAAATGAAAACTGAGCATGTTAGTTAATAATTTCTTGTACTTTTATAGCCCAAGCAGACTGAAAAGTGGTCTTGTGCTATGTTTTCCTTGTATAGTGCAACTGAAAAAATCTTGGAGAAGGAACTCCATGATGAGATGATTTTTGTTGCTGTAAGTTTTTCTGTTGGCATTTGTCAGCGTATAAACTATCTGCATTGTATTTTGCATAATTATCTTCAATTGACTGTCAGGTTAAAAAAGACTTTTTTTTTTTTGCCATATGGACTGTAGTTCGGATTTTTTGTTTTTGTTGCTTATATTATATACTTGTTTTCCTCTCTACAAGAAATAACTATTGAACTTAGAGTTACCTGACAGTTCTCTTTAGGAGAAGTTACCACCGGTGAAAACCACTTATGTGTTAGTAATTACAGTGGCTCCTCCTCTGTTTTGGGTCATTTCCAAGACAGATAGTTGATATGGAAAGGCTATTGTGGCTGATATATAAACAGCTAAGGAAAATTAAGTCTCCCCTTCAGAACTATGCTGAGGTTATGATTTTGTATGCCAGTTTTGAATGACTACTTTGAAATGGTGTTGGGCTTCAAATGTCTGGCAAAATGTTGGATCCAAATGGGAAATACATACTCTTTGCATAATAGTCTGCCTGTCAGTTTTTGTGTATGGCTCAGTACAAGGCTGTGTCAGAATTTCAGTACCGCCAAATTACCTTGTTTAAATGGCACTGTCTTACAAAAGTGAATGTTATTTTAAGCGTGAAATTCTGTTTTCTAATTTGTGAAGGAAATAGTTTCCTTAGAAGTCAGCATCCATAAATGTAATATATTTCATTATTTTGAAAACGCTTCTTAATTATGGGATGTGAAATAAGTGAAGAAGCGATGTGTTCTCCAAAGATTTGTTAAGCATTTATTACTGTAAGTATAAATTTTTGCTTCAAATGAAAATAATTCTTCAAACAATATCAAACTTCTTACTAAAATTCAGTACTTTAAAATATTGGATAAATATCTAAAATGGCAAAGATAAAAAATTCAGGGGGAAATTATTTTAAAATATGCCAGTATAATTTTGAGCTTTTCAACTGCAGCCCTGAATTTTCTCTTTTTCACTGCAATTCATATTTTGTGAAACTTCTTGGATAGGTTATATTTAAAGCTACATTCACTTGCCTGAATAAGTCAAATAAATATTTTGTCATTAAAGTTACATAGATCTGCTTATGGTAGTGTGCCGTTACAAATGAGACCCCATTGAGGTAACCATGCAGGTATTTGTATTGGTATGACAGTAGTGAAGTGGGGTATCTGTGTACTGTACCCACATTCTGTGCTGAGCAAAATCACATGGACTTCCAGAAATAAAAAATGGTTTTTCAGAACAGCTTTATTTAATGTTGCAGCAGCAAGTAAGTGTCATTTGTACAATATAATTATGTAAATTGGGTGCTAATAAATACTATTTTTCAACATTTTGAATTGTGTTCATAATTCTGCATAAGATGTATGTGACTTTGGAGTGTGTGCTAGGAAGGGGAGGGAGGTGCACTCAGACTCAAGACAAGTAGATGTGTTTGGAGGGGCTTGAGGTAACTTCATGTGGACTTCCTGTTGAACTGTGCAATGTCTTACCCTTCACAGTAATGCCTCTGTTTTTCTGCTCTCCAGATATCTGCACTTTATACTGCTCTGCCAGATTAGCACTCTTTGGCACCCCACGTCTTTCCACGTGCTTAGGTGAAGATGGGGTGAGCAGACACGTAAAGTGGGTGTGGTGCTGTTGTGCAAGAGCTGGTCTGCCAGCCGTGCGTTGATCGCAGCCAGACATGTTGCACTTCCTGAGGACAACATCCATTTAACATAAAAATAAGTGCGTGGTTCTGCCCTCGGGGAGAGGATGAGGGAGAGCAAACCACACATCGCAGATGGTAGTCGCGTTGCTACAGGAAGGTGCTCAGAACGGCACTGTGAGGGGGTGGTATGGAAACCTACACAGAACTGAGCAGAACAACTTGTTAGTGAGTCCTTCCTGTTTTTAATAAGCTGGTAGGTGGGATAAGCAAAGTTCTTATCTTCATGGTAGGTATAAAATAACCCTTCTGATTTGGTCCTACTTCCTGCCTCATAGAAAAGGAGGAATTTCTTTATGAATTGATGATACAATTGCATTCACTCCAGCGTTCTGCCTTCAGAGAGGGCCAGTAGAAGATTCCTGAGGGCAAGAAGATTTTGTGAGCAATGTAGGAGTGACCCTTCCATGTAGGAGGCCTTCCCAATATGCCTATGGGTTTGCCTGTGAACAAGACATGTCCCCTTGATGATTTGGGTGTGAGAAAAGTGACTATATTTGGTGATATGGTGAAACTTCTACCATTTCTCCTTGTGCTTAAAAAGAACTTATTTCTATGGGTGCTGGAGTTCCTGAACTGCATTGTCGGATCTTTTATTAGAGATTGGAGAAGGGGTTAAACTGATGTTAAGAAAAATAAGAAAAATAACTTGTGTATCTTGCAATTCAGTATGACTGACACAGTTGATTATGAGCAATATAGCTGATCCAGTGCTAAAACCTGTGATGCTGCACACACACACCCAGAGCTGAAATTTTAACAAGGAAAAAATGTTACTTTGAGGAACTTGAGGCGCTCAGCTGTGTAGACATACATTGCCAATGTTTTCAATATGTAGGGACTTAGCAAATGTACAGGGCCTGGTGGTCAAGTTGTTTCCATAATGTTGCTACTGGGCGGATTAAAAAAAACTAGAAGAATGATATGACTTCACTCAGCCGTGAAGTAATTTAAGGTATGTGTGTCACAGAAGACTGACTTCAGTTTGGTGTCCAGGTAATTTCTGATATTTACTGCTTGCTTTTGCGAAGTAGATAAAATGGATACTTTTCTGTGGAGTTTACAGCTGTGTTAAATCCTCTAAACATGCTTAGCTTGCATTGGTCCTGGCTGATTACTTAACCCCAGAGCTCTTCCTGGTTACTGGAATGATGCTCCTCATGCTGGAGAGCTGGGGGAAGGAACGTGAGGAAGAAGGGGAAGCTTGTCTGCCAGCCTGTCAGCACCAGCCATGGAGAAACACTCCTCTTGCCCAACCAGCAAAGCAGCAGCAGCTGAGGAACAGGAAGTACAAAGTGGATGATGCCTTCTGTGCAAGATGACCCAGAGACAGCTGAAGTGCTGCTTATCCCCCTCTGGGAAAAGGACTTTGAGTTGCCTCTCTACGAAGGGATGACTGAACTTATAATTGAATTTGGTGGCTCACTGAGACTGTGAGTGGCTAATGCTGGAGTTAGAGGCAAGAGGTGCTGAGACTGAGCTCTGCCAAGGTTTCCAGAGCATCAACATCAGTATTTATTTGCAGGTGAGTGTTCTGCAGTGTGATGGCTGAGTACTGCTAAGCCACCAGCCCAACTCTGAGTGCAAAGATGCTTATTTCTTTGGGAGAGAGTGGTCAGAAAACACCTTCTAGAATGTGTATCCAGTGACTAGTTCAGACAGCTCCCAGCTCTGCCTTGTGCCCTTCTCTGAGATGCCTCTGTCAGACAGCAGGTTCCACTGCACTGGTCAGGCCTCTGAAACTACATGGCCCAGCATCAAGCAACTGGACATCTACATCCAATTTTGGTTCAGTCCTGCTTCCCTGCTTCTAGAAAGTGTATAGAAACTGTTAATTTTTTTTTTTTTTTTTAGCTTCCAAAGGGAGGCTAGTTCCAAATATGATGTGATCTTGCAGACTTTGGAAAATACATAGGATTTTGTTGCCTTTCAGTCATTAGACTCCACTTCAGTGACTGATTCCTCTGACAGTAATTTTGAGATAGCTCACTCTAAGGATTTTTTTTAATCTGAGCATGTAAAAGGGCATTGAAGCACGCCAGGCGTTGCCAACCTTGCTAGATCTTCCATAATGCAGTAATCACCTCAGCTCTGCTTCAGAAACTAAAAAGGCATGGGCCATATCTGGTGTTTATTTTTTAACCCCATGTGAGATGACATCACTGCATATGCCTTTAGGACAATTTTATTGTAAAAGATACAGCAACTTATGTTGATAAGGTCAAAATAGCTTGTATATGTTACAGAAGGAGTTCTGCTGCTTTCTTGAAACAAATATACCTCCTCAAACATTTATCAAGATAGATATGTAAGGTATTGTTTTTTTTAAATAAAACAGTATTTAGAGATTTTTGTAGCTGACAAGTAATTTGTTTGCTATGAAAGGTTAAGAGGAGTGTGTTCCGTGATTGCTTTTGTTAATGGAAGGGTGTGTTCTTAAAAGTTTTGAGACTTCTGCTTAAGTTTACAGTATTTATGAATAGACATCTAAGTTTAGATGAGAGTCAGATTAGACCCCTTTCACACTTTGATATCCAATAATGTCAAAGTTATCCCAAGACATAAATAAAAATGCAGATTGATGAACAAGCACCATAGTTCTGTAAACTTAAGATAAACCATTAAACAACAAACCCTGGTGTCTCCATTAAAAATACTTGACAAAAGATAGGTCTGCAACTTCCCCGTAAAAGAGCTTTGGAAACCTTACTGTTGTTTCTTGCAGTTTAAGCTTTAGGAAGAAATTATATCCCATATGCATATATCCCTTATGCATATCCTAAAGAATACGTGTGGCTCTAACTGTTCCTAATATCTCAGTTGTCAGTGCTGTGCTTTCAGCGGAGCACAAGCGAAACACTGGGGAGTCTGCAGCATACCAGCCTTCCGTGCTGCAAGAGTACAGTCAGTATGGAGAAGAATATGTGGTGGTAAGCTGTTGCATTAAAAACTAAACCACGATATTAAGAGTAGCTATAAGTTAAGACTTAGGTCTTTTTCTCAGCTAGCCCCAAATCAAGCCCCAAGCAAACAGTTTTCAGACAACAAATCTGGTGTGTGAACTGAACTGCTCAGTAAATTCAGTTCATGCGTTTGAGTTTTGTCCACCCCAAGTAATGTCCCTTGTTGACTGAGAAATCTGTGTTCAGCAAAACAGTAATGAGGAGGTGGGAGATGGTGAGTATCAGGAGTTGCTCTGCTCCTACCTAACTCTATCCTTAATAACTTTTTCAAGCCAAGAAACTATTGGAAATGCAGCAGCATAGATTAGTGTTAAAAATTTTGTGTAAAATTTATTTTATATCTTTGTCTTGTTTTTTTTTTTTTTTTTTTGGAAGCTGGCAATGCCTTGCACCTTGTGTCTGAGTAGCATTGCTGAACTGATAATGTTCTAAGAATGTTTCTTCTGAGAGGAAGATCTGAACGTTCCCTGTGTAAAACCACTGTTTCATCCAGGACTGGTTTTGATAACTTCTTGAGAGGACCCCAGCCTGGCTTATATTACCACACCAGGGGGATCATGCAGAATCTGCTGTTTTCTTTAGTTTGCATTATGCTTACCTAGTTGGCCTTTTTTTTAGTCACATTTCCAAATGTAACTATTTAAAAGATCATGTTACTTTTGCTGACTGAAAGGAGTTTCCCTTATGGCAATTTGCTTCAATTAAATTTTTATGTGGCTAATACATATATTGGGTCATGGTTATTAAAACTGTAAATGCCATTAAAATCTTGATTTGCAAGTAATATGGGAAATTTGAGTTTTAATTTGTTCTAATTTCTTCTTAGTTCCACAAGCCTGATGCAGCATGGCTTTGATTGCCATAAGGTGTGTGAACACACACATTTTTATTGGCTCCTTTGATAATCTTGCTTAATGAACATATTTTCTTAAATTATACTGGATGAAACATAACCAGCAACTGCTGCTTACTAATTAAAGTGCAATTCTTTTGGTCCTCCTAGGGTATCAGTCCTCCCCCACTGACTAATGGTATGGGTATTTCTTCACTTAAGAAACCACTGTGTGTTTTAACTAATCCAGGGCTGTAGTATGTACATTTTGAAATCCATCCGTAAAACAGAAGTCAATCCCAGATTTGAGAGAAGGTGTCTGCTAGAAATGCTGCTTTTCCCAGTGTATAATACAGAAATTCAGATAATTCCCTCTTAAATCCTGTTAATGGCTCTTGAATATCTCTCCTCACAACAGAGACTGCTGTAAGCTTTTCTGCACAGTGGTTTAATGACAGAGTGGTGGGTCTCAAATGCTTTTCTGAGTGTGAACAGTTTAAACTCACAATTTTTCTCAAAGAGTCTCCTGTGTCCTGGCAACTCTCCTGCAGTCTTGCAGGTCTTGAGCCACCCAAGAGTGGAGGAAGAGAGCTAGGGGGGCAAGATACTTCTCAAAATCAAATAATAATGCAGTGTTGAAGGAGACTAGATTCCAGTTCTTGCATTTTGGCTGCCTTATGGATTTGGGGATTTATTTGGGTTGACAGCTAATTGGGATCTCAGAGCTTGACCCTTTCCTCTCACTTGTCTTCCAGTCTCCCAGAGTCTGGGTAAATCTCAGTGCTGGAGTTTACGCTAGCTGAATCTTAACTTGCTGGCAAGGCTGCAGTAGGGATAGAGTGCCTGCATTTTGAAAGGTACTCAAATTTGAGCTGTGTACCCCTCCAAAAGAAGTGCCTGATATTTCAGCCCTGATCTGGATGTCACTTGGTGGGCAGTGCCACACAGAGGTGCTTCTGCCACAGCAGCTCAGCAGCATTGCTACTCCCTGGAGGGACCTGGCTGCTTCAGGGCTCAGGTGGTACATTGTAAGGAGCTTGTGTATGTCCAAAGGTGAGCACTGGGCAAGCTGGGGCTCTGTTCTTAAAGCAGCTTTTCAAACAGCTGCATTTATTTCCTCCAAGTTTACTGCCTCTTTCACTACCCATCCAAATCAGAGTTTCTGAAGCCTGCAAGGAAAAAAAAAATAATCAACAGTCTACACAGAGCATTATCATGCACAGAGACAGAGCTGCAATCAACCTTGCTGACTGGAAAGTGCCAGAGGAAAACACCTCCAGTGTTTCTCATACTGAGGGCTGGCATTATTCCTGTGGCACTTGGTGTGCCTTCAGCATGGTGCCCAAGGTTCCTGCCTTGCTTGAGTTCATCAGTTCCTTGGCTGGGAATTAAATTCTGTGCAAATGTTTTGAATGAGCTGATTAACATAGCAGTAGAGGTTGTCAAAGTCATCCACAAAGAAGGAATGCTCCTTATCAGGGTCTGTTGCAATGGCTTCCAGTTCATCTGGGGCTGCCCAAGCAACTCCGATGGAGTAAGCAATGACTCCTGGAAAGAAACCCATATTTTAGAATAAGCATAAAAGTTTTCATTGCATTAATTTAAGACCAATACTGCAAATGTTTCCAGGCCACAAAAAAGTGAACAGTGAATTGCAGTACTCTCTCTGTATAAAAATTGTATTTTCAAATTGGAAGGTTTGTGCTTTGGATGTACCTTTTGCCACCAGCAGAAAGGTTTAAACAATAGTAAAGCAAAGCTTTTGTTTTGGTCTAAACAACAGTCTCCTGAACAACAAGTTCTTATTCCAATGCAAATGTGTTGGAAGATACATGACTATCCTGACTGGAAAGCCATAGGAGTTGTGTTACTAAGACAGTAGAAATCCCTTGAGATGTCCTAGACATAGCTGCATTTGCAATGATAGATGGGATTTTTTTTTCCCCTGAAGTTTATTATTCAGATAGCTGATCTTGTTAGAGCTCAATGAGACCCCAGGTTGAAGTACTACTTTTCTTTCATAAAGTTCATATTGTGCCTTCATATCACAGCAGACCACATTTATCTGGAAAAATGCTGAGGCACATGGGGAGAGCAGATAGCACTAGAAGAGCTTACCATTTTGGTGAGCGTCCATGGCTGGCACGCTGACATCGTCGTAAGACCTGCCATCTGTAATGAGAATCATGATCTTTCTTTTATTGGGTTTGGATTTGCTGAACAGCTGCTCTGAGGCGTAGCTGATAGCCGCTCCTGTGCTGGTCCCACCACTCCAGTAACTGATCCTTTTGATAGCACTCAGCACGTCCTCCTTCGTGCTGTACTTGTCAAAGCTGAACTCCAGCCTTTGCTCGTAGGTGTACTGGACAGCTCCGATGCGGGTGTCGGTGTCCGAGATCTCAAACTCCTTGCTGATGTTGGCTACAAACTGGAGGACGGTGCGGAAATTGCCGGTGCCGACACTGCTGGAGCCATCGATGACAAAACCAATGTCAGCTGAATTGAGGCACGTCTTGCTGCAAACCAGCCGGTCAGTGTCGCAGACCCGCTTCACCAGGGGCTGGACCACCTTGTGCAGGCTGAACCAGCTGGGCACGTTGATGGAATAGAAACCATTTGTCCTGCACACTGCCTGCAAGTCAACACAAGGATGAATGCAGTGGAAATTCAGTCTGCCTGTTTCTGCTGGGGTATGTCGCTAAATTGGAAATTGGAAAGAGCAAGGCTGGAGTCTGAAATGGCCCCTCCTCCAGTCACCATCTGCTTCCCTGGGAAATTATGTCAATGCAACATCATAGGTAATTGTGTAATGTGAAAGTATTTCCTGCCTTTTTTTTTAAAGTTGTGGGATAAAGCTGATATTACAGTAGTGATAGAAATGTACTAAGCAAGTTTGCTACCTGTGAAGCTTTTTTACATGAGTTATGTTGTTCACAGGAAAAGCATCCAAATCACAGAGCTGCTGTTAGCATGACTCCAATGGGCATTACAGAAGCCTGTGTGTTTGCCAGGAAGCAACTTCAGCTCCCATCATTCACAGCGACAAGGAAAGTTTTGCCTGCTGGCAAACCCTACTACCTGGAAGTGAAACCTGGCATTTATATTGGGTTATCTTTGGCTCATACCCTTTTAAGCAAAAAAAAACTAGGTAATTTTAGTGAAAAATGTAAAAAGCCCATGAAGATTCCCTATTGTATGGACTCTGCCAAATAGTAAAAACCAAACCAAACAAAAAAAATCAACTTTTATAAGTGAATACTCATAGGAGCCAGATCTGTGGGAGTCTTCTCTAGTGGAAGTCAAGTGAGCATAGGTGGGAAGTAGGGGTAGCACAGAAGTGGAAGTGGGAGAAGTCAAAGTGGGGGAGGGAGGTGGTGTAAACAGGCTGGATAAAACTGTCATTGGCTTTAATGCCTTATAAATGTTAATTCCTCAGGTCTCTGGATAAGGAAAATTAGATAAAGCCAGGCTTTATTTATCAACTTGGTGATGGTATGTGTATCTGACTGTTCTAAAATATGAAGGCACTTGCATAAAGCCTCACAGCCCCAAGGGAGGTACAGTTCCCTCCAGTCTGGGCTTGCCCTCATTTGCTCTTTTTACTATCTTGCTTCTATTGTAGTGTTATGATGCAGAAGTGTCTAGTCACCATTCCCTCTTTACCTTTTTCTTCTGAGCCCACTCTACTCCCAGTTCTGCTGTGTCCCTGGCAGGTTTGCTCTCTTAAAAACATTAAATGCAAATGGGACTGCAATCCAATTAAATGCTGACCAGAGACAGCACAGCTCACTGGAGCAACTCTGAAACTCACAGGAGATTATTTCATAGCAGAGCAACCCAGCTCAGGTTGGAATCTGGTTTTTGAAAATACCAGATAATTCAGCTCTGCTTCCTGAGTCCAGTAGATATCTCCTGCTGTAACTGGGTGCCAGCTTGCCCTGAAGCACTGTTGAGCAGGCAGCTACATTTGGTGCCAAATACAAATCGATCTAGGCTTGCATTCTCTTTTTTGTCTGCACATGGCAGGGATTTGCTCTTTTTCTTAGAGCTACCATGAAGCCCACAGCAGCAGAAACAAATAACTGAAAAATAACCTGCATCAACAGTGGAAACAAAATGTTCGAGTTACCCAGTATAGGTGAAAAGCTAGGGTGTGCCTATGCTGCGACTGTTCCAACATTCGCTTGTATGGGACCTGTTTGTAAATGCAACATTGACATTATGTTGACAGGGCTCCTCACCCTTCACCAGGTGATGCACAACAGGAGTCTGCAATTGTGCTTTGTCATGCTACTGTGTATTTGGAAAACCTCTTGCCTCAGTATGATGGCAGATGGGTGCCAACATTTAGTCAGCCAAAAGCCATTTGATCCATGATGTACCTCAAACCAGAACTTCACTGAACTTCATTCCCTTTCTGACTTCAGTCTCTTGTACAAGAGACTTCAAGACTACTGATATACAAGTAGGATGAGAAATAACCACAAGTGGTAAGAAGGAAAGGAAATGCCCTGAATGAAATAGGTTAGAAAATGCAGTCAGAGCCAAGCTCCTGGCCAGACCCAGCCTGCTAAGTACCTTGTCCACAAAGTTCGGTTCAATAACATTCTGCTTTTCACTTTGAGCAGCTGCTTCAACAGTGACAAAGAAAATGTTGATCCCTGATTCTCTGGCCAGCCTGGAGGCCTCTTCCACTTCGTCGGTCGGCCACCCATCCACCACCACTACAACCACATTGGGTGCTCCACCTCGGTTTCCATTAGCATCCAAAAAGAAGTTTTTGTTAACAAATGAAAGTGCCTTCCCTGGAATAAAAGAGGAGTTGAGTAGTTATATGTCTGGAAGCACTCTGCCTGATAATATCCCACAAAACAGCGTGCTGACTCAGGTGTTGGAGGCTGCAGAGAGCTGGGGAAAGCAGTTTCTCTGGCTGTATGAGTGGGAGGGGAGGTCATTGCTGTCAGTGCCAGTGCCTCCTGAGCCCTCCTGCACTGAACCCCCTTCCAGAGACACTGGGGGTCATGAGCTAAGTTAGCAAGGATTCCCAAAGTGCGATGGGAACTGCCCACAAGGAGACAGGTATATCCTGTCTGCTTGTGATGGATTTGCATTGCCCTGGACCAAGACATGCAGCTCATGGTGGGAGTGGTACCTTCTCACCCTGCACTAGTGCTGAGCACTGTTTGGTCACAGCCTCTGCACCCTGTGAAGAGGTGCGGGCTCACTGTAGCCCAGGCTCTGAAGTCCTCCCTGAGCCGAGGATGTGTAAGCAGCCCCATCACCTACCAACATTGGAAAGTCCCCCTTTCTGTTGAATTTTCTCAATGGCGTTTCTTAGGTCCTTAGAGTTGACATAAGTGTTTAAGTTAAATTCTGTGGAAGGCTCATCGCTAAAAGAAGAAACAAGAGCAAATATCAGTGTTTTGCCTCACATACAACACAGCTGTAGGAGTGATCTGTGCTACCTGGGTCCTGAGTACGAGCTGGAGCGAGACCTTTAGCCCGCATCAGCCATAGAGCTACAGCTGCCAGAGTGTGCAGTTGTGCCCTGTGGCAATGGGAGTAGCTGCCCCAGAAACTCTTACCCGTACTGAACAATGCCCATCAGAGGACCAGCACTGCCAATGCCAAGGGCTTGAGCCATGTTACCAAGGAACCGCTTCTGGAGCTGAAAGCGGCGTTTGCCGATGCTCCAGCTCCCATCCATTAAGAAGGACAAATCAACTTTGCATTCTGAGGAGAGATAAAGAAACATAGAAGATATTTTTAGTCCTTTCTGATAGCTGTGCCTCTTGTGAGCAGCAAAGGCCTAAAATGGCTGCATCCAGTGATTTGTCCTGCTGTGCAAATTCTACAAAAAGCTTTTGACAAGGGCAAATCACAGCTGGGGGCTCAAGTCTGTCTTACTCATTGGCAAACACAATTCTTGGTGTGATTTTGTCCCATACAACCTCTGAGCTTTGCTGTGTGATAAAAGGGCAAGAATCTTTTCCCAGGGGTCAGTCTGAGAGCATTGCATTTGGCAGCTGGGGAGGTCAGCCATGCAGGAGCAAACTGGCTTGTATCCTGTGCCCTCAGAGTCATGGCTGGGGCTCAGCTTGCTTTGTTTGCAGCCCAGAGGTGGTGGGAGTTTGTAAAGCCAGCTGTGATCCTTGAATTTTGTGGTCTGACCACCTGCAGAGCACAAGCTAAATGGATTTATTTGGTTGTACTTCTGTGGACTTAATTGATATAGTTGATATAACAGGAGCAGTTCTTCACATACGGTGTTAATGCTGCTCGGAAGGGAGTGAAGTTCCTGAAATGTGTGATGCCTGAAATGGTGTAGACCTGTGTGCACAGCAGCAACAAGGTGCTGTTGTGTGTTGCCTCTCTGGGCTGAAAGCAATGTTCTAGAAAAGGTATGTCTGCACCCAAACAAGCTCTTCTCTTGAATTGCAGAGGTGAACCTCATCTCTGTGCTTCTGCAAGTGCTGTCTTCATCACTGCCAGCCTGCTTTCAAATCTCTGCAAGTTAGTGGTGAAACATTCATCACTGGTGTGCGATCAGGAGTGGGATCAAAATTTGGCTTAACTAGAGTGCTAATTAACATTTTCCCCTCCCAGCATCTGGGTCATCCCCATCTCTTGATTTCCCTCTGATGATGCCTCCTACCAATCAGACTAGTGTGTTTTAATCATTAGGTAGCCCAAAGGCTACAAAGCGCCAATTGTTCTTACTGGCTTACACAACTCCCTCCCATCTCATTACGTTCAATTTTTTCTCCTGTAGCTGTCTCTTTTTTCTAATTCTGATAATGCTGAATTACAGGACCATGACTGAGAACTGTGTCTGTTCACAGCAAACCGTGAGGCAAGGTCAGGAACCCAAAAGAAAGGTCTCAATTAACAGCTAAGTTTTCCTAAATTTCTTGTCCTTCAAAGGGAGCTACACCATGAGGTCTGTATGTGGAAAGCAGGCAGTTTGTTAGCCAGCAGGGTCTGGGTAGGCAAAGATGCATACACTTACATACAGACTTAATTTCTGGGGAGGATTCAGACAGCAGGAATATTTTGGTGCTGGGACACTGCAAGAGCACAGGCTAAAGGTATTTCATAGGGAGGTGAGCACTTTCTGATTTGCAGGGAGGCAAGGTCTGAATTAGAGCTTTTATGGTCCTAGAGGTATCAGCAGGATGAGAATTTTGCTTCTGGTGTGTCTTATCTCAGTTTAACTGCTGAAAACACCACCGTCCTTGCCTGCATCTCCTCTGCACTGAGCTCTGCTTTCCTGCAGTGCAATGGGGTCTGTAGGGCAGAGCCTTCTCCTTTTCTTCTTTCCCTTATTTCTGTATTAGTTTCTGGTGAATTTGACATCTTTGGTAGGGAAAAGAATACTTTTAGCTGTTAGGAGAAGCACCTGGGAATACACAGACATTTGGTTCAGTAGTTAATGTAAAGAGTCCAGTCAGCGTTGAGCTGCTGGAGGGTGGGCAAGAGAGGACCCAGGCACTGTTGGGAGGGTGAAACCCCCTCTCTGGGGTGGTTCCTCATGAGGAGGTGTCAGACAACCCTATCTCTCCACTCAGAGATTGCTTTCTCTTTCTTCTTTGACTCTGGGCCCTATTTAAAGATGAGTTAATGGACAAATCTGCCTATAATTATAAAGATTTCCTTTTCAAAGTAGGGGAGCCTATATTTTCCTCACTGGACTTGAGGAATCCTTGATGTTCCCTCTGCATCCCCTCTCTCCTTGCTGTGGCAGATGCTGGGTCCCTTTTTCTGGTGATTTCCTTCCCTCCCACCCTCTGCTGAGGGAAGGGTGCCCGCGCACAGCATAGCCATGGGAGCCTGCTCTGGTCAGCAGGGCTTGCTCATGTAACCCTGGCTGCAACACCCTGGATTGCTCTGCTCTGCCATCAAAGTCCCTGGGTGAAGACGCTCTGCACTCCAGGAACACAAAGCTGATACTGCCTGGGAAGGGGCAGCGGGGAGCAGCCACCACATTCCTGCCCAGGTAAGCTAGATTTTGGCTGTTATTTCTTTCCTTGTAGAAGCAAAAACTGTGTATAACAGGGGTCGGCAGAGAGTGCTCACTCTTTCTCCACAAGGGAAAAATCTGTTCCTGGATTTTCATAGGCTTTCTTGAAAAATTACCTTTTGCTAACTAGTTTGAATGCATTTCAACAGTATGCAATAAATAATATAGTATGATTTAATTAAGAAATTAATTCTAAAGTACTTACTCTGGTTACCCTGGGAGATGGACTCCAGTGGCTTCGGATTCACTTCTTCCTTTGAACTGAAGCCTAGAAAAAGAAAGGAAAGGCTCCATCAGTGTATGTTTAGTGGCTGCCCTTGCTCTGGAAGGAAGCAGGCAACAAGAGTGACTGCAGAGACCCCTGTCCTGAGGATTGATTGATGTGTGAGGGAATGGGGGGTATGCTCCTTGGAGCTTACGTTTTTCCACCTACATCATTACTAGGGTAAAACAAGAGCAGAGACATTTCTAGGAGTGCCACCAAAATCTCTCCAAACACCAACTTTAATCCCCTTTGTGAATCAGCCCCCTAACTGCCAGGGCTTGCGAACAGGGTTCCTCAGGAGCAGAGACTGGTGGCCGTGGTGTGGGATGGGTTTCTCCCAGCAGTTTGCTTCCAAGAACCGGCACTGCCACCCCACTGGCTCACCATGCTTTACAGTGAGCTGCACAATGTCTGAAGCAGATGAGCAACAAACTTAGTCTGTTGCTTTTCTGTCTGGAGAGGAAGGTATGAGCAGTGAGTCACTCCTCTGTGTTATAGCTGGGGAAGCAATGCAAGCGACAGCTCCTTGGGTGCTCCTGGAGGACTGACTTATTTTGCAAAGCACAAAAGAGAGAGGGTAAACGGTGTCAGAGAGCTATAGTTAAGTCATGAGAAAGTCTTATGGGCCACTAGTGGATTTTACCTCAACACCCAGTTTAAGTATTTGGATGGTAGCAGCCTTGGGAACCTGAGTTTATGTCCTTGTGAGATGCACTGGCTCACAGGGCACCATCAGGCTGGCGTCAGAAGGTCTGAAAACGCTGAACTTCACTCATGACTTGAATGTCTGGCAAGAGTCCCCTACAGTACAGTATCTCCCTTCCAAGGAAGGGCAAAGAGCTGTTTCTTTTCACTACAGCATGACAAGATTAAGGGGATTTAGCTGGGATAATCCTCAGAAGAGACAGCAATGACCAGACATGCCACAAAATGAGTGCTCACTAAGAAAGCAGTTGGTCTAAAGAACACCAGAATAGCTTATTATTTTTGTAAAGTGCACATTCATTTTTATAAGGAAAGGAGGACGAAGACTTCCTTAAATTTTCATAGCAAAATAAGTCAAGGAAAGACTACAGACTTAGGAGAGACAGTAGAAAGGTAACTTCAGAAAATGTGAGCTTATTACAGAAAAAAGATGAGAAATTACTAGGTATCACAGCAGCCACCCATAAGCAAGCTGAGCATGAAAGCATCAGTGTATGTAAAGGGATATCAGGGAAGGTCACCAACTGAACATGACAGGAGGTGTAACAGCCTGTGCTGGTTGCTGAAGGTATTAATGACCAAGCCATAATAATGCAGAAAACTGCCAAGAAAATGGAGGGAAATACCAGCTCCATCTCCCTCTGTCACTACTCCTATTTCTATTCCACTTACGTCTAATAATCCACCCCTCATAACAGTCAAATATAGCCTCTTAGAGTCCTTCTACCTGCATGCTGAAAGCTGTGCATAGTTCTGGGTCACAGGCCATGTTTGTATTAAGTCTGGGTATGCAGTAACTACTGTAAAGCTGCCGTGATGCCTGTTCCCCACCCAGGAGGCTATAGCACACTGCAGCATCCATAGAGACAGGGTGCTTTGGCTTCTCAGTTTTAAATTCAGCTGCCAGCGAAGAAAGTTTCTACTGCAGGGACTAAACAGACCTGCTAACAGCAGCACTGTGTGATTTCCCTCTGCCTTGCTTGTCCCCAGGCATCTGCTGTTGCCTGTCACTAGAGCCAGGACACCAAGCTAGCTGGAGCACTGGGCTTCACCTTGTACAGGAGCCCATGTGGTCACCTATGAATGAAACAGTTAAAAGGCACAAAGCATAGCCCTATTTTGTTTATGGCAAGAACTAGTGATTGCTTTGTGTGCTTTGTTTGGGATTTTCCCTGGCTTTGTCAGGCCAGCTTACAACAGTCTGAGGGCTGGTGTCACTTTTTGGCACTGTGTACCTGGTGCCCTGTGGTGTCTGCAGCCTCACAGGCAGCCTCCCTGTGCTCCTGCCCAAGTGTTCGAGAGAATGCTTTCTGGACAGGGAATAGAAGCTCTCCACCCATCCTGACACTGGCTCTTATGACAGAAATGCCTTGTACCCACAGTGAGTGGAGTTGGCCCTCTCATACCAGGGCAGGCTGGACCCATTCAAAAGTGGGCTGGCAAGCCAGGCTCCATCTGGTTTCATCCCTCATGGCTGGAGCTGTTTGTCTAACATGTTGCTGGCTTGTGCCACTTGTCTTGCACATCTGGGATGAGCTCCCAGGCAAGGAACAGGGGAGAGTGTGCCTCCCTGTGGTGTGTGTTTGTTCATGGAAGGCCCGTTTGGATGGGAGAAACATCATCCGGAAGAGGCACAGTGGTGGTGCAGGGGCAGCACTGCCTAGGGCAGGCCACTTGTTCCTGACTGAGGAAAAATCATGTGGAACAGGGGTGACACCAAACACTTCTGACCTCTGTAAGGCCTGACAGTCTTGCTGACAGGGACAAAATCTGCCTTTTTGAAGAAGGACACAAGGAGTCTTGTGTGGGCTTATGGTGGGTTTATCTGATGTGGAAGTTAAGGGCAACATGACTTGAACCCGTAGTCATCCTCTCTTTTCAACCACATGGATAAGAATGATTGTGGTTTTTTTTCTTTAAAACCTGAAATAGTCATCAGCTTGCCTTCCTGACTGTGTGTGTTCCAGTACTGGCTTTAATTACAATAGTTCCTCAGTAACAGACCAAAGCCAGGCTTCATCCTGCAGCCTGCACACTCACATGTGCCAGCTGGGCATCCCATATGTGCAGCTCCCCCTGCACCTTGTCTTATTTGCAGAACAGGAAGTAGGTGGATTTAACACTGTAGTGAAATTAGATATGAACATATGCCATCCTCTTTAGTAGCTAAATTGTATACGGAAGCTAATTCATAGTTATCTGCCTCATGCATTTATCTGCATCCAAGAAAACCCATATCCCTTCCCCAGGCATACAGCTGACATTAGCACTGTAGGCAGAGAAAACTCAAGTGTAGGCAGTGCAGCATTTTTCATTTTTATTTGCCAGTGCAATTGCCAGTTCTTGAAGGTTGTGGGTCAGCAGGCTGATTTGTGCTTAGTGGAACAATAAGGTCACCCACCAAATGCTCTTCCCCAACTAATTGGGGAAGTGGTCAGTCTCTATGGCCCTCACTGTTGTGCCAGTCCAATTTAAGGTTGGTATTGCCATGGGAATTTCAGCTTGCTGCATGGGCAGTCTACGCCATGCTAATTAAAGTTCCCTTCACTGATTATCACAGCTGTCCACACTGATTAAACTTCCCATTCACTTGAGTAAGACAACAGTGACTACATCCATGCCAGAAACAATTCCATTGAAGTGACAATCTGAATTCATCAGACTTTATCACACTAGTCTACGCTGGCACTTCAGTTGCTGAGAAACAATGAATACAACATCCCTTCTCCCATGCCCAACCTTTCATTGCATTTAATGCAGTCTGTCATTTTCTCCCTCAAAATATCCCTCTGCACCCCTGGCCCTTGTGCTGTAGCTTTTCCCAAATAAGCACACTAATGGCTCATGCTACAAAGAATAGAAACCCTTCTACTCTGTCTCAGTCTGCTGGAGAAGGGTGATCTGTTCATGTTTGGAATGATGTAAATTTTAAGTCAAGAGCTATTGTTGCTGACCCGGGATACATAGGGTAATGTATATGGGCTATGCTGCTTGTCACACCCAATGCAAGGATTAGTCATGCCTCAGCTTTGAAGTAAGCAGAGCGTTCAAGGGAATTGCCTTTACAAGGGCCACCAGCACAGCCCTCTCCAGCAACAAAACTGGTGATGGAAAAGATGTCTTATGGCGAAGCCCCTTGTAAGAGAGAGAGTACCACATCATGAATCGGCCTGTATTTTATGTAGTCTGATCTTAGTGTTCCTGAGCAAAGGGAGCCCTTAAAAAATGAACATGTAAAATCTACAGTTGGTAACTGCTCTTGGTTAAGTTGTGGCTACTAAAGCCATCTACAAATGTAGAGGGTTTTTTCCCTCACCAGCATTTATAAAAATATTATCTCTAGATTGTCAGTTTTTAAGGCTACAATGTCAGAAAATTTCAGTGATGCTCATTATTCTTTACATTTGTCTTAAATGCTCCTTTTCTTATCTGAATGTCTTCCCTAAGTACATTGAGATCAGCATAATCTTATTGGAGCTCTAAACTGTGATCCTAACTGTGGCATTCCCAAAATACCTTGTCATTTACAAATGGATTTCAGTAGCTAGAATCCTTTACCTGTAGTGTAGCTGCCAACTCTTTCCAGAGCTCATCTGTTCTGCTCCTGCATTAGGCAGGAACTTGAGACTGATGCAAGTGCAGAATAATTTACTAAGATGAAAACAACACACCTTATTTATAATTTTACATGCTGTAACTGCTTCATAAAATGAGATTATTATCACCAGTGTCATAGGCCTGATGAACAAATAGATTTAGCTTTTCCCATGCGTGATGGAAAACACTTATACCCAAACTAGTCACTGGATGCTTAAAATATTTACCTGTCTCAAACAAGCTCAGTCCAGGTTTCCACAAGTCTGTTTCCATTGCTTTCACACATAAAAGAGAAGAAAAACTATTACTGAAAATAATGGAATTACTAGAGAAGTTCTGACTCAGTTTAGAAAGTTCATACAATGATTTATATTAACAAGTTCAAAGCTGAGGAAATCAGTAAACCTGGAAGCCTTTTCATGCACGTTTCAAGCCATAGGTAGGAGTTTTGTATCACTGCTTCCAGAGCTCTAATCTTTTTTAAAGTTTTGGTCTTGTTCCTCTAAATTGCATTGATCCTGAGGCACAGATACTTACTTCAGTATACTTTTATTTGGTTTAGGTTGTTTTGCTCTGGAAATCTGCAAATAACTCTCATCTACAGATTTCTCTATCTCCACAGCCCACCCAAACACAAAGAAGTTATCTAAATACTGCTTGCCATTTGTTGGGTATGAATAAGTTCATCAAAATTGTTGCTTTTATAAATATACCCCCAAATGCCTTTGTTTTCGAAGCCTGCTGCATTCCAAAAAGTGATGGGTTACCACCAAATGGATACCCTTGCAACTGACTAGGACAAGAACAGTTCCTGGGAACCAGAGGAACAGAAGATTTAACTCTATCAAAGACCTGATAGGCTGTGCAGAGCGGGTGTGCTTTTGTCTAGAACCAGTGGGCGATCTACAATGTAGGTTTGGAAGAAGTCATGCATGGGCTTGCTGGTGTCCTGCAGCCTAGTGTGAGCACTGACCATGTCCTTAGGTTGCATTTCCAGTGAGAAGCCATCAGCTACTCTTTGGAAGAGAGACTTGTTGCATGAGACAGATGGATGAATAAGATGTGTGGCCTCCCTTAGGGTGGGAGGAACTTTGTCATGTTTCATTGTGGAGCTGCATATCTGTTATGGATCTGCCAATCTTTTCTTTGTATGCAGGGATGTGAGCTGAAGGATCAGAGCAATGGAATGTACCCATCCCATGTGTCACAGGTTTGTTTCTGCTGTCACCTCATTGACTGGGAGTATCCTCAAAACATGGGCTCTTTTAGCATCTCTGTTTAAGCTCATAAACAACAGACAGATGCTTTTCAGAAAGACAGACAGATGTTGGAAAAGAAAAAAAAGAGTGTTGTTTTTTGTTTTTTTTTCCAGTAGGAGAAATGCTTCAGTTTTTCTAGATTAACTCTAAAGAACTACTTCAACTCAGATGCCCATAGGTGCTCTAGTCTGTCCAAATCCCTATTGATAAGAGCTGTCTATTGCTTCTTCAACCAGTCTTCTCAGTTCACCCATTTAGAACTTCCTGTGGTGGTTTACTTTCTTGATGAATTAAAACACAAGATAAGTGGCAAGGATTTTGGGCAGCTGGCTGCAAATATGCAGAATATACAGCTTTCTGTGTGACCTGTTAATCCAGGCAGAAGCTCTATTTCTTGCACATAATCATAGGCAGATAATGAAGAAAGCTGTCATTGAAATGTGTATATGAAAATGAAATTATTATTCTTACAACTAAGGCTTTTTTGTTCCCCACTTGAAAATGCCCATAAAAGCAAAGGGCATATTTTGATTTTTAAAATGCTCTAAGATTGGTCTTTTTTTTAAAAAAAAAAGGTGCCACCACCACAACTCTTAAGTATAATTGCCTTGGAAAACATTTTGGGCTGAGTATGGGATTTCAAGAGAGTTAATGTGCATTGTCAAGAGGGTGGAAGAGTTGAGACCTTCCAAGGAAGGCATTTTCCCTTTTGGTACCCTGAGATGATGAGAGGAAGTTCCTCAACAGCATGGCCAAACCCCCAGAGCTGATTGTTGCTGTTTGCACACACTTGGTAGATCAAGAAGAGCAACTCTCCTTTCCAAGAAAGATGGATTTGTTCAGGAATTTCCCTTTGATGGCTAGAAAAATTTGCTGCTTGAAAGCAACATATCTGAGCTGCCAAAGCCTGAGCTGAAAAAAGCATCAGGACTCACTGGAAATACGGCAAGTATGTGTTTGTGGTTTTTTTCCTTCTTGTTCTTTGATGAAGAAAACAGAATACTTGATGATGGGAAATTTGGACTTTGTAATCACTCTGGGGGAAACCATCAGATGCCTTAAGCAATTACATGGGATCAAACACTGACTTAGATTTAGATAAGACTGAGCACTCTTCTGTTATTCTTTTGGCAAAGATTTGGCTAGCCTGAGAATTAGCCACCACATCCTTTGGTCCAGAGGTTAGGGCTTTTTCCATTTCTGCTCTGCCAGAAAGACAGGTCTTCTGCCACAGACTATCCCCACCCTATATGTGGTGTCACATTTACAGGCAACATATTTACCCTGCTGTTCAGCTACGAAAAGTAGTGCCCCCTCTGCCTTTCCTCTAAAATGGGTACTGAATATTGACAAGGGCAGATGAAATTGAAGGAGCACCAAAAAAATGTGTTATTAGAAAAAAAGAAATGTCTGTGACTTCAGTATGGCCAAAAAACTATAAAAAATACAAACACAGATGGAAATCAGAAGGAAGAGAAGGAGAATGAAACAAGGAATAAAAATGGGAGGCAACAGAGTAAATCTTAGGCAGAGTAGTGTATCCATTCTGAATATGCTGCAACTAGGTCAACTGCAAATTGTCATGTTGATGAGGAGATTGCTGGGTAAGCTTACTTGATTGGTATTACCCAGAAAGTCCTACTGTAGAATAGTGTCCTTTAGCCTCAATGTGAATGACCACTTGGCTCTAAAATTGCAATACTGTTCCCGTGCTGCCCAGCTCTCACCAAAGCCCTCAGGGCTCCAGGGACACCTTCATGTGCCACAGTCCCTCCCTCCCCAGTGGGCTTGGTTGCCCATGCTAGAGGCCAGTTCTGCCACAGTACAGTACTTGCCTTGGCCACCTGCCTGCTGATAGAAAAGCTTCCTGGTGAAGGATCAGTTGCATGGGCAGGGAGGAAGAACAGTACAGGTAATGTTTCTACACCCAGTATTAAAAGCAAGCTCTACCTTCACAATCAGACACTCCTGGGAACCCCCAAATATCTTTGTTTTTGGAGCCTGCTGAAAAACTTTCTCAAAAAGCGGTGTTTTGCTCTGAGTTACAGCCAGATGAATGCCCTTGCAGCTGACTAGGACAAGAAGAGATTTTGGGAACAGGACCAGAAGATTTAGCTCTATCAAGGACCTGATAGGGTACACAGAGCTGGTTTTTTGTTTCTTGTTTTGACTAACAAAAAAGGAAAATTGCAGACACTTTGTAGATGTTGATTCCCACGGCCTGAAACAACAGCTCACCAGTGACCAAGCTTTCCTTTGCCTTTCGCATTCAGGAAGCTGCTAGTTGGCATTCAGTGCATGAGTCTTGCCCTGGTCCTCCTCCAGGATACGGGAAAACAATCTGCAGTATGAGGGCTAATTTGGGGTTGCTAAAACTAGGAAAGAGAGTGGAAAATCTGCTGCTAGCAGTTTTGCTCACCCAGGTGGGCTGGAGAGCCGGCAGCCCTCTGGAAGGTGGCAACAGGCTCTTGGCGCTGAATACCTGCGTGATCTGACAAAGAGGCAAGAAGTTAGATGCCAGCAGGCAACGAGAGAGAAGTATGATGGCAAGGGTTGCAGTGGCCCCAGATTGTCTTTCTGTACATGTTTTTAAACCAAATGGAAGAGGAAGATGGAAACTATTAATTCTAAAGAAATAACTTAAAAGTTAAAAGAGGATGGCAAAAGCAGAAGAGTTTAAATGTTAGTAGGTGCTGCACAGTGCAGGTATTAGCTGGTGCACTGGAACAACTGGTAGTGGGGTCCTGTGGTGCTGATGATGCTTAGGGCCTGTAAACTGAAAACACATCTCTCAGAGTCAGACCTTCATCCCCTAAACTTACACAGACATGAAGTTCCCCTCTCATTTTGCAACAGCACATGTTGTAAAAGACCTCTATAAATGGTTTTAGAATACTGTTTTGAGAACAATTCTAAGTTTTATTGATCCTGTTTACTTTTGTCCCCTAAAAGTTATGCCATTGTCACACAATGACCAGTGTGATACAGGCTCTCACTGCATCTGCAATGAGCATGGTTAGGAGGGGAAAACAATATATTACTGCATGTCTTGGTAAATGTGAGTGGTGGAACTATCTACAGGGAGGAAAATGAGGAAGATTGTAATGCCTTTACCTGTATTGTGTTGTAAAATATTCCTGTTACTTGCAAAGGTGGAACTGCTCCTGAATGCTTTGAAAATATTATATTGGTTAGCACACATAACACAATGTTTTCTAGCATTCTAGCAATACAAATCTACTGGTTATTGTTAACTTAAGACATACCTGTATTCTGTCCTCTTCCTTGTGCAGCCTGAACCTGTCCTAGGTAGACAGCAAAATGGAAAAGTGTGATTTACACTATCTTTGGTTCAGGATACTGCTACCTGGCTTTTTCACCGAGTCTCATTTTATAGATGTCAGAGTCAATGGTTCATATATAAAGCTTTCATTAATAGACTTTCTCAGATGTTAACTGTATATTTTGAGCCTGCTAAAAAGAGGATTGCCTTGCTCTGTCATATAGCTTATCCTAATTAAAGCTCCTTTCAGCTATGATTATTACTTATACAGGTCTCTGGTCTGCATTTAAGGACTTATCGTTACCTCAGTGATTTGTTTTCCCTTATAACTTTCTTTCTCACTCACACTGGTTATCTGTGTTTACTTCTAATTCAGTACCATCCAATTGTGCTGGTTGTGTGAGGAAGGTTGTAATCCCGAACCCAACCTCCCCACTACCCCATATCATATACTACTCTTTCTGCAGAGAGTAAGTGAACATGAGCAAACAGGCAGACTGTAAATAATGAGACAATGAAAAAATAATGTGGGAGAATTCATGTGTCTGAAATGTTTTTGCACAAAAGGCTTTCTTTAAGGTGATTGGGTTATTAAATTCCCATTGTTCAAAAACACTAAAGGCTCAATGCATTTGCAGATGAAAACCATGTCTTTAATCATGCCTTTCATTTCATTAATTATTCTTAAGAAGCTTGTTAACAAACTTATCCTTTAACAAGCCTTTATTCATTAGTTTTCCCAGAAAGATTAGTTCCAAAGCCTAGTGAAATCAGTGAGAATGTTCTAGCTGACTCCTGTGAACACTGGACAGGGGCCCATGAGATTATTTTATCAATAAGATGTCATCAATGAGTCCATTTTGAATGGTTGTTTCAGAAAACAGGAATTGCTGCTCCTTGGGAACTTGATATTGCAAAATTAGGTAACAGCAAATAGCTTGCGTTTGACCCAAACTTGAACCTTTCAGGCCACTAGAAGTCCTTTGATGGGATTTCTAAGAACTGTCCTGAGAGACCTCGTACACTCCAGATGCCAGAGAGATCTTGTTTAAGGAAATAACAGGCTCATCTGCCAAAACTGGCAAGGCTTCTAAACTCTGTAAGCTTTTAAGGGTCCAGATGGACCACAGCTAGACCAGGCTCAGTGTTCAGGCTGCAGAGGGGAAAGTCTGTGTGTGCAGCAGTCAGTGCTGTATGGGATTGTGCAGGGCATGCTTTCCACGCAGGAGATCAGGATGTGCCAAAGTGGTGGTAGAAAATTAACTCTGAGCTTCAGAGCTCACCTTGTTTCATGTTTATCACAACTGAGCCAAAATGTGTTTCTGACACTTTACAAGGTCAGTAGAAACAGAGAACAAGAGGATAAGAGAGAGATTAGCTCAGAATCCAAGTATTTTATGTCATTTTTTTAAACGAATTAACACAACCCTCTACACCCCTGTCAGCAACATGGATTTCTCTCTATGCTCCTTTTCACTGTGCTTCACCTTGGCACTGTTCCCTCTTGCTGTACTTCCCAAAGGCACATTACTGCCAGTAAGCTGGTTTCCACTTTGCTGGGGCAAACACAGCGGTGGTAGAGGAGGAAAGGTTGGGATCACACTTCCATGGCTAAAGGCTTGTTCTTCCATCAAATTTGAGATGCCAGTGAGGCTGTGCCATGTGAATGTGCATTCATTAAAGCAGAGCTCTGTGCAAGCTGAAGGCTGAAACAGCACTACAAGTCTGTAACAAAGAGCCTGGACAGTCACCAGGCAAATCCTAGGGAGTGGGTCAAAAATTAAACTAGTTTTTCATTTAGCAGTTTTGCTACATCAGATCTTTAAAGCAGGGGTCCTGCAATGGAGCAGAGTCTCTGATATTTTTCCTGTTTCTTTAACAAGCAGAAGATAAAGGAAAAGAACAGCAAGAACTAGGGCAGGAGTTTTGCCCCTGCTCTAATGCACTAATCTGCAAGTCCTGCTTTTCTTTTGCCCCTGTGAACTTCTGCCAGCACCAGTAGCTGGAAATGGAAATGCCAGAGCTAACACAGCCATGTCCATTCTGATTGTGCTCTGTTTCATGGCTGTTTGCTTTTGAGGTGTCTTTTGCAGGCAAATTACCAGTGCACAGTGAGAAGTAGATCTGTGAATCCAGGTGAGCCAAGATGGACAGGAGACTATTTGATTCTGTTCAGTTGAGCCAAACCCTGGTTCCAGCTAAAGGCTTCATCAGAAACTCTGGCCTAAATAGTAGCAGTGAGTCCTAAAGGCTCCTTAGACAGAGACAACCGTAAACTGCTTTGTGTATAGTCATCACATCAGAACTGTATTTGTACTTTCTGTATTTTTTGTTGTTTGTTTATCCAGCTCTTCTCTTTTAGAATGAAGAAGAGGTCAGGAGAATGGAGGAAGCCAGATATCAGGTATACATATGCTGGACACAGTCCTAGAAATGTCTGTGAAATCGGAAGTAGGTTTCCACCACTCCAGCTCACAATAAACCTGTCTCTAAGTCAGATCACTTTAATCTTTTGGGACTTAATTTATGTTTGGGACTTCAGTAAAGAAGTGAAGAAAGATGGATCCAAATTACAATTATGTGACCATTGAAAGGCTTGGAAAATGTGAGTGCTTATTTGTTTGTTTTGGGGTTGTTGGTTGGGGAGGTGGGTTGTTTTTTGGCTTTTGGGGTTTTTTTTTTCCATTTTTTGACTAAATGATTGATCTTATCAAAAACCAATACAACCTTCCCACTGATTTCAATGTTGCCAGAACTTTACTCTCGACATGCATCTCTCCCTGACTGGGGAACCTCAAACAGCGTTTCCTAATTGCTGGTAAAAACAGTAATGGCCTCTTACTCAGCTTGTGAGAATAAGAAAAGAAAGCAACAAGAAGAACTAGGTTTACAGGCACATTAGGTACTGAATGATGCAGATTCCCACTGAATTTATATCCCTTTGAATTACTTTGTCACTTCTGTAAATCCTACCATACAAATACCACCTACCTGTACATTTGCCTTGGTACAATTAACCCCTCCAGCCCCTGCCCTTATTCTGCATTCACAATTAAATTTGACTTAATAATACCTTTCCTCAAGACCTGAATTACCCAAAAGATAACTGCATTGCCATGCTCTTGGCTCTGAATTACTTGGCAGCAGAGATGACTGCAGCTATGTATGTGAGAGCAAAGCTGAACTGAATGCACTCAGAAATGGCTATGGAGCATAAAATCTAATGATGGCCCAGCCCCCTTTCCACTCAAAAGCAATCATATCCCCATGCTCATAAACTTGCAAACAGTTGAAAATATTCTCCTTTACTTAACTGCACAGCTGGGCAGTTACACACTGTATGGGAAAACACCTCTAAATACTTGCATTGCAGGCTGGAATGGGAGCAGGCTCCTGGATCAAGATGCGGAGCTCTGAGCAGCCACCACTGTGTTGTCAATAACAAGTGGCATGCCAGGAATAACATAACAGGCTCAGAATCACAGCCTAAGTTTTTTGAAAGAGCAATGGTTTAGCGTTATGTCAGCATTTCAGAGCTCTCAGCCCTAAGTTTAGATGGCTATGCAGCCCTGCACTGTGTATTTTAAAACTAAATCAAATCTCCCTTAGAGAAAGTATGACAGAATGAAATAATAGGAAATGTAATATGATTAAAACAGCACAATCTTTATCTCAAGTGTTGTGAAACTCAGCTTTCCTGGAGGCTTAAATGCACAGATATTCTTTATTAGAAAGGCTTCCTTAGAACTGTCGGTGATCAACATCTCTGACATTCAGGCCAAGCATCTGGTTTCAGTTTAAATCCAGGCTTGGATTCAGTCACTGAGTTTGCTGAGGCTTGAAAGGTTATTGAATCATTGCTGCCTTAAAATACACTGCACTGCATGCCTTGTGGCATAGTTACTTCACCATACTTACTTGATGCTGCAGCGACCACAGATGCGTATGCTGGGTGGACACTGCTAGAACCTAAAAATAAGAGATTATAATTTTCAGCTATCAAAGCAAAACCTACAATGTTAATGAATACTAATAAATGGAGAAGGAAGACTAGGGAAAATCAGGCATGCAAAAAATCATATGAGAATTCCTTCAGTGTTTTAATCTTTAAAATTCAAAAGCTGTTACAAAAAAAATATCACAACTTTCATCTATTGAGAGTTATCACAAAATTAATTCTAAAATGAGTTTTGACCCATCTATTGAACTCTCAGGCGAGACATATGAATCAAAGAACAATTTGTTGACTTCTATACCTGAAAATTATCACAGCATTTGGGGATGGACAGCTTACCCCCACACAAATTAGTTTATATGCCAATACCTTATAAGTAAAGACTAGGCATAAATTTTACTGTGAACGAACTCTTATCTCAGAAAATCTACATTTGTATTTATGTAAGATGCATTAAATTTGTATGTGTCTCAAAGGCACAACTCTAACTCCAGCCCATCTGCTGGAATTAAACATTTTTTCCACTCCTAATATTTTGACATTGAATTACTGAATTCGTGATCCACTAAACTGTGATATATCCAGCTGTATGTCTGGTTCCTCAAATTGTAGGAGGGCTGTCATTTGGGAGGAAAGCAATGCAAATGTCCTTATTACTGACCCATATCTCTGACCCTATGCAGTCCAGGTCTAGTCTTAGCTGCGGCTGCTGTGGTTCTGGTTGCTGCAGGTGTTGTGATTGGCTGTGGCACTGTGGTGGAAGGATCTGTCGTCGTGGTTGTTGGTGTCGGGGTTGTGGTGGCCACTTGTGTGGCTGGTGTTGGCACTGGAGTTGTCTGATACTCCTTGCGGACTGCATCCCCTGTGGGAACATTGACATGGTCACTGCAGCTGGGTGTCTGACACGCGACAACAGCACTCACTGTTTGAAAGCAACCCAGTAACTGGCGTTCTCCTCAGGCTGCACACAGGCATCCTCATCTGTGGAGCCATTAGTGCCCTTTCATTTCTGTGTGGTGCTTGGGAGCAGCACAGGTGCCTGTGTGACACTTCTGCACTGGTCTCAGAGGGTGCTCACAATAGCCTGTTGTGGTCTTAATGTCTCCCCTACACTTTTCTGCTTTGGCCAGGAACTCTTATCAACCTAACAGATGTCTCAGACCTATGAAATGGTTCAACCAGCCAGTTGCAGTTTCTGTTTTGCCATTATCTTTTCTCAGTGTAATTAAGCACTTAGAAAGCCCATATCAATGAAAATCAAATGGCATCTGGTAGTAAAAGATGGCCAATATGAGTCATAGACCAGAATAAAATATGCGTTGCAGCACTGAAATATTTTGGTAGAAAGACAACTTTCAGATAATGCCGATTTGAGGAGCAGGTCAGAGATGGAGAGGGAGTGTTAGGGCTTTGGCTGAGGGGAGTGGGGGAGAGCACCACCTCAGAGGTGCTAATCTCATCTAAGTTTGACTCATCTCACAGTTGCTACTACTTTTAAAATGTATCATCTGTTGTGAGAACAGCGACAATTCTAGTTGCAAAATTTGCATCCTAAATATCCTTAAAAAAAATTGCCAGCTTGCTTAAGTTCTTTCAAGTAATTGTCCCAAAAAAGATCCTTCACTGTTATCTTTTCCATCTATCTACAAAAGCTTGCCCAAAAATATATTCCATGTTACCCTCAGTCTTGTTCCTCTCCTTCCTGCCTGTAGCCCTGGGGATGGCCTGACATGCTGTCTATAGTGAAAAGGAATGGTGTGCACTCTGTTCACTGGTGCACAACACAAGCTTGTATTTTATTGCTATTTCTGGATCTTCTCCTTCTGGAAGGCCTCATCGTGAAACTGTCTGGTGGATTAATTACCACCTAATGCTAGGCAGTGAAAAACTCAGATCTCAGACAGTTTTAATGGGATAATGCTGAAAGAGGGCTCAGAAGAAAAACAAAACAGCTCAGCTGAAAAAAAATCAGTATGAATGGCTCTTTTTGGGCTGAACAGTGCTCTGCTCCATGAAACTGCGCTAAAAGAAAGAAGACAGAGAGCATAGTGAGCCTTCCCCTGTGATCTGGTGTTGCTGGAGTGGGGAATGTGCACATCAGCCAGTTTTATACCCCAGCCTCTGAGGAGAAAGGAAGCTGGGAGCTAACAGTATTAGCAGAAAACTCAAGGAAGGAAGCAGCATAGTAAGAGCAGAGGAAAGCTGTTGCCTTGGTGCATGTTGGCATGGATCCTTTAACACAAGAGGAGAGCTCTTGAGGGCTAACTATTCCCAGTGTTGCTGTGGGCAGGGTGCCCATCTATCTCACAGTATCTTCAAAGGATTTGCAGGGCACGTGCCCTGCATAGGAGATTGCCCAGAGCCACAATGCAAGTTTTTGAAGTTCACAACACCTGAACTCACCCAAAGCACAGGCAGAAATTAAATTCTGAGTGTGCCCTCTTCTCTGAATTGACAAATGTCCTTCAGGTGCCATTGCAGGTGCTCACATAATGGGGTTGATTTGGTGGGAAATGGACTGTACAGAAGAGTTTGGATGTGGGAGGTAAAGCTGTATGCACAATCAGTGTCATACTGCTTCCTATAAGCATCTGCAGGCAGATTAGGCTGGGATGGATACTGTAGGAGAGCGCCAAGATCCCCAACCCTTACCTTGTTCTGATGCTTTTTCTGATGTGTTTGTGGTATCTGCAATCTTCACACCTTTTAGGTCTTGCTCTGGCTTTTTAGGTTCTGAAGCAAAATTGAGCACATTAGAAAAGGCAGCTCTGGAAGAAAATAATTTTAACTCTCCTATTTAGAGATTATCAGTCCCCAGAGGAAAGCAACCCAATCACATGCACTAGGTAGGTCACTCAGTCTAACCAGAGCTTTATCACCCAAGTGAGAAAAAGTGATGACTGGGTGCCTCTAGAGAGTAGCCACTCCAAATCTTTGATGCCAAATTTAGGCGTTTTTACTGGCTAAAATCTCCTGCCAGTGTCAATAGCGTTTCTGAAGTGAGCAATAAATATGGGGGTTTGCCAGTAATAATTCACTACTGATAAGATTAATGCATCATGCTGATTTTTTCCTCTGAGTAGTAGCATGTCCTGAGAATCAGGGTCATGGTGTGTGTAGGGTGTTTGGGGGAATACCAGCAAACATGCAATATTTCAGTCCCTAATTGATGTTCAGATGTATTTCTTTCTTGCCTGACATTTTGAGATTGTTATGTGGCCAGATACTGAATACCATGGACTGGCTTAGAAGGAAAAGGAAGACGTGTTTTGTTTTTTTGTTTATTTCTTTGTGGGGTTTTAGTTTTTGTTTGTTTGTTTGTTTGTTTTTCCTAAGACCCAAAATCATCAATGTACTTGGAACAGTTATTACAGTTTATTTACTGCTACCTTGCAAAATAGTCTGCTTCTACTTTTATGTCTGACTGAGTACTGGAAGATTTTGATCTGCCTTTTTTTATTTCTCTAGCTCTTTTCACAGCACGGAATGATATGAGAATTAACTCCAGAATTAATAGTTCCCTAAAAATTTGTACTATTTTTTTTTAAAACTACATATTTCAATTGGTTTTACCAGCTGTGAAGAGTTACAATTTTGGGAAGGTTTTTCTTGCCATGGCCAGCATTTGAGAAGCGCTGTAACCATCAGTAGCATTTAAAGAAACATCAGGCATTATGAATCTCTGGTGTCCCTGGAGGGAGGACCAAAATTGCACCTCTGACAGCTAATCAGGTGTGAAGCAAGATTTTTTGCTAATCTGACAGCTAGTGAGTGTAATACTCAAAGGACTGCCTTTACCTCCTACAGATAATGGATTTAAGTATCAAAGTGAACAGTGTGGTCTCTGTAATATAAATTAGAAGAAAAAAGTAGCTTTTTTAAATTAAAAAATAAGTAGGATATCCTCTAGCACAAGATGGCCTTGGCACTATATTGCATTGATTTTTATCTTAAAAAGAAGCTGTTTCTAGCAGAAAACAGCTGAGATGTCTGGGCCAGGGTGGTAGGTCTAAGGAGGGCTGACAGGGCCAAGTGGGTCTTGGGGAAGATGGATTGTGACCATCAGATTTATTTGCTACCTGTGGGACAGGGCTGGGCAAAGACAGGCAATGTTATCCTCTGGCACTGGGTTTGATGTAAAAGTTGTTTGCTTCTTTTTAATAATCCTGGGTTTTCTCTGTGTGAATGCAGTCTTTGTTGCTAGGATCCTAGCATTTTCATTCACACTGTTTGATTCAAGAACAAAGACCTGTGTCTTTGATTTGCTGCAGGAATAGGCTTCTGATATTTTGTTTGTGTGACTGCAGTGACTTGATGATGCCCCCCATTTCCAAACTGATTCTCATATTACATGGGTTTTAGCACTGGTGAAAGACATCATTGCTTACAGCCTGCTGACCTCAATCCTGGCTGAGATTCATAAATGAGTTGGAGGCAGGACTGGAAGGGATACTAAGCAAGTTTGCAGATGACACAAAACTGGGAGGAGCTGTTGACTCCCTCAAAGGCAGGGAGGCCCTGCAGAGACCTGGACAAATTAGAGGGCTGGGCAATCACCAACTAAATGAAGTTCAACAAGGGAAAATGCTGGATTCTGCACCTGGAACAGGCAACCCTGGATTTATGGGCAGACTGGGTTATGAGATGCTGGAAAGCAGTGCCACAGAAAGAGCCCTGGGGATCCTGGCTGATGGCAAGTAGAATATGAGTCAGCAGTGCCCTGGCAGCCAGGAGAGCCAACCGTGTCCTGGGGGGCATCAGGCAAAGTGACACCAGCCGGTCAAGGGACAGGATTGTCCCACTCTGCTCTGCACTGGGGCAGCCTCACCTTGAATATTGTGTGCAGCTGTGGGGACTGCAATGTAAGAAAGATATTAAGCTCTTCGAGAGTGTCCAAAGGAGGGCAATGAAGATGATTAAGGGCCTTGAGGGGAAGCTGTATGAGGAGAGGCTGAGATCACTTGATATGTTCAGCCTGGAGAAGAGGAGACTGAGGGGAGACCTCATTGCAGTTACAACTTCCTTATGAGGGTAAGAGGAGGGGCAGGCACTGATCTCTTCTCTGTGGTGACCAGTGACAGCACCCACAGGAATGGCCTGAATGCAAGGGGAGGTTTAAGTTGGATATTAGAAAAAGGTTCTTCACTTAGAGGGTGGTTGGGCACTGAACAGGCTTCACAGGAAGTGGTCACAGCACCAAGACTGACAGAGTTTAAGAAGAATTTGGACAATACTCTTGGGCACATGGTGTGACTCTTGGGGGTGATCCTGTGCAGGGCCAGGAGTTGGACTCAATGATCTTTGTGGGTCCCTTCCAGCTTGGCATATTCTGTGATTCCTTTGAAGTCAGTGGGGAAGAGAGCAGCTTGAAGACAATGCACATGATCCATTTAAGCTCTCATAAGGAAGAGGTCAGCTGTTGTCTGATGGTGTTTGTTTCTTACCCTGTTTTTCCCAAATCCAGACACATGGTTGAAATAGGGTTGACGAATCCTAATAAAGTGTCATTCATCTCTTGGAAGCCTGGTTGTTGACCTCAAAGAGTTACTATTTCATCTAGTGAGTAATTGGGCATGAACCTCCATGGAGACAAAAATACACAATAAAAAAACTAGCAAGTGTATAATAAAATAAAAAAAGCCTAACTACAACCCACCAGAATTTTTCATTTAGGTAGTCTTACTTTCACTTACATTTTGCTAACTAAATGCAGATGTTTACTAATTAAGATCACCTTTTGGTGTTTTAATGACTTAATTTGAATACTTTCACTGTTCACAGGGCTACATCCAGTCTTGCTTCAGATGGATACTGAACTCAGGACCTGGCTTTTTTTTGCACAGGGTTTTTTGCTCTTTTCTTTTCTTTTCTTTTCTTTTCTTTTCTTTTCTTTTCTTTTCTTTTCTTTTCTTTTCTTTTCTTTTCTTTT
>JAWWEE010000105.1:34678984-34806673 GCA_035221455.1 Xenops minutus
AGCAAGTTTGCAGATGACACAAAACTGGGAGGAGCTGTTGACTCCCTCAAAGGCAGGGAGGCCCTGCAGAGAGACCTCGACAAGTTAGAGGGCTGGGCAATCACCAACAGTATGAAGTTCAACAAGAGGAAGTGCCAGATTCTGCACCTGGGATGGGGCAATGCCAGATGTATGTACAGACTGGGGAATGAGATGCTGGAAAGTAGTGCCATGGAGAGGGACCTGGGGGTCCTGGTCAATGGCAAGCTGAATGTGAGTCAGCAGTGCCCTGGCAGCCAGAAGGGCCAAACCTGTCCTGGGGGGAATCAGGCAAAGCATCACCAGCCGGTCGAAGGAGGGGATTGTCCCGCTCTGCTCTGCACTGGGGCAGCCTCACCCTGAATATTGGGTACAGTTTTGGGCACTGCAATATGAGGAAGATATCAAGCTATTAGAGAGTGTCCGAAGGAGGGCAACAAAGATGCTGAAGGGCCTTGAGGGGAAGCCGTGTGAGGAGCAGCTGAGGACACTTGATCTGTTCAGCCTGGAGAAGAGGAGGCTGAGAGGAAACCTCATTGCAGTTACAATTTCCTTGTAAGGGGAAAAGGAGGGGAAGGCACTGATCTCTCCTCTGCGGTGACCAGGGACAGGACCTGAGGGAATGGTCTCAAGTCGTGTCAGGGAAGGTTTAGGCTGGATATTAGAAAAAGGGTCTTCCCCCAGAGAGTGGTTGGGCACTGAAACAGACTGTCCAGGGAAGTGGTCATCACACCAGTCCTGACAAAGTTGCATGATACTCTCAGGCACACGGTGTGACTCTTGGTGGCCCTCCTGTGCAGGGCCAGAAGCTGGACTCAGTGACCCTTGTGGATCCCTTCCAGCTCAGCATATTTTATGTTTTTGTGATTGCCTATTGTCTGCTGAGACCTTGGGCTGGTATTTCAAGTGTGGCTACTTTGGGAATGATTATAACAGCAATATTAATAAACATTTATCAGAAAAGCCAAGATTTTTAAGGTATTGCCTCCCTTCTAGCAGTGTATAATATTTGGGTCAACTAATTTCTGTATACCTGGTCAAGATACATATAAATCTATACCTACTTAATTGTAAATGCAAAGGTATTACAAATGAAAGGCATGGAATTGAGTGATGCATATTCAGTCTGAACAACTACAGCTTGAAACTGGTGAAAGGTCTAGAGCACAAGTTTTATGAGAAAGAGTTGATAGAACTGAGGTGCTTTAGCCTGAAGAAAAGGAGGTTCAGAGGGTACCTAATGGCTCTCTACAACTACTTGAAAGGAGGTTATAGTGAGATGGCGGGGAAATGACCTTAGGTTGCTCCAAGGAAGGTTTAGATTTGACATTAGAAAGAATTTCTGCATGGAAAATGTTGTCAAGCATTGGTACAGGCTATCCATGGTAGCAATGGAGTCACCATCCCTGGAAATATTTGAAAGATGTGCAGATGTGCACGTAAGGACATGTTTATTGATGGACTTGGCAGTGCTGGGTTAATGTTTGGACTTGATGATCTCAGAGGTCTTTTCCAACCATAACAATTCTATGATTCTATATGAAAAGAGCTCTATACTCTGCTTCCAAGAATCAAACAATAATGTACAGGAGAAGAGTAGGTCTCTAAGTAACCTCTGTGTGGCCTTGGATGAATGCACCCATTGACAGGCATTTGGGTTCACGGAGAAGATACAGTACATTTCATTTTACTACAGCTCACAGTGGATGTGCCCAGGAAGGCTCAGGCTCAGCAATCAGCAAAAGGGCTGCGTTAGGGAAGTGTGTAGTAGCTTGGGACATGAATTTTGGTTTTGTTCACACCCCCAAGGGAGAGTCTGAACCTTATACAGTTGTTACAGGGAGCACAAACAAGTGTCATTTCCGTGACAAAGGCAATCCACGTGCTGTTGGGTATCAGCTACCAACCAGTGTGAGACTTGATCAAAGACCTCTGGAAACAACTAAATTATTTAAACTGAGTTGAATCTTACAAAGTAGGATGCTGACTAAAATGATTCCTTAGTTAAGCTGCTGTGCATTGCCATCTGTGTCATTAGTGTTATATTATTATTTAATGTAATACTCTCAGCACTGAATATCCCAGGAGTTAACATGAATAACACTAGGAGAAAGCCAACATGTATAACCTCAAATGCTTTCATAAAACAAGTACAACATCATATTCAATAACAGATCTAAGGCAAGGGGGAAACTTGGAAAAGAAGTCTGTGAAACATGGTATGACCAAAAAATAGAAATTGTCTGAGATGATTTCCATATGCTTAACATAAAAAATACCATGAGTGATTTGGATGAGATATTAATGGTTGCATGAACTTCTGACTCTGAATAATTATATCTTTGTATTACACAACTAAAAAGCTATAACAGATAGTTCTGAATGGATGTAAGGGAAAGTAAGTCACAATTACTTGCCTGATTTAACAGCTGTACTTTTTGAAGAAGAGTATTCAAGCGTTGATGGATATGTCACACCTTTTCTTGGCTTGCCCTCTACAAAACACATATTAGAAGGCATCACAAAATATTCTAAGTTTTCTTGCAATAACATTCTGATCTAACATAGGTGTTCAGAATTAGACCCCTCCCTTTTATTGACAAACTCATTTTCATGAAGATTCATTTCATCTGATGGAAGACTCTCAATACCATATGACTAAAAATACCAATGCCTAAACCCAGCATCATGGAAAAGAAGAGTTAGAAAACATGAAAACAGTCCTGGGGAGGATTTGAAGAGGTCAGTTAGTTCATTCCTTTGCTCTCAAATGATATTAAACACAAGGGCATCATTTTTGAAGGACATATGTATAACTTCTACTTAAACCCACAGCTTCCTTAGGTGGCCTTTTCCCGTGCCTGACTATGCAGTTGACTTTGAGAGCATGTTTGAAGTGGGATTCATTTCATCACGCACATGGCATTCTTCTCTGCCCTCACTTCTGCGAGATGCCATTTCTGGCAACAGCCTTTTGCAGTAATAACAGTGAGAGAAGGCTGTGCTTGTGTATGGGAACATATGGTACCTATATTTAGATCTAAAATGAGGGTCCTGTCTTAAAACAATGAGGTATGTTTCCCAGTTAAGCTTTAAACCACAAATCTTTTTAGTGCAACAGCAGACGATGTCTCTGTGGGTACACGTGCCTATGCAATTCTATCTCTTGGGACAGTTTTTATATTCACATATATCACTGATTGAAAAGTGTTGCAGAGAAGCCCAGTGTAGGGAAGACGGCTTTGGCCTCTAGGAGTTGGTGGAAGTAGGTCTTCAGGACCTTCATGACTGTCTCTGTAAGATACTGTGCTTTGTCACGTATCTCGACCACCTCAGGTGAGAACTACCTCCACCTCATCCAAAACCTGAGTCATGAAGATCTCTCCTTTATTCCCTTGGTGGATTCTTTAAGGAGGTATATATGGCACTGCAAGCATGTCGGTTATCATTCTTGGTGATTAATCCAGAGGTCAACAGCTCTGAATGGAATTAACACCCACAGGCTGAGCCCCTCGAGGGAATGGGGGACTGTTTCCCCCAGGATGGCACAAAAAGAAAGGTATATGCCAGAGGAACTCTATGAGCAGGGTTGTCCATGGAGTTGGGTAGTCATTGTCCTTTGTCAGTTTTCATGTCTGTATCTCCTTTGTTTTACTCCTCTAATGAGGCAGTGATGTAAGAAACTATTCCATTTTTCATTTGCAGTGGTATAAAGTGAGAGCAGCTACACTAAAGTCCACACTGATCCACCAAAGACCACATTAGCATGCAAGGACAGCCTAGAAAGAGCTTCCTTCTTGCTCTCTGGGCTTCTCTCACAGAAGCTGGTCTAAGTGAAGGGCTGCAGATTTTCATATCTACTTCCCTCCAAGTTAAAACTGGGATCAGGAGCCAAGCAGGACTAGGGAGTCCTTCTGCCAGTTTGATAGAAAGACAGAAACGTTATGGGATCACAGATGATCTCTACATTATTTTCTTTATCCCCACCAGAGGAAGGATTGTTAGGTATGAGCAGCTGACCCCACGGATGCTGTAATTGCATAATAATCTGATCTTGATATGAAATATTTCTGTGCTAGTCTGATTTCTAATGCAAACCTGAAGCCCACTGCTGTGCAAATACACCAGCCAGTGTGGGGAGCCTGGCTGCTGCTGGATTCTGGTGTTTTTGATCAACAATTTGCATCCCACATGTGACCAAGAGGTAGGTCTGAAGTGCAAGCCGAATGTGACCCTGCTCCCTGGAGCAATGGTAATATCTTTTTCACTATTAGGAAAAAGTTACATCTAGGTTGGAGTTTGCTTAATGTAGTTAAACACGTTTACATGTGGACTGAAAACATCGGCTTTGGCCATTGAGATACTAGCTATGGTGTGGTGGCTACTCACCCTCTTACATTTATTTGTGACTAGCAGACCCAGAAGTTTAGGACGTTATTTTCTTAACCCACTAGCTGCAAAACGACCATTAAACTGAAAGGAGTCATTCAAGTGAGCGCCAAGGCATTTCAGTGCTTGAAAGTGAATACCAAGGCAATTTCATACCTCCTGGTGTGCTGGCTGCTTTAATCCCAGAGGACAGACCTCCTTCTCCACTTCCCCTAAATCATGCCACTTCCTTGCCTGGGTCCCCAGAGATTTCCTCTTTTGTGCAGATGTTCATTCACAATTTGAACATCGCAAACTTGATGACAATATCCTAACTAGGAATAAACTGCTGGCACAGTTCCAGGATACAGTATTGCATAGAGGTCTGGTCTGGTGAAAAGGATTTCAGCTGGAGAATAGGGGACTCACTTCAAGCTCTAAAGCTGCCCTGAAATTCATGCCTCAGGTGACTTAGTATTTTTATTTGTCATTACTTTATGCAGATCTGTCTTTTTATGACTCATAATTGTAAAAAAAACAACCCAAACTCGACCGTTTTTGAGAATGAGATTTGTATGCATTCAGCCTCAGGCTGCTGAGATGAATAGCACAGCCTTTCTGGGTTTAGTCTTCTAAATTTCTCTAAAATTCCAAATTTCCCACATTTTCAGAGAGAATTTTTTCCTATTCATATATGAATTATGATATAACATACGTTATATGTTAGATTTACATTTGAGCTAGTGTATAAATGAAGAGTTCCATGGACATCAGTGAGAACACTCAGTATGCATAAAATTAAGTGCACGAGGGACAAATCTCATCATGCCTACACATATCCAGATTTCTTTTCATCTTTTACATGTTCTTGTAACTTTCTCTTGTATCTTCTTTTACAGTGTCTTATTAATTAAGAATAAAGACTTATTACCATAAATCAAAATGTTCCTACAGTTTTATGGAAGAATTACTACAGTTTATGGGATAACAGTTAAGCAGCTGCTGAGGTAAAAAAAAAATTCCTATTACCAGAATTACAATGTGCTGTTTGTTGGGGGGGAAAAAACTGTAGCAAGTACAAGTAGCAAATTCAGCTATTCCAGTAAATTCCTATTCATCCAAAATAAATCCTTCTCATAATGTGACATACCCATGGAAGACAACTGTAAAAAAGTGCCTCTGAATACATGAATGCAAAACCGAGGTGAGAGTTTGTTTTTGTCAGTTTCTGAAACCTCCTTTGCTGTCTATAAATTTTCACATGAAAAGAATATTTCTTTATTTTCAGTGGCTGTTCAGTTGATTGAACTGTTGATTTTTCTAGGAATGATGTAGTTAACTAACATCAATCTTAATATAAAGATATATTAGTACAAATACCAAATCTTATTATAAAATAATCAATCACCTATCTTAAACCTCCAACAGTGCAGACCAGTAAGAACAGACCCACTGTCTGGATGCAGCAAGAAGTTAGAACTAGAAATATGTAAAGCAACATCAAGCAGACCCTTTCACACAGGTAAAGTGAGTGCAAGTAGGTTTAAGATAATCTGAATCTGGTGCAAAGAGGATCTAATTTACAAAAGAGAAAAAAAAAATTCTGTGAATTTTGTCAGTGAACTCCTATATAAACTATGTTGAGAAAAAAGGAAAGATCATTAAATTAAGATGGATTTCCCTGCACTGAGTAGATATCAAAACTATTTGGCTAACAGAGCGGAGAGAATTCCTGACGTACTTGGGATGCACAGGTGGAATTGCTAAATGCGGGGTTTGCATACATACAGTATGGCTATATGTGCTTCTGAGATTGTTTGACAGAAGGCAGAAGTTGCTTCAGGAGATGCAAACTCAGGTGCAGGCTGAGGATGCTCCGAATGGCCAAAAGGCCCTTTAGTTCTCTCAGCAGCACCACTTGCCAGTGTAGAGAACAATAGAAACACCTCTCGGTGAGTACCAAAGCTCACATTTCATGCCCCAACAGCCCGAGCTGAGGTGCCTTCAGAGACTGAATGCAGAACACCTGTGTCCTCCTGCCGTGAGCTCCCACCCACCCCGGGCTGAGCTGAGCACACCGCCGGCAGGGTGAGTGTCGCTGTGAGCTACTTAGGAAGCCCCAACAAAGTGTCTCAGATGAATTATTCATGCTGAAGCTGGGTGGGGTGGGCCTGTGGTGACTGAAATGAGAGGAAGGGTGCGCTCTCCTCCCTTCGCTGCCCAGCCGTGGGGCAGTGGGGAGCGGCGGGGAGGGCAGAGGTGGCCGCAGTGTTCCACCTCGGGATGGTACCTGACACAAGGAAGGACTCCCTCCAGCGCGGCAGCGACAGCGACCGCACCCCGTTGGAGAAGCTCCCGCGGTAACCAGAGTGGCCAGCGACTTTCTGGACAAGGATCTTCCCGCCTGTGTTGTCAATTATGCCACTGCAAGGAGACAGCATGGTGTCTGAAGGCAGAAATTCCACAAAAACCTTAGAAAGTGGTCTACAATGCAAGAGCTATGAAATGTTTTCTTTTACCTTTGAACCAGGGGCGGTAGGGGGGCTGTCATGTTACTACTAAGTCTGCTGCTAGAAATGTTTGTTCTTCTTCCACACAGAAAAGAGCAGTTTGTTATAAAGTGCTGTCAGGATCTGTTTGCTCTTTCCACTGGTCTACTGGTCCTGTGTTTAAGCTTGACCTAGTTGCACACAAGAAAAAGCTACTGCCTTCGTTAAAATTCCTGCAAGCTTGATTAAATGACTGAAGATACAGGGAGAGGTACTCGGTGGAGTTTTCAGGCCAACCACGTGACAATGTGTTTTCTTTGAATTTCAGTGTGTGTTATCTGCAAAAAACTAAGCCTGGTTCTGACCTCAGGCTGGAGTAAACTGGGCACAATATTGCTGGAAGCTGTAGAAAACCTGGCAGGCTTCAAGTGCAGTGCACATCAAATGGTGTTTGACACATGATGCAACACATCTCAAGATAAACAGGAAACCTCCAGTTTATGCAGCCTGCTCTGGCATCACTAGGACAGCAGGTAAACCTGGAAGCAACTGCGACTATAGAGGTATGGTAGGTAGTAATGACTGTGCGGGAAAATAATGGGTGGCAAACCATGTTGAAGAATGTGTTAGAGCTGTGACTTTCTCTGATGATTGCAAGAAGCTGAAGTTAAAATAAATGTATGGAAAAGAAATTCACTGTCTGTGGAAATGCAACATACAAGCTAACAAAGCCAAACTCGACAGACAAATGAGAAAAACTGCAATCCTCACTGCAACAATATTGACAGCCAACATTTGAACTACGGGGAAATTGCAGTTCCTACAAGTAGTTTGTGACTTCCCTTTGGGACTAGTTCTGCATGTAGAGAGAATTTCCATTGTGCACCAGTATCTGAAGGAAGAATTTGTCGTTTGAAAGCCTGGCATCATCCATCTCCCCAGGGAGGGGCTGAGCAGGCAGAGTTGCAGCCAGGAGGTGGCAGCCCTATGCACACAGGCACCCCAGCCCGGGAACTGCACAGTGCAGAGGCAAGGTGTAAAGTCCTGAAGCCTTAACTATGAAACTTTACTCGAGATCCCAGCTATTTCACGGAACTGGAAGCATGGCAGTAGCTCAAATAACTCTGAATGAAGTCAAGTTGTCAATCAGGCTTTACAAGTTCTTGCTGTATTTTCAGCTGAATACATCCTGCCTCTGCATCCTGCCTCCAATTACAATGTTCTGATTGTGCCGTTATTCTTCATTAAAATTTAATGCACATTTTTGCATGGATAATAAATATAAATAATAAAACTCGGCAAAATTTGTGCTATAAAATTCATATTTATATGTTTTTCTTGTGCAATGTCCTCTTATGTGGCAGGAAAGTGTATTACTCAGCCTCTGATGTCAAGGACAGTTAAATTCAAATCTGGAGAACCAAACCAATCCCAGAAGTATGAGAGTTAAATGTATTCATCACTGGTGACATGCCTATTTTTTTTCTGAAATTTTATGAGTAGCAACATCTACGTCCCTACCTGCCACTTGAATAATAATAGTACAATAGTAATTTGCTATGCATGAATGAGAAATCTGCAGATCTCAAGACGCTTCTCCGAAGGTTGAGAAACATCTTCAGACATAATCTGATTTCAACAGGAATACAGGATTGACAGCACTTTATAAGAATGGATCCATTACATCATACATGGTCTTTCTCTCAGGTTTCGTACTAGAACAGCAGCCTGCAATCAAACCTAGAAGGCCGTGGGAACTGTAAAGGGTTTGAAAAGTTGAAAGTTCCCTGCACTGAAATGACGGCTTTGTCTGAGTGCCTTGCTCATTTCAACCCACTCACCTGTGAATTGCAGCATTGCAGACGCTGGAAAAGGAAGCGTAAATGTCTGTGCCATAAACACGGTATTTTACATCTTGACATCCAGGAGGGCATTTTGCAATGAACTCTGGATTGATTATCTTCCCCGCCTTGACGTCACAATCAATCTGGGGCACATCTGTGAGTGTAAAATCTTGGTAAAGTCAGATTGAATGCTTTCATAGCTGAGTGATCTTGTCATGAAACAATGAGTAACTGCGTGGCAGGACTGCCCTCCTCTTATGCCTCTGTATCAATGGTTTTGGGATACAAGGCTTCTATGTGTTCTGCATCTACAACATAAACCTTAATAACCCCTATACCAAGGGATGTAGCAGTAACTAGGGATGAAATAACGAAGCCTGCGGTTATTTCTGACCTTCAATGTTTGCTTCTCTGAAGGAAATATCTGTTATGATGCTTTGCTGGAGAGAGAAAGAGAAGTGTAGTCACCAAGGCTATGGTTAACATGTGGGAAGGAGGGGGTAGGGATGCTTCCCAAGCCTCCTGCTGTGCTCATGTAGCTCTGTGCCATCCATAACATCAGGCTGCAGTCACAGCCCATTATCTTGCCCTTAATTTTTAAAACTATTTGCTGGGTGCAATTTATGTTGAACAAGGGGTTTAAGTGTGAGTTTACAAGCTCGCAGCAGGCTTGTTTGTCAGCTGAATGAGCAAAATAATCTGTGGACAGGAACGCTCCTACAGCAGTATAGCTGAAAACTATACATCCTAGCATGTAGATATGCACCACTTGTCTCATGCTAATCAGCTACATATGCTTTGTGTTACAGCTGGTTTGTTTTGTGTTACAGCTGGTTCATTTCACGTATTTATTTCTCTCTCTCTGGGAAAAACCCTAGTGCTTACTTGAATCCTTGTGTGGTACCTAATGGCTTATGAAGATAGGTTTTAGTAGCAAAATACAAAATTTTGCCTTTGCACATGTTAAGTAGCATATATTTTACTTAGTGATTTGTTTTGTAATAAGAGAATCTGTTAGCTAACCTATACTCCCGTTGACTCCAGACAATAGTAAAGAGTTACCAGAATATAACCTCACTTTGCGCTTATTGTATGTACCAGACATGCGTGCTGTAAAGCAGCCAAGAATTCTAGTGGGACCACTTACATAGCTTAGGCTTTTTTGTCTTCTTTGTGGCTTCCTTAGCTGTGTGTGTACATGTAAGAAACACACCTAGAACAAAGAAAATATAATATCAGGAAAAAGCAGGACTATCAACATGAGTCACCACAAGCTCCAGTGCATGAGATTTCTTAAATTTGAATCAACAGGTTGAAAAACTGAAATGGGAATACTCTCAGCAACAGGTAGGTTTCTACTTGGTTAACTTTGCAGTCAGGATGACATCTACTGGGGGTAAGTTTTTTGAAGGGGAGGAAAGAACTGCTCACATCACATAGTCGTCTGTGGAACTCATTATCTAAAGATGCCTTTGAGTGCATCTGGTCCAGAAAACCACAAAAGATCCCAGTATTTCCACAAGCAGTGGGAACTCTTTGTAATTAGTGTGATAGAGATGTAGTGAAACCACATACACTGTGCATAAAGCAACTGGGAAGTTAGGAAGACAAAGATTCTTCCTAATAGCCCATCGGGAAGGTTATCCTGTAATTGTGTGTTGTGGCATTTCACTCAGTGGTGGTAGCAGGTAGGGAATATTGGGAAGCAATACAGACCACAGGAGGTTCTAGTGTGGAATGTCCCAGTATCCTGTCCCAGCAAGGGCACTAATTTTCTTCAGTTAGCAGAATTATGATTTGAAAAGTGTAATAGTAAGAGACATATGCTATTATGTTAAAACATACATAATATATGCGTGTAGGTTACCTTGTTATGTTTATGTGCTAAGTGATGACATACAAAACCTCTTCATTCTCCGTACTCATTTTATAAGCACTGTATTATGGTTCATTAATAACTTCATTACAAATATCTTGACTTTTCTATTCACCTTTCCCTTCTCTGAGCTTTCAGGGGGAATTGAAACTCTATGATGTCGGCTGATCCTCTTATCATTTGTTAAGTTAATCTTACTAGAATATGCAACAGAAGTAATTTCTTTCTTTTATGCTTTTCTCCCCCTAGACTGATTGCAGAGAATTTGTAGAATTAATCTCTCCTAGAACATGACCAAAAGAAGAAGCAGTCTCACGGTGTCTGAAGTGACAGTGGAGAGATGTAGTATTTGGACCTTTTGTTACTGATGCAGTTGTGTAACCAAGGTAAAATCATAGTTAGATGAGAAAAGGAATGAACTAGTGGAAAATACAGTGCAAAGTCTCAACTACTTGGAATGTTAGAGAATAATATAATGTGGAGAAAATAACTTGGTAATTTATGTAGAACTCCATAGATTGCTATGAATTTGATCTAAGAACTACTGTCTTGACAGACTTGAGGATAACAGCTAGAGGTAATATTGCCTGGGAATATCGCAACCAGAGTATTCATCTAAGATGAATTGCAAATTCTGCAGTGTCTACTTGTTCCCAAAGAGTGAGAGCCTGTCTGACTGCCAAAATAAGACACATTTATAACCTGGTACCATCTTGTTCATGGAAACGGAAAGAACAGAGAGAATTGTTAAAGGCTGCCTCTATGCAAGAAACAGCTAATTTTTCTTTAGCGGGAATCTCCACATTACAGACATTTTTCAGGCCCAATTGTGCCATCTGATATGGACTGCATGGAGCCGGTTGTGTGCTTAGAGATCTCTGCAAGTAATGAATATTTTTTTAAGTTTTTTTTCCTTTTGCCAAAGTCAGGAAGTCTGGGTAGTCCATTTCTGAAAAGCTGTGCCAAGGCTTACACCTGCCACTGAGAGCTACATCAGCCATGGAGTCCAAAGGGAAGAGAGTAAGTCAGCAGCCACTGGTCAGCCAGGACAGGAGAGTGCAAACCCATAAACTCCTAATTGCAACACACCAGCTGTACTTACCAAGGAAGGTTGCAATGACTGTGGCCTTCATGGTGAGTAAAGTAAAACCTGGATGTGTCGCTGAGGAGCACTGAAAAGGAAAAGAAGGATACATCAGGCTGTGTGTTCAGAGGTATCACAGATGACACTGGAATGGAAGCGGGACTGTGGGCTCTTTTTCAACCTTTCATAGTTCTCACATGCTGCATCCTCTTCTCACGCTGAAGAACAGCTGATATCCCCAGAGGAGATGGTGTTTGGGATGTGGCACTTGCATGGACTGTTTTTTCACTTGTGTCCAAGATTTGCCTTTTGCCTCAGGAAACCAAGATTTCATCCACATACTTATTTCTGAAGGCAATGTCAGGAGAAAGTATGATGGGCACAGACATGCTCTGACAGCTATTCAGGTCGGTTCACTACTCTTCTAAGATCTAATACAATAGAATTGTATTGCCTGCACTTCGAACCACACCATGGACTCTCATATAGGTAAGGGGAACATAAATAAGTCTGTTCACTCCTAAAGAATGTTGCATAAAGTATTTTGCAATTGTTCCATCTTTTGGGATCCAAATTACTGGTTTCTTTCCTTTTCTGAGGATGTGTATGTGTGTGCGTGTACGTGAGCACCTGAGATTAAGAGGACTCTGTCAGAACATCTGGAAAACATTTTTTTCTGGGTCTGACCCCTACCATCCTGTTGGCCAGGCTACAAGAATGCAAACTTATCAGAGAGAAATCCTCTCAGCTCCTCCTGAGCATCACTTACTGCTTTTGTTGCTATTTGGTGGTTGAGGGAATTCTGTGTTGGGCACTCATAATTAATCACAGTCATTAAAGTACTACATAATGCTTGACAAATATCAGAGTAAAAAGTCTGAAAGGGAGAAAATATTTGTGTATTGTACAGGAAAGGCCTTGAGAATCAAAATAAACTTGATCTTCAAAGAAACTTACTACATGCTTACAAATGGAAATATTTGTACTAAAAAAAACTAGCCTGCTATCAAGAAAAAAAATAGGTGGAATGTTAAAGCTGCAAATGATCAGGAAAAGTAAGGTATCTGCCACCTGGAAAACAGGCAGTGGCAGATTTCACATACCAATCCGTGTACTCAGAATCAGGGCTTTGGTCACCCCAGAAAAAAATTTAGCCTAACAAGGCAGAGAGAGGAGAGAAAGAGGGAAAAACATCCTCAATCTGTCTTCATATAACGTTTCCCCTTTTTTTACTTTAATTGTTCTTCTTTTTCAAGCAAACCACATGCTCCTAAGCGAGTATGACTAAAATAGTCTGCTAGACTAAACCAAATTTAGCCAGTTCTAGGTCTATATAATTTATATATATATATGTATTTTTACATGGAACAGATGCACCTCTGATTTTTGGTTCTGTGCTACAGTCAGAGAACTTCTAATGCCAGGACATACTAACAGTATCTCTTCTTAACAGCACTATGTCTTTCCTTGGTGATCTCCTTAAAAAAGTCCCCCTGATAAGGTTGCTAAAGCTGAAACAACAGAGGTTGCTCAGGAGACACTGAATTGAATCCTGGGGGTATGGAAAGTGGCTCAAAATGGTGACTGTGTCTTTCTGAAGAATTATGGGTGGTGCAGTTGGGGTGACCCGATGCTGTACAAGCCATAGCACTAAGAGCAGTTATGTGGTAATATTCTGTTGTCACAGTTAGTTTCTATTAAAAAACTTTGCCCATCTTCTAGAAGAAAAATCCATTTTAAGCATTTACTGTAGTGTATTTCCACTGTGATGCTGCTAAAGGAAATAATAACAAGCTATAGAAGAGAGTTCAGAGAAACTTAGCTCACATGCTTTTCTCCTCATTTGTATGTCTCAACCCATCAACATGTCAGAGGTATCAAAAAATTGCTCCCCTGCAATGAGTTATCATTTGAAGTCAATCCCAGAAAAAGAAGAGGCAGAATAAGAGTTGCAACTCATTTGCAGAAACACCATGCACCATTAAAGACTATGATGCCATTGGCTTAGGCTTTGGAAAAGGCATCTTAATATGAGCAATCCCAAAGTCTGCAGTGAATAAATTCACCAGTGGCATCTTTATTTAAGCCAAAGAGAGCTGTGAGACTTTGTCCTGACAGTGCTTGGCTTGGTGTTGAGATTGCCTCATCTTCCTTTTAATTAGAGTTGAAAAGGCAAAGGATCCATGTAAAAGCTGGTTTCATGGGTGTATTGCTGTGTGGAGAGAGTCCAGTACTACTTAACTTTTCCTGTCTCAACTCACCAGTGCTGCACAAGACTTTCCATTGCTTCCTGAAGGCCCTGATGTCCCCAAGCCCTGCTGCACCCAGGCCACGGCCAGCCACCCCAGGAGCCATCCCAGTCCTCTTGGGTGGCACTGCCCCAAGCTTAGCTGCAATTACAATCTCTACCTAGTCTGCTGGTGGCATTTGCTTTTCAAGGCAACAGCAAGTGGACTTTTTTTAATACGAATTTACTGCAGAAAGAGGTCAGTAAACCTAAAAAGATTTTGTACCTACAGCCTGTCAGGGGCAAATGAGTTCAGCAGACCCCTTAGCCTGCAGTAACAGATGTTTATCAATAAGAGAGCTAAAAGAAGCATTTAGACAAGGCTGTTAGATTTACTTAACAGATTTGTTGTCATAGCTACACAAAAAAGCATCTTATTGTGGACTCTGTACTTTTGCTGGTGCAGTTTATATTAGTATCCTGATGGAAATAAATGGTAATAGGAAAGAAACTTATTTTTGCCACTGTATTAATTTCTACTTTAGGCACTGGCATATCAAGAAAAAAATGCATTAGACGTCCTGTGACACAGCTCTGGTGACAGTACTCCAAGGGGGGTCCTGGCCTTTAGACCTTGGGCTGTCACATGGGGAAACGCGCAGGAGGATTTACACTGCCGACTATTAAGCATCAGGCATAGAAGCTCCAGGCTTTCTGTTGTGGGAAGTCTGTGTGCTTTCATTGTGTGTGGGGCCTAAGGAGTCACCTGATTCAAGCTGTGTGAGATCTCCTATACTGTGCACTGGCATGGCATCCGCTGCTTCAGACTGGTAAATGGAGCAACAGCCTGGAATAAAACAGTGGGGGGTTTTGTTCCTTTGGGAAGGAAAGGGAAAGCAGGGCTCCAATCAATGCATATGACAGGCTTTTTATTCTGTGTAGATCCACTGGGGGGTTTGGAGATGTTTTATCTATACATCAAGAATGATACTTTGCTATTAAACACAAAGCTCTGCTTCCTTTGTTCCTTTACAAAATGAATAGTTCCCATTAAAACAAACCCAAAAGTTTCTGCTTTGGGTTAGCCCAGAGCATGAGTTCTGCTGAGATTTTTCCTAATCAGATTTCTATTAATGCAGTATTTGCAGTCAGAACTGGTAACTAGTGACTATTCACTATTAATTACATCTCCTAAACTGTGTGCTGGATCTCTGTTTATCAGAGTACATTTTCCAATCTGTATCCTTCAAACTGTCATATCAGAATTTACTCTTATGCCAGGAAAACAGTTGAGTGTACACATTATGTTAACATGTGTTTAAATCCCAGATAAGTACATATGTAGTAAGAAGCATCTCCTTTGGTGTTTCCCAGTGCAGATCCTATTTTACCTATTAAAATCAAAGTTCTATTTGAAGAATGCTGCTTTTTTCCTACCACAAATACTTGAAAAATCTTGAATGTTAGTGAGAAGACGCAGTTAGCAAACTATTCTTTCTGCATATAAAGTAAGGTTTTTATACTGACCTTTTATTAACAAACTGATTTTTATAAAGATCTGAGAGAGCTGCTACATACTACAAACAAACAGATGGTTTAGAGCCACATTAACTGTCACTGCATGGCAAACTATAACATTTTCTGATGGAAGTGTAGGTTTTAAATCCTTGATTTTTGGTGCCAGGCACTGCTGTCCATTCCACGTGCAAAATGAAATTCTTTGCTGGTGCCATGTGCTTTGCCTCTGCAGAAGTAAGCAGTTTATCTCCTGCAATCTCCTGTACTACAGAAATTAATTTGTATACTCTCTTTGTACTATAATAGTGTGTGTTATTGTTCCCCTTCTCAAGGGGTTCTAATATCACAGCAGCACTGGCTCCATAAAAAAACAGAAGTGGACTTTGTTTGAAAGCTATCTGAGCAAGTGGCCTGGAGTTAACAGCATGATCTCTAAGCACTGTGGGTTGAGTTAAATATGTGCCCTTTATGGGAAAATCAAGTGGGCTTGGTGTAGGTGTGAGTAAACTGGTTTGGATAAACAAGAGCTGATGGTCATCTTCTAGAAGAAAACATTTTAGATTTTATTTTTTTTTTGCTTTCTTTTGTCTCTTAAAAATTGTTTGATCCTTTCTTTTCTTCATGTCCATGCTCTGTACCCGTGGTATTGTACCTTGCTTGACAGTGCAAGAACTGTTCATTTTGGTGCACATTAGGTAATATGGCTAACACTTGTCACCCCCTTTCTTGTTAGAGAAGAAATTATGTACCCTCAGTGCACTGTGTTGCTCTGAAAGTCTGTACATTAAAAAAAAAAGTCTAAGTGGCTGTTTATTTTAAAAATGGAGGTAATGAGTTCTTCTGAGACAGAAAATTCAAACTGATAACAGTGTTTCATTTCAGAGGCTTAGATTGCCCTGTAAGTATCCCAGGCCAGGTCACAAAAGGTAAGATCTAAAGTGCTATTTTGCAAGGGTGAGCTTGTTTGCATGGGATGCCAGACTTTATTCTTTGAGTGGTCTGAAACAGAATATATGCATCTAAGAATTTAAAAATATTTCAGATCTCATCATCTGCCATTGTCAAAAAAGGTGAGTGAACACTCACCTGTTCTTTTTTTTCTTCTTTCATATATGAAAGAACCCAAAAATGCTTCCTGGAGGCAATGCTGAGCTTCAGAGCACTGTGCTGCAAGCTGCTCAATTATCCAGCATGTCAGAAAGCTGGCAAGGAAACCCAGGCTTTTATGGCTGCAGGTCTTTCCCTTGTGATGGAGGTGTTGTGAGTGGTATTATGTCACACATTGGGCAATTGTGGATGAAGACATTTTTTGAAATTGAGGGTGCCATTCCCTTGGGCACACTCTGCTCTCTCTGTTGGAACTAGACCACTGTGCACTTGGGATCCGGAGAGCTGTGCAGGTGTCCATGGAGCCTTGCTGCAGCCCTGTGGCTCTCACACTCAGATGGGGAAGAGGAGGGAGGGAGACTCTGGCTCTGCTCTACTCCCAGGCAAGCAGCAAGTCAGCCCCCTTCTCGCTTGCTTTCTTTCTGCCCCCACATTTGGCACTCCTGGTTGCACACAGGTCCTGCTTCCTCACAGAAAATTGGGGGATCCCAACCTTTTGTGCCCTGGAGTCTGATGATGGGAGACCTCTTTGGTGATGAAGAAAACATGATTTTGAACTTTCTGAGGCCAGGGACTGTCCTGATACAGCCACCCCTGGTTAAGGGTTCTCAGCACTTGTGGCTTCTTATTTCAAGGCTTTGATTGTTGTGGCTGTCACATAATGTTTTAAACGGTGCCTGCTCTGTTCCGTGAGGTCACTGACTTGGAAGAGGGCTTGGGGGATGGCTGGTAGCCAGTTCCTCTTGTGGGGTACCTGTCAAGTCACTCTCAAGTCACTGGAGTGAGGTGTCAGTAGGTTCAGAGGTCTAAATTCTACATAAGTTGCCCTTTGAGCACAGGAGTAATTTTTTTTCAGAGCTGATTTAACAAATGTTTATATGCACATTTGCCAGAAGAATTTAGTCCAAAACAGCTCCATTCAGGTAGCTATGATGAAGGGATGCTATACCCAGCAATTTAGAGCCAAATAAAAACACTCCAGCATCCCTGCACTATTCATCTTGTGTTCATGCAGTGCCTTGAAATGAAAACAATGTAAGGTTAAAGCAACAGTGACGATGATTTCTCTGCTTTCCACAGAGCTCTTTCAGAAGTAATTTATTTAAAACTACAGTGTGATTTAACTTGCCAGACCTTTCTCAGAGCTTAAATAGAACTGCACTGATTATACATATTCATCTGTCTCAGCAAGAAAACCATCAATTATGTTGGTCTGACCTGACCCTTCCAGCAAAGGAAGAAATACATTTAAAATATGTCACCCACACACATAGAAAATATAATTTGGACTGTCTAGATGATGATTTCTGTGAGGGTCATTACACTGTACTTTCCTGGTTTCTGCTAATGTATTATACATTTTATTTTTTTTCATTTTTATGCCTCATTGGGAATTGTTAGCTTTAACCTGTGAATCCCTGTCCAGACAACTCCCTCCCTCTGTCCTTCTCCTAACTATGGCTTTTGTTTGTTCATGTATCCGCCCTCCTCTGTCCAAGGCAAACTTCTTTCCCTTTTCTAATTTAATTACTGCTTAACATCATCCATGACCCAGCCAAGTATCATCCATCCCTGCTACTGCCATTTCCTCCAGAAAACGAGGGCAAAGGCAAGTACCTGCAACTCAGCAGTGCCTGCAGGCTGTGCTAGCTTTGTGACATGAGATTTGTGGCCACATTTCTTTCTTTCTTTTTTTTTTTTTTTAAGAAAATGTGCCATTTTCTAATGCTATCAAATGAATGGTTTGAATGCATCAAAGTTACTTTTTAAAGTGCAATACATGGTTTCTCAGCTTGGATGTGCTATAAAAAGAGCACTCACTAACCACACTATTGTGCTGCCTTCAAACTAAGAATTAGTGTAGTGTGTCAGAATTCCCCTGAAGGTACATATTTGGTCTAAAAATGAAGAATTTGTGTTAAAGGCACTGAAAAAACTGCACATCACCCTGGGGATGGTTTCTGGAATTTCTGTAGCATGTTCAAACAGAACTTGATAGCATTTTTTTTTTTAGGAACTTAGAAGCAAAAAATTTAGAGAAACTTTAGGATGTTTACTCTCTGCTTGTTAAAGCAACAGATATCCTTTTACTACAGAAGTGAGTTACATGTCTAGGTCAAAAACAAAACTCATCATCAACTTCAGCATGCTAGTAAGTTTATACAACAGCTCATAGAAAACCTTTAGCAATTCAGTATCTCCTGCAGTCTGTATGACAATTGATGCCTCATGCCAAAGCCATGAACTGGTTGGATAAGGATTCAGAAAATATATGTAATTAAAAAAAAAAAATAAATCTGGAACTACTGATTTGAAGTAAGGCATTTATGCCTAGTAATGAAAACTTGATCATATTAGCATCTTTCACAAAATGTCTTCAGCAAATCAGGAAGCATGGGAATGCTGTAAAAGTATTTTGAAATGCTAAGATGAAATCTGCTTCTGTGGTGAAAATCAGTAAAACAAATTTAAGAAAGTAGTTTCAATTTTGCATTACAGATCTCTTAAAAATGATAGTGTCATTCTCCTTGCACTGCTTAATATTTTCCCTTATATATTTTGTACTTTTCAAAAAATATTATTTTCTCCTGACTAACTGCATTATTCCTACTTTGAACATTTCTTTCCAACCCTCTCAGATAAATAATGTTTTGATACCTTTAGTTTAGAAAAAAACTAATCCATGTTACAAGGGGGGTTGCTACAAAAGGCAAATCAGAACACAACCCCAAACTATCTTATGCCCCTCAGTCATCTTCTAGTGCTGCGTTGCTGGGACCTCCAAATCCTTTGCCTCTTTGCAGGGAGGACTGGGATGCCCAGCCCCACATCCCAGGACATTGTGCATGGCCACACAGTTACCTGCCCTGCAGGCTGAGCCCAGGCTCCCTTCTTCATTAGTCATGGGGGTTTGGAGATGCAGCCACCTGGATGCTGAGTGGATAAGCATAACCTGTTGTGATAGCCAGGTGTAAAAGGCATGCCTGGGTCTCTTACTGGAGGTGGCACTCATGTCCTGCGGGTCTGAACCTTGAGGGGCTCCTAAGGCCACTCACTAGATCTGTGCTTTCTCATACTCCTTACAGAGATCATCAAAGGCTAGTCTTTAGTCTAGTCTAATCTTAGGGCAGATTCTACCAATACTTCTGCAGATAAGCTGGATGCTTTTTTTCTGTTGTTTCCAGAAAGGTTTTTGAATTTAGAAGTCTGTCCTGTCTCCTGCTGCTGCACCAGAGCTGAGTCCTGCTTCTCAAAGTCTCAAGGTGAAAAGCTGTGGGGAGGATGGAGTCTCACATTTTATTCCTGCAGCAGGCAGACCTCCCCAGCCAGTGGTCATGGCTGCTTTGCCTTCGCTACAAGCTGTTTCAGTTGTGTCCCTCCCACCTAGTGCTGGTCCACAGCTCACCTGCAACCCAACAGGCACATTCCAGCTGAGGTCTCTCACCAGATGTGGCTGTTCTGGGGAGCCGTTTGGAAACTGTGGACCTATGTGTACTGTTTCCATTTTTCACTGTCTGAAGAAGACACCTCGGGACTCCATGCTGCTCTTGAGATGAACTATGGATTTGCATGAGTGCCAGCATTATAAATGAGGCTATTATGGGTAGTGCAGGTTGTACGAAGACATGCAGTTGGTGGAGATGCTGGTGAGAGACACGACATAGTGTGGGCCAAGCTGTGCAGCCTTATGGCATGTGTAGCCTTACGGCATGTGTGTTGGCAGGCCTTGGCAACTGGCAGGAGTGGTCTCTTTAACATATGGGTCATGCAGAAAACATGATGGATTGCTATGCTTCCAGAATTACATCTATCAGTATCTGAGTACCCTGGCAGGGAAATGAAGAGCTAGAAAAGATGATGGCAAAGAAAGTGGCCTCCAGAGCCCAGTCCTGAATACGGTGACAGTGTAGTTACAGCCAGAATTTGCTGAGAAATGTGTCTCAGGACCAGTCTGGCACAGATTTACTAATTTTGAATATTAGAATCTTCTAAAACCTTCTGGGTTTGCATAGGGAGGAATCACAAGTTTCTTTTTCTGAGAACTCAAGATCAAAAATGAAAACCACATGGACTGGGAGCAGAAACTTGTAATTCATGGTCTTTTGTTTTTAAAACAAACTAAGCCTGCAGACCTCAGTATTGTATAATCCACTTCCAAGCTCAGGACTTTTGTTCTGAACTTTGGCTTCAGAACATTTAGAACTATTGAGCTTCTACTTCAAATCTAGTTGTAGCTTAACCTATGTATTTATTTCTACCCACAGACTTCATCAATGAGAATAGAAGATGTAGACCATGGAAGATTGAGACTTTACATCCCAAATTATCACGTACTTTGAGATGCAGTTTCATGGAAAGGCTCTTCCAAAACAGCGTGAAAGATTTGTCTGACTAACGTGATCCCAACATTTGACCTTGTAACATTTGTACCAAGTTGTTCCATTGGAACTACTCTAAACTTCTCTAATCCCTTGTCTCCCTCATCTGGACACTCCTCCCCTTCCACGTAGCCTTATTTCCAAACAGCCTCTCTCTTCATATGCTCCATGTCCAAAACCTTCTTCAACCAAGCCCAGGAGAACAAAATTCTCAAGTGCTGCAGAAGCATTGCAAGAGAGGCACAAAAGATGGGTTCCCACCAAGGCGAGCAGGAAGGACTCCTACCATCCTCAGCTGGCTGGCAGCTGTGAAAATAGTCCCTGTAGTCATGAAGCCATTACCGTGCTGTAACTCTGACTCACTGAAGTTGACCTGGGCCAGGATACACAGCATTGCTGCCAGCTTTCCTCTGTCTCACCCTTTTTCTATGGAGTGAAGGGTAAACGATGTACTGGGGGGAAATAAAAAAGAATGGAGCCTTCTGAATCCCTAAAGCAACCTGGCAGGGAGATGGAGAGGCACAGAGGTGGCTGTGTCCAAACTTCCTGGTAAACAAGTGATTTTTGAGAGGTAAAAATTTCCAGTTTTATGTACAAGCCTGGAGGTGCTGGAAATCCCCATCACATCCTGGTGGGGACATTAAAGGACTGCATGAAGCTACACAAGAACATTCAGAATTTTCCCCAAAATTTTGGAGGCTGTAGAACTGTAACTTGGCAATTGTGTGTGCTTTTTTCATATGAAACAAGCTGCCATCTGAAAGACTGTTGGCTGTTATGTTACATGTGTTACATTTACAAAGCTATTTTATAAGGTGACAGGCTGAAAAACAATTTGCAAATGCAAGTTCATCTTGAAAGTATTTTTTATATCTGTATTTATGGGATGTCCTGTAGAATGAGACATTAAGGATAACTGACACAGATCGTGGTCTTAATGTATCACTGACCTTTTAATGTACTCTGAAGTTCTGGAGATAAAGCAAAGGTGGGATGAACTTAATGGGTGCTAGAAAGTCAGTTCAGCCATGGCAGTAATACTTGTCAGGCTAAGAACTACTTATACCTAGATGATTTGAATGAACCAAAGATGGTTATAAATATTCTTCTGAACACAAATGTGTTTCCAGTCTGGGATATGAGCTATAAATTTGGGTGTTCTGCTTCTAAAGGGAAAGAAAAAGCTGCTGTTATTTTTTTAAAAAATTAAATTGCATTTTCATGAGCAATATTGATGCTTCCAAGCCATTGGGAAATTTTCTTTCTGATCAACATTTTCTGGGGTTTTTTCCAGACCTCAGTCACTGAAAAATGAACCTGAAGAGGAAAGGCAGCCCAAGGCAACCCAGCCACATCCTGCTGCAGAGGAGAGTAGAGAAGATGGCTAGAGAGGTGAGGATGAGCTGGCTGTAGAAAGGGGGAAGGGGCTCTGCTCTCTGCTGGCAGGCAGGGCACTGGCAGAGGATATGGGAGCAGCCCTCAGACACCACTAAATGTACAGCTGCCCCAGCAGAGAGTTTGGTGCAAAGTGTTTGCAGAGCCCAGAGCAAACACTTGGGTAGCTAGCCCATGAGTGCCACGCTGTCAGGACCCCCCAGTTCTGTTACATCCCAGTGTTTGCGAGGGGCAGCTATACCCATGCAGTGTGCAATCTCAGCTGGCCAGCACAGCAACCCCAGAGATGCCTTTGGAGCCTACATAATTTCAGTAGATCATACATGCTGCTGTGGGGCCGCTGGAAGTGAAAGCTTATCAGTAACACACGCTCCTGTTTTATCTGCAACAAGTCCCTTCACATCCCACTTTTTGCATCATCCTGCTTTCCACAGGGCATTATCAGGAGTCAGTACAAGGCTGTCTTGCTGCCTTCTGTCGCACTCAGAGGTGCCTGCATCCCCTTCGGGTTGGGGGCTTAAAGAGTTCATAGCGATGCAGGCTGCTGCAAGACAGAGTTTAATTTACTAATAGACATACAATCTAAACAGCTACGGGTTTTCTGGGCATTTCTGCACCTCTCTGAGCCCCTTGCGTAGCAGCGGGAAGCTGTGCTGCCTGCGCAGCATTCGGTCAGGTTTTCCAAGTGGGAAATGGGCAGCAAATAAAGGAACTGGGATGCAAAAGAGTGGCAGCTGCTCTAGGACTGTTATAGAGCCTCTTTTACAGGCGAATGAACCGTCAATTTGTACTAAGACATTGTTTTCTAAACACAGCGTAAAAACTGTTATCTTGCCTGGCTGGTCATTAGAAGAGAGATAATTATAGTCTCCGTGCGACAGCCGGGCCCAGAACAGGGGCTGCATTGTCCCAGGTCCCAGCTGAGCTCCAGCACAGGCTCCCCAGGCAGCGCTGGGACAAGAGGGCTCCTTGTGCCCCGGCAAGTTCAAAAGACGAATTGAAGTGCTCTAAGTAGGTGTTAAGCACCTATTTCTCTCTGCGACTCTGGACTTAAAAACTACTCCACAGGAGAAAGGTGCAGAGGGCAAACCTGTGGCTGCTGTAGCTGCATCCTCACTGGCTTTGTGTAGAATACACGCTAGGACTATTTTTTTTTTTTTTTAAAAGCCCTAGAGCTTCAGTTTTGCGTTTATTTTTGCTTTGCGCTGTACTTCTGTTTTCCAACACAGATCAGGGTGTCCTGTATGATGACAGGCTTTCAGAAGGAAGGGCATATTATATGTTCAGTGTCCGCTTCCTGAGCCCTGAACGGGAGGTCTAAACCTTAGCTTGTGCTGCAGCATGCCGGAGGAGTCCTAGTACGCCCAAAGCTTCAGGGGGCCAGGACATTCCACAGGACTGTCAGGAAATCCCAGACTGTTTCTTTTCACCCCCCATCCAGAAAAGGCGCTGACACCCCACTCAGCCGCAATGGGCCAACACACAGCTCATTGCTGTGGCACCTGCCCTTGCCAGTTCCGCTGGACCGGGAGTTCATGGCTGTGAGTGCCGCAGCATTGTTTTTCAGGAATACAGTGATAGCTGCAGACAGTAAACTGAGCTATCACTTTTTCTTGCTCGTTTCATCCAGGTGCTTTAAATGACTTACCTATCATCATGTCTGAGAGATTACTAGGTTTTGATTAGCTCTTAGGAAGAAATTCTCCACAGTGAGGGTGGTGAGGCACTGGAAAAGGTTGCCCAGAGAAGCTGTAGATGCCACATCCCTGAAGGTGTTCAAGGCCACGTTGGATGGGGCTTTGAGCAACCTGATCTAGAGGAAATTGTCCCTGCTCATGGCAGGGGGTTGGAACTGGATGGTCTTTGACGTTCCTTTCGATTCAAACCGTTCTATGATTCTGTGATTTAGGAGACTTTTGATAAAACACGAGACTTGAACATGCATGTTCTGAGTCTTAGGTTAACATATAAAGCTACTAGACAGTATTTTCTGTCTAGAGCTTTATTTGTGGTTCAGAGGTGAAAAGGGAGAACTTCAAATTCTTCAGGCAGACCAGATGCAGTCAAGTTTTTGCTGCCATTGTTACATAAACTTCAGGTTTATTTTTAGCGATGTTTTCTAAAAAGCAATGGCCAGAACTAATAAATAATTCTGACATTTCACATGAAGTAATTAGCCTATTTTCCCAGCTTCTGTGTTCATACTGTGGCTCAGGCAGTTCCCTTTTAGAAATATTCCAATTAATTTCAAGAAAACAGAGTGTTAAAATTAATTTCCTTCTACTTCTGTGAAAATAAGTAGGCGGGTGAAGGAGGAACACCTTGTTAATATCTCCTCTAAAGGCATTGGTAGAATCTCATTCTTATTAGACATGAGAGTTCACACAGGGAATCTTCTATGCATTCCAATTGTGAGGAAACCTGGTGTAGCTGGTAAAACTACTTGTTTCAACCAGCCAGTGGTAAGTAATATATAATAATACCAGTAGGAAAAGAAGGGTCTTACATAAAGTAAAGGTAAGAACAAGTTCAGAGTAAATGAAGAGCATAACATTACTGCCAAAAGTGGAGACACAAAGCAATATTCCATTATATTGGCAGGACACCCAAGGTTTCTTTTTTAAAATATATTTTTATGCCTTGAATAGCTGAAAGATGGCAAGACTTTTCTGTCATCCCAGTGAGAACAACTCCAGTAACTCAAAGGATTAGGTAAAGCATGCAAACAAAATAAGTCTTTTTAAAATAAGATACTAATTTAATACTTGAAAATTAATGCGTGTGTAATGCAATTATTTTTGCTTGAGCTCTCTTTACATCTCTGAAAGAGATCAGTCTTACAGCCATGACTATCATTCAAGTGATGAACTGAGCAAAGTCAGAAGAACATGATACTACAGTACAGAGTATCATATATTTTCTTTGAGTGTAGTCAAATGCAAGAGGTTTTTAACTTTAGGATGTATAGTAAAAGACAAGCTATAAACATATATGACTTGATTAATAATCTCAGTAAAATATACTTTAAAAGCCATCCAAACCACTTTTTCTCTGGGTGTGCTCTCTCGTTATGGTGTTTTGTTTAAATTTTGGAGAGGTTAGAGAAAAAGGAGTGCGCTCCAAGGAGGACCTGCCTCTGTAATCTGCAATTCTGCTTTATGCCCTGAATGTGGTGTAGTTCCCATAAACTCTAGGAACAAAATATTAACTAGAGTTGAAAGTTTGCTTGGGGCACTTGGTTCATGTTTGTACTAGTCTGAGAGAAATCACATTTTGAAGAGACTTATCAAGACACTAATCTCTCCACAGAGAGCTGAACGGCTGTGGCAGGCTTGACAGTGCTATTCTTTTTTGGAGCCTCACCAGCAAAACAAGGACTCAGCACAAAAGAATCTATAGTGTCTAGGTTACTGTACTGTTCATACGTCTGTATCAATCCATCTAGCAAGGGAGTTCACACCACAGAAATACACATCAACTGGAATAATACCATTTTCCATCCTTTACCTTGGAGATTAGTGTTCCTCAGTGTCAGGTGGTGTTAATTAATGATACAACACACACTTTCTTATTTATCAAAGAGACAAAGAAAAAGTCTTGAAAGCAAAACCATTTTAAACTTAGGAACAAGTTGCATTGCCTATCACACACTATTTGAACAGAAGGCATATAAATGTCTATTGGTGTGTGGCTTATTTACACCATTCCTTCCCACATAGTTAAGCCCTTGCTGTTCAGGCAGTGAGTACATGTGTCCACAGTAACAGTGGGGGCTTAATGCTTTTATAAATACTTTATGAAGTATATATAATGGAAAGTACAGTTTCATTCTACATTTGTGTCTTCATCTTCTTAGGTCTTTGATCCTAAGCACATAGCTGGAATGTTAAATAAAGCATTATGTCCCTACAGTTTCTCAGCAGTGAAAATATTCAACTATTATCAACAGACAAAAGACCCCCACTTCCCCTCTCCCCCCTAAATAAATATAGCAGAGAAGTTACATCAGAATTACCTTGTTTGAGGTGTGCAACTTTTTATTCCTTTTCTCCACACAGTATGAAAGTGCTATTTTTTCCAAGCTTTTCTGTACCCCAAACTCCAGCCAACATTATTCTACAGAAGGAGAGGCAGGCAGCAGAGGGAGGCCTGGACACCTTTTTTCTTTCAGAGAGGAGCTAATCAAACATTCCCATCAAGCTCCAAGCTCTGTGAAAGGCACATTGCTTTCTCTCTCTCTCTCTTCCCCTCCCTCTCTCTGCTCCTCTCTCCCTGTCTCTCCCTCCCTCTGTCTTTCCCTTTGCCTCCCGCACACGCAGAAGTACAGAGCTCCTTACACTGATTTAGCAGCCGAATTAGGCGGTCCTATTTTAAATGTATGTTCCCTCCCACATATTTTTGGTAGGGTTTTCTATGCTCCTTTTGCACTAGCCTGTCAGATTTGTCAAGTTTTTCTCTTTTGGGAAGTGAGGCTTTACTCAACTGATGTTTTGGCTGATTTTTTTTCAGTCTTTCTATTCTGTTCAGCATTGTAGTAAAAGGACAAGAACTACTAGGTGAGAGCAAAGCACACAGCTCTAAAGCTTATAACTACCAGATTATTTAGGTGCAGATCAGGTTTAAGGGGGAAAAATATCTTTTGAAGAGAAGAGACTGGGATGCCTTTACTTATGTGAATAGCATTGTATTCCCTCAACAGTTTTCCTGAAGACAGAGGCAGCACAAGTCTGTGAGTCTGGGCACAGAGAAGTAGGAGTATAGCATGAGGGTTCCTTCTGATGAAGGTGGATGTGAAAATTTAGTAAAATGCTCTCAAAGGCTGCTAAACTTGCACCCAGTAAGTGTGACCTGGCCAAATGAGATATACAAAATTACTGATTTCTTTAAGCAGCTGTACACAGTTCTTCTAAAATTATTGGGTAACTTTAAGAAGAAAAATTTGTTGAGAGAATCAAGACCATAGCATTTACAAGATTATCACAGAAGGTTCTGCTATCATATTCCAGGATGCTGGAATGCAAACTATAATTTGCAATTCCCTCTAGGTATTCAGAAGTGCGTAGATAACATACATGAGAGAACATACATTTTTATTTAAGATCATTATTGGTGACAAACAAAATCTAGTATAAATATAGGAGGTGGAGTTCAAAATACATGTTAGAAAGACTCCTGATCTAATAATCCCCTAAATGTGTTTTGTTTAAGGGAAAGTGATTAGCTGGTTTTAAGGGAAAGTGATTACCTGTTATTTGTAAATCTCTACTCCGGTACTTACGAAAACTGTATAGCAGCTCAGCATATTAATAAACAGTACAGTATAAAAAATTTATCAAGAAGTTCCAATTGTGTTACTGAGATATAATGATCCATAAGTCATTTGATTCTCTTAATACAGAAGTCCAGGCTTGCCTTGACAATTCTTTGTGTGGCAGAATGCAGTGGACTGGCAGAATGCCTCTTCAGACAGCAAATATTTTAGCAGATCTACCTAGAAGATCTACTGAAAAAAAACCAAAATTCCAACCCCAAAGACTTATTAATTCAAGTTAACACTTTCAGAATATCATCACCTTTTTCATAAGGCTTTGTGAGGTTTAATTATTCAGTTAATCATGGGCAAAAGGACTGAGACCTTAGGAGTGGAAGTTTAGAGGTACATAGGCACTGTGGGACAAACATTTAAATGCTGGGGTTTTGTGGCTGGGTGTCTGTGTGTCATTTCCTAGTGCTAATGGGAAGGCTGAAGTTTCCATGACAACCCCTTACCTGCAGATGGTGATTAGAAATACTTAAAAATCTTCGGGCACACAACTTCACTGGTATTTACCCACTTCTTTTCCACCCAAGCAGATTATTTTCAGAAATCTACACTCATCTGTGTACATGTTGAGTTGCCTGTATTGCTTTGAAGTCTCAGGTCAGTGGATTACCAGTGTCTTGATCTCAAACTGTTGTATGTGGGAGTACTGAAGACTGAGCTGGAAAATGAAGGCACAGTTGGATGGCAAAGGCTCAGGCTGCACCCACAGAGCACACGACAGGACTGCATCGAACTAGCTGGACTAGTGTTGAGTGATGGAAATGAGATGTTCAGAAAAAGCAGATGATAACTGGCAAGAAGTCCTTCTGAGGTTCCACTTCTTGCACCACCACCACCTCGCTGAGGGTTGTAGCTGTTGGCATGCAGAACGTTGTTGACAAGGTGTCAAAGCAACAGCACCTTCACTGAAGTCCCATTTCATTGAGGTTGCTGCAGGGTGGCAGTTTTACAAAAGAAACAGCTGATAGATCCACTTCTCATTTTCCCTGGATGAATTATGTAATCTGTGGATAAATTGTACTGAGGGCAAAGAGCCAGCATGGACCTGGCAGGACTTTGCTCAAATGCAGTGGTGTGAGAACACAGCTCTGTTGCTTCCAGAAACACACCAATAGTCCACACTGCACCCACTTACTCTCTCCCAGGTTGGCTGACTCTGCTCATGGGTTGGGGTCAAGGATGCTGCCAGTGCGCTGGCACATTCCTGCATTGCTGCCTGTAAGCTAACCTGGCATCCTGGAAGTGAAAATCCAGGGAACCGTGGAGCAGAAACACTGAGTGAGCAGAATAAGAAAAACTATCTGGTTTGTTATTATTCAGTGCATTCAGCCTCTCATTGTCGTTTGTAATGGAGAGCTGAGGAGTATCAAAACAAAACACTGAGGAGGGCACTGACTGTCTCTTTTTATCACAACATTTCTGAGGGTTTTGCCTGTGCTCTTTCCTGACAGAAGCAATTTCCAACCACCCAAGAGCTGGCAACACAAAGTGCAGGAGCAAGAGGTGAATGGCTCCATTTCGGTGCTGGGATTTGCCACAAAGAAAGATTTGTTTGCAAAAGAAGTGACCATGCAGTCAGGAAGCCACTAATTTGAAGACAATAGATGTTGAACACAGTTTTCCAGGGGAGGGACAAATGCTCTGCATCTATATGTCTCCCACCATTGCCTGAGACATCCAACTGAGTTTTACTGATTGTGGTAATAGTTTTTAAGTTTTACTATACTGCATTTTCATTTGCTTGTAAATTAAAGTAGGATTTAGCATGATCTATTGAAAAGAATCCTGAAAGCAATGGAATGAGCACCTCTAATTTATTCCCTGAAAGTTGTAATGAAGCAGCCAATGAATGACCAGAGAAAAGAAATACTTTGGTTTTCAAGAGAGTTTGAGAAGGTTCTTGATTTTTGAGGAAAATGTAGTGACCGCATTGAATTACGATCTACTCAGATATTACGCTCACTCTGGAATATAAAACAACAAAAAGAGAGGTATGATGTGTGTAAACAATGTTACCATTTACTGAGAAGATAATTTACTCAAGACTCGGTAAGGAAGTTTGCTGTTTTCAGAGGTAACAGCAGACCTGAAAGACCAGACACTTATTGATGGACCTTAGTCACAGACTCTTAAATAAATCCTCATTTTGAGATAATCAGTCATGCAGAATTTTCAAGGCACACAGTTTTCGTTTAAAAAAACATTGTTTTGGGTAAAAGCTGGGTAAAGGCCATGATGGGTAACAACTGAAAATCTGACTTCACCGAAGGGAAGCTCACTGCACTTAACCTTTTCCTCATTACAAATCTGACCTCAACAGTTTTTAACCAAGATTTTGTTTATAATAAAACTAATGGGCTTACATGCTTCAGCCAACACAAAAATATAAGATCCCCCATGTTTCTCCCCTTCTGTATTCAGTGATGCATTGGTAAATGAAGTAGGGGAAACCTCACCTCTTTGGAAATGCAAATAAACTCCATGTTCTGGGCTTGATGCACATGAACTGGTACGGCCATGGAGCTGAGGCAAAGCAGCTGTGAGGGCAACATCAGACACAGCTGTAATTTTGCACTTCCATGTCCAAATTCAATCCAAATTCACTACTGACTTGGTCCATGATCTTTTGATGATAGCTGGTCTTTCTGAAGTGAAAAGGTCAAACTTTTGTAGAAAGGAGAAGAGAGAAAGATGTTACCATGTAGTAGGATCACATAGTAGGTCAAAATCTAAGTGACAGCAGAGGATGGTGACATCAAAGGCCATAAATTGTTCCCAAGAGGTCTGTGTAAAGGGATGACAGGTGTATAGATCCTGTAGCCCAACCCATCTTGCTCATCTCCCCAACACTCAGGAGGAATTTCTTACTCCACTCCTGTAGGAATAGGCAAAGAAAATTGTCTTCATCTCTTTCATAGAACAAGATATTCCTGCAAAATTTTTAGAGGAATCCAGACTTTGTCTGGGAAGTTTTAGAGGGAAAGTAGAGATTCTCTCACACACCAGACCTTTGTCCCGCTTGTGAGACTCAAGGTGCACACTGCTCTTCTGGCGTGGGGCTGTGGCCACACTTTTAAAACCATGAAAACATTTGCTCTCTAGGTTATGAGAAGGAAATATATAAGGAGTCAAAGTGACGAGGGGCTGAGCTAACTGGCCTGTGGTGATTACACAGAAACTGTTGAATGTATCTTCTCAGGTGACCACTGTGGGCTTAGTAAGTTAGTCCTGACTCTGCATACAAGGACAGAAATCAGAGAAAAATAATTTCTGCAAGATGACACACAGCTATGTCACATCTAATCCCATCCAGGTGCTTAAACAGAAAGGAACAAGTTTTCTGCTGTCAAACAATTACCCTTAAGCCTTTTCAGCCAAATACTACCACAAGAATCAGAGAGCAGAATTTTACAACACCTCAAGATGTCATGCATGGCTTGGCAGTGCTAGCTCTGTTCAAAGACAGCATGGACACACATGCAAGTGTTAACATGGCTTGGCAGTGCTAGCTCTGTTCAAAGACAGCATGGACACACATGCAAGTGTTAACTTCTAACAAGTGACAGTAGAGTTCAAATTCTCCAGTTTTCCTACATTTCTCAAACTCTGTGAAATACAATCATGACTTATGCATCATTACACTTAAGGTAATTGTGCTTGAAAACCATTTATTAGTGAAGAAAACAAGCCATGAGGAGAACTCAGTAGGAAGTAGAAAGTATAGCTGGGATGGCAAGGCAACTAGGGGGTTAACATTGTTTGGCTTTAGCTGCTTAAAGCACTTATATCGAAATTGACCTCAGGTAAATAAAATAACCAATGTCCTGTAAGGCTTATATAAAATACACTGATGTGTTTGTCTAGTGTTTGAGAAAGGTAGGGAGGCTGAATTATGTATGCTGTAGCCCTTGCCAGCATCAGAAACTTCTTTAAATAATTAGAGCAATTGGGTAGCCAGACCTCTGTTTTTTCTTTTTTATGAATGAGGAGACCTCATGGGCCAAATGAATGCATAATGTTGGCATGCTTGACTTAAATGGATGTATACCAAACTTGTACCCTGTAAATTTGAACCACTGGGTGTTTCTCAGCGAAGATGGCTGTGGTCATTTTTCCTGAATATGTAAAGAAGCAGGGCTCTGTTAGTAAGTCTCAAGTCTCCAGTTCATTTGTTTGCCCCACAGGGCAAACAATGACAGAAGATGACAAAATCTTTTTAGGTTTGACGGGATGTTGTGTTCAAACAACAGTTGATAAACCCCTTTCCCTGGATTTCCTGCAGCGTACAGTGGGGGAATGAGAGGCAATTAGGCAAGCTCAGAGAATGAGGGTTCATAATGGGGAATGGGAAGGGCACCCTTTTCTCTGACTGATAGATACATGAAGAGCTTGAGTCTTTCCAAATGAACAGTGACCAGTATAACAGTCACGGATTTTAATTATTATTTGTTTTTTTTTTTTTAAGTTCTAGGCAGTCACTTTTGGAAACTTGACCTTGCTTTCCTCTATAATATTCAAAAGACATAAAGAAAAGTGAACTTCAGCTTGGAAGGAGAATCTAATAAGACATTTGAGCAAATTCAGAAGTTACTACTCTAGGTAAAGAATGCTTATAAAGTCTGAGAGCAATTTAATGTGTAGTGTATTAGCTGTGGGTATGTAGATAATACTAGTTGGGACCAACAAGTCAGACAGCTTTGCTTATAGATCTTGAACTGTAGCAGAAAGAAGCAGTGCTTGGATAGTGCTTTCCTTTAATTATTTCAAGATGTATCTTTATAGGAAAAAAGAAAACAGGTGGAGGATGTACTTTCACTGGAAATACAACAGGGAGCTCTCACAGGCATCAAGGAAACTTCATTATTTTTGCCATGTAGCTGAATCTACCCATACCTCCTATGCCCCATATTCCCAATGCCAGATTTAGAACACAAGTTGCCACAAATGCTGTGTTGAAACATAAATATAGTCAACAGCAAATGCAGAAGCTGGAAAAGCCTCCATCCCACTTGGTATCAGGAAATGCCAAGGGTGGCTACTGAGGAGAAGTTTGCCCTGAATGCATCTGCAGACCTTTGAATCTGAAGATGTGTAAACAGCTTTAAAAGCTGTGATGTTATAGAGCTGGACTGTGATGTTTGTATCTCACCAGTCTGCTCTCAGAATCCAAGATGTTGCCACAATGAAAATCAATTTTAGGTACCATTTTTTGGCAGAACTTGCAGTTATTGCAGAAGCGTATGGTGACTGAACAGAACTGGGTCTGTAGGAAATGCAGCATATGGATGTTGTTCATCTAGAATTCAGTGTAGGTGGGGATTGAGTCTTCATAGGGTAAGTGGGATGTATTTCATTGCTCTACTACCTTGTATAAAATCTGACTTAGCAGCATAAAGATCCTTGTATGAGAAGTAAAATCATCTGTTTAGGAGAGTGCTCTTTGTTAATCAGAAGTTTCAGCAGTGCTGGATTCAGTGCTGAAATATGCAGTTGAGGACCATGGCCCTCAGAAAATACAAATGGCTTTTTCAGCATGCTTTCCCTGTCTGCCCACTTCCAGTGTGAGCCATGTGCTGTCATTGCCACTGTTAATTTAGTTTGCCAAGAATACCAGGTATCACTCTGGATCCCAGTGCCCCTTACCTTGGCAGTAAAGCTCAACTAGTCACTGCAAATCAGGCCTGGGAAATGTAAACCCAGTAACAGTCTTCTGTCTGTTCTTCCTGACTGTTTTCCCGGTGTGTTTTCTGTTTATGCTCTGCAGGGCATCAGGTATCAGAGCAAGTAGGTGATGCCAGTAAAAGCCACTTCACAGTAGAGAGTTCGTGGCTGCCTCCCAGCAACTGAATGCATCGCCTCTGTGGTGCCCTTATCCTTGTCTCCTCCAGCTTTGGCTCTTGGCACTGAAGACTGTTCAAAATGCAGGTTGTTTCTGGAGGCAACATGCAGAAATTAGAGTGCTGCTCTGGCAAGCAGAAGTGTCCAAACACACAGCAGGGCCAGAACTGCCAGAGTGTTTAGTAGGTGGATTAATATATTTTCTTTACCGGTATTTGCCAGAGTTCATGAAAAGACCCCTCTGCATGTGCCCCTGTGCACAGGCTCACCATGTAAGGGCTTACACTGTTCTCTCCCAGATGATGGTGGTACTTTGCCCCCCCCCAGGTCTCCACTGTTCTTGTAGAGACCCATTTGCCTCTAGGGAGGCAAAATTTCTAAGAGAGATCCAGATAGTGGAGGGGTGAACAGCGTTGCATGGCGTTGTGCCTGTGCGGTAATGGGGGATCTCAGTATGGGGTGGGAATACATAGGTTCCTGTAACTCCTGGGGGATGCTGCACCCATGTAAACCTCTTTTTGTGTGGATCCAGGTCCTGGCAACACCTTCCTTGGAAGATGATGCACATTGTGGAGGCAGACAATCCCGTGTTTCAGTAAGGCTGAGTTTAATTGGGAGGGAAAGGAGAGAGACTGTAGGGTCCTGCTGCTAGGACATGGCAGAGTGAGGGAAATAGGGGAAAACTGGGGTCATGCCAGCAGGATGGGGCAGGAGGAAGGTGCTGGGAGTGTACCTGGAGGCCCTGTGACATGGATGCAAGGAAGGTAGAGAGCAATGCAAGGGCCGCTCTGGGCACACAGACCAGTGGACTTGCCCTTCTCACCATCCCTGTCCTTTCCCAATGCTTCTCGCACTTCCAGGGGGATGGGAGAGAAAGTGTTTCTGCTGTTTCTTTAACTGGTCACCACCAAAGGGCTCGTTCAATACCCTGGGAGGGTATTGAAGCTCCAGACTACTGTAAGGCACTAAAACACATTCAAAATTTACCCTGCTGAGTGTGAGCCAGCCCAACATTGGCTGTTGTCTGCCTGGGACAGCTGAGCAAGCAGGGCTGCAAGGAGGAAACTCACCTCCCTTCCTTCCACTCAGGGTATTTGTGACTAAGGTTTTATTGCAAAGGGGGCATGGTTGGGAAGAGCAGGCTATGAAGAACTACTGTGACCCTGTTTTGCTGTCCATTTCTACCATTTTACCCAGGCATCAAGTTTCCAGCCATACAGAGCAATACATTTCCAACCATACAGAGGTATGGGGAGTACCCTAAGGGACAAAAGACCTACATCTGGCCTTGCTGTGTTTCTGTAGTGCAGTAGCCTATATTTATACTTTTTATAAGGCAATAATTTCTTGTGAACCATTTCCACTTAAAAAAGCAGAAAAGAGGCAGTCTGCATAAACATCACTCAACACTGTAGCAATTCAATTAACTATTAACTCAGTAATGCAGAAATAGAGTAGCAATGAGATTGATCTTTTCTCTGTGATTCCTTTTAGGGCCACACAAAGGTCTAATGCAATTTTAAATCCTTGTCTCAAATAAAGCCTTGAGAAGAAAGGTGAATCTTTTGTTACATGTAAAAGAAAGAAAGAACTCTTTAAATCTTATTAGAAAAATAATAAATCTCTCTGAATAAACTCTATCCTCCATTCCTTCCCTCCAGTGCCACAACCATATAAGGTGATCTCTGTATTTTGTTCCCCAAATTAAGTAAATTACTTCTAATAAATTGCTTAGTTACAAGCACAGTTTCGCTGAAAATACCATTTTCATTCTTATAACTGCCAGCATTAAATCTCCCTAAGAACTGTAAGAGGAAAGCCTCTACATTTTCCACTTGCTAACTCCTCTGAATGTTTTGTACTATGGAAAATATGATAAAGGCTTTCAAACTATTTCAGTAATTGACATTTTCCACCTTGGGTTTTCAAAGCTCTTTTCAAAGAAGGGCAAACAATGAAAGGAAGTGAAAAATAGGGAGAGAGAAAATTAAACTCCATGCATGCTCTTAAAAAGTACTCGAAGAAAAGAAAGGCAGGCAGATTTTGCAGAAAAGAAAGCTGAGAAGTACAGAGCTTACAGAACTGAATTTAAGAAGGTGTTTGAGTTACTGAAGATACAGAGGAGGACTTACATCTGTAGAAAGACCAGGACCCTATCTCCCAGGGCTTACTCCACAAAAAGCATCTAAGAGGTTATCTCCCCTCTGCTTGTTCCCCTCTCTGGTTGCCAGTGGCCACCTGGAGTTGGCCTGTGCAGCCCTCACCTTCTTAAACTCAAGCCAAGTTGCTGAAGGAGAGCCCTGTACTCGAATTAGGCCTGCTTTGTTTGGATTGATGGTAGTAGGGACTCTTCTGCAAATAGCTCCACAAGTAGCTTTGAAAACTGGTGGCTTCTGTCAGGTGAGGTAGGGATGCATGAGCCAATTGGGGTCTGTATGAGCTGGGAGATGAAAGGGATTGAGAGCAGCTGGGTTACACCAAAACCAGCATGGCCAACAGGTCAAGGAGGTGATTCTGCCCCTCTACTCCATTCCCATGAGACCTCACCTCGAGCACTGCATCCCGCTCTGGGATCTCCAGTACAGGAAAGACACCAACCTGTTGGATTGAGTCCACAGGAGAACCACAAAGATGATCAGAGGGCTAAAGCACCTCTCCTATGAAGAAAGGCTGAGACAGTGGGGGTTGTTCAGCCTGGAGAAGAGAAGGCTCCAGGGAGACCTTATTGTGGCCTTTCAGTACTTAAAGGGGACAAGAAAGATGGGGACAGACTTTTTGGCAGGGTTTGTTATGATAGAATAAGGGGTAATGGTTTTAAACTGAAGGAAGACTGATTTGGATCAGGTACAAAGAAGTTTTCTACAATGAAGGTGGTAAAACGTTGGAACAATTTGCCCAGAAAGGTGGTAGATCTCTGTCCCTGGAAACACTTAGGGTCAGGCTTGATGGTTCTATGAGAAACCTGATCTAGCTGAAGATTTCCCTGTTCATTGTAGGGAGGTTAGGCTAGGTGACCCTTAAATGTCCCTTCCAACCCAAACTATTCTATGATTCTGTGATAATTGTCTTTTTTTAATCAAGCAACAAAAAGAAAAACATTTTGCAGACAGGGTTTCCCAGCCCTGTGAGGGGTGCCCGTGATCCTGTAGACATTCATGTGCTGTGAAAATGCATCTGCTGGGGGAAGGAGTGGCTCAGGACCAGGCAAAAGGAAAGTGTTTCCTGCTGCTTCATCCACAGCCCTATAACACCATGCCATGTGCTGGGATCAGTGCTTGTGCTTTGGTTTGCAAAATCTAATGGTTTCTGTTGCGCCACAGGAAGGGTTGGGAGCCCCAGGCATAAGGCCAGGGAATAACTACGGTCAGAGGAAGGCTGCATGAGGCACCTGTTCTGTTACAGCCATAACATAATCTGGTGTGTCCAGATACTGGTTTGGCTTCTGCGTCTCCAGGGACAGCTCACCAAGGGAGAGCAGCCCGAAGCTGCTTTAAACTCCCCATGGTCAGTTTATCTTAGGCTGTTCAGTGGTTTCTGTGAGTCCCTTACTATAAAGTGAAAGACATTTATGATCAGTGGGAAATTTATCCAGCATGTTGTGTTTGTGTAATGTACATGCAGGGAGAACAGAGGAGACAATTCTGATTCATGTCAGTTTAAGAGAAGGAGGTGTTAGGCTTGCAGAGATGCCTAAAATCGTGTGTTCTCCTTCTGAGCAAGCCAGTAGAGTAGGTAATCCAGCTGTGCCAGCTGCAGTGTGAAATATTACATGCTACCATGTGTTACAACTCACTGATTGCCTTGGCTGTTTGCTCCAGTGTGGTGGGGTGGCAGAGCTGCTGCTGACAGCCCAGACAAGTTGTAAATAGTGGCTCTTGAGGCCTTTGGTGCATCCTGCAGTGGTTCTGCACTCAGCCCCTGCTGTGTTTGTTGAGCTCCCCCTTCACCATGTCCTTTTCATGGGCTTTCTGCCATCGAGCTGTCATTGCACTGGATTAGGACAGCTTGTATATATACTCTGCATCACTAATTAAAGGAGCTGAGATACTTGACAGGAGACCAGCAGAAGCTCACTGTGTATCCTTTGTGGCAATGCATGAGAAAGCCTGTAAAGAAACCTGCAAGTAGTAGCTATCATTAGTTCCATCCAGCTGTTCTTGTCCAGCTAAGCAGACAATGATTTTTGGGGAAATTACATTTTAAAGATACTGCTGCTCTAAAGGGAATTTCTTTGGTCTTCATAAAAATTAATGCTTTACAGCTTGAATTTTTCTTCTTCTCTTTCAACAAGTGAATACATTTCATCATCAAATAAAAAGTCAATTTACAAGAATGAGTAAGAATATTGAAACAAGTCCTGGTTTGTGTGTAATAAGTTGAGTTAATCTGTGGTAAATAATTGTTTGCTTTTAGTCTGTTGCTCTTTTTGTTTCTTTTCACATGAATGCAGGGAAAGGAATTAGTGTTACTGTGAGGCATTCAGTTTGCCAAACAACTCTGCCTAGCTGTGGGGAATTCTGAGTAAACTACCCGTTTCACTACTTTGTTTCATGTTTCCAAGGCTGGACTTTCTGAAGGCCACAGAGCTAGAGTCATAAAATCAGAATTGTGCCCCCTAAGGATCCAAGAAATTAAAGACAACAGCTAAATTGGCTTTGAAAGACATCTGCACACCAGTTTTTTCCATCATCACATCTGCTTTTCTACAAAAGTGGATCATGCAAATGATGATATAACAAATAGTGTTCAGAAAATGAGGGATCAAGAGCTTCCTGTAACTGAGGATTTAATTTAAGATTTCATTAGTCTCTCTCTCTATATATATATGTGTGTATACACACACACACACACACACACATATATATTTTAAGAGTTTTTGAAAACAGTGATGTCTTTGGTGTTTCATGTGTAGGAAACTGCGACAGTGCAAGTGAACCTTCATGAAGTCAGTTGCTAGATGGATCCTAGGAACTAGGTCTTAGTACTTGGGCTGGTATTTCAGAGGAGATTTGCACCATCATCACTTCTGCCTGCCATTAACTATTGTAAAGAGTGGAAATCAACTGGTTGGACCAAGAGCTGTCCCAGGCGCATCACCAATGGGAGGGTGGAAGTGGTGTGTGCATGTTTTATGAGGTTCTATGCCATAAACTGTTACTGGATAGTATATAACTTACTGCTGTCAGTGTGGCTATTGTTTCTAATCAACAAAACTTCAAAACATTTGAGAGCAGTTTTATGAGGGACTAACCTTATCCTACAGTGGCCAAGAGCTTAGCCTTGGTGTTCTCCTTTCTCAACATATCACATGTTCTGTGACTTGGTCTCACCTTAAGATGCTGTAGATGAAGTCTTTGTGAGCTGTAATTAATCATTTCACTGTTGTTTGGGAGGGAATAGGATTTCTGTCCCATAAATTAAAAGGAATGACCTTTTCTGCCCCTGTTCCAAGGGAGAGGCACAATCACGTAAGCAGGGGCATGATGAAGGGAGAGGGGATGTTTTCTCTCTGATGCCCTCCGTTTCTTCTTCCCTCAGCACTGCATGGAGAAGCTGTAGTGGGGCTGCAGGCATGGTCCTGGCTGCTTGGGTCTGGCAGGAGCAAATGTAGCTGCTGGGGAACACCTTGCGTTTTTCTCAGTGCCTCAACAGCCAATCTTACAGAACTGGTCATTTCTTGAAACTCCTGTGGCCATAAACACCAGTTCAGCCATTACCTGGGGCTGGGGGGAATTTCCTTCTGGATTTGGAAGGGATAGTGTTTGTGATGGCGCTTTCTGAAAGAAGGTATCCATGGTGAGGTTTGTTGCAGTTGCACAACTTCTTAATGACAAGTTTTTACACAGCAAGGGTCAGGACTAGAGCAATGGTACAAGGAATTTGAACCAAAGAACTGAATTTTTATCACTCCAGGCAGGCAGAGGGGTTGTCTCTCTCTCTAAATGACATTTAGGGGTTTCTGCAGCTGAATGCCATTATCAACGACAACATTTTGAATGAATAGCCCTACACATATATTCCACAGCTGCAATGTGAATAGCTGTGAACAGCTTCTCGATCCTCCTCTCCTCCTCTTCCCACTCCCCTTTCCCACCTCAGCCAAAGCACAAACACTCATTGCAGGGCTAAAGATCTAAGTAACTTCTAACATTTCTTTTTTGCTGCCTAATGAAGGCTGGGTTAATGAGCTAGAGGGAAGTTTTGTATAAGCACTTGCTGAGACATTGTTGCAAGATCAGAAGTGAGCAGCAGTTGGAAATGTTAGTATTTGTCCCGGATTTTATTTAACTACAAGCCTGTATGTCTGCATGGCATATGGGGCTTTGTGGTATTGGCTTTCTGAGCTCCAGTGATGTGTCACAGTCCTGTGGCCTACAGGGTTCAAAGAATAACCATGCTGCTGTCCCCCCTGAGATAACAAGGGGTCTCTGTGCACCCTTGTTTGGAGGGAGATGTCCCATTATAGTTGTGTCAGCTGCTCCTCTTGGCTTTTCCAACCCTTTCCAAACACCTTTACACTTTGCTTCTTTCATTAATTGGATTATTTGTTTCTTAAGCTTGTTGCTGAGCAAGTAAAATTGGCCCACGCCTGGTTAACAAAGCCTGAAATAATTGTGACTAAGTCAAAATAGTGCTGAAGGGGGAAACCAGCAACACAGACAAGGCTAGTTTCCTGGCCCTGCTGAGCATACTTAATCCTTGCTGGGTTTATCCAGGTGTCAAGGAAGGGAACTTAGATAGCAGCCAGAGACTGGAGGTGTGTCCCCTTACTGCCTTGTCTGGTCTTTCATCTTTGTTTGTAACCTGGGCTAATACAGGGATTTACAGGGGTTGAGCTGGTCTTCTTGTGGGGAGTCTGGAAAAGCTTTCTTTCCTGTGTTGCCCTTAATCTAAATAATTAAAGTGGTCAGTTCAAAATGAGGGCTTCCTGTAGTCATTTGTAGGTTAGGATGGCAGGACATCTCTGCTCTTTGAAGGTTAGGCAGGTCAGTGAGATGCTGTAAGTCTGCAAGACCAACAGATGAAGTAAACCTGTTGTGATTAAGTAGAGAAAATAATTTCAACACTTTTAATGATGGCAACTTCCCAGACAATAACTAATTTTCACTTTGCTTACTGTGCAAGATCCTATATTAAAAAAAAGAAAAAGATAAACCTAATTTTTTTCATGGCAGAAGTGCTTTGGGCACATTCTGCTATTTAGAAAGCCATCAAATTCTTCAGGATTAGGGACCACTGAGGCATGTCATCTTCATTAAAAAACTTTGGGATCTACAGCTGAGAGACCATATGTTTAGCATCCTTAGACATGACTGTGCCCACTGAACTGCAACTGAACTTGCTGGGTGAAGTACAATTCCAGATTTTGCAGATGGAGACATTAGGGAAAACTATTTAGGTTATTGAGCAGGTTCACTGATTGTGTTTTATTTGGAGAATATAATTTTGCAAGGCCAGAAATATCATCCTAGGTATAGATTGTGTCAATAAAACTAATGGTGTTAGCTTAATTTCTGTTGCTTATACTTGTAAAGGATGGAAGGCCCCCAAATCCATGTTGTCTCTGCAGGAGAACTTCAGGGATATTACTCTCAGTAGTGGATTTTTTGATGCATGTGCTAGACCTATTCTTTTCTGCTAGCCTGGTAAATGTTTAAAGGGCTTTTTATAGAAAGAACAGATAAGACTTAACTTTGTGGGAACTCCCCATGATTCGTTATTCCATGGGGATGTTCCATTTTCATAGTAGGTTGCATGGGGAAAAGCATTTGGGAAAAACTGCCCCTTCACAGCAAAAATTTTTAATAGAAAGTGTTTTGGTGATGTATTCACCTGGGCTAACTTTCTTACTGTTGTCTGTGCTCTTGTTTAATATGGGATGTGGCAATAAAACAAGCTGAAAATGTGAACCTTGAAACATGGGATTTCTGCTAGACTGAAAATGGGAAACTGGGATGCTGTTTCTCCTCAGGGTCACAGTGACTCAACAGAGATGTGAGTGGGCACCATTAACCATTACAGATAGACAGTGAAGGGGGTGTAAGCAAACAAGAGGCCTAAATTGATTTAAGGAAGACTCAAGTGTGCTAAATGCAGCAGCCCAGAAGTTGATAGAGCCTTCCTCTTACCAGTTCTAAGTAGCTGATGCCAGGGTTTTTGAATCCTTCACCGGCAGGCCTACCTGTCTAGTTATCCTAGTGCTAGTCAGGTCTTATTCACAGGTCTCTAAGAGTCACCTTTTCCCACACTTTCTGATCCCATGTCCTTCACCTCTTGTAAAAGTTCTGACTTCTTTAGGAAGACTAAATGCTTAAAACTTTCTTGTGAATGTACCCAAATTCCAGCAGTGACATTTGTCTCCCAAAGAAAAGGTAGCCTTTTCAAGCTGTACTCTGAGCTGTAGCTCACCAAAGAGGCAACAGCTTTCCAGACATGGGTCTAACCTGCACTCCCAGTCTGCCAACCTGTGCTGGTTTAAAAGTTAACCAGTGGAGCTAAGACTTAAACTTTCAAATTCATAAACTAGTTATTTGGCTGGAATTATTTTTTCTTATAGGACACACAATAATCCTGCTGTACTTGATTACTATTTAGCCAAGGAAGCTGAGGGCTGGATGGCCAGGTAACACAGTATCAGGCAAGGATGAGCTAAAGCCTCTTTTCTGTTCCCTTTAAATCTAGGTGTAGGCTACATGCTTTCCCAGGAACTGTCTGGCTTGTTGTCAGAGAATTTAGTTTTGTTCATTTCATACAGCAACTTACCAGTGGTGTATAGAATACCCTAAGATAACTTTCTCCCAATTCTCTATTTCAATGTTATACGATGTGAATCCATTTGAAAAGTGTCTTTGGCGTATGGTAAGCCTTTGCCAGGTCACATCACCAAGACATGCTGATCCTCTCATTTGTGCTGCCAAACATTATTCTTGACTTCACACTTCATTTTGCAAATACTGTGGCAGATGTGACACATAGAGGTGCCTCCTGCTTGGGCAGCTTTCACTGACCTTGTGCAGGACCCAGCAGATGTGTCCTCCAGGACCATCCCAGCTTTGTTCTAGCAGTGGTTCTTTCCAGCAGCCACAGTGGCTGGTGTACAGTGTCAAAGGGTACTGATGGCTGTCAAACATCAGCAAGGGAGGGCTTTTATTACAGTGATTTTTGTAAGTCCTTCTACTCCCCTTTTACGAGGTTACATCCTATTACATAATTAAATGCTGTGTGTTTGTTATCCCCAAAGGGCTTTTATCTCATTCAGTGAACATCAAAGATGATGATTATTGGCACAGACAGCTAGTAGTTCTTTTTTAATTTTTATCATTCAGTGTCGCCCTGTTTTTTCTGTTAGCAGTGGGCCTATTACACTACATTTACATTCCAGACTCTTATGGTTCCATGTTCCTGTTGTAGTACTATTTGGACATCCTTTGGATCTTAAATTTAATCTTGTGCGTCTACATATCAAGAAGGACACAGTCTTGCTTCCCTTTTAAAATGATACAAAAATAATCCAACCCAGAAAAGAAAGTACTTTAAGAAGCATGCATTAAATAAACATTTGGGTACTCAAAGCTACAGACAAAATACATAGATCCAGACAACAGGCTCCTAGTCTTCATCTGCAATCACCTAATTGTCATCTCCCAGAAAGTGGGAATATATGCTGATCATCAGGACCTTGCAGGTTTTTTTCCCCAATTACACAAGACTTAGCTTTTCATGTTCCTACGCCATCATTGCAGGGAGGGATTTGGTCCAGGTACTGGAGAGTCTTTGCTGAAGACAGGAATTAGGCGTTCCATACCAAAACTAGACACAGACCCATTTGACCCTGCAGCCACATTCACCTCGGTCTGCTGAGTTCCTGAAGTGCTTGCAAAGATCTTTTGCATTTGTTGATGTACTGAGAAGGCTCAGACTCCAAGATTACAGCAATTTGAGAGGCAGGCAGAGGGACACACTGCATTGCAAGAGAACCTGGTTTGCCAGGCTGTCTTATCTTCAGAATCATTGAAAACCAGAAGTGGTAGCATTACCCACAGTTTTCATTATTGCCTGAGATGAGACCATTCACCAGGGTAGCAGGAGAACAATGTTCTTTTTGAGCCCTATGCTTGGGGAGGAGTTTTGTCTCCATCTGTCTCTTCCAAGGAAAGTGCTAAACCATAGGCCATGCTTGGATGGGTACACTCTGGATCTCTCTTATCCTGTTAGTCTGTGCAGCAAAGAGTGAAGAATTTATAGGAGTGGAGACAGAGTCTGCAAGGGGGTGCAAGTCTGAGTAGTTCACACTGTAATAAAGTCACTGTCATAAGCGGGGGTGGAGGGTTTCTTGTTTTCTGGTCTCTGCTACAAGAAATGCTTTTACATGAGTCATTAGATAAAAACGCATAATAGCAGTGAGAACAGGGACTGGACTGCAGTAGGCTATCCCACTCCTCCAACTACACACTCAAGTTATTCATATTACTGTTAGAAATGTCAAAGCTATTAAGAAATGTTGCTATGTATTTCAGTGTGCCATCACAATCCTAAAAGATTTTCAGCTTGGCAAAAATATTAGCAGAGCAAATGTGGGCCCTAAAGGTTTTCTTGGCATAAATAAACAAAGGATTATTATAAAGCTATTTTTAAATGTGGAAATTGAACAGAAGTAATCCTGCATTAACTTAATTGTTTGAACTCTGTTGCCCAGCTGAAAGGGTTGTGTCACTGAAGGGGAGCTTGGTAATCCACTTGAAAGGCCAAGTTGTACAAGTGAGTATTAATAACTGCATGTCATGATTATTAACTGCAGTTACTGCTATGGTATAATACTGAGACTTTGATAATTATGAATAATATCGATAATAAGAAACAATAAAGTCAGATACTATGAGATTTTGATACAAGTTAATTGTGTGGCCATTAAGAACTTATCTGCTGAGTGTACTAATCAATAGCTAAGCAAAACAGTTGGGAAATGGTTGGAAAGGATCATATAGAGTAGCTAAAGGCATATTTTAAGGGGTGGAATAGGGGATTCAAACTTTTTGAAGGGTGACTTAACTTTGCTCAAGCGCATGATTTTTGCCAGGGTGCTTTAGCAATGTCAGAGGGGTTGTGAGTACAGAAAAGGATAATGAGCAGCTAGCAAGGGTTTTTTTCGGTGGGTTCCTTGCATCTAGGGTAAGAGAGGGCTAACCTCTGTTTCAGATCTTGCTGAAAAAAGACAGCAAATGTGTGGAGGAACCAAAAAAGGACTTTACTGAATGGAAAGATCAAAACACTGGAAAACCTTCAGGACCTGAGACATCTGTGTTAAAGGAACGGTTTTATCAGCTTTGGACTCAACAGGTACAAAGCAGACCCCAAGCTGCTGTTTAAAACTGCTATTTAAAAGTTCTGTTTATAAGTTCTTTCAGTATAGATACAGAATCGTTGTATTAAAATAGTTATTATTACCTTTGCATTGTTCAATTGTTCTCATTGGTGGTTGAACCCCCAGTTTCTGATTGGCTGGCCAGCGGTGCAGTGCACCTTATAAGGTTTAGCCGCTCCCCAGTTTATCCCTTTAAGTTGCAGTTTCTCCCCTTTATGCCGAGATTTCTGCTCTTTTTTCCTTTATTTGTTGTGGTCCGCCCTAACCTCGTCCCTATCCCTTCCCCAGTTCTAGAACCCTCCATCCCGACCCTATATAAGTCTCATGCACCCCTCAATAAATGTCCATTCCTGTTTCACCCCTAATCGGAGTGGACCGTCCCCTCATTTCCCCTCTGGAGCACATTACAAATGCTGACAGTATCCTTTGAAAAATTATAGAATTGCTTGGCCTTCTGCCTTCTGCCAGATGATGCTACTGTTTTTGGGTGCCACACATCAGACCAACCCCAACAATTACAAAATCTCACAGCAATATCCAGGGCTGAGCAAGAGAGATGGAAGTAGCCTACATGCCACAATTTCTATGCCAAAGGGAGAAAAATGTAAATATTTTTTGCCTACCTCATGACGAGAGACCATTTGGATACTAGTAAGAGATATGAGACCTCATTTGTGCAGGCTGGCACCAAGCCATTCAACAGAGAACACACTGACATAGGCCCACAGTTGAGGCAATAGAAGAACTAGATCCGATTAGGAAGCCCACGCTGCCTGCCTGCTGTGTGCCTTCATAAAATGGGATATGGCATCTAGACCTGCCTTTGGCATATCCATCAGCTTTTTGCATTAGAAAAATGTAAAAATATAGTGTTTCTAAAGAGAAAGCCTTGGGAGCAGGTGGTTCTTTGCTTCCTCAAGGTGAGTGGATCCTCCCTTGTAAGACCATCTCAGATGGAGAATGTTCAAAGCTGCAGTTTTCCAGAGAAGCATCCTTGCCTCAAGAGTATCAGGACAACAGCCTTCTTGCACCTCTGCTGCTAAAAATGACTCACTGTAAAAGAAAATTCGAAGTTATGAGGAGCAGCAAGGATATGGGTAGGCCTAATTTGACTCTAGGACTCTCTGTGTTTTCACTGTACCTCATTCTTCTGACGTAAAGAGCATAAAATCCCATCATCCCCATTCAGAATCCTTAGTCTGTCTCAAGTTATCAACTCTTTGCTCCTTCCTGAGTTGCTACTTTGGCTCAGCAGGCTGAAGATCCCATCTGTGGAGGCAGCAGCAGGGGTCAGCCTTGTCTGGGCACATGTGGAACCAGAGACAAGGGGAGGAAACACAGGACGCAGGCAATGTATTTTACAGATGGATTTGTATTGATTCCCACACTTAAAATGCTGATGCACATTCCTTTACCTGCACTCCAGTAATGGATTCTGGATCTTTTTTCTGTCGTCAGTCACTTGCTGGTGTTGTGGGTGCAGCTACAAGGCACTGATGCTTTAGGGCTGGAAGCTTTTAACCTGAGTAACTGTAGTGACAAATGTGCTCCTGCTGTTACTGAACCTGGAGCACAGGTTCTGTCTTCATCCTTGTGAAACCTGTGGAACCAAATACTCTGCTCCATAGCTATGCAGTCCTGTGGTATTACCACACAGCCGCAAAGGACTGTAGCTGTCAGCCTTGCAGGAGAGAGGTCTTTCCTGGTATAGTAAAGGCTTTTTATGTGTTGACTCTTTCTACTTGTCTATCAGCAGGTATGCATCCTCTGGCTCCTGGCCCCTTGCTCCCCTGCTTATCTGCTTTACCCCCTCTCATATTTTCCCTTTGCTTTGCTCATATTTTGGCTTTTTTCCTGCTCTTCCCCCAGTCTAACCTTATTGTACATGTTTAGTGGTGTACAAACTAGCAGAAATTTTATCTGGAGTTTGGGAGTGCTCTTGGACATGGCCTTGTGCTCTGCCTTCCTCCTTGCCCCTTTCACATCTTTCTGTGTCAAGAGTCTAAATGCAGCAGATCAACAGTGTTGCTACAATGCAGCAGGGCTGGAATTTTCTTTAGGTATCTGTAAACTAGCAGAAATGCAGACTAAAAGCCAGCCTGGTACCTATGCACACAGAGTGCTTGGGTACCTGGCACACCTGTGGCTATGGATATCCCTGCGAACCATATGCAATGGGGATGCATGGACCTCTCTTTCTTCAGAAGAAAACCCAAATATTTTCAGTAGTGAGAAGTCTCAGTCCAGCACAGTTACTAAGGTCGACTTTTTGCTACATCTAGAGGCTTTCAAAACTGCGTGCTGGCTTTGGCTAGCCCAGCCTGGCTTCATCCAGCTGTTACAGAATGTTGCACTAAATGATTTCATCTATTTCTGCAGCTACAGCAGCACATTTATCTGGAAGCAAACTGTTTACTTATTTGCTTTTAATTATTTATGGTAATGATATAGCACACATATCTCAAAACTTTCCACAAAAATGAATACTCTAGTAGTTCAGATCTGAGGCCATGAAAGAAACACAGTTCCTCACTGCTGCTTATAATGTTTATTTGTTTTTAGCTTCAAAACACAGGTGATTTTCTCAAAACGAATAGAGTAATGGGGGAAATGAAGGTGGACTCTTTGTAACTTTCCCAAGAAACACATCTGGAAAAGCATACTTTAACAAAAAGGCTACATTTCAGCAGACACACCCAGACAGCAAGATTCCAAAAATTCATAAATAGTAAAGATGTTAACATACAGTGTTATTGGGTTTTTTTCCTTCTTCTCCTTTTTTTCTTTTATTTTTTTTTCCCTTCCCCCCACCTTGTTTAACTTGCAAATAGCACTAAAAGAACCCACAATTTCCACAGCTAACACTGAGATATTTTCAGAAAAGTCTTTCAGTATACAGTTAATTTACAAGATGGGGAATTATGAAGACATACCTTCTCACTTTGATTCTGTAAAATAAACTTGGTGAAATACTTGGATATAGTAACATCTGATAGTCTGGCTGCTGATTTAGGTATACAGTGTCACTATTTAAATCACTACCCTTCATTGCAACTTAGTTTGGTTTACATAAAAGCTAATTTTGCCAATAGGCAGGTACAAAAAACTTCTTTAGAAGCAACAGTGAAGTGTTGGATTATATTTTGTAAATAGCTCTGATGCCACACCTCATCAATACTCTTCAAACTTAAGTGTCAGTTTTGGTTTCATTGCCTGTACAACATCCCTTGCTCCACTTCATAGTCAGGCAGAAAAATAATCAGTTTGGAGACAGGCCAGTAAAATTAAAGGCCAACTTTCCTGAATCAGAGTTCTACAGCCAGGCCTGGCTCACCAGGAAGGTCAGGGGAGGTGAAAATAATTCTGCAAACTAATGACGAGAAGTATGAAGCCACTGCTCAAACTAGAGTGACTAGAAATATCTACAACTCCTAGTCCTTGCATAGATACACTCACAGTCAGGCACAAGCAATGAACTACGAAGGTGACCTATGAAGACAGGCTGTGAGTTGGGGCTGTTTAGCCTGGAAAAGGCTTTGAGGACACCTTACAGCAGCTTTCCAGTACCTAAAGGGAGCCTACAAGAAAGGTGGAGAGGGTCTTTTTACAAGTGATAGGACATGGGGGAAAGTCTTTAAACTGAAGGACGGTATATTTAGACTGGATATTAGGAAGAAATTCTTTACTGTGAAGGTGGCGGACCACTGCAACAGGTTGCTCAGAGAGCTGGCTGGATGAGGCTTTGAGCAACCTAGTCTAGTGGAAGGTGTACTTGTCCATGGCAGGGTGTATGGAAGAAGATGATCTCTAAGGTCGCTTTCAACACGAACACTTCTATGATCCTGTGATCAGACACACTCCTGTGAGGTCCCTGGGGGGCCTGGGAGCCCCATGGAGTCTGTGCTTGGGTGCCCTGCAGGGAGCACATGGCCTTGCCCACCACCTTGCAGCCATCGGAGCTGAAGCAGCTCCACAGCAATCTCAGTAGGGCCCATTGTCTTCTACAGGCAGCACCACAGAGCTAAAATGATTATGGCTGTGACTTCAAAAAGATGTATTTGAAAATGCATTCTGGAATTGAAAAAATTTGCATATGAACATATTAGTTATTTTTGCAAGCTAATGTCTGCTTCACCTTAAGCCAGTCTTTCTCCTGCATGCATGTGAAAATCAAGTGTTTCTAGCACTGGGTGTGCTGCCCACATTGTAACATTTTGTACCTACATAGAAAGAAATTATCGCTTTACCATCTGATCTGCTTGAGTTGTATAGTCATCAGTGCTACAGCAAGAAACAGATGGTGGGAATTAGAAAATCACTCAAGTGCTGATCTGAAGAGGGTCTTCCTGAACACAGAATGTGTGTGTATTAAGCAGCCACAAAACTTACAATCTATCACATTCAATATCAGGGTTATTTGATGGTGTATCGAAAATACCAAAATACGCTTCCCTGTTTGCTGGAGGTGGGGTGTTGGTTGCACTTCCCATCCCGGAATCAGGACTTGGTGCGGGGTGCATTTCTGCTGCATACTTCTCTTCTTTCTGAGAAGGCTGAGGCTGTTTTTGCTTGAGGTTTTTGAAACGCTTGAGCTTCACAGGGTCCTTGACTTCCTTGGCACAATGGAACAAGATGAAAATGTCCCTCCGAAATTTGGAGCTCATTCCAAAGTAGATAATGGGATTGTAAAAGCTAGCAGACTTAGCAAACAAACTGGCAAGGATGCTGGTAAGATTGGGCACAGGGTGACCATAGGCAGACCATATAGAGATAACAGCATACGGTGACCACGCAATAATGAAGGCTGTGCAAATGACAATAGAAACCTAGAAGACAGAAGAAGAGTAGTCTTAAATCTCTTCTGGAAGTCTACATCAAGGAAGCAATACACTGGTAATAGTAGCTTAAACACTAGGCTGGAAGAGAAACATTCAGGTTGCCCTGAGGGTATGGCTTACAGGAGAATACAGACAAGCAAATGGTTAAGTTTGATAAAGCCAGGCAGGCCTAGAAGCTGTATACTGAATTTTGGCATGATGATGTGGTTTAGCAATGCACTCCCCTGTATGTTTATTTGAATGCAGAAGGCTTCAGGTACACAAGTAACAGAAAGTAAATTGAAAGCTTTACTCTAACTTCTGAGAAGGCTCAGAAGTAATGTAACTTCTGAAAAAAAAGAGCATATGCCAAACTGAATTTTTGGAGTTTGTGATATATGACCTACTCCAGTTATATTTAGATTATTTTTCATGTATTAGCCAATTGATACAGCAGAAGTTTAAAAAAACCCTCGTATTCTTCACTGAGTTCAGACTCTGTCACTAGGGTTTATAATGATATGAAATTCAGTTGATGGGTTTAGTTCCCTTCTGTTCTAGTTGAGACCAATTTCTGGAAAGATAGATTTCATTGAGGTAAATCCCAACCAAAATGAAAGCCAAACTTACCCTGGTGACATCCCTCTCTATCCTCCTCTGTCTGTCTGTGGGATCACCCAGTCCTGTTAATGCATGACTTAGTTTGACAGTGTTGATAATTGACACATATGAGAAGACCATGACTGTGACAGGGAGGAAAAAACAGCAGATAAAAATGGAGATGATGTAGGACTTGTAGATTGTAGAGAAGTTGGCTTTTGCCCAGTCTATCTCACAAGTGCCATACATACGATCTGGAAAGCAAAAATATATTGGTTAGCATTTTTAGAATATTTATCTGCGTTTGAGCAAATAATTTATCCATTAAAATGCGGTTTGGTTTTTTTTTTTTTTTTTTCTGTTAAGCACTAGATAATAGATTGGTCTTTCTGATTTAATGAGACGTGACTATTTTCTACACAAACAATTTTTCAAGACCAGCTAGACTTTAATAAGTTTTAATGTGTATTATATTCAGTCCGATTTGTATTTCCAGTGTAAATCCATAATACACAAACTGTTGTTTCAGGATAGGAAACTGTGATACTTTATTTGAGAGAGAAAAAAAGAGGTGATTGTTCAGTAGGTTTCACATTCTTGTGTGATACCTAGTCTTGTCATAGTACACTGCATAGTGATTTCCTAAGATGGGTACTGCAACAGCACAACAAGGAATTCCAGACACAATATGCCAAATGTAAAAAGTTACTACTTAGCAAAGTAGGAAATAAAAGAATTAAGGCTCTTAATGCAATTAAATTTTCACTGCAGTGAGAACCATGGAAACAAATTAATACAGCTAATGATAGAGATTATGGGAAGATAAAGCATATAAATACTTAGAAAGATATGAGAGCTTTAGCTAAATGGGAAACACACAGTCCTGCAACACAGAGGTGCACACTTTTAAATATGAAGTCAGACAGGTTGCAGGACCCACAGTTCATGGGACACTAGCTGATCAAGTACTTAAGGAAAAGGCAGTGGGAATAATGTACAGTCCCTGGCCCAAACACCTTTGTGAATAACAGTTGACTTCTTAATGTCCTCTGATGTGTTTGTAAAGGTGTCCTGATAGAAAACATGAGTTCAATAATATTATAGGTTTTTAATTTTCTTTTTAAGTGGAAAAAGCTGGTGTTTTTTTTCTGACAGCTATGGCAGTAAGTTGAGTTACAAATAAATGAAGCATGGACCAAAGTTATGTAAGTCAAGTATTAACAGGTCCTGGAGATACAATACAGGTGAAGACTGCATGATGTAGCAGGAGATCTCTCCCTAGCATCCAGTAGTAATTCTAAAGAGAAAAAAATCCCTTAATTCCTCACAGGTGATAGGAGGTTTAGACAGGATAAATTAAAGGAGCAAGAGATTAAAATCTCTTTCATGATTCTCATCAAAAAGAGCTTGGTATTTTTATCACATTCAGTAATAGAAACAGATTTTCTTCTCCTTTGCTTTTTCATCAGTAGACCACAAGATTCAAAAGTATAACCATAAAATCTGACTTAATTCCGGGTTTCTGCTTCGCGAAAACTTTGGACTGAAAAATGAAGGCAGCCTCCAGATGACATGGAAAGAAAATCCTGACAATTTTCTGCAAGCTGGAATTTGGGGCTGTGTTTTCTCCCTCCATATGGACATGGAAAAGTAGCACTCCCAAAAATCAATGGGGTCCTGAGGACCACTGCAGCTGCTGGGTAGCAGTGAGAGGTCTGAGGCAGCCAGATGTAATGTGCTGTGGTCTGCTGGTATCTGCTGCTGGACTTGCCATCGCTAGGCTCCCACATCTCCACGGGTGCCCTCAATGGAAAATCTGGTTACAGACAAATAGCACAAGAGCATAAAACTGCTGTGAGCCTCAGCAGGGAGAAGTGGTCTCCTAGAAGTCGTCTTGAAAACCACTGTCAAGTAATTGAATTCAAAGTATAAACAGAATCCATGGGGGCACTTGAATACCCTGACATGGCAGTGATGTCCAAGAAGTCCATGGCTCCAGCTTAAGGCTAAAAACAGACATCAGAAATCCTTCTACAAATGAAGAGCTAGTGAAATTAACATAAAAAGTAAACAGATCACCAACCAGAAAATTATCCCTCCAAACTTCCCAAATCTGTGACGTGTCCAGAGTGCAACAAACATGATATAAAACTGGAATGGTCTAATAACAGTTTGAATTTGTTTCAAACAAAAGACCCATTGAGCCTAATATCCTGAGAATACTACAGTCTGTGAAGGACAGAAAATTTAACCAATCATAGAAATGGATGCTTTTGTCACACCCACTCATACTTCAAGGGTCTAGAGATACCTCAACACTCATGTATTTAAAAAGTAAGAGGACACATGGATGTAGCTGCTTTAATAATTCTCCATAGATTTTGTGGCTTCTCAAAGAATATGGAGGCCTACAGGATTCACACATGTAACTGCTGGACAAATTCAGTCACATGATTGCCATTGTTGGAACTCTTGTGTCATTACCATTTGTTCCTAGATATTTGTTTTGTTGAATTTTTAGAGGCTTAATTTGAGACATTTTCTCCAACTTTTTGCCGTGAAGAAATTTTCTGGCCTGGGAATATCCCTTAGCTATCAAATTACTGCAGTGTTCACTATATAAATTTTTCATTTTCCCCCCTCCTTCTCCATTTTTGATATGGCCTTATCTTAAATCCTAATCCTTTCTTGGACTGACAAACTTTCCAAAATCTTTTTCTTCCTTTGCTGTGTTAGTTTTCATATTTTGAACAAACTGTTTCTCCAAATCTTTCTGGCTTGCCTTATTATAGTTTCAGCTTTAACTTACTGGAACTTGTGTTCTTTTCTAGCTTCCTAATCTGGACAGTTTTTGAGGGATGTATTTTGATAGTTTCCTTTATCTCATTGCTTAACCATTACAAATATTTCTGATATCTCTTTTTTTTCATAAGGTAATATGCACTTGGCCCAAGAGTTTCCTATGATATCTTCCAAAAAATTCTCATTATAGCTGATACCAAAGCAGGCAACACTCTGCGAGTACATCATGCATGATGAATGTTCTTCTCAATTCTACTCATAATTGGTTTGGTTTATCCCAAACAGCAAGAAAGAAAGGGAAGTATTTTTGTTCATTTAAGTGGAGAAGTGCCAAATAAGTACAACCTGTTACCTGTATAACTGCCCCAGCCAAGCAATGGAGCTGCTGACCAGAAGAAAGCTGCTACCCAAATGAGAACCAGAGCCACCGACATACTGCTGTTGCTGATGCAGTGACCTGCAATGGCATGCTTTTGTCAGAAACAGTACTTAGAAAGGCAAACACATCTCTGAAATGTAAATGCACATCCATACCAACAGCTAATAAGTAAATATGGCTATTAAAAAAATATTAAGACAAAAAATGCATATTCATAAGAAAAACTTGATTTTGAATGCATCTGTCAGGCTTGTGTTCAAGTCCATTGAACAGTGGAATTGAATTGCTTTTAAGCAGGAGATAATGAATTTGTTGAGCACTGCAGAATTAGCAAATTCTACGTTAAGCTTACGTTTCACAGTTTTGTAAAACACAGGAAACAGATGTATACTGTTCTACATAGAAACAAACAAGGTAAGTCTAAATTCAGAGGATTTTCTTATTCTCTTTAAGGTTTTCCCTGCTAAAAAAGAGAAAATCACTCAAGCTACATTAGCCATTTGATACAAATTATTCAATCTGTCCTGCTGTTGCCATATGCTGCAGTTATTTTTTTCATTTATGTGGGAAATACTTATGCATCCAGCAATCTCTGTTCTTCAGAATTTCTTTAATGTTATACCAGGTATTTGCTGAGATTTTCTCAAGAGGCAAACATTATGCACACCCTCAGACAGTAAAGCTTCACAAAAGAGAAACGTGGATCTACTTATGCTATTAGAGAGAAAAACTTATGCATCCATTGTATTTTTATGTGCTTTACCTGCAGATTTTAATAGGTTCCTGCCTGAAAGATGGAGCAAGCCAATTGTAACAAAGGCACAAAAATTGATCATACATTGTCTAAAGATTGGTGAAAGGAAGAGTAGGGAAAGTAGGTGTAGGTATAAAGAAGAGAGATTACATAAGACTCCCAGTGGAAGTCAAAGTTTTCAGCAGGTGGGAGACCTGGAGCAAAGGTTGAGGAAAAGTTTCTACTGATTCTGTGAGAGGGAGTCCGTGGGGTGAGCATGGTGATATAAACAGGAGAATGAGGAGATGATGGCATGTTTATATAGGCTTGCTGGTGAGGGCTTCACAGGGCAGAAAATGTGTGAAGGATTTCATCCCAGATTTGTACAGTGGGACACTCATATGCCCTCACAGAGGCATTTATACCAAAAAATAATTAAAAAAAAGGTTCAAGGAAGAAGTTTGGGTGCAACGTTGTGGTGATGATGTTTTGCTCCTTCCAGATAGGCAGGAGGTAGGGACTGTCTGGGCAGAGTTGGGTCATAGTTGGCTCAGGGGATAGTAGGAGTAATTTTCCTCTCTCTTGTTGTGAAAATGTCCACCAAGGGGAGAGCTGAAGAGGCACAGAGGCTGATGGGCTGTGCAGCACTACAACAGCTGGAGGATAGACATGCAGAATGAATGTTCCCAGTGCCATCTGAAGCAGTCCATGATGCCTGCTGTCCACAAACCCTGGCAAAACACTGAAGAGTGAAAATGTTTGTATGTAGGACAACCTTCTGAATGAAGGATCTGACTGGAAACTTCCCAATCATCTCATAGAAGATTAAATTCATTGTTTCAGATCCAGACAATGTATCATTTAGAAGCAATTTAAGTTGTGTTTTGAAGAATGCAGAGGTCCAGCAGTACCTGTGGTATCCTTGACACAAGGATGAATTTAACCCATGGTATCACAAGTGTAATAATAATTTGACTCTTACTGGAGTTAACCCTGAAAATTCTATGCAAACATGTTTGCAATGTATAGATTGCATTATGTCCTGGTTTTCAATTACTTTAGTTTATGTTTATTATTCTGTGACTGAGAGAAATACAGATTTGTGCCAGGTTCAGTGAGGGCAGAACTGGACTTGTCTTTAGTCCTTACCTCTCTCAGGATGGCAGCCCTTGATATAGCGAGTCACACTGATCACTGTTAGGGTATTAATGCTAGCCAGGCCGAAGAGAAGTGTCAGGAAACCATCAATCTGAAAAACAAAGCAGTACAGGGTGTTCTTTTACTGCAGAGAGCTGAAGGGGAAAATAGCCATGGGAATTTGTCCTGTCATTTTCATGTTAATGATCTTGAAAGTTTTTCCAGAAACGCAACTAACAGGGAAATACAAAATGTCAGGTGCAGTTATCTTCTATAGGATTAGTTAGCAATTAAATGTTCAAAAATTATATAAGTGCTCTGTCGTGTACATACAATAAACAAGCAAACACACCCTTACATCTATGCTTCCCCTAAATGACTTGCCAAATGAAGGAGAAAATCTTTGAACTGAAAGGAAGAAAAGCACTGAATAAGCAAAAATTCACTGGATGCAGCTGCCCCATTTAGGCAGAACAAACATGCAAACTGATCCTATGAAATTTAGGCTGAAGAAGGAAGAATGTAGGGGATATTGGGCTTGGCTGAGTGGGAAAAGTTCTTTTAAAAAATACAATAAAACATAAATCAATGCAATAGATCGAGTCTCAATGTTTGGTGCTCATGGTTGCCAGCTATTTATTAATCCCTGATCTTCATCACCCCTGACTGATGCAGGCAGAGCTGCACAGCTCTGTAGGCTCCTGCTGACGTCAGAATCTCAGTGATTCCACAGGATGGTTACAACTCTGCAAGCTTCACCTATGGGTATAGGAAGGAAGTTGCTCTCGACTATAGTAGAGCTGGATGTTGCCATCTGCTAGAGAGCACTATATGACTGGGAAATAATCCAGGCCAAATGCTGAAGGCAAGTCCTTTTTTGAAAGCTTGCAATGACATACTAAACTGTTGAGAGCAGAGTTGCTCTTGGAGGTGCCAGTTTTACATCAAGTGAAGCAAGAACATAAAGCAAATGTCTCTGGACAGTGATTTGGCATTCAAATGGTGAAGTTATCAGCAGAAAGGCACATCATTATTTTAGAGGAACAAACTCTGTGTGCAATGGGCACAACTTCCATGGAATTCAGTTTATCCCAGCTCTGAATCTAGAGCTTTAATCCAGGATTAAAGCTAAGAGCATGAAGGATTGTATAAATTAAATTGGGTGAAGGGGTAGGACAGGACTGCTTCATCATTTCTTTCGCTGATGCTTTTTTCTTACTACCTTCTATTAGCATTATACACTTCTTAATGCCAACTTTTATAGACCCACCACATTTTAAACACATGCCAGTCTTGCTCCTACAACAATCTCCATCCACCTGTTCTCCTCTTACAATCAGCTCATGCTTGGTGTATAAATGCAACTGTGTTTAAACCAGAAAATACGCTTCCTTGGATATCTCAGCTACTTGTTAGTAACTACACTTGCCTGAATTTGGCCTGCTGTGTGCTGTAGAGGTTGGTGAAATACCTGGATATGTAAATGTGCTGTGCATGTCATTAATCTTATTGATGAGAACAGCTGTCACTTCTCCATTTGCTCTAGCAATGTTTCATAGATGCATGGCCAAGGGCTGCATAAGCTTAAGCAATTGTATTAGTGATTAGACTAGAAGCATTTCAACAATGATGCAAATAAACACTTTGAAATTAAGTCTAAAGAACTATGAGATTGAATATTAAAATAGCAAGACAGCCTTCTCACTGTATATCATAGCCCTGTGCTGCAACCGGTGGAGTTTTTTTGAAATATATCTATGTATGTTTTATCGCTAGCAGATGTGGCCATTTTTCTTCCACCCTCCTTCCCTGATGACAGACCAAAGAGAGGCAATTATATTAAGTGTTCGTTCAAACAGTCCTTGAGCACACTTACAAGGGAGGAAGGTGGGTCTAAAATACACTGTTGCCCTTTATCATTTAAGACAAAGCTGTCACCACAAGAAAGAACAAGCCTAAGTGTTTTCTTTGGAGTGGTGTCTTGCTAAAACATGCAGTTTTATCTAAAATAACTTAGTTCACAGGACTACGCCATTGTCAGCGCCATGTCTCATTTCCATACTATTTCATAACAGCATTTCATCAGATCTATTGTTTCTGCCACTGTGGGAGCTACCACCAGAGATGCTACCAGGACCATATGGTTTGTAAGTGGCAGCAGTCTCCTGGGGCAGCTGTGCTCACTGCCCCTATGCTGGCCACAGGCTCAGTGGTTTAGGAACAGGTGATAGGGTGATATGTCATGGAGGAGAGAGAGCTCTGGGAGTGACAAGAGCTCACATGAAATGAATAAAGGAGGTAAATTGCAGCTCTCAAGCTGCAGAACAGCCTGTACAGAGGTAACAGCATCTGGAACACTAAAACATGAGAGAGCATCCAACAGGCTTCTTTGGGAGCAGGATCCTTAAATCTCTCTTGCCCATGCCAGACTTCTATTGGCAATGAGTTAGCTCTTGAGCACAGCTATGTATACACCATTTCCCAGCACGTCTATTGATTCTGAAATACTTTTATATTGGTATCACTTAGACTTATGTCTTCAGAAGAAAACAAGGGATCTTCCTCTAGCTGCAGCCAACTTACTTCAAGCATACACTTACTGGATATAGAAGAAAAATCTCTGCTACTTTTTCTGCTCCTGAACACTGACTGTAGGTAGCAAGGCCGCTGCTTGGGACCTAAAGTAGTTACCAACAGAAAGACTGCCTTAATATATTACTAATCTCTATAGAGAGAGATTAATATCCGTAGGTTACAAAAATATGTGATAATTTCAGTTTCCTGCCTCTTTAAAGATATGTGGAGTGACAGCCAAGGAAATACATGTAATTACTCTGGAAGATTGATGCTCTTCCCCTTACACAGTTCTGGGTTTCCTTTTATCCATGGCCAGCTCCTTCATTCCATAGTCATAATATTTCCTCCATTTTTGCGTAAGGCATTTTTTGCCTTTCTGTTATTAATTATGATCAAACAGCAGCCGTGTTAATAGGCAATAATGAATTCTGACATAAACACAAAGTTAATTGAATGGTAATTTTGGTCCACCAGCTTTCCTTTTTACCCATTAAAAAACAGGATTAGATTAGCAGTTTTAAAAGCTTTTCTCTCAGTTCCATACCAATATTACTCCCTTGGCTATACAGATACTCATGGGACTTGCTCATTATCTCTATGCTGCCTGGAAGCTAAGACACAACTGAACCAAAAAATGTGGTTCTTTCTGCTTTGTACTTGTGCTTGACTTTAAATCTCACTAATGCTCTTGGTGCACTGTTTACAATGCACAATATATATACTGCATGCAAATTCATTTGCTTCAACACAGAGGGAGTCAGGAATCCTCGGTGCACTATCAAATTTTTGGCTGTGAGATTGAGTGTGCCCCATTTAGAGTAGCTTTAATACTTCTTAATCCCTACTGATTCATAAGGGCTGTCTTCATTTATAGCAGACAGAGTAAAATATAATCTATTGTTCTTATTATTGAATCAATCAAGCTTTAATGGCACAAAAGCAGATTCCCAAAATACCTATTATGTTTCAATTTAGGCCGAAACATTGATCTCACCAACGAGAAAGGCTGCATCGCCCCCTCCTCTGGCCAACTGCTGAATCTGTTGCAATTTCCCGGTCTGTTTCCCTCCAGAATCACAATGTCCTGTCTTTCTCTTCTATTCAAAATGAGATAATGAATATGTAAAGAAAAAGATAAACTTTTAACAGGGATTATTTGTCCACAGCATATATTTAAAGTTGCCACAATAAGCTGTCTCAAAATATTTCTTTTTGAATACAGATCAGATTATTTGGACATCATAATGTAAAGAGGTAATGGCAATAAACCTCCTTCAATGTCAAAACAAAAAACACCTAAATCAGTCTTCAGGAAATATGTATTTCGAAGCAATTGTAGATTTGCATAGATGTTTCAAAATTTAACAATTTCTTAAAGTTTGCAGTTAATTCAAAAATATTCTGTGTGGGTTTGATGACGACATATTTCTCCCATCCCTCCAATATACAATAATTTGTTGACTAGACTACAGTGTCTCTCTTGTCACATGGAAGAACTGCTGAGGTTCATTATCAAAATTAGTCTTCACTGAAGACTACTTAAAACTTGCAATACATAGTCCTCCTAAAGCACTCAAATAGTTCTTTTAAGATTTTCTATGATACAGGAGGTGAAAGAGACCATTTACTACAGTTTCCATGTCTTTTCGCTCATTAGACATTGCTTTGCTATGGTTGCATTCTACCTTTTAAAATGTCTCAGTGGGATTCAAAGGTAGCTCTTCTTAAAGGTGATTGCAACCAACCCAAGCCATTACAGGTCTCTGACACAAATGGCACTTCATTTATTAATAAAAAATGAGAGCTAATATACTATGGAATTAGATAATTTAAAACAATAAGTGAGAACATCAGACACTCAGCATTTTGCAATAACTCACCAAGTGATTAAATCTTTCTGTGATGGCATATATTCTAAAGATAAGAAAAATATGAGTGCAATATTTAGACTATGTATACAGATATGTAATCCTATTAACTATACTACATAGTTAATGTACATTTAGTGCCACTATTAAAATATGCAGGTCAGGTTTTTACTTTAGTAATACTCAGGAATCCACCAAAAATCTTTTTTTTTTTTTCTTGTAGTTATTGTAGTTTTATATATCAGGTTAATCAAATGAGGTTCAGTGTATATACTTACTTTGGGCTGACTTTTAGCTATAACAGTTGTAGCTTCTCAGGTCAAAATTTATACTCATAGTAGTAGATGTCCCTATCAATGAGCTTGGTTATGAATGCAACAACCCCATGAAGGACACATCATTTAACAAATAGATATAAATCACTTTCAGAATTTCTTTACACAGACTCATCAGATTATAACCTTATTTCAAGTACCCCATCTCCAAATGCTTGGGAACACCTGCTTTCTAGCTCTGAGTAGAGGCCATGGGACCATGGCAGGTTGTATATCTCACTTGTCCCCCTATGAAGAATAAATGGGGAACATGCAGCTCATACCATCAGGTGATCCAAATAAAATGGAAAAATTCCCATCTTCAGGTTAGATGCTGAATTGCCATTGTCTTTCTGTGAATTACTGTAGAGGAAAATTAAGTGGCATTAGATAGAAAACTCCAGCACGGCCCTTTGGGAACATCTGTGCTATACTGTGCAAAACTCATTTCAGTGGGTCTGAGCCAAAACTCCTCTCAGCTTCAATGATGTTAATTCAGAGCCTACTTGTTTATTGTTAGCAACATCATTAATATAAACAAAAAAATACGCAGATAAAAGAAGAGTAGAGTCACCTGTCATCTATACATTTCCACAGAAGTCAAGACATTTCTTTGTGGCCTGTGGTGATCCTATCCCTGCTAAATGAATTCCATGAACATCAGATTAAAACAATGCTTTTATTTTCAAAGTGCCATCTTTGCTTTTTAAGAATATCATATGTTTCTGGAGGCTTACAGATCTCAAGGGAATCAGAGTTCCCATTGTTCGTGGACTTCACCAGGACAGCCCAGAGATTGCAAGTGACCTTCCACATCCTCCAAAGTACAATTGTCTGTGCTATTTTCCAGCTGAAGGAATCTGCTTACACAGCCATCAGGTTAACACAAAGGTCATCTGTGATTGTTAGCTGTATGCCTATCGGTGAACTTGTCCTTCTGCTCATAAAGTTCACAGGCAAAAAGCAGGGCAGGTTAGTGATAGTATCAGCTCAGCCATGAGTGGCCAAGACAGGAATGTGCTATGTTACTGAAAGGCTGAAAATGCTGCATGGATACTAGCAGATATCTTCTTAGGGTAGTGCTTTTGTCTCTGCATGCTGTACCAAAATAACCAGAGAAACAGACATCTCCTAACAGGAAAGTCACAAGCATTGCCAAGGAGTCACAGTAGCCCAGGGAGAGCATGGAAGAAACTGTAAAAGATATGTGTTGTTCTTGGCCTTAAAGGGCTCTCTGGAAACCCACCAGGTGCAACATCACTTCTGCAAGGACAGTGGTGTGGAAATTCTGAATGTTATGCCATTTACAGCACATTGCAAGCAACAGTCATCTTGTCATTGATTCACCCAGCACAGGATCTGGATTGTTTCCTACACACTAGCAGTGTACTGACTTAACGGAACATGTATTTGTGAAGTAGAAGATGAGTAAATGTGAGGTAGGACTATTTAAGATATTTACAGATGTTATCAGAGTGATATTTAAGTTTCAAATTAAATTTTTCTTACAGAGAGAGGATGTGGCACACAGGCAGGAGCCACAAGAACACAAATTGTTCAGCCCCATGGTGAGAAGATCTTGAATGACGAAGAAGAGATGAACAGCATTTTTGGAGAGAAGACCTTTAATCTCTTAGAAACACACATCAGCACAGAAGAATGAGGAAGGTTACTGTTTTCCACATAAGGAAACAAGAAATGGCTGTTTCAAAGCCCTCTGAGAGAAAAAGAAAGTGCAGGAATCGAAGCTTAGGCTTTGTAAATTCCTGGTTCTGTAGGAGCACTATCAGGCAACCAATGCCCTTTTCAGGCAGCAATGTGTGGTTTGACACAGTGCTTGGGTGTCACGGGAGGGGCTACTTCAGACTTGTTAAATAAGGAAACAGATAGTTTGGGCATTCATAATTTTTCAAGTACCGAATGTATAACTTCCCTAATTTGTCACAATTGACTGAAGAAATAATAATTTAGAGGAAAATGAGGGAGAAATCATGGCTAATGAAAACTGGCGGAACTTCCCTGCAGTCATATTAGTTACACTGAAATGATCTTCTTTGTTGCTAATGATTCTGTTTGTGCAAAGGCAATTTCCCCCCCTCCCTTCCCTTCAGATGAAGTATTTTTCTCATTAAAATTTAGCTCACAAATATCTACATGAGTTGCTTTTACATGTTTGACTGCAATGTGCACACTCATCAGATTATATCAAGGCAGACCAGAAGTAACGAAACAGGGAAGACTAATATCTGCAACTTTTTTTTCAGTGTCCAAATCTTAGTTATGCAAGGAAACAAGAATGAGGATACATTCTAGTGTTTATAACTGAGATATAAATTTGTTTCAAAAAAGCATATCTGGGAGAGGAACATTTTTGTAGCACAGCGCAGGGAAAGTAAAGGGCACTCTTTTTTTGAATATTCTTTATAGATCGGTGTCCTCATCCTACCTTTCACAGTGAATCAGCATGCCAAGGTGAGCTAAATACAGAGATAATGTTACACAGCTTTTCTCCAGCACTTTTAACACCTGTTTTATCTGTTAATGCTCTTAGTGCCAGTTCCATGATTTGTCTTTGGGTTATTCTCATCATACTGAAATGTCAGGAATGATAAACTATATATAAATAAAATCCCAACAGTACTGTACACCTCAGTGTTATACTAGGATAGTATATAACTATTTTCACTCCCTTCTTCTAGTTGGTTTGATTTAATTTAATATCTTATAGGTAGATAGCTGAACATTTTTCAACTGTACAGACATTCCTGGCCCATTATGATTTGGGAAAAAACCCCTGTTTTGTTCAGGCCCACTCTCAACCTTAGAGATACCTGCTTGGACACTAGGATAGAGAGTGATATTGAAAGATTTTTTTATACCAAGCAAGACTGAATTAGCTCAGACTTTGGGTGGAAAAATCTCTGCCAAAACTAGCCTGCTGCAGAAAACTGCTGAGGAGGAAGGTGCTCCTGCAGAGCAGTGGAGCCAGAACACATACCAAAGTGCTGGTGAACTCAAAGTGTGTCTGCAGAGACTGCTCCCCACAGGAAGAGACAGGAGGGAAAACATGGAAGAACATTCAAATAGGCAAGGACAGTCACAGCAACCATCACTACATCTCCCAGGAGTGAGCTGGGAGGGAGGACGAGCAGGAGCAAATCTTTATCCACCTCAGTGGATTTTTGCTAGGGGTACAGATGAACAGTTTGTGGATTTATCTGAGGTTTATGGGTGAGAGCTTTGTGGTGAGTAGGGTACTCACAGGGTTTACCAAGGGGGAGAATGAGAGGCAGAGGTGGGCTGAGACATACATTCAAAGGATGTTTGTTATATATGGAGCGGTTTGAAAGCTGGATTGTTTGGTGATGGAAAAAAATGAGTGAATGATGGAGCAATGAGAATGGATGGTTAAGATGGAAGAAGTTTGACAGAGGCACTGGGCAGTAGTGACACTGTCCATAATTTTCCTCAGTAGTCGCCCCTGTACTGGGAAGGCAGGAGAAAGAAAATTTGTGAGGTTTCATTCTGGTCCTTTCTATCTGACATTGCTTTTATTACCTGGTCACACTGACTGCTGAGCTATCTCTGGTTGCTTATCTCCCCTAGAACCATATTGCATATGGGAATATATAAACACTCTCTTGGTATTTATAAAATGCATAAAACCACTAAATGAGTCAAGAAAGTCGATAGTCTAGCTAAATAAACAATTGGTTGGTTTTATGAGTTATATTAAATGGACAGAAATCAATGTCCTCCAAATCTACTCTATTTACAAAAGAACATAAATATCTCTAGGGTTTTTGATTTATCAGGTAATTTACAGAAGATTTTATTAAAAAAAAAAAAAAGTATTAATTCTCTGTTTCTTCCTCAGACCAGATTTAGCAATATTTTACAATCTGTATATAGGAAAAGAGGCAAATGCATGTTCTGAGAAAGCAAATGCCATCATTAAATTTTAAAAGAATTTATTCAAGACTACAAATTCTTCCCCCAAAATTCCTGAAAAGAGCCCATATATTTTCATCATACTGTTCTCCGAATTTCCTACTTTTACAACTTTCATTTTGGTGTTTCAGATCCTCTGCTCTAATTTTTACAGAAGATGAACATCATCTCAGAAGTGTCATGCTAGTAATAACACCAAAAACTCTGAATGTTTGAGTTGCTAGAAGGAGGCAGTGACTGGAAGCTGCACCTACAAAAGGTGTAAGGGCTGCTGTGCTCAGCTTTGCAGGCTCTGGTCACTTGCCTGGTAACAGAAAGGTTGTGGCTCCAATTTTGGCTCCTAGATTGGAGGTGGCAAAAGCTGGTGAGCAAACAAGGCTCCTAAAATAGCCAACAGAACAGGGTGAGGGACATGTCTCACCTCACTCTTGATTTTTAATTTCTTCTCGATGCAAAGGTTGGGATTTCTTGGTGTTCACAGCCATATCCTTCCCTTAACTGGGCAAGACCTTTGAAAAAGTAAGCAGTGCTACCGTAAAGAGTGGAGGGATTGCTGACTGATTCTTCCTTTACTCCATGGAGTGTGTTGGAGAGCTGGATTTACTTTTCTCCATCCAAAGGTGCTCAAACCTATATTCCCATAGGCCCAAGAGTATTCATCATAAGGGAATACTAGCCCTACAGCAAAGAAATACCAGAGCCAGAGACAAAAAGAGTCTCCCTACACTAGTGGTCAGATACCCATTGGAGGGAAGGGAACTCTCCTCATCCAACAGCAGCATTGTTAGAGCAGGGATATTGCTTTTCTTGGGAGTCCCCATTTATCTGGGATTTCAGCTGGCAAATCGATCAGCTACACCATCTCAATCTGGAAAATCTGCTAAAGTACAACCAATCCCTTACATTTCTGTGGACCACAAAACACATGCACATTAAATCTGGTCCTTCTAGAATATTTTTGACTTCCTGGCCACACCACGCCCTTTCAGGATATACACACATGCCACAGATCTGGTGCTGTCAGGCACACTGGGCACCAGTGTATTACAGCCAAAGGAGTAGGACAATACCTGCGTGCAGCGTGGGGATTACTGCTGCTCACCACATTGCCACTTGTTTCTGTCCAGGGCATGCCAGACAGGAATACAGAAACTCTGTGTTTCCTCATGGCTTTGTAGTAAACCCAACCACCAGGTGAGACAGTCATTTCTCTTCTGCACCCCTCAGGGCCTTTATTATTCTGCACCACACAGAGCAGCTTCAGCAGGAGAGTGAAGGCAGGTCCTTCCAGGCTGGCCCATGGGATGTTGAGCGCAGGCTGCAGGGCCAGAGACAATGGGGGGGATCCTGTTCAGACAGGCTACTGTGGAGCTCACTAATACCTCAAAGCAGAACTCTTTTTTGTTTTGTTTTGTTTTGTTTTGTTCCTCCTGAGGCTGTTTCTGTGCAGATTCAGATTCAGATCTGCTGGGGATGCTCTGGCACCATCTGGCTGACCAGATGGACCAGGAATACCTAGGCTGATAGTGAGGTGAGTGCATCTGCCCTAATAGCGTCAGTCAGCACGTCAGTGACAGTGGGCATGTCTGTGATGGTACCATGACCTGGAGATAACTACGCTGTGCTCAGCTGAGACACATCTCACATGTGAAAAACAGTCAGAAATAAATAATGCTTTTTTAAAGAAATCTATACAAACAGAGTGAGTACCTGATAAGAGCTGTCGATTTTCTTGGTTCTTGTAGTAAAATTCTGAAGTATTTATAAAGTTAATGTTAAAATAACAATAAAATAAAAAATTTAGAAGAGCCAGCTAGTGGAAACTGCTTTAAAAGTTTAAACTGAAGTACCAGGATTATGAAGGATTTCAAATTCTAATGCACTGCAGAGCCCATTCAGACATGGCTGTATGGTTTCAGACATGACTGCAACAGACATATGGGGATCAGATAGGTTATAATCCTTCCCCTATATTTAGAGGCTTCCTGAAGCTTGCATCTTTTGTTGTATGCACCACATGATTAACAGATACAAGAAAAACATTCTGTCAGTTCATTAATAAGGTTTAGAAGAAACTGTGGTATTTACCTGAAGATATATTTCTACTTCTTATGTGTAAAAACATTTGCGCACAGAATGTTACAGGTTTCAGTGCAAATTCTAATTCAGCAGAACATATGAATAGAAAACATATGGGAAGGACAAAAATATACCCTAAGGTAGCTTTTCAGTGAAAATATGGTCAGTGGGGAAAAAATGGCTATTTCTCACTGGCTTACATTTCCTGACCTGAAATTTACCATACAAACTAGTTTACTTACAGATAATATTGCCAGAGTCTGAAAAATGAACGTGCTAGACAATCAGAGACAGTGGTAGAGCAGGGAAGGCATAAACAAGAAGTGAAAGCAAATTCCAAAAGGCACTCTGGGAAAACAGTATTTGTACACAGCATTCAACAGGGGCAGCATTTGGATACCGACCTACCATGCAACCTCATTCCTGAGAGGTCTATGAGACCTCAAAAAAGAAAAAACATTGTTTCACGTGGGGAAGAAAAGTGTTGTTTCTTCCAGACAGAGGAAAACAGGAGCACACCCATGTGTCTCATTCAGCAGGTTTGTAACAAAATGGTCCTTGTAGCTGGAGATGCATATTTTATTTTATTTATTTTTTTTTTTTTTTACAGAGAGTTTTCAGAGACTAGTCTGATTTGAAAGATGTACTATTGGTCCGTCTTTTCCCCACTCCCTCTAACTGGGGCAGTCAAGAATGGTGAACCTTAATGCTGAAGAATGTTACCTGGGGGCACAGAAAGAGACCTGAGTCAAAGGAAAACAAAATAGTTAGGTGGATTAAGTAAGGTGAGCTCATGAAATTTCTTTATAAACAGAAATGACAGGCTGGCTTGGAAAAATAAAATTTCCCTAAGCATACCTGACAGCAGAAGCCGACTGATCAGTAGGAGCAAATGTGTAGTGAACTGGACAATGACAGAAAACCAATTAATGTTGTCCTCTGGACTCAGCAAAATAAACCAAGTAAGGGAAAACATATGGGTAATACTAAGGAAAGAGCCACGTGCATGTGCACAGCAGCCCAAATTGCTACCCAAGATACTTGCATAGTACCTTGAGTGCAGTGAGGGAAACAAGAGACGCTGACTTCGGAGGGTCATGACAGAAAGCATGGATATTGCCTTTTTGGCACCAAGACTCCTCGTGAGATCTGTTCTGGTCAGACTACAAATGTATCATATTTGTAAACACCAAAAGCCAAGAAATCACCACTGTTCAACATTGAACACTTTTAGAATGACCTTTGTGCTAGCTGTCCATGCACACATGGGAACTTCCTGCTATTTCTGCACAATATTCTTCCTAAAAAATAGCCACACTATTTCAATAACTTACTTTTTCATCACTGGCTTCTTTTTTATCAAGCTTAATAATTAAGAGGATGAATGTCAGGTTTTAGATATGTTTTTGAGGGACCCTCCACTCCTCAAGACAGAAAAAAATTTTGATGGAAACAGGAATCCTACCTGATTTTCTCTCAACAAACCATAAGCACTCAATAAGTCACAATGAATTCAGACTACTAATTTAGAGTACAAATTGACTTTTCCAGATGACCACTATTTTTTAACTAGCATTATACAGTATAAATTCTTATTTGAAATGATAAATGTTAAGTCTTGGACCCTACAGAGTGTTATCAAAGCAAAAACCTTAATGTTTAGCAAGTCATAGTGTTAATAAAAGCCAATGCATTATTAGTATCCTGCACAAAATCTTTGAATCCCAATACCTTAAAACTTTGTTTTATATCCATAAATATTACAAGTGAATGCTGTTCAAAACCAGAAGACACAAAAAAGATTGTTTAACACACCCTGACCATACTATCTGGGGACCCTAAAAATGTTATGGTTCTCTTTTCTCCTGGTAAAGGCAAGATTAAGCCCACCTCCATCACATGAAGTTCAAACATAACTCCATCCTGGTATTTTTGCATCTAAAAAAGAAGTCAGATCATCATACTAAATAGCTCCAAGTCAGCCAAAAAAGGATTCCCAGGAAGAGGCATCATGAATTAAATCTTTAAGGCTGCTGATAGAGATTCTCATGCAAATCAAGATGTACAGACACAGTGTGCCATGCCTCATCAATGGCTGTGTGTGCTGGTTTTTACAGCCCAATTAAAGGAGTCACAGTATAGGCAAGTCTCTGGAAGAGCTTGGAGTAGGAATGCAGAATGGTCATTTAATATTACTTCTTTCAACCTGTTTGGGTTGTAAGTGTTAAGTTACACCACATGTCTTGGTTCAGGATTTCACACTGAGAGGCTTAGCATGTCTTACATAGGAAATCTGCAACAAAGCTAGAACTAAACTGGGAGATGGAGATTTCACCTTTCCTTTCTTAGTCATTAGCTTTAATTTTCCATGAAATAGGGAAAAAACGTGCATCTGTTTAGTTCTGAATGTGGGCATGAATGTTATAGTTTCCAGGCATGTGATTAATTATCTGGTGACTTCAAAGTTTTCAATTAAAAAAAAATATTCAAAGTTTCTACTCAACAGACCTTGGATTGCAATTGTAGATGTTCTCATTAGTAAAAAAGCGGGATTTTGCAGAGGAAATAATTGACTTCATTTTGATAGATCCTTTTCTGCCAAATGACTATAGACATACATTTTAAACAATAAAATAATAATTTTTTAGATCAAGCTATGGCTCCTATGTTAATCAGAGTATTCTAGGGGAAGCCTTCCTCTCTGTGCAAACTGAATCTATTTATTGAAAAGGAGGGGACATGAACTGCAAATGTTCTTTCATCTATGTTGCACAATAGCTCAAATTCCTCTTTAAAAAAGTAAATAAATAAAACTCCAAGAAAAGAAGATTATTTCTCTCTCCCTTTTCCTTTATCATGATCTTTCTTACACCTTGCTGTAGGCTATCCTATCATTTTCAGATTTTTGATTACCTCATGAAACAGAGTATAATCTTTCTCACAAATGTTACTGAAAGCACCAGGGAACCAGGCATGTGACTATCTGTCCATGGGGTGCATTTGTGCTCTGTCTAAGTATGTATGTTTCAGAATTAACAACAATAACTTTTTCTGAGTTCTCCAACAAAAAAATGCCTCCAGGTTTGGGGGAGACTGTGCCATTAAGTTAAAACACTCATTCTACCACAGACAATGAAGTAACCAAGAATTTAGAAATGTGATTGACGAGTTATGACTGATTTAGTGCAAAAAGTTGTGTGTTAAAATATGTAGATATGGCCAAATGGAGACTTTGCTCTACAGGCCTTGTCAAGTAGGAGTCTACATTGCTTTAAGCCAAATGTTAAAGTGCCAACAAGCAGGTTGACTTCAGGTGAGCTGAAGACAAGCATAGCTTAAGCCTTAGCTTTCCAACATGAATGGGAGCTCTGACCTGAAGTAAACAATCCAAACTAGTAAGAATTACTGTGAATGCATAGGACAAAACCACTGCTAATTGGTCAAACACTGATCAAATGCATAGATTTACATGTGTAACATGAGACAACACAGCTCTTTTGAAAGGTCAGTCACTATCTTAATTTTTTTGGGGGCCTGTCTCATTATTTATATGCAGCATACTCACAGAAATAGCAACACCTATTTTGCCTACTTAAGTGTATTCCAGTCTTACCTGGCAAGTCCATATCGATGTGATAATAAATCCATCATCTCTGAAGACATTGAAGATTTCAATGATCCCCCGTGAATAACCAAACACGGAGATACTGGCATCTGATACTGCCAAGTTAAATGTGAGGTAGTCAGTAGGCTGTAGAAGATGTCTTTGTTTATACAGGACAAAAATCACAATGCTGTTTCCAAACCAAGACAGCCAACCTGGAATAAAAAAAAGTAAATCCATGGAACCAGATGATCTTTAAGGTCCCTTCCAACTGAGACTACACAATGATTCTATGAAATCAAAAAGGAAATAAAGCAAGAAGCAACTGAGTGTCTCAGTGTATGACATATTTCTAAAATTACCCTTTTGCACCATTAGAAGCATAATAAATGAGATTATCCAGTCGAAAACCTATGCTTGCACCCTTTTTGAGTAAGTGGGTACATTTCAGAAGCAGGAGCAAGTGAATAACTTCAACACTAAAACAGAACACACAAAAAGCTGCTGCTGCACCTATTGAAGATAGGTGAAGATAGGCCCCATTTAAGGGCCCAGAGAAGTCTTTTTTCCCTAAGTGAAGCCCCTGAAGTGTAGCACCTGGGAAAAATAAGAAGGAGGAAAGATTGGTAGAGTGGAGCAGAGAATACAAGCAATCTGCCAAAAGCTGCAGCTGTTTAGGCACCTTGTATAGAACAAGGGATACAGAAAGTTCATGCACGCAGCCAGAGAGCCACTTTACCAGTCCTCTCTCAAGAAGTACAGTTAATACGATTAAGTTTCTTCTCTTAGAACAGTCTAGGATCTCTTTGCAGCAAAGTCTGTCCCAGATGGGAATATTTTTCAATAATGCACCTGATAATCCGTATGAAGAGAATTGTTCCATTTGGAACAGACCTCTAAAATAAATAAAAAGAGACTTTAAAGGAAGTTGTATACTCTCTTGCACTCCAGGAACAGGGATGTCTGACTTGTACATGTCTAAGTTTTTGATGAAAACACAAGGGAAAAGACTGTAAAGCTGGTGAAATCAGGCACTTATTCAGTCAGAGAGACCTAAGAGTTTCCAAATGTCCATGGCTGTATCTCCGCCCATCAATGCAAGACTCTGGTAGTTTGCATCCCACTTTTTGAAATGATGCAGACATGTGGAAATGAATGACTTTTAACAAAACATTTATTCTTGAGTGTCAGGTTCAGTGTTGAAAATGTGGCTTCAGGGGTGGCTCCAGGGTGGCCGATGGAATGGGCTTGAATGGCAGGTTGGGCACCACCTGACTCCCTGGTGGCTCCTGCTTCTATCCTACAAATCACTGGTGGCCTCACTTCACCTTGGCGAGGTGGAGCAAAACATGACCTCTTTTGAGTGTCTGCAGACGAGGATGGGATTAGGAACGCAACACCTGGTGGTTTGTGTCAGGGTGTGACACTACCAGGTCAGGGAGAAAAGAGCTGATCCACAGCCCTCCATCCAGGCACAAGCAGTAGATACCCTAGAGTAAGGCTGTTGTATATTAACACAGTGGGAGATGAATGTAAACAATAAAGAGGGATGTGATATGATGACATGGCACAGCATCTAGATATTCAAAGGAGTTCATGAGAGGAAAGATGGCTGATAGGTTTAATGTTGTAGCAAGAGTGCAGCTGCCTTCCTCCAGGAAGCACCACCTCATATGTCAAGAACCCAGCACTTCTGTGCCAGGCTGCCTTGACTGGGAAGGGAGGGGAGGAAATTGCCTCTGAATCTCCAGGCTATGTGGGCATATCAGGAGCTGAAATGCTGAGGAGCAAAGCACTTGTTCTGCAGGGAGACTGGGTATGTACCACCTGGTGAGGTGCTCTGGTACTTTGGAGTGGGAGGGGAACTGGTTGATGGGACAGTCTCTGTATGGCACTATGGACTGCTTTTTCTGTGGAGCAATTTCCTTTTAATAGCTTCTCCTTGCAGCACTGCCAAAGTGCTGCTGCTCTGTCTTGCTTAGCAAATGCACATGGTTTACTTAAGAGCTTTTGAACTGGGAAGAACTGAAATGCCAGCATATGGTGTTAACCAGAAATAGTTACTAGTGCAATGATACACTGAGATACAGGCATATATTTTATATATATATATCTTATGATAAGATCAACACTAATAAATACATCTTATTCTGGCCACTAGGTGACAAGATTTCTTAAGTCTTGTTTTGAACAACTGCATGCACTTTAAGTCAGAGATGTTCTGACTTTTGTCTGAGTGTCATAAATAGGCAGAGCAGGTCACTGGGGGAGGAAGGTTTTGGGAGCACATCAGAACAGCCTGCAATGCAAACATGGGAGTTGTGTTGTTTGTGTATGTCAGTTCTACATTCTGTAAGGCAAGATAGTTTTCAAGGCAGTAGGCATGAAAAATTTTTTCCTGACAATGAAAACATAATGCTAAGATGGCAGAAAAAAATAAAATGGCACCTCTTTTGTAAATAGCAAAATTTTGTCAATGCAACATAATGTATAGGAGGGCTACCCTTAGTGTCAGACACCTGCCCTTCCTGGGAATCTACAGAGCAAATTCCCCTTAGCGTGGAGGGTAACAAAGTTTTTGGTTAAAATATTTTAAGGAAGAAATTGAGCAAAATGTCACATAAAACAGCATTACACATTTTAAATGGAGACAACAGAAACATGGTATTTGCGATGATTTTTTGGAACTACATTCACAAACTGAGGGTGGAGATGAGGGAAACATTGAGGGAGATAAGGTTACAGAGCTAGTGTGACTTCTGCAGGTAGGCACAGTCCTTTTAAGCAAAGCAGGTGGAGAACCTGCACCAGCATATCCAGTCCTTAAAATGATCTGTCTGGGTAGTAGACCATATTAATACTGGGATTAAAAAAATAAGACACTGAAAGAGCTCAATTCTCAGTAAACCATGGAGTAACAAATCCACTGGTCTCATAGAAGTGCTATCCACTAGAGTAGTGACTGTGGGACACTAGATTTCTGTTCCATCAGATAGATATGCTGGTCCACAGTTGCTACCTATATTGACTGACTTGATTAAAAAAAAACAAAAACAAAAACAAACAAACCATCCCAAACAGAAAAACAACCATCCCCAAACAAAAGAACACCTCAAACCAAATAACCAACATTCCTCCCTTCCCCAAACCCTGACAGCAATACAAGGAAGAAGGTTGAAAATGTAATGGGAAGAAAGCACAGCAATATCTCTAGCACTCTCAGGCAGGGCAGAGATCTCCTCAACTGCATTGCAGGTAGTATGTGCCTCAGGGTACATCAGAGGTAGATCAAGAGTCCAGAAAGAAACCTCCAAAGTTTGAAGTGCCTTGGTATGACCAGATGACATCTCAGTGAAAGAGAGGATAGGAAAACAACAGTTGAGGGAACTATTTTCATCTTCTGCAACCTGCCACTAATATTCACACACAAGAGTATGTGGAAAAAAACACAGTCAAACCCAAAATCCAAATCCAGCATATTAAGGTAATCCTGGTGAGAAATAACAGGTTCCAACCAAGGTAAAAATGTAGCTGAGAGAGAAAAAAATAAAAGATAGGAAGAAACTGGGCACTTCCACCCAACACAAGGTTCAGAGAGGAATTACCATGTTTCTCCCATAAGCACAGTCTGATATGAACTGCTCATCAATTAGAGATGTTGGATCTTCTGAAGTGGCAAAATACACAGATAATATCTGACTACTGAAGCAGTTTTGCAAACATCTGCAAACATTGGGAGGTAGGAGGAATAGGATGGACAACAATATTAAAAATGTTGCATTTCCCCTATAATTATACAGTAGTAATCTTTCCCCTGGAATAACACCCCCAATAGAGCATTTAAATCCACATTGGTCAAAAGTGCTTGACAAAGGAGGCTGGTGCTCTTATCCATGATTTGTAGGGGAGACACAGGAAGGCTGCCAAGCAAGCTGGTGGCAGTCAGGAACTGAAATCCTGTTGACAAAGTCCTATATCAGCATGATGCCTGCCAGCCCATACGAAGAAAGCTCCAAAAAAAGTATCCAGCAAGAGTGACTAAGGACATTGAAAATCTGTCTGCTGAAAACAACTGAGAACACTGAGATTGTTTAACTCTGGGAATATTAAAGAGGAACACTATAATTTTGCAAATTCTGCTAAATCACTCCAGCCTGAGAATCCAGATCTACTCTATTTTTCTCTTATGTAGCTGAGATGGTTTTTGAACATGCAATAAGCACCTGAGGCTGCATGCAATTTCATTGTTAACATTGCTTTTGCAGAGCTAAACATGGTACAAGTGAATTGACAGCTCTGAGCTGGTCATTTACATTTCCAATAGATGACTTCACCTGTGGCCGGACAAGACAGGTTATTATGCATTGCACTTAGACTTGCTCTTATTAGACAGTATTGCATGGCCTTTACTTGTAAAACCCGACAAGAATGGAATAGAAAAATGGGTGTTATAACTCATCCATATGCAGTTTAAAATATACATAGAGCCTTAAGTGGAAGAGTTCAATAAATGAGAGCAAAAGGCGAGGCTCAGTGTCACAAGACAAACTAGGCTCTTCCCTCAGCAAATAATCTTTCTTTAGGAAGAAATAGGATTGAGCATTTCAATACAGAGCAGGCATGAATGAACTCAGTTACTGATTCAACTACCAATACACAGGCATACATGCCTTTCTGAAGAGGTTTGTTGTAAAAGATTTTCAGCCCAGAAAACTTTACTTAAAACAGTGATAAAATCCAGAGAATTTGCAAAGCTGTCACTAAATATTGCAACTGTGAAGTGACCCTGTTCTGTTTTCAGTCTTCTCTGCCAATTATACACACACAGTATCCTGTCCAGGGCATATTGCCAATTCTGACAGGAAGGAGAAGAGTCATCATGTTTCAGACTTGACAAAGCATGGAGAGATTATTTGTTCAATAAATGCAAGCATTTTGTGGATGAATGTTCTGTGAATAGTTTGTTTCCTTTCTCACCTTCTTAGATTTATCTGTCAAACAAAGTCCCAAAATAACACTCATTCTGTCACTTGTCAAGTAACAGTTTACTATTTCATTCAAAAATGCGTGCCTTTTAAAGGCATGTTGGGGTCTTGTGGTCTGTTCTGATGGGATTGGTAATGCTCTCAGCATACCTTTCTGAAATAAGCCCTCACAAAAAGTCAGATTTCGTTTTTGAAGAAATACTCTCCTTCTGACTTCAAATTTCCTTTCATGCCAAGTATTCCTTCTAACAGTCCCAGTTAACTGTGAAACTAGGGAAAACATGCACAGAGCAAATTGTGTATAAATGTAGGGGGGAAAAAAAACAGTGTAAGAATTCCAACTAACAATTATGAAGAAAAATATTGCTTATATTTTCCCCCCAGATCTAGCAGCAGTGCACAGCACTTTTAAATTGCACCTCATAATTTAAACTATACTAGGATTTTCCACAGTACTACACCACGTAGGGCATAGGCAAAAAGGGGTCAGATATAATCCTAGTAGGAGGACAAGCTTTCACCTGTCTGTCAAAGACAATTTTGAGTTCATTGAAGGGAAGGAGGGAAAGAGAGTGCTGCCCTAAGAAAGAGGATGCTGACGCAGATGACCTAACAAAAGGTAACTCAGTGGCTGCTATCACTTGCAGATAGTCCCTCTAAGAATGGATCACTGCTATCCAATTGGCATTGCATTTTCCTCCCACTTTGCTGTCCCCTTGGCCAAAGCATTAGCAAGGAGAGTGACGGAACAGTGACTTGGATGCCATGAAGCAGTGCAGTGATCTCAAAATCCATTAGCATTTGCAAAATTACCTTATTACTTTGAGGATGGTTTGCTTATGGTGTTAGCATGTGATACTACTAAGCTGTTTTCCAAGGCATGAAAAAAATGGGAGTATCAAATATGAGTGTCTTTGGGGCTTTATGTAAGGAAGTATCTATAGACTCCTGCAAATGCAGATTGTCTTGCCAGATCCCTAAAGGAAGGTACAGTAATGTAATGCGTGGACTGGCCTTTTTACTCTGCTGCCAGAAGGGCAAGAGGGCATCTGCATGATGGAGTAGTTTGTTCACCACTCCCTGGGTAGACTGAGTTGTTGGTGTACATAAAAATAATGGCTGTAAATTGCTGTGGCTGGTGTTGCATAAATCTTTGAGGACAAAAGACATTTAGACTTTTTTGATTTATGTATTACTAACAGATTTTTTTCCGAAAGTTCTCATTACAAAAAGGTATACCTACATCCATCAATTTAATCAGATCCACACTACAATTAACGTGGAGTAGTGCTTCTGCTGGTTGTATATACTCTGCTAGAAAAGTGACTTGAATCTGGATGTAAGTTTCAAGAACAGCAGCTATGATGTTCCAAGCACTTCTAAGCTTGGCAGAAGAATCTGGAGCAATCAAACCCCAATAGACTTACAACCCAAAGGCTCAGGCACATGTAAGATCACCATTATAAAGCAGCAGAGGAAAACATCTCTGTTGGTCAATGGATTGAAGAAGTTTGAACTACCAGTGTGATGCAGAGGCAACACTAGGAGGGATCAGTAGAGCTGGGAAAGTGTAAACATTAATGTGAATAGTGATGGAAAGACCTTGCCTGGATGCTACACTCAGTCCTGGCTATAAGGCTGCTAGGGTGATATGCTGGGATGATAGAAAAAAAGGATATTATGACAGGAGATGTGGAGGTTTGGGTTGGCTCTCTGCCAAACCCAGCTGTTGACCACATAGATTTCCACCCCCTCCCAAAAGAGAAAAAAAAGGTACCAAAGAAAATTGTAGTAAAAGTATATATATATTCACATATATTATAGTTATATACAATTAAACTCTATGAATATACAGAAAGAGAACTCCAAACAACCCCAAAAGGGAAACGAAGGGAAAAGGAAAGGGAAGAGGGACAAAAATGGGTAAAACCAAAACAGATACACATGCTCACAGATAAGAGAGGGGTCAACACACCGAGACCTGCTGTCTTCTAAGCACCCAAAAGGACGAGAGAGGGAGGAAACCTTTGTCCTCATCTTATACACACCTGATTACGAAAAGGAATGGTGAGGAATACTTTCTTAGTTATAACCCTGCTACCAGGGAAGGCCTAAACCAAAACCAAGAAAACTAAAGCACCACAGGAGAAAAATGAATTATAGTCAAACCTCCCACCCCTGCCCTTAAAATCAATCAACCAACCAAAAAAACCAACAACAACAAACAAACAAAAAGAACCTGAAAAACTCAGCCAATTACTTAAAATAAGAATACAAAGGTTGACTTCAAGCTGCGATTGTTCCTTCAGGAACACAGACTGGTCATAGGATGTTAGTTGCAGGCAAAAAAATTATTTCAATTAAAAGGAGTGACAAAAATGTTGGTATGATCACTTTAGCTAAGAATTCAGGGAAAGGCTCCTATCCAACAGAGAAATAAAATCAAATCTAGAGATCAGGCTTTCAATTGGAAGAGTAACGACATCAAAAAAACTCTGGCCAGTGAGGGAGCATGATAGCTTTGTAAATTAGATTATATATTGTCACAGCAGGGGACTGGCCTTGTTGACCTAAGATGTTCTTTGTAGTCTTAAGTGCAACTGATTAATTCATTAGTGCATGGTCAGACATTTCCCAGCCATTCATGAAGGAATACACAGATGTGAACAGACTGTGGATAAATTGGAATACATCTGATTTACCTTACGACCACTCTTCAAATTAAGTCTCCTAAAGTAGAAACCATACATATCTCTACTATAATCTCAGTTTTTGTTCTAAGCACAACTTTTTCCAACAAATAAAAAGTCTCATGTAAACATATTAAAATATTTAGCATTTTACGTTCTAACTTCCATAGACCTTTGTGAAGCATAGGCTGAGGGCTAATAAGCTTATTGAAATATGTAATAAGCTTAGAATAAGAAAAAAAATCTGTTTAGACCAATCATTTAAAAACACAAACATTTTTGTACATGCTGTTTAGAAGAAGACAATTAAGAAAAGTTAAGTTTTATTGTATTTTTCTCTGAGGTTTTATCGTTTAAATTTTTTATTACCTAGCAAACCTGCACTCTGAAATATCATATAGTTTCCTTGTGTTTGGCAATAAATCTGCTTGAAATAGATAGTATTTAAACAAACAAAACAAAATTGCACTGGGATCAGAGAGAGTTCATACTGAATGCCATTTTCAAATCCTTATTATACAGTTTTAGTGCTGTCTTTCAACAGAATTAAAATGAAGACTCAGTATTGTGACTATTAGCACAGGGTAATGTTCTAGTACTTAAACCTTTCATAGATCCTGTTTGAAGAAGTCAATTTCTACGTGCATCAAACATTTAAAGCAAGAACAGTACAGTTTAAAAAAGTTAAAAACTACAGAACCATATTTTGTCTCTGCAGAAGGCAATCGTAGGGTGCCACCTGACCATCAACAGCCACAACTCTGAAAATCAGAGAACATTAATTCAGTGCTACTGAGACAAAAGAAGACACAAAATGATCATGTACTTCTGGTAAGGTACTTTATCTTCCTACATATTAAGTTCTGTGAACATTAGTTGAAATTTTACAGGCTTGATTATTTTTCTTCAAGATTTCTGCATTGATTATGAATCTCTTCTTCACAAAAACAAGCTGTACCTCTCTAATCTTGAAATAGATGAAGAAAAGAAGTTGCATTTTCTAACATCCTGTTCCATTAGAGACAAAACCCAAATGAACCACTTTGAACTTGATAAAAATCTCTTCTTAGGAGCTTCCTTTCACATCCAAGCCAAATACATACCTAAAGCCAACAGGTAGAAACCTATGATAGTCTCTCCTTGCTCTGTTACAGCTGTCTCTCTGGTCAGAAAACTGATGTTGTTGTTCCTCCAGGGTGCCTGTGCAGAAAACTGGACAGACATTTTCAGTGGAGCTTATGACCCAGAAATTATTCCTTCCTCAGTATTTCCTGGTGAATAAAATGGGTCCAGCTTTTTCCTTTGTTTCTGCTCCCTGTATTCAAGGCAGCTCTCCAGTAAGACTAATGATCTAAAGAAGGAAATCTCAAGGGACAGGAGCTTTGCAGCCTTCTGACCTATTCTTCTTCACTAATCCTATCTATTAATACAGCCTGTGAACCTGTGGCCAACGCAAGGCAGCAGATTTTCTTGTGTCCTTATTACTGCTATGTGCAGAAGTCTTTAATGAAGAGCATTTATCTAACAAAAAGACTTTAAAATAAGGTGATACCACATAACCTGCAGGCTCACAGGCACACCCACATGGTACTGATATGTTGCAAAAATAGCTCTACTTTTGTCTTTTTTTCTTCATTGAAGATGAGTGGAGTTTTAGTTCAAATGAAATTCAAAAAAACTCTCACACAAATTTAAAAAAAAATAAAAGGCACAGTAAAAAACAATGGGGAGGTTTCACCACCTGAGAATGTAGCTTTAACATAGCAGAAGAAGTCAGCTATGAAGTTACTTTACCAGCAAGATAGTTATTAATTTAAAAAGAAGGGAAGATATTTCCAGTACAGGTTGAAAAAAATTTAAGTACTTTGAATCATACTTTTAGACTGCTAAGCACCCTCCAGTCTTGTAGTAAGCTCCAAGTACACTGTGGGGTTTTCCTACACTGTTGAAAAAGGAGATCTTGTGTTGTTGAGGTTATATGTTACATGTGATTTGAGTCAGTCTGTAGTATTTTCAGTCTTTTCTGGGGTATCAATGATTGTATTTCAGATACTGCCACTCTTACCAATCAGGTTGCCCTCATAACTAAAAGCTTTGAGTCTGAATTAATTCATCTGGAGCAGTGAACAACACTACTACTACACCAAAATCCTTGTGGTTGTCTTGGACCAACTTGTCCCTTCTCACCTGGGGCAGAAAATTTGCCCCCGTGGTGGCACCCAGCTGAAGGAAGCAAAGCACCTCACTGGGAACATCCACCGCCCACAGGCTGCTTTTGTCTCTCCTGAGGTGGATTGACTGTTTCTGTCAAGCTTTCCCTGTGTTATTGAAGTGCCACCCCACAAGAGGGGGATAAGAGCAGTATGATGAGAATAAAAGGGGAGAGCAATCCTTTACAGTGAGAAAGGAAACATAGCCACGTTGTGATGAAAGACAGAAACCTCTCACCTTCCTGGTAATGCTGAGGACCAACATACTCACTTCACTGCAAGTCCCTTGTAAGGCTGGTAGTCTCGCTCCTGTACCAGTCACTAGAGTGCTGCTCTTGCTTTCTCCAACCTTAAGTCTGCAGGATGGGCCTGGCAGCATCCACAGATCACATTTCAGCAGCCAAGTGGTCCAATTTTCAAACCACTAACCATAGCCTGCCATCTCCTGCTGACTCTTTGAGAGACCTCTTCCTATGACTGTGTATAGACAGCTTGAACTCTGTCAAGCCTCTAAAGCTCACTACTTAGCAGACTGTGACAGTGACTAGGGACTTACCAGCTCGGTGATCAAAAATGGCCCTGGCAGTGCTCTTGAGGCCAAAGCCCTTCATTGCTGTGCTCCTGCAAGAATAGTCCCAGGTTGCCCCAGCATTCTCACTCCAGTTTCAGGCACCTCTTGACCTTGTACACATCCCTCACAAGGCTGTCTAGCACGCCCAGCACATGTGGACTTTTCTCTACTGTGTTGCTGCTCTCTGAGGCTGCCATGTAAGTACCTGTGGTCCACAGCAAAGCCCTGGATGTGCACCAGCTTTCACAGGGAACATGTGCAGTCACACATTTTCAACATGGAGATACAGCAGCTGTTTCTAGCTAGTTATCCACCTGTGTGGTGATGCTGTTCAGATGGAAGGTTGGGATAAAACTGTGGCTGAAGGCAGTGCCCGGGGACATTCACAAGGGCTCAAGAAGGTCCACAACAAAGCCCAGCAATACCACCTTACTCTTCAGGACAAGGAGCTTGGGTCAAAGGGATCCTCAGCAAACAACTCATCACAAAGTCTCAATCCATGTATGCTCATGTTTTCACTGGAGTGTACCTTATCACCTACCAAGAGAAAGATGTGCAGAAGGATTATGTTTCACGCTGGGCAAAAACTGTATACCTGGGCCATGTTGCCTCTCATTGAATGAAACAGCCACTCAACAGCCCATTTGTGGGACAAGTTTGAAGCCTCTGGGAAAGATTCCTCATCTTTGTGAGAAGAAACATAACACCTCTCCAAGGAGTTTCCTTCTGCAATGAGGCACATCTCACCCCATGCAGATCACTCCTGCTGTGCAGCCAGGACCTGGTATCCTGGAACTGGGTTTCCCACCTCACAGGGATTTGTACTCACAGCAAGCATAGGGTGAGTTGATCTACACCACAAGGAGTGCTGAGGTAGCAGAGTGTGCTTGCTAACCACTTCCCTTTATGCACAAGCAGTTTTTCCATGGCATTTGACACAAGCCTGGACTTCCAAGTCTGAGTTTGGCATCTGTTGTCACACTAGTGCCAGTGTCTGTTACTTCAATTAAACAGGAAGAGGGACAACCAGCAGAGAGTATTTTCATGCAAGCTGTCAAGGAAACTGCATTATTTACAAAAATGTAACTTCTCTAGGTATAAGCACTTTAAATAGTAATAAGTCACAATGATAATTATTTCACTTTTACTATAATAAAAGGCAAATTATTTTATTTGCCTTGATATCCTCAGTTTGAATTTTGGTTTTTCCCAGTTGCAAGTTTCTTTTGGCTTCATAGAAGTACCACAACTCTGTGGACACTTCAACTTTCCGTTTCAGTGAGAAAGCCTTCTGCCAAGCCTTGTCCCTTGCAATAATATTGAGAAAGGGGAAAAAAAAAGAAAAACATTTGTTGGTATTTAAGGGTAAAAAACCCCAAATCTGGGTAAACTGTTTTCCAAGGTCAAGCATCCTTTTTGATGATTGTTTTTTCCCCTTGGTCTTCACACACTACACTGATTAATACCTTGGTCTGCTTGCAGCTTCCTCCTTCATCCCTCCAGTGGTGTCCTCCAATGAAGGACAGAGGCTTTGCAAACCCCTGTGGTTTGTTTCATGTGTCTGCAGGTCACTGTGCTTACAAATGAAAGGGTTCCTCTGCAAATTACAGGCACCTAGTTTCATGTCTCTCAGTGCTTTGGTGGTGACCAATTTACTGGCCTCACAGAGATTATCCCCAAGTGCCTTCACTATCTTCACAAAGTGCTTTGAAAGGATTAGAGCAGCATATGCTGTGGGCAATTCTATAAAAGAAGAAAACTAAACCGCTGTGGTGGTACAGAGAAATTATGGTGTATGACATAGCTATGACTGTGGGAAGGCATGTGAAAAAACTGATTTGGACATGAAAGGACCTTAAAGCACCCCTGTCCTACATACATAGAAACTACAGGCTGGGTCTGCAGAAAGGACACAAGCAGTGCAAATGTGCCTTGGGAGACCGGTGCCATGGCTTCTATACACTCCTTCTGCTCGCCCAAACCTCCTGCCTCCATTTTCCCCCACTGTGACCTGCTCATGAGATATAGCAAGGCCACAGCACCCCCCTCCTGCAGAACGAGAAGCTGTGGCGGTGCTAGAGAGCTGGTCGCAAAGGTGATCTCTCAGCTGGTGGCAGGTGACCGTACCCAAGCCCTGCCAAGGTGAGAGGCAGCACACACCTGCCGTGTGGCTGAGGCGCAGCTCTGGGAGCAGAGCAGCGAGCCCTGTCCATGCACAGCAACACGTGTATGAGATGGACATTTCAGTCTTCCTGCAAAGTGTTCTCCACAGACCTTCTGGAAGGGACTGCACAATCGGCGCAGTCAGACTGGGGTCAACCCTGCACACCCCCCTGCCAGCTGACATCTAATGACCTTACTAAAATTACCGCTGGCTCAGGATTTATCAGGTAGCTGCACCTGAGGGTTTAGGGCAGCTGCTACTGGAATGTTAATGAGTGAAGAAACCCTCTGAAACCACTGATACCTCAGGACACCTGACTAAAGCAAGTGATGAAATGACCAGGTTATGACACAACAGTTCAATAAAGCCCATTTTATAAATACCCCAAACCAACCAGTGGTCTATGAGGTGACAAAGCCAATTAAGAGTGGATGTAAGCCAGCAGGTATGTCCTATTTGGGCTGCTAAAAATGTGCAACTGCCTTTTAATCTCTATTCACCTCTCTAAACCCTTTCAAAGTGACATATACACCAGCGTAAAAAGGCAAGTATCACAACAGCATAACTGTTGTGAGATACTCAGGCTAGCTACGTTAGAATTACTGTACTGCTTACAATACACAGTAATAGAAAAATCCTAAAAATTAGAATTTGGGTATGACAGAAAACATATGATGAATGTTTCTAAGAAGCACCTGTTTTCCCTGAGAAGCACCAAGAATTGGGGCGTTGCCAAGGGAAGGATTTTGTCAGAAAGCCAGTGTAAGTTCTCACAGCATTATTTTTGCACAGTATCTGTTACACATGGGTTAAAGAAAAATATGTTGGATGGAGGAGGCAAAAGGGAAAATATGCAGAAGGGATGGGTTAAAATAAACCATAAGCAGATAGGAAGTAGCTGTATGGAATAAAAATTTTGTTCTCTAAGGCATAAATTTTTTCTGAAATTTTACAGAAATATGATTTGGTGATTAAAAGGCAAATCCAGTGGTATACTAGTAGGAACATCTCTACATAGATTCTTTTTAATAAATTATTTTCATTTTTACTTCATATTTTTTCATAAAATATAAAATACTATAAAATAAAATAATAAAAAAAGACCAACCTGTCAATATCCAACAAGACATCACTTAGTCTTGCAATGAATAATCATGCAATGATAGTTATGCCTATAAGTTTCATTGAGGTAGGCAGAAAATGTATTTCATATCAGTAGCAGATGATTTTTCCAAAATCAGATCAGATATTTGTTCCCTGTTTCCAGTAGAACACAATTCTTAAAATGATTTGCACAGAGTCTTTTCTAACACCCAGTGAATGAAAAAAAATAAAATCTTATAAACAGATCAGGTCAGCAATGCTTAAAACAAGTTGATGGATGAATAGGAGTGACTGCTAGCTGCATGCCACTTGGAATAGTTCACCTGCAAGAAAGCAGGCCTCAATATGCTCTTTTGTTGCTGATGTTACATTTTACAGCAGAAACCCACGTGAAATATTTAAATGGAAGAGTGGTCATAATGTGAACCACTCTTGACCATTTATATTTCAAAACATGTGTGTTTAACCCTAGACAATTCCCTTGCTATGACATTTTAGCATGAAAACAACAGCACTTGAATGCATTTCCTAGTCAAATGTTCAAACCACATTTCGTCTCCTGTGTTGGGTTACTTGACAAATTCAGTTAAGAAAATGGTTGCATCATATAATGAATATATAGTAAAATCCATACTTCTGCCATGATTTCAGTGGACCTTAGCCTACTCTGCTTCATGCTTTATTCTTATTCTCATCAATCCTGAGAGCTGTTTCTCTGAGGAGTTATGTTTTGTAGTTTGTGACAGATCTAGAAAACTACCTATCAGAAAAAAAAAAAAAACTTGGTCAGCACTTATTACTGCAATACAGAGTTTGAAACTCACAGTTTCTCAAGGAACACTGTTTAGATTGACGGTAATGTGAAGACAGGCTGCATTGCAGCTTCAAATATATGTTACTTTAATGCCAAAAGATAACTCAAGAAAATGGAAACTACTTTGTGTAGATTAGGTGACTGAGACTGTATGATTTAAACTCCCTGCTCTGAGATGAACTTTCACTGAGTGGGTTTGGTGATGGTAAAGGAACTAAAACCTTCTGAGCAGCTGAATCAGTTTGTGAGACATCTCAATGAAGTGTGGGAAGTCCTGCTTCTGAGACAGAGATTTTCATAAGGAAGAGAGGGGGACAAGTCTTGGCAATCAGTGATAAAATGAGGCTGATCTGTGGCACGGGGAGTACAAGATTTGAACTCTCATTTCTAACCTGTCCTCATGAGTTGTATTGACTTATTTTTTGTATTAAAGGACTGTTACTGTAGCTTCTGCTCTAGCAAAACTTGACTTTTTGGCATTAAAAGCCTTCCAGTCATCCTTGGTGAGCCTATTGCAGTAGCAGATTTAGACAAACTTACATCAAGAGTGTCTCACTGGCTGTTCTGATGCTTCAGAGCTTTTACTGTCTGTGTTGCTGTAGCACTTCTGTGCTTCAGTTTAGAGGGGACCCCAGCTAGAGCATCAATTTTCCCCAAATATGGGCTTGCTTCATATCATATGGCTGCAATCTCATGCAGAATTTTTGGATATCATACATGTTTTGAACCATGAAAACCGATCCTTAATTGCTTAGGTGTTAGTTCAAAAAGGCAGAATGTACTGGGGTTTCTTTCTGCTTACCAGACTTTGAAGTACACTAACAGAGGCAGGTGGACTGAATGACCTGTCACTTTGACTCATGTGAAGAAACCACTCCTTGCAGAAAAAGGAAGAAAAAAACTCCCAGCATTTCACGTATCAGCAGGACTTTACTGTCAGAAGAAACTTAAAGTTGCATCCTAGGGACTAAGCAAGCCATTGCAAATTCAGCAAATTTCAAATTAGGGGGAAAAAAAGGGAAACATACATGAAATGCTTTTTGAAATGCCATATGACAACAGAAAATAAATAAAGAACACTAACAGGGGAAAAAGTCCTAATAACTATTCAATAAAACACATTTTTCCTAGCATGTACCCTTCTTCCTGCCATTAAACTTATCCTTCCATTCTTTCTCTTGAAAATCTTCAGGCTATTGGCTGCAGTGAAGGTGGGGTGGAATAGTTCCAGGGAGTCATTTTTTTTCCTATTTTTTTTTCTGGGGGGGAGTACAATGGTGGTGCCCAAGGAGCAAGATGTTGAAGCTGTTGATTTCTTCCTTCTCTGTCTAAATTCCACTTGGGGCTTCTTTTGGTACATTTTCTTTCATGCTTTGCACCTTGTTCTTTTTTAATTTTTTTTTTGTCTGAATGACCTGTATAAAAGTATTTTACATACATTGTATACTTCTGTTTTCTCTGCTACCTACAAACAAGTTTTGCTCGCTTCCAAGGTTTACATTTAACTGCTTGCTGCATAGACCTGAACTGACATTCCCATGCCCTCTGTTTTTATCCCCTCAATGTCTGCATTCCTCTCCCCTGCATCCTGGGTTGCCACAAGCAAGACCTTGACTGCTAGGCCAGGTCTATATTCTTTTACACTGCAACATTAAGATGGTGTAATAAATATTACATTCTACATAGAATAACTACTCACTACTCTCGTCTGTACAAAAAAAATGTATTATATCCCAAGATTATTAAAAAAACCCAAGTAGAACAAACCAGGATATAATCACCCAATAAAGAAAATAAATTGCTGTCACAGCTAAGACAGTTAAAAAGAAGTTCCAGGCAGGCCAAGGTAATTTGAGGCTAAGCATGCCTGACATGCCTTAATACTGCGATTTCAGTACATAGCCTGTGGCATATAACTAGAAATAATAATAACTTTATTTCTGAGGCTACAGGTTACACAGATCAGGCAGTAGCTGGACAGAACTGCATTGGCTTCAGAAAAGTTTTGTTCATTCATTTAAAAAAAATATAGAACAAAGCAAGTCATCTGCTTAACTCTATCTGTTCTTGTCCAGTGTCAAATTATGCACAGATTGATTCTGACCACTTTGAAAAAAGTATGAATTTCCTTTTTGACAATGTTTTTGCTTTATGTGCTTAGCTCCAACATCCAAACTAGCAAAACAATACAGGATTTTATCTTAATGTATTCATATAAGATTGTGTGCAGGTAGCACAAAACAGAGCAAAACTTAAGGCACTGTGCCTTCACTCCATTGCCTTTCTCATTCATGTCTGAGAACAGAGCCTGTGAGTATTCTCTCTTCATTCCTTTTATTTAATTTGTGTTTGCCTTGCACAAAACATCCAGAAATTACAGGGTAGTAAGATTCACACCCTGCAACTTCTCATTCTAACCTCAGATATGTTGACTTCCTACAACTTCCATTCAAAGTCATGAGCTTTCCCAGGACTTAGCCGCAATTAGAATTTAATCCTGGGTTAAGAGAACACACCACATAAGGAGGAAATAACTGAAAATATAAATAATCTTAACCCGGTGTTATACTTCTGTCTGCTGAATCCACTTAAATGTTTCCTGGTGCCAGTTGCTATTATAAAATATATGCTGTAGACTCCTGTGAAGACTTTAATACTAGCATTCCAGCAGGTGTGGGAGCAGATAATGTCTCATAAAAATGTTCAGTCTAGGAAACTGCTGTAGCAGAGGAGTCATAGACATGCTAATTTCTTCTCCTCTTACCCTTTATGGACTTCATATATATGTTCACTGTTTTTACTTACTGTTTTTTTTCTGTTAAAAATCAAAAAGAATAGTGAAAAGGAAAAATGTTTTTTCTTCTGATACCTAGTTCATGCTCCTGCACATCCCTTGTTCCATTGTGGAACAGGAGATATGATTCTAAGATTAATATCCACATTCTGGAAAGTTAGCGGGACCATCATTTTTTGATAAGCCACAAGTTTCTCCTTCAAACTTAGGGAAGTAGTGAGGAGTGAAATTTCCAGGAAAGCAAACTGAATTTGGATTATCACAGGATACCTACTGAGTCTTCTGTGTGACTGCCAAAGGAAGTCTGTATAAATCCCAGGTATCTGGGCCATGTAGTAAAACCCTCGAATTTTATCACAGACATTATTTCCTCAGATGAAAACTTTCAACAGGACCATCATTATGCCACAGAATACAAGTGGTGTGTGGAGGGACTCCATTCTGACTCAATTTAATTTGGCATTTTATAGCAGACAGCTTTCTGCCAATATAACGTGTACAGACATTTTATAACCAAATTAAAGCATATCCACCCTATTAGGGAGGAAAGAGCTGCAGATGCATGCGAGCAGTGGGATTTTACAGAAGAAACTTTGAAACTTAACTCCATTAAGCTTTTATTTACTAAAGACAAGATTTGTGTTCATTTGCAACAACACAGGTGAAAGAAAGTGAAAAAATGTCATAATCTCTCTGTATTTTGTAATGCCAGAGACCTCTCTCAAACGTTAGGGCTTGGCCTTCTCTAACACTGCCTATGAATATTCTGGAAACACTATAAATACATTATAGGTTAGCCTCTAGGTAAAACACAACCAGCTGGTGATTTCAAAACAGTGCACCTCAGGGGCAAAGGAGAGGCTGCAATGCTGCTCCATGGACTTCCTAACACCTGAGCCCCATCACCACCACCAGACATGCTTCACCCCCAGCACCAATGACGAGCAGCTCATGCCTCTTGAAGTTACACTACAAGAGGTCCAGATTTAATCTTAGAGATGGATAAAGCATGCATGCAGTCATACACAGTTGCTGAAAAATGGGGTGATGTTGGGATGACGAGGGCACAGAGGCAGATGCATGTGTCTGTTGCAGCACTTCAGCCTGTCTCTGCCCTCATCACCACTGCCTCCCTCACACTCTCTTTCTGAGCTTTTTATGTGTAGAGAAAGGCTGATTCTCTTTAGTCTCTTCTATAAGGATTTCATGGCACGGAAGTGCTCATTCATTTTCTATACCATCCAAAACCCAGGACTTGTACAAAATCAGAAGGTAGATTGTCTCACTTCACTGTTTTGTTGTTGTTGTTTTTGAAGTTGACTGCTTTCCAGCAGCATTTCTTGAAGAAAAAACAAGTGTGCCATCAGTCCTATCAGCCTGCTCCTCCCTGAAAACTTGAAGCTATGTGCCAGTCCCAACCACCTTCAAGTGAGAAGTAGTTTCAGATGTAAGGATTACAAAGAGTTAAAGATCAGGTAAAACTCAGGTAAAGCTTTGTCAGACTATAATGGTGCCAAGTAAGAACTACTAACATACTTTCCTAACCTCTCCTCTTAAAAGGATGTTAAAAAAGGGCAATAGTGGTTGTCTGTGTCTTCACCACAAGGTTGGGATCAACAGTTTTACAGAAGACAGATCACCACCTCAGCAGTCTTTGAGATGCCATGGTGGCACAGAGAAAGGCTATAGATGCCAGCCTTCTTCATGGTAAACATTGATGTAAGACATATCAAGATGTATCTAAAGACAGTTTTTGGTTTTGTTTTCTTTTGTTAGACTTTCAAGGATTTCACATTTCCAATTTGATCTCCTTAACAAAATGGTATTGACATGGCAACTTCAAATCAAAGGGCTGACAACAATGGATAAGTATCAGTATCTTCCACTGAGGAAGCATACAGGGCTGCAAGCAGCTTTTCCCTGTGAATGAATGCAGCATTTCTACAAGAGGAAAAGACTCAGCACAACATAAAACCTCCATTTTCTCTTCTTTCCCTGGAAAGTTTTAAAACAGTGCTCTTTTCAGGGACTCTGCTCTGACACAAGTTTAGGGAAAGGATGGAAGCAGAGGAATTCTCAGAGAAGAAACAGGAATAAAAAATTCCAGTAGGGATTTATGAGTGGCTTGCCTGAGAATTACAGTCTCTCTGATCTTGTAAATGAATGGCAAAGTTCTTCAGCACTTCAAAAGGAGGACTATCAGCTTTTCTGGGCTGTATGCTTGGTTTATAAATAAATGGGGTGCTTACTTGGGCAAGAGCATTTTTTACCAAGCAAGGTCAAAGGAGGTGAGGAGTTACATCAAAACTGTGCAGCTTGACAACATGGCCAAGGAGCTGGGCACTGCAACCACATTGCCCACTTTCGCTCATAATCCTTCAAGCAAGTCAGCCAAGGCTGCATCTACTGGGAAGAAAACAGAGACCATCACTGTTCACAGACACACAAGAAGTAAGCCTTCAAAATGCTGTCAGACAGTCCTCAGGTCTCTTCACCAATGCAAACTGGAAAAATAAAGCCTCAAATTTGAACAGCATTTTTTAACATCAGGGTGCCAAGGCTTTTCACAAAGGACATTTCATTTGCCCAGGCAAACCCAACAAATCCCTGTCAAATCCCTGAGGGCTTGGCCACATATCAGCTGAGCGATCTGAACTTTGTTTGCACCTGTGGTGAGTTTTAGGGTTCTTTTCTTATACTAGGTCAGAGATAAAATGTATTTGCTTGCTCGTAATGCTTACAATTACATTGTGTCTATTGAGAAGGAAGAATGTAAAGCTCAAGGCTATTGAGAGTTTTCTTTAAAATGCTACAAGGAATGATTCTTTAGCATCCTGGCTGAAAAGAGGAGCCAGTAGCATTATCCATACTGAGGCAGCACTACTACTGAACATTCACTTCCACTTGAAGCAAGATAAAGTCAGACTGAAAGCTATCTCAATAATTCCAAGTGACAGAGACAAACTCACAAAAATGTTAAGCAATCAGTCACAGACAGAAGGCTGTGCCTTAATTCTCTTTGAGGCTCCTTCTCTCCCCAGAGCAAAACAGACAGTCAAGTCATTCACAGCATGGCAACCAGGATGGTTCTCTGCAGAAATGGCTAGATTTTTCACCCTGTTTGGGACTTCTGGGAAGAAAGATTGCTGGCAGCAGGAGACTGAGGATGTGTGAATACAAAGAGTGCAACCAGCTGTTAGTCTAGAAAGAAAACCTGACTTGTGTGAACAGCAAAGGGAACCACAAAAAGAACTCATCTTTCAGATGCTTTCTTGATGCTGTCCTCGTGGCACACAATAGAGCTCAGGAGCACTGCAGGAATGGCAAGCAGAGAGCTCTGATTGAACACACCTATTTCAGAATTACCATCCTAAATCTTTAAATCTATAAACTCAGTCTGTGTGCCAAATGAGATCAGACAGATCTCACCAATAGCTCACATGTTGCCTCTCCTTTTGTATATTTGCTAGAATCTCAGGGAAAAGAAGGAGATATTTTTTGTTAAATATGTTCTTGATCCCACCTCTGGTCTGACACCTCCAATGATGGTAAATCTGAACTTTGCCCTTTCGACCTCCCTCAGAACTTTCCACATGTGTTTTTGTTTTCTGATGCCAATCACCTTCACACTCATCACCAGAGAATATGATTTCCCTCACTTCAGATGTGAATGTTTCTCAACCCACCCCCATTACATGCAGCCAGCACTGGAAGGAGTATGTCTTCCACACCATGGGAGAAAGGGTTCTGCAGTTAAGAGAAACAGAAGACCTTCTACTCTCAGTACTATTCCTGGCACAACCTCACATTATCCACTTTGGTGATACAAAAATATGTCATCCTAGTATTATACTGTTTCAGGATATTTTCATTCAAATTACTGAATATGACTTCTCAGACTCCAAAGGGACATGTCAAACAGCTGGATAAAGACACTCAGGACACTTTCCATCCCATGTGCAGGGAACATAATGGATGAAACCAAGCAAATGGTTGTTGGACTGCTTCAAAACAGCAATTAATACATTGCTATGGGGCTAGCAAAAGCAGCCAGGAAAGCCTCCCTGTCAGAGTGCTTAATAGCTTTGAGAGAGTCTCATGTCTTACCTGATACTGGCCTCTCCATACTGAGTCAGATGAGATTATTTTAAAAAGAGAGTAAAAATTTATAGCAATCTCTTGTTGCAATTGTGGAGGTGAGATTTTGCTTCATCTTACTCTTCTACATTGCTACCTCTGTCATTGTCAAGCTGAACATCCCATCTACAAGCCATCTGAAGGAACACAAGTCTGTTTCCCTGAAGTCCAGGGCTCGCTCTCTGTCACTTGCCTTCCTCACACACCCTTTCACATCAGCCACCATATGCTGACTGCCTTCCCTCAGTCTTTATGCCCTCTTGGAAGAGTTTCTAGTCTCTAGTGCTCCCTAGGCAGCCTCCTTCCCACTGTTCTGTGGTTCCCACCAGCCATGTTACCACACTGAAATACCCCCTGCCTTTCTGACCCCAGGCTGAGGGACTGCACCTGAGGCACTTGTCAAATGTTCCAAGACAAAGAGGAAAAAAAAAAGTGAAAGAGGGACACTTACGAACACACAACCCAACCAAAAGGCAGAAGAGATGGAGATAACTTGCAGCAGATACCCAAGCTGGTAAGAAGAGAGGTTGAAGTTCTGGCTCTTTTCCCTTCTGGTTTTGTGAGCAGCCAACACACCTCTAGGGAAACACCATTACGATTAGTATGACTCATGTTTGTAGACATTATTAGTCTCGGGGGTGAGAGAGACTGGCTCTGCACTTCAGCACCGTGGTGTGCACCTGCAGTGCTGGAGAGGGAGATGCAGATTCCTGGCTGGAGGCAGCATGACTTATTGTCTGCCAGAAAACTCCTTTGCTACAAATTATTCTTGCATTATTCCTGCACCTTTTGGTTTTTAGAACTGTATTCTCTAACAAAAAGGCTCACCTTTCACAAATTAAGACCTTCAAATAATAATTTAATTTCAAAAAATCCTTTACAAAGTAAAGGCTATAAATTCCCTTCAGCTTTCACATAGAGTCTTGTGGAATGCAGAGCTTTTACCAGTCAGTGTTGGGTCAGGCCACTGACCACAGAATCAACCAGGGACCACTACAAATGACTTGAAGAAACCTGGATGTAAAAATTATTGTTTCAGATGAGATGACAGCAAACTGGTTGTAAGTAAGTGTACATAAAAATTAATATGGTAATGACTGGCTCCAGGCACTGAATGTCCTCAAACAGGCACTGAATTCCAGGGAAACAGAGGTATATTGCAGATGGGCATCACACTGCAGTGACGGATTGTTCAGATGACTGTAGGCAGTGGAAATGTAGGCCTAATGGTGGGAACCCTTCAGATTCTGATAAGAAATATGTACTCACTGGGGAGCATTAAAAAGAAATTCTGTATCTTACCTTCAATATTTAACCTTCCACAGAATGAACTCCCATACAACCACTATATAATAAGGTATTCAGAGCTCACCCCCCCGGGGCCAGCTTTTGCAGCTAACAAAATTATCGTTTTGTAATAAATGTTGTAAAACTTGGTTTTAATCAATAATGAATGAGTATACATAAAGGCTTTCCTGTGCTTGTCATATCACTTTCACATAGCGATCTCCTGTGATTGGTTTATCTTTGGACTTCATCTTGAAAAGCAACACTCAAACCGACAGCGGATGCGTCAGTGGTGACGGATTGCTGCCATCCTGTGGCAGGCACATGTAGTTCAGACCCACGCTTGCCTGAGACAAAATATTCCTTCGAAGGTGTCGTTTTAGAAAGAACTCCTCCTAACTCTTATTATTCTTAAATGCCACAGAAGGAAAGCTGGTCATCCGTAAACGACAATCTTCAGATCTTAGAGAGCCACGGGCCATTACAGCGATTCTACTCGAAATGACTGTCCTAAGCAGAAAAGAAGGACCAGGTGAGAATGGGTTTGTGTCACCTTTTTACTTGGAGATGTATTGCAGTATTGCATGGTCTAACTGCAGAAAGGATGGCAACCTTAACCCAGTTCTAACCCTAACCATATCAGATTGCCAGTTCCAGAATGTACATAAATAAAAGGATATCTCTCTTTCTGATGTGTTGGTGTCCTCAACCGGAAAAGCCATCAGATGGCTCAGATAAGGTGAGCCCTCTGCTAAGACTGTATCCAAACTCAACACAATAGCACCATTCCTAAAATTGAATTTAATGATGCATGCTTCTGGGGGTTTGTGATATAAGTCGATCAGTGAATGACCAATGAGCTGTCACTTTCTGAGATTCTATTTTTCATATCTTGTCCCAAGTTCTAGTCATCGGTGGGCAACATACAGTTTTCTACAACACGGCTGTGAGACCCAGGCACCTAGGAACATATGTGAGAACCTGCAAGTTGACAATACTGGGTCCAATGTTGTTTAACTTGTTCGTCAATGACTGGGATGAAGGGGCAGATGCTTCCTCAGCAAGTTTGCTGATAACACAAAGCTGGAAGGAGTGGTCAATACCCCAGAGTGCTGTGCAGCCCTTCAGAAGAACAGGTAGGAGGGATGGGCAGAGAGGAACCTTCTGAAATTCCACAAAGAGAAATGCAGTCTTGCAGCTGGGGAGGAATAACCAGTACAGAAGGGGCTGACCTGCTGGAAAGCTGCTCTGCAGAAAAGGATCTGGGGGTCCTGGTGGACAACAAGCTGTCCATGAGCCAGCAGTGTGTCCTGGTGGCCAAGAAGGCCAATGGTATCCTGGGATACAGCAGGAAGAGCATTGCCAGCAGGTCAAGGGAGGTGATCCTGCCCCCCAACTCAACCCTGGTGAGGCACATCTGGAGTGCTGTGTCCAATTCTGGGCTCCTCAGTACAAGAGAGACACGGAGCTCCTGGAGCGGGTCTAGTGGAGGGCAACAAATATGATTTACAGACTCGAGCATCTCTCTTATGAGGAAAGGGTGAGAGGGCTGGGCCTGCTCAGCCTCCAGAAGAGACAACTGTGAGGGGATCACATCACTGCCTGTAAGTATCTGAAGGGAGGGTGCCCATAGGATGGATCCAGACTCTTCTCAATAGTGATGAGCAATAGGACAAGAAGCAATGGGCCAAAACTGATGCACAGGAAGTTCCACCTGAACTTGAGGAGGGACTTCTTTACTGTGCAGGTGATCAAGCACTGGAAACAGATTGCCAGAGAGGTTGTGGAGTCTCCCTCTTGGGAGATATTCAAGAACCATCTGGATGCCACCTGCTCTAGAATGAGCCTGCTTGAGCAGGCAGGTTGGATCAGATTACCCACTGTGGTCCCTTTCAACTTCACCCATTCTGGGACCCTGACTGTGTCACAGCAACGTGCTTTTCAGCTCTAGATAAGCTGGAATCTTCAAAAACAAACTGAGGACATAAGAGATCTCAGCCTGAACAAAAGTAAGTTTGCTATCAATACTATTGGGAGGAGCTGTTGAATTCCCCAAAGGCAGAGAGGTCCTGCAGGGAATCCTAGACAAATCAGAGGGCTTGGCAATCATCAACCATATGAAGTTTAACAAAGACAATGGCAAATTCTGCACATGGCAACCCTGGATGTACATACAGACTGGGTAACAAGAGGTTGAAGAGTAGCCCCACAGAAAGGGTCTTTGTCAATGGCAAGTTGAATCTGAGTCAGCAGTGCCCTGGCAGCCAGGAGGGCCAACCGTGTCTTGGGGGGCATCAGGAAAAAAGCATTGCTGGCCAGTCAAGGCAGATGACTGTTCCACTCTGTGCTGGTGTGGCCTCATCTTGAATTCTGTGTGCAGTTTTAGGCGTCACGATATAAGAAAAATATAAAGCTATTAGAGAGCATTCAGAGAAGGACCACAAAGATGGTAAAGGGTCTGAAGAAGTCTTACAAGGAGTGGATGACATCACTTGGTCTGTTCAGCCTGGAGAAGAGGAGACTGAGAGGAGACCTCATCACAGGCTACAACTTCCTCATGAGTGGAAGAAGAGGGACAGGCACTGATCTCTTCTCTGGTAACTAGTGACAGGACCTGAAGAAATGGCATGAAGCTGTTTTGGGGAGGTTTAGGTTGGATATTAGGGAAAGGCTCTTCACTCACAGTGTGTTTGGGCTCTAGAACAGATCTCTCAGGGAAGCAGCCATAGTACCAAGACTACCAGCGTTCAAGAAGTGTTTGGACAGTGCTTTCAGGCACATGGTGTGATTCTTGGGGCTGTCTTGTGCAGGGCCAAGAGTTGGAGTACTATGACCTTTGTGGGTCTCTTCCAGCTCAGTATATTCTGTCGTTCTATGAAAACTTGAACTCTGTGAAACAGAATGGTGATCATGCAATCCTGGAGAAGCTACACTTTGCAGAAAAGACCAGCTGTGGCACTGTGGTTGAGGTGTGGCACTTAAATATCACTCTTGGCCAAGACTAAACATGATATGGGACTGAGACACCCAAACTGACCAAGACAGAGAGAAGCAGAGAGTCTTCAACAGGCCCGAGACTCTGCAGGCCCTGACAAACATGGCCATAACTGAGACCAAGATTTCTAGAACTCTATTCTTGTAGAGAACCAAAGACTTCACAGGGACTGAAAACTAGCTGGCATCCTATGCAAGGCTGCTGTGTCCTATATCAGACTGTGTTGCATCCTTGGAATGGGCCCTCAGATAGAGTGGACCCCCATAGACTTTGCACCTAGGTACCCCCAGTCTCCTCTAGCAAGGCATTCTCCACACTCGTGTCCCTCACAAGCAAAATCCTATTCACTTTTTAAAGAAGCCATAAAGCAGCATACTAAAGGATTCACAACACTATTTAGCAACCTTTGCAGGACTCCTATACACTCTGCAACTAGACAGCCTCCTACTAATTCATAACACAAACCTTTAGACATCACCAGAAACAATTCAAAAGCACCAATGTTGCCAGCATGAGTCCTGCCTTTTGATGCCAGATTGTGAATGCTCCAATAACCAAGAGTGAGGGCAGTTAGATATTCTTCTACTCTGCAGATACCAGGTTCCTGTGGGAATCCAAGTTCAATTCACAGCAAAGTAAATATCACCTCTCTCCTATTAACTTCGCCTGTGCTGCATAAGACCTCAGGAGAAAAGGCATTCAGCTGGATTATTAAACCTACAGGACAGGTAAGCACCAGGAAGGTTGGTATGATGTGCATCATCTCTAAATTGTGGTCTATGCAAAGGTGATGAGAAGCCATTTACAGAGCACAGTAGGACTGTGCCCCACAGATGCATGTGCAGCCCAGACTTGTTTTGCCCTTAGCACATGATGACAGAACAGGCAGAAAAACCAGAGAGTTCCTTTGACACCGTGCTAACTGGGAACTAGACTGGAACAGTCTCCACAAACAAACCAACCTAGACCAGCTAAGAACAAATGGGATGCAACAGCTCACAGCAGCCAGGCAGAGTTTCAGCCCATCAGCCTCACCTCCACTGCTGCTTCTGCCTCTGACAGTGCCCAGCACAGACAGCCCCACGACTCCTTGTTTGCTGCCAGTTTTGCCAGCACCACCAAAGATACACTTGCTAGTTTCCAAGATGCTTCTCTGACACAACTTCCCTCTTCAAAGATACGAGTCTCAACTAAGTATGTTACAAGGGATATTTAAAAAGAGTCTTCCACAAATGGTAACACAAATGAAGAGCCTCCATTCCAGGGAAGGGGGGAAAGAAAAACCACTGGATTAGCAGTGGGAAGACAATGGGCCCGTCACGTTCCCATTGCTGAGGCATGGAGCAAGGGTTACCACAAAAGTAGCTTCAGACAAATGGGGAGGAGCAGCAGCAGGCATATGAAGGACTAAAAACAAAAGAAGAGGAAGAAAGGTCCACCTGGAGAGGAACACAGGCAGAGGCAGGAAAAGGTGGCCACTATGGGACCCAGTCCTGCTGAGGAAACACAGGCCAGAAGGAACCTTCGAGTTGGTACTGCTGTTTCATCTCCTGAATCAGTAAGTCACTGCCGTTGGCAACACTGAGTATCCAGTCTTACCTTCTCAGGTTGATCCACCTGCAGATCTCCACTTGCTCCTGAGCAATTCCATAGTGGCAAAGAACACAGCTGTCTCCTGAGCTTCTAACACCTTGTGATAACTGTATTATTGCTTTCAGCTGTGAGGACTATTTCACAGCTTTCAGTTCCAGGAAACAAAGTTTCTACAAAAAATTGCTAACAGTATGGTCTGCATAGTATGTTCTCATCTCACATTCCCTGTACTTACCTAGCTACTGAAACATGTTTGTGAATTGTTTAGGGATAAAACTAATAGAAAGTCTATTGAAATCTAACCTGTGTTCATATTCTTTTCAAAACTCTGTGCTTTTCTTTAAAAATAAATCTGCTTGTTGGTCAACTTTATTCTGGGAGCCATTTTTAAGAGTGCAGAATTGTCTGTAGGCAATCAACAGAGCTGTTGACCAACTTTTAAAAAGAAAATGTCACTATGAGTTTATGTCAAAGGGTATATGACAAGGAATGATCATTAATAGTTTGCTAACCCAATCATGCATGATTAGATATAGGGCTCTTAAAATTGAATCCTGAAGACTACGGGATCTTACTTGATTTTTACCCTAAATTTCAACACATTACTCTTCTAAGCCAGCAAAGTCATACTTCACTACAACTTCTCAAGTCAGTTCAGAGCAGTATAAAATGCAAAGGGACATCGGAAAGGCAATAGAATCAGAAAAATAATCCTCTCTGTCCGCTCTTCATGGCTGAAATGCCCTATAGAGATCTTAAGGATGGTAAGGGACCTGTCCTACTGAAGCTGTCACCACTGGACAGTGCAGCAGTTCTGTGAGACCCTCCTTCGATACCAAGTGCTTATGCAGCACAGCTCACTCAATATTTTATGATCTCAGATACGCATTTAAAAGGAGCAATTGTTCAATTTTAGGCAAAAGCTGTGTTTCTGGAAATGAAAGGGACAGAGGTCCTGCACTTTTCAAATTTATCTCAAGGACAATTTCTAGCTCTCAGGTTGGAAAGAGGTCAATGCATGTGATACTGTCATGTTTATTCAGGATGAAATAAGCAACTGTAAGGTGTCTTGAGGGAATTTCATGCTAATTTAGGACTCTTCCAAACCCATATTTCAAAATACAAAGATAAGCAGCAAGATCTATATGGGACTTACTTTGCATGACTAGTTTTCTTGTGAAGGCAATACAAGCAGAAGGAGAAATATTTCTGGGAGCAGTCAAAGATTTGTCTGCAGATAAAAATGAACTGACATTTTAGCAGCAATACTGCCATTGCACTCCAAAGACTTCCAGTACTCTTGCCAAACATTTTCCTGATCAAGAAAATCCAATCTTTGCCTTCTTTGCTGAGTTTTTCATCCCCATTGTATTCAGCCTAAGTTACAACATGTTGTTTCCTAGAAATATGAACCTGAATTCATAAATTTGCATGCAGAGTTGCAGAAAATTAAAATGAATATTTGCTACACAAAGTTAACATAAAACCCAAAGACGGCTTGGAAAATGAACAAGAAAATTGTTTGTTCTGTTTAAATTAGTGTTAAGTGCAAAGAGAGGCTTCTATCCAACGTTTGTAAATTATAAAGGAAAAAAAACCCTGCAGCAACAAAATTCAGTAACTAGATCTCCCAGTTCATATAGTTTCTTTGAGAATTATTATTATTGACCCAAGATCCATTCTGTTCTGATATTTCATTTTTTTACTGGATGACAGTTTTAGAATTTTTTGAAGTGTCTTTATAACCAGGGGTAACTTGGAGGTTCATGTGAAGTTTTAAAAATGAGGATTGATATCTGAATCAAAAAACAGTTCCACCATTAGACAAAAGAAAGATACACTGCAGAATGACAAGAGGAGTCAGCAGGTTCCAGCTTGGGTGAATCAGAGCCAGGAGTTGCTCCACTAGAAAGCTTTGCCAATAGGCCCTTCCCAACTTCCTGGGGTAGATGCTGTTTCAAGTGAAGCTGCTGCTCTCCACTGCCTCTGGCTGCCAGAGCTGGAGAAGCAGGCTTCCTGCTGCACAGACTACTCTGCCCCATCTACAGCTTCAGGAGTTCAAACCTGCATCTTAAATTTTCTCCTTGGAAACAAGGAGGCAGCTGCTGTGAAAGATGCTGTGCAGACACATGCTTGATTATCAACACTGTCGCCAAGAACACAGAATGCCATTTCTGATCTAGCTACAGCTTCCAAATGACAAGCACGCAGAAAGAATCCCAAGGTAACAACTCTGGAAGCAAAAATGATGTGAACAGCTACAGTAAATAACCACTCCAAGTTAAAGGCTACAAGTACCTGGCACAGTCAACAGCAGATGTTATCACCAATTTCCTACATCAGCTGAGAGTCCAGCTAAATCATTATCTTTCACCAGAAGGGAAATGACATTGTTTTGCAGTTTCTTTCCTTAACCAAGAACACATAATTCTAGGACTCTTTACCTCTGACATACTGTCCGTCCACAGTCCCTGACTCAAAATTTAACTCTGTCCAGCAAATGAATAAACTTCAAATGAAATAGCTGAAATATGGAAAAAGGGCTAGGTTAAAAACCAAAACGAAACAGAAAAAAAAAAGAAAAAAAAGAAAAAAAAAGGGGAAAAAAAGGCTACCAAAGCAAGTGATAAAAATAACTTAAGTACCTTAAAATTCAATGACTTTAGGGGGATTTTGCTTCCAGGACTCTTCATATCAAACATGGAATGGATTTTGGTAAAAAATTTTTATCAAATCTCTGATAAAGTATCTGTCAGCTACTAGTTTTGGGTGGCCATTTAGAGCTGTCACATACTAAAACTAAGAACAATGAAATCCATCTCCCTGAAAGAATGCAAGATTCAGTAATGGATCTGGAAGAAAGATGTGTAATAGAGAATACAAAGTACAAAGAACTCAGCAGAAAAGCAAATTTGTATGGTTCTTTTTATTCAAATGTTCTGAGATCTAGTTTTTTATGTACATATATAGGTATACATATAATACTTGCCACCTTTGGCAGCTGTTGTTTAATGCATACAAGGTAAACAGGTACTTTTTATAATGAAATCTTGTTCAGTTTGATGAAGGGCGTGAAATACCCAAGCAGATGCTTAGCTCACGAAAGCTGTTTCTGGGTTTTTAGTTGCAAGTTTTCTTTCCAGTTTCATTATTTTCATTATTGCATGACTTTAAGTCATCCAAGATTTGCTACAATTAACACAAACTTGGTCAAAAGCTTTTTTTTTTTTTTATTCTTCCCTTAATTGTTGTGGGGTTTTTGTTTGCTGGTTTGGTTTTGTTTGAGTTTGTTCGGTTTTGGTTTTTTTGTTCCATCTTGTCACTTCAAGTCTCAACAGGAGATTGAAGCACCTCTGAATAGATCACATGTGGAGACATAGTGGGTTTCACGTGTGCCCCTTTTTAAAAATAAAGCAGGGTCATCCCCTTTGCCAGTTTCTAGGCATCAACATTCAAGATCAACATCAAGAACTTCTATACAAAAAGCATGCCATAATGAGTTCACATCGGTTGCAGAAATATATGGTTTCTTTCTTTTTAGAGAAACTACAAATGAATTAAAATTATGCAACAAAAAAACTTGTTCACATATGACACACTTATGCAGAGGATCTATTTATTCCTGAGCAGGCTGGTAAGTATGCATTAGTGGTAAAGTGGGGGAGAGGGAAAAAAAGAATTTTAAACTGAAAAATTTATGGTCTGAAAAAGGCACAAAAGACAAAAATTCTGTGGCCTTTAGAAAAAAAAAAGAAAAAAGCATTATGAAAACTATTTTTAAACTGAGTATGTTTCACTGATCAAAATAGTACTTGGCCATGATGATAAAATCGAGCATTAAACTGATGCAAGGTACTCAGAAGCAAAGTTCTCTTTAACTAAAAAAAAACCCTGAAGACTTTAAATGGAAAAAAACGTTTAAAGAGAATGCATGTTTATCTCTTTAGAACCTTATGTTCCAGTGCTTTTAGATATTCAGTATATAATTCTGGGTGTAGAATCAATAGGAATTCAACCTAAAAAATAGTTCCTTTTTTTTTTTTAAATCAGTACTTCTTACAATTCAATCTGATCTTTAAGATTGGCAACATTACTCGTGACAAGTATTTATAATTCAGATTATGGGGTACATTTCTTTTACGGTATTTGTAAAATACATTCTCATCTGTTTGAATCCAGATACACCAGCACAGAGAAGACAATGAATACAATTTACAAGAGAGGTTTGTAGTAAAATTTAGATACACAGCAACAAACGTCTCAATATAATACTAACTTGGAAGCCAGGTGCAAGTTATTCAAACTGTACATGTAATTTTAAAAAGATACTGCCTTTTAAAATGTTTATATATTGAAGCAATTTCATTAAGATCAAACACTTATTAAAACCTGTAAACTTATAGCAGCAACATGGGAGCGTATCTAAGCCACACGAACATGAATAATTAAAATAAAACCATATATGGAATATTACTCAGATGTTTGTGTTAAAGAATAGGTAACACACAATTATTTACGCAAAACCAAAGCATCTGGATTTGTTAATCTATGAACAGTACTGTTGTATAGTTCAACATCATTGTTTTCAAAGAAGTGTTGATTGCTGACTTTCACCAATACCATTCTGGAGCGTGTCTGCAAGAACTCACTTCAATCCTTAATTCCAAGTCTGACTACAATCCTTTTTTCACCTCTGCTACGGAAACTAAGGATGCTTTTAAATATGGGTTCCTTAAAATGTGGCTTATTTTATTTACACTATTCAAAGTTTACTTTTCCTTCCAACAACAAAATGTGCAGGAGGATTTACTACATGCTATACAATGTAAAAATAGACTTTAAAAAGTCTGAACAATGCAAGTAAAACTGTACAGTGTTTGTTCCCTGCTCCAGTTCATTGCACTATTAAGTTAAAATGGATGAGTTGTCATGCCCAGAAGACTTACTGTAGGATCATAAAATCCACGCACACACAGAGGAAGTAAATGCATAATGTTTTAGGTATAGTGCCAAATGAAAAAATACTATGGGTTATATCCGCAGAAAGCTTCTCATCACAGAAAGGAGCATGGCTAATTCTGAAAGGCAGCCCTCTTCATGTAGGACACAGAACTGCAAAAGAACCACAAATACACCTTGATAAACATTAGTGAAGTTGATCTGCATAAAAATGTAATGTATATACTAAAATATTTAAATGTTGATTTCTACCCTATTAGTAACACAGTAAAATACAGAAATTGTTTGAAACTGGCAATTATCAGCCTCTCTCAAAAGGTAATTAAGTGACACAACCCACTATCTTCAACTAACTATCCAGAAATGAGTTAACTAAAGGTCATGTCTTAAGCAGTGCTTTTTGAAGTGTTATATCAGAAAACAGAACATTAAATAACAGGTGACGCATGCAGTTATATTTTAAATATATGCACTGACAATTTGAGATTCTAACTCTACTTTCTAATTCTGGTGCGTGTACTAGAATCACACAGTGGGAAGATAAGACATGTCCTTCATGTGTTTCTCATTCCTGTTTCAATATAAGACACAAACCTCAGAGCAATCCAGCTTTCAAACCAATGCTAGCACAACACAAAAGCAAATAAAGAAGTCAGGTGTAACAATTAAACAAAACTTCAAAGTCAAGAAAATAAATGTTCTCATTATCCAAAATACTTGCAAAATTTAAAAATAGAACAAGGCCTAAATTCTGAAAATAAAAAATATTTTTTAAAAGATTTTACTTGAAAGAGCAGATATGAAAGAATAAGAATGGAAAATGATTCTGCTTTCATGACATTTACATTCAGAAAAAAAGAAAACAATATTAAACATTTCATGCATTTTGCTAAATAGTAATGTATAGCATGTTATTTTAGCACTGTATTTTTATGTCAAAATTACTGTTTAAGGACAAGACTTAAGAACACAAAGCTTAGCAATAAATACATCTTTGTTTACTGTAATGACACATCTGATTTCAAAGGTATTCATTTCAGCTATAAATACATACATATATTGTTATATAATAGTTATGCTTCAAGAATGTCCCAATTATTTACACTCATTTCTGGTTTTTTAATTAAGGAAAATATTAATCTTGAAAAGGTACAGAGAATGATTTATTTATTTTGTGTATCATATTGGTAGCATACTATATTCAAAAATTATCCTTGTACATCAAGTTAAATCTTCACATTTTATAAAAACTGAAAGTAAATACTAATAGTCTTGAAATGTGCCTAGATGTGATACCAGACAACTTATCCCTAATACCTTAATTCTGTGCATACCTCCAGGCTAACATGTCATATATACTATTGATTTATTCCCAAAGTAGCTAAATTAAGGAACTCTTGCTTCCTGCTAGCAGATATTCTTTGTTACTCACACAGCAATAAAAGAAGGTAAATCCCCTTCCAGTGATGCCATTCTCAGCTTCTACTTTAAATCTGCTATGAGCTCCACTCCAGCAGGCCTTCCCCACATTGTTCCCTTGTTCTCATGCCCCCAAACTGACAGGAGCCACTGTACATGCATTCAAGCAGGTGAACATGTAAGATCAACCTGGCTCAGTGAATGCTGGATTTTCAAAGCAATAGCCATCAGCTCAACACAAACAGCAGTTTCAACCCTTTTCCTATCTAGATATTGTTCCTTACAGTATTTGTGAAACAGAGCTACTCCTGCAACACTTCTGTCTTGTGGGGTTGAAATCAGCAATTATTATTTGTGCCATTGAAGGGATAAACAACTGCACAGAGGCATTTTCTTCAGAAAGCAATCTAAACTTGTATACTGCAAGAATTACAGATGCTACTTGTTGAATTATTGTGCTTGGTAAATAAACCATAATGCTGAAAGCCATTACATTATGCATGCAAGAAAGACTGGATGTTTCTTTAAAGAGAAATTAAAAATTCCATGTGCGTAGTCCATACGAACACACTTTCATCTAAGGATATGGTTACCTATCAATGTTGCAACACCTAAAAACAATGCAGCTACAAGATATGACAAAAATATCTCCATCTGCTTTACAGTTTAACTTATGCACAAAAAACTTTACTGCTCACTTGCTTTTGCAGGTCTTTCAATGGAAATGAACACAGTATTTTCAAAGCACTTTGTATTTAAGCAATCAAAAAAGGTGAGTAGAAAGATGAGCACAAACAGCATTTAAATACTGTGACCTTAAGCTGCCAGTCTCAGTCCAGAAATGTGCTTTGTAAGATAAAGAATTTCAGTGTTGATTTGGTATTTCTTTCCCTGTCAGCAAATTCATTCCCCCACCCTCTTTCAAATCTCAATTTCTACTGCATGACCCCTAGTGATAAAATACAGTAACAATATTGATATATTAAGATATATTCAGAAACAATTAAGCACAATTGCAAATGCTGATAAATGTCATGTTACCATCTATTTTAATTCTACATCTATAAAATATTAAAATATTATATGAATCATATCCTGGTGGGAGAAGAACTACAAGTTATTTGCAAAACAAACCACCAAGTCCCTTTCCTTATTGTTAAGTTCAGGACAGAAATGTTTGCTGAAAAGTAAAAATAAACAGAACCAAACAAAAGAAAAAAATCCCCCTGAAAATAAGAGCAACATGAACAAGAGAAGGTAAGTTACAACACTGGACCTGACTTCACACAGAATATGTACTTAGTCTGGCTTTAGGACACTTACCTGTGAGGAGACATTCCCTATGGAAAAGATCCAGGGGAGAGTTAACTGACCCCTGGAAAGAGGGACTTAAGCATGAGGACAAATATGATACTTTTAACATTTTAGGGGACACAAGGGGGCAGTAGAAATTGGGAAAAGAGGATGCTTTTAAAAAAGCAACTTCAGAAATAATTTCAAACCTAATGAGCTATTGAGAAATGCATGTGGTTTTTTTCCCTAACATGAAATGCAGGAAGTTTCACTGTTATTTCTTTATTATACTGGATTTGCTCATCTCATGTTCTGAGGAACATTTGCAGCATTTCAGAAGCATTAGCTGCTTATGAAAAGGAAAAAAGGTACAACAATCCATGGAAGGTCAATAGCAGATCTGACTGCAGAATTCTTCTCCAAGTTCCAATTCTATGCTCCAGCTCTTGCCCAAAATATCTTGCCAAAACAAATCTATTTGATCAGTCTTAAATCAAGACAGTGAGCATTAGACAATGTAGATGGAAGGGAACTGTGCATGTCTTCCTACATGATCCAAATTTCAGAATTATTCTGGCATTTAGTTCAAGTTGTTCAAGATAGTGAATTCTACAATATATTTTAAATTTCAAAGAAAATATATCCATTACTTTTGGTGTTTGGTTTTTTTTTATCAGAACCTCAGTAATGTGGCAAGATTCCTTTTCCATCAACACTTATTGCTCAATCTTACAGTTCCATTTACCTTTCCAAGCTCACAGCATCCTTTTTTTTTTTTTAAAAATTTTTTTTCCCCTAACATTGTGCCAACAATACTCTGGCAATTGTTAAAATAACCTTTTTCCTGATATTGGTTCTTCAGCTCTTGTTTCTAAATAATCTAAGTAACCTTTCAATAGTGAGCAGCAATATCTGGGCAATTTTATTAATAATTCTGTGGACATAGCACTCACATAAGACTGCATGCTTTAATTTTTTACATACCACAGAACAACAAGACAGTGCTGCTTTAAAAAAATCATTAAGGGCTTACTTTTTTTCCCTTAGCTCTGTAAAATAAAATATAAAGCCTGAAAGAAGGCTTTACCTGTGCAGACAAATGACAAAACAATCAGATTTTCCATAAAGCTACACATATGCTACTGTGACGTGTAATACACTGTCTGTTTTTTTGTTGTAAGATTGGAAAAAATGATCCTCAAAGGAACAAGCAGTTAACAGATTTTAACAGAACAAAGTATCTTTGATGATATAATTCATACATTTCAAAATTTCATTTCTTGATTAAAGCTTAAGACAAAGCAATAAAATCCATTCAGTGTAAAGCAACAGCTGGATCAGAGAGTAAAAAAATGTAAAATGAACACAATTACCACTATACCATATGGATTATTACCATTGGATACAGAACTTCTTTTGGAATATAAATTCAAACCTCTAAATCTTCCTAAGGATTTTTACCTTGCCAAGACATTTTTAATCTTTACAGTGAAGGGAGCAGAATCTTCAAAAAGTAAGTCACTACTTTTTATTTTGTAATTGAAGGAGTAGGTTGAAATTTCAGGTATAAAAGCAGAAAGTTGATCTAAGTGATTAAATAATTCACCTAATCTCCCTTTAACAAGCTTTAAAAGTAATTTCCAGACAATAGACAGGTGGCTGGGAGTATGTGGTGCCATGAAAGCCTTACTAAGGATTCAGGCCAGTTTTACTGGCAGAAAAAGAGAAAAAGGTTACAACTTCAGAAACAACTGGAAGACTTTGTCTATTCCACAGGATAAATCTACATTCCAGTGTAACACTGTTAGCTGAGTTATAAATATTTAACATAATGTCAATAAAGAATGTGAAGCACAGTTAAGGTTACACTGAAAGGAAGAGTAAAATCCTGTCCTCACTAGCTTGTACAACCACTCGCCACTGTGTACACAGACCCACACAAGATGAAGAAAGGCTTGGTTATGTTCACTAAGAAAATGGTAACTGAGGGCAAATTGCCTTTTCCTTTCAGCATGAGTGATGCGAGTGATTACTTTTGATACTCCCATCATTTGTGTTTTACAGTCTAGAGATAACAGTGCTTGCGTATGTGTGATGTTTTATTAGTGTAATTGTCGTATCTGGCTAACAGAACATCCCCGGTGATTTTTAAGTCACAAGCATGCAGAGGCATGAGAAAACTTCAGCTCAAGCTCCACAGAACATCTTATCATATGTTCAGGTAATCTACTTCTATAAGGCTTCTTTGCAGACGATTGCTCCATTTCGCTAGGCAGCCAGTTTCTTCTCAGCACCCTAGTAATATGAAAGCTTTTCTGGACAGCTATATCTAAAAAAATAAAGAGCAGACACTGTAAAGAGCACTATTAAATCCAACCACTTTCTACCAGGTGTATTAGGAAGAGCAAACAATTGAAGTCAGCTTCAATTTCTGACAACAGTTCATCCTATTGGGTCAAAGATTGTGCTTCACAAAACTAAAGTGCCATCACCATTAAAAAAACCTTGACCTTGATTCCACATGGCTCTCAGCTCACAAGCAAATACATTTGTCTCATTTAAGAAGAATTTTTAGAAAGGGTAAGTAATGGAGAAATCAAAGGAATCAGCTGAAAGGATCTCTGCATGCTTATTGTATGTGGTATCAACCCTACACAAAACTTGGAAATGAACTGTTTCAAATGCAAGTCTTTCAGAGCTTCTAGAATACTGAAAGGCTGTTTTCAGACTTTCTGAAGTAACAGTATACTGTATGTCATCCATAGCTTAAACCTGAAAGTACTCATCTGTGGGATGAGACTGCCTGTGTAAGAAATACAAAAACCTTTAAAAGTCATATGGAATGAGTTAAGTCAAATGATTGTATAGTGGAAAAAAATAGCGAGACTTGGAAAAACCAATACGAAGAGAAAAACTTTTGTAGCATATGAAAAGCAGAACATAATATACAACTGAATGGCAAATAAAAGGCACCCATCCTCCTTCTGTACAGCTGTTTGTTCAGATCTTGGGAGTTTGATGCATATGCTAAGCTTCAAATACTAAAAAAATTGTATCATTTATATGCCAAAAATTAAGTAAGAACATAAGCATTAGTAAGATTTAGGCAAAAATGAAGTCAGAAGAAAAACATTTAAAAATAATTTAAAAACCTGAAAACTACCTGAAACAACTCCTTAAAACTAAAGCAAGCAGTGACTTTGAATATCTAACATTCTATTAATATAATCAATACATAAGACCGGAAAATAAATGACTCATACAGAAACTTAAAACATTAAAAAGGTATGACAAGTAAAGTAAGTAATTTCTACTATTGATCAGAAGGCAATACTTAAAGTGAAGCTATAAGCACTTCATATAGCAAATATGTTAATACCATGGGCAGTTTCAGTTCTGATTCTGAAAAACCTGTACAACAGAAGTTTTTAACTGTACCCATTTAACTTCATAAGCCAGACTTCTTTGCTCCTGTTGATGTCATTCAACTGTTTGAATATAGTACACTTTGCTATATTATACTATCACAAACAAAATAAACATGTTTTATTTATGAACTGTATGCTCAGAAACCTTGAACAAAATAAAATATAAATGAAAGCTGTGTTTGCTAGAAGGGCAACATAATTCATGAATGCCATAGGAACATTCTTTTCAAATATACCTTACATGTACGTTAAGTCAATTTAGAATAGAGTAAATTCCCTGCTAAGAAACATACTCACCCTTTAAAATATAGTCCGTTAACAAGCTTGGCACTTTCTCACTATCCTCTTTCATGGCATGCAGAACTAAAATACGAAATAAGTAAATCAGACATTTAGCCATAAATTAAACATAACACTAGAAATACAACAGAGCTGCTTCAACTACTCACAGGGATATTAATAGCAGATTAGTAAGAAAACTCTTAACTGAAATATGAGAAGATACGATGAGACATATCACACCTCCACCTTTCACTTGTGTAATTCTCACTGAGCTCCACAGTACATGGATGCAAGAGTCCCATTTCATGTGTTTAATTATTACAGTAGGATGTCATCAGACATAGCAACAACAAAAAGCACCTCTTCCCTACAAAAAAAATCTCACCAAAATAAAGTCATCACACCCAAAACTAAAATATGCTAACAATTACCGATGGGCTAGAAATCTCAGGCCAAAAAGTATGCTGCATTACTTAGTATCTTTGAACTTCATCTCAAATCATGGACCAATGACACTTTTCTGGAGAAACACAGATGTAAATTATTCTATGATAATATTAACAGTGTTTTTTTTCCTCCCTGAAATCATGAGTGCTAGATGATGTTGCTTAGAAGATCTTAGATACATGACTGCATTTCACATTAATAATGCCAAAATGTCATTTTTGTGACATATATGAAGTCAATCTTGTCCATCTTGTCTATTTTTGAAGAAGGAAAAACACATGGACTAGCTCAACTTGACATTTATAAACTTGTCTGTTAGTCCATAGAGAAAAACAATGACAATCTTTTATAAAGTGCTCTGGACATGACTGAAAGAATCAAAAATACAGAATTATACCGAATAGCAGTATTTTATAAACTTCATATTCCTCATATGAGACTCTAAACTCTAATTATAATAAGCATTTTATATCAATTTTTGTGTTGAAAACAGACATAAGTGTTCATAAATATGGACGAACACACAGCTTTGAAAGAAAAACCAACTGAACAACCCTAACTACCTGCTTTACTGTCTGCCTTAGCACAGAGTGAGCCAGAAACCGGCAATGGAGTCACAGAATCAAGTTCCAGCCACATCCAACCCAAAGAAGTCCATAATTGTTAATACTCTTTACAATGCATTTGTACAAGATATTTTGTTAATAAACTGTCAAACAACACCAAATGTTTTCAGGAGGCTTTAAGCCCTCTCTGCTTAGTATTTTCAAGTGAAATTTAAATAGGGCAAGAGAGTAAAATTTCACTGCAGGAATAGACACAAAATGAGAAATCTGTTTGTCACAAAATAAGTATGAATTAACAGCTAAGGGTGCCTACTGTGGAAAAATAAAGGGAATTTAGTTCCTGCTTAAATATTTCATTTACTCCAGAATTTATACATTATTTATTTTCTCTTTTCAGGAAACAATGAATGAGCCTTTTACCATCTCAGCCATCTGTGGAATCAAAGAACTGTGCTGCTGAAAATCACCTTAAGACACAGATCCAAAGCCGTGCACCGAGATCTGATCAAGTACATTGACGTACTCTACCACCTATTTTTAAACTGTTCCTATAAACCTCAAACAAAGGAGATGCCACTGACTCCTAGAGATGCTCTGTTGTATTAAATCACCTTAGTAAGTAATTTTTAAAAACACAGCTTTGTTTTTTCTTGCAAATTGGAATTAAAAAAAACCCACAACCAGAGAACTTATAAATAATTTTGAGGATTTGGTCTAAAAAGATGTGAAGAATGGAAAATTCAAAGCATTGTCAAAACTCTTGTTTGGTTTGGAATTCCTAGTTATCAAAATTTACTAACAACAAAAAAACCCCCCACCAAAACCACAGAGAGAAGGCTATTTTAAAGGCAATCAAGCACTATTATTATGCAGCTACTCATCAGTGTCATGACATCCACTTCAATTTTTCAAAGTCATTGCAATAACCTCAATAAACCAGAGCAAGTTTAAACGAAAGGGTATATCAGGCACTACAAGACAGTATTGCCAAATTACATGACAATGCAGTATTTTCCATAAGGCCCAGCTGTCAAAATAATATGAGAAATTTTACTTGCAAGTAAAATACATGCAAGTTTCTAGCCTTCATGTATGCTTATATATCACACAACTTTACATACATGGCATGGGGTAAGGGGGAAGAGATAACTATGGGTTCATTGGTTCTGAGCAATCACAATTGGAAATACAAAGAGGAAAGGATCAGTGGGGGAACTTCATGTGCTCACTTTTGGTTAATGTTTGAAGATCTTCAACTGATGGGGGTCCATTTTTCTTCTCATAAGGAATGACGGTTGTTAAGTACTGTCAAATGAAAAACAGAGTTACTGGAAAACCCTTTCATGCAACCTTGTTTCTTGCATTTTATTTTGCAAAAATTGTAGAAACTGAAATTGATAGCCAGAAATAATAATATTTTACAAGATATAATCATATTTTAACATTCTACCTTTCCTATCCCAAAGTTTTTATGAAACCAACTTATATTTTTTTTTCCAAATTATCTGGCCACCTTAGAAGCCATGCAGCTAATACACTAAAAAAAAAGTATTTAAAAAATTGGAGCTGTTTACAGTACAAAGTGTCTCTGCTAGGCTTCTACCTCAGAGCCTATGCACACCAGTAGCGAAGTATTTCCTCTTCTCCTTCCAGAAGTCCTTCATATATTAAAAGTATTCCTTACCATCAAATAAAAGCTCAAAGAACAACCTTCCTTCAAACAACACTATAAATGCAGATGAACCATTTCAAACTTGCTCTTAAGAAACAGGACTATAAATATCAAGAGGGCATCATGAGTCATATCTAAAATCAGAAAGTAATTCTTTCCAGAAAGTGCATAAAACCCCCCCTTTTCCAGATAAATATGGATGTTGCCTTCCAGCAACTTGGGAAACTAAGAACAACCACCTGTTTAAAGAATTCCACAGCACAATGGATACAGGCTGTTGGGGTGCCTTAAGTAAGGCATTCAGATTTGTAGAAGTGTGGTAAGAAGTATTTGGGGAAAAAAACCCTAAAAAATTCTTCAAATTCAGCATATGCTTTGTTTCAACAGCCTCAGGAAAGCTATGAGATTTTCTCAGTGACTGGTTAATTCTTACTGAGAACATGAAACATTCCAAGGACTTTGAGAGATCAAAGAGCATTGCCCAGTTCCACGTCCGAAGTTGATCTAGTCCTCTGTGAAAGGACTTTGTGAAGAAAATTAGGCTGCCCCACAGCTGAGTGAAAATGAAAACAGAGAGCTTTCATCTGCTGCTGCTATACAATTCCATCCAAAAAGAACAAGGCAAGCCTAATGAAACATAAGGCTCCACCATTTGGAATTCAATTTAAATCTTTCAAGATTTTCATACCTGCGGGGCCACCAAGACTAATTTTCAAATTCCTGAAGCAACCCTGCTCTCTTTAACTAAATACATTTTAGGCAACATCTTACTGTGCAGCCTATATGTATCCATATCCTTCTTATAGAGGTCAGCATTTCAAAAGTATTGAAATTACTGGAATTTTCTCCAACGGAAAAGCTTCCCAAAACCTATCTCAATTCAGTTTGTAAGAATTTAACAGGAACTTTATTCTAGGTTAACACCTACAAGGCAGTAGGCAAAGTAAGCCCCTATCTCTCATTCAACTTGAGATCTATGTAGTTCTCCATGCAACATGCAGAAAGCACATTACATACAAGATAAAGGTCTCCTCGCCCAGCAACAGCACTTCAGTGACAGTCAAGTGTAACTCAGACTCTGGTGAAGAGGTTCACTTAGCAGAAGGAGATTGAGTGTTGCCAAACACAGCTATAACCATTGCCATGTTTTCAGCAGGATCATGCGCCTCACGCTCAACCACATCATCTGCCTAAAAGCCACAGACTCAGTTCGGTGTCACTTAAGGGAACCAATTGTACAGGATGTACCTCACCAAGACCTTCTGCAAACACAGGGTGCTCTTCTCCCTCCCCTTTTGAATGAAGAAGGCATTTTTTTACACCCACTCAGGATAGCAAAGTATGCAACGCTTCTTAGGAAACAGTCAATTTACAATTCCTTTTCCAGGACATATAACCAACAAGTATCAGCAGAGAACAGCCCACTTAATGACATGAGCAGTATCGATAGCTAGATATAAGGCTGCTGAATCTGCAAATGTCAGAGATGAAAGTTGATCTACTAACTCAGAAATCACATCTCTATCTTTTCCAGCCTTCAGAACTAAGAGGCATTTTACCCTTTACCTAAGATAATAAGCTACTAGGACATGTTTCACTGGACCAAATACCAATAATTCCTGTTTTCCTTCTCCTGTAAACTCCACCTATTATTTTTCCTCTCTAATAGTAATAATTAAAAAGTAATTTCTTTCTTAATTTTCAGTTTTTTTTTTTTCTCTCATCAATACTTTGCAGCTGAAACAATCAGTTTCTACAATAGCACTATAAAAACCTCATTCCACAAATTGCTGTGTGAAGGATAACATAATATAAAAAGGATGAAAAAGGGACTGAAGTGTAGCTGACTGACATGACCAAGTACTAAATCTACTGTGACCTCTAAATTTTTGAAGATGACTTGATGATATGATAAGCAGCAATTCCCACTGCAATTTGTAATCACCCATAAAAGTGTCTGATATGCCTGAAAATCAAAATTAAGACGACTATCTTGAATTTTCTTCTGGAAATACAATTGCAGAAAGAGCTATCAACATTTCAATGGCTTTTATGCAGTCGGGTGTTGTTTTTTTTTTTCCCCAACTGCATTATCAGAAGGGAACAGGAAGTGCCCACTGAAAGTTTATCTTTCAATGCTGAAAAACTCCAAGTAATTTTCACTTATGTCTCAAACACACACACAGGAAAAAGGACTAAAATTTAAAAAAGAGAAGTATCCACAATCAGAGGGTAGTAGAAGGTGGTAAATACCATTAAATTTAAAGATTGAAAAAAGTTTTGAAATAACTGTTTGAACTTATTGTAAACTTTATGTTGTGACATTATGTGTAAGAACTTCCACATTCCAAGATAAACAAAAAATTGTCCTTGCAATTTTTTTTTGATCACAATTCCAGATTGTTAACTAAATCTTCCCTGCTGGCAGAAAACACATGACTGTGAGCTTATAATGACAATACACTCTGAAAAAAACACTCAAATTAATATTTTGAGAGTAGAACTGAGAAACTGAAGATCAGATACTTGTTTTACTTTGCAACTTGCTACAATACAAAGATGACACCAGTATTTCAGAAGCAAGGCCAAGGTTCGGTAATGTGACGAAAAAGCCCAATCAAACAAAAACTTCCAAAGGAGAAAACAAATAACATTAAAAAATGGATTTCCAGGACTAAATAAGAACAGATTTGGTTATCTCTCCTACCACTCTCCCCTTTTTTTCCAATTTAAGTTCATGTTATTTCCATGATCCTTTAGGACACAGGAGGGTAAAAAAAACCCCATAACCCTGCTAACAAGGATATTGTATAAGATAAATCAGGGGAAAAGTATGATGAATGTGAAGAATAACATTAGTAAATTAACAAAAAAAAACCTATTAGAAGAGTAATCCAATCACTGTTATTGTTAACCTATGATTATGCTATTTATGTCTAGAAGAAAGAAGTCAAAGTCTTTTAACCAAACGTATGACGGGGTGGCATAGCTAAATATGTTCACTTTAAGAAAATACATGATATTTAAAATACCTAAAGATACAAGCAAATGGCTGTAATTTATTATTAAGTGGAAAAGATACCATAGAAAAAACCAAGAAGCACAGCTATAGCTTTACTAGCACTGAGAAAATATAGAGTAGTAAACACTGTTAGGTAAGTTCTGCATATGTGCTTGAGATCCCCAAAGCTGGGGACAAATATCTGGATCAACATATTCATAAACTCTCAGACACATGCCTTGCCTGAGAAAGTAAGTCCATGATTTCTAACCTTATGCTTCTGGAATGACTTGAGAGTTGTTTTACCTCCCAAACTCCTCTGCAGGATACAACACTCATCTTCCAGACAAAAGCCTAATCAGCCTTGACTTCTAAACTACCAGGCAATTTATTGCCTCAATGGACTTCTCACCAGGGAAAAATAATAAATATCTCTAATGCAGTCCTTTGGCACAATTGCATAAACTACAATGGGTGCGTATGCCTTAAACATTGCAAAATACTAATATTTTGTAATGTGTGCCAAAAGACTAAACAGCTTAAGCATTAACAGTTTACTAAAATACAGAATGCGTTTAATAAAATACATACTACAGTTCTGAAACAGGCAAGTATTACTTTGAAATAAGGCATAAGAATCTTGCTTCTGAGGGACATACAGCATCTACACAATACGCACTGAAGCTGGGTCTCTGTGCTCTACATTTCAACATTTAAATAGCCTAGGAAAAGACACAAACTTGCCTATGGCTCATGTAGTTTGTATCAGTAATCTGCATTGCACACTTTGGCTACTTTTAAAATCATGCAGTTTTCAAAGGAAAGAGACATATGATACAGCCTATGCATTTTCCAGGTGTTACTTTTTTCTTAGATATACCAGCTCTGAACATTTGAGGAAAAAAGAAAACAAAACCTTTTTTTTCACTTGGAGGTATTATTCAAGTCCTTAATGCTAAATGCTGAAACCTCTAACCTGATACATATTCTTGGGCTGGATATTAGATTTTTACAGACATGCAATGTATCTGAAGCACACATTATGCCAAAACACTTTTAGTCTGGGGTAAGAAATACAGGTTATTAGCTCAGTGCATCAGGGTATCTATCAAGTCCTGACTCTCTTGAGCTGTTGAGGAGATAAAGAGACTGTAGGCTGATCAGAGTCCTGAGGCAGGGAAGGAGCAGAGATTCCAACATTCTATCCTTTTTTTTTCCTGTCTTAGCATTTATCTTCAACTACTGTCAAGTTTCAAGATCTCAGCTCCTGAAAGTGCAGGCAAAGAATGAGAAAAAAGAGAGAAGATAGCCCAGCACCTGTTTCTCTCCACTCGAGTTTCCAAACGTGTGGCGGAAGCCATTCTGTATGACATTTGAGATCCCTTCCATGCTGAAGCGCTAAAAGTAGTGAAAACATAGCAGAAAGAAAAAAAAAGGGACAGAGAAAAGTTCAGAGGACTATTAATCAGCATTTATCAAGACTGTGAAAGACAAATGACAAAGACAAGCTCTAAGATGTATTTCAGCACATTTCTATTTCTTCATCCTTCTACTTAATTTTTATAATTAAAACACAAACCTTATAATGGCAATTAAACAGTATTTCTACATCAAAATTTAGTCAAATAAAATCTTCATGCTGCAGACCTTACAATCAAGACTCGCCTTTTAAGGCTATTTCATTTTGAAATGTGAAAAATAGCATTTTTGAAAGTTTAGTTCACAGTAAAATCTCCTCTAACTTTTGTGTTTAAACAATATACATTTAAAGACAGTGTTAATACCAATTTTTCACATTGTAAGCACCCACTAGAAAAACTGTTCAGAGGTCGTAATTTTCAGCTCCATCTCTTTAAAATGTTTTATGCTTTCATGCTTCCTTTTCCACTTCAAGCTCCATTACATGGAATTGTGGAATCCAAGTACAGAAAAAATAGTACATAATCCCACCACAGTTTTTTTCCCTTGAGCTTTGTAATCCTTTTTGCTTGCTGGAGAAGACGAGCAAAATAAAAAAAAAAAAAAATCAAAATAATTTTGATGTTTAGCATGCAATATAAAAATCAGGAAGAACATAGAAAGAAGAAACTGTCAAGCTGCCGACACAGGGAAGTAAGATGAGCACACCTCAGCATGTTTATCTGAATGTATGTATTTATGGGAGGGGGAATAAAATGTGCTGGAATACAGTATTCATTTGCTTTCTAAAGTGCAATGAGGTCAGTAAGGACATAAATGTTACTAAAGCCATCTTAACCCTTTTAGGAAATCCCACTTAAGGGAACTGGTATCTTCAAGCCTGGACTATTTTTAATTGCTCCCCTGTTTGCCCTTGTGAGAGAGGCAAAAGTTTTAGAAGTCTAAGGAAATCACTTACCCAAAGACTGCATCAAGGACAAAAAATTAAAATATCTCATTTCTTTTAAGTTCAATTCCAGTATCTTACAGGAGATTTTTTTGTCTTAGAGCATGAAAATTTAACTCTACTTTCAAACTTTGCATTTAAGTGAGACTTCGTTATAGTTAATAAAATTAGTAATTTATAACTTATTTGCTAATAGAAACTCACTCTTAAACATACTATCCGTATGCAGACTCTCAGCACTTTCTTAAAAAAAAAAAAAGAATAAAAAAGAGTGCTGAAGCAAGGAAGCTTGCACCTCTTTCTGGAAGAGGGTTCTCAAATCTGTATTTGGTGACAGTGAAAGCTATTTTCAAAGGAATCACACATATGCAGCCTACAATCTTACTGGCGAGTTAAGTCTGTTCATTCTCTCTTCAAAACCAAACTGACACATTGGAATCTTGCGGTAACCAAATACGAAAATGTCTTCTCCTAGGCCCACATACAATTATACTTGTAAGCATCATTCACATTTCTAAACTTGAAACCAACCAGAATAGCTTATGAATCACTTGACTCAAGTTTCAAAACAAAACAATTATTCTTCTTTCTAGACAGAATACCCCCTTTTTGGTTTTCCATGACTGAGAACCAAGAAGGAATTTTCACTGTACTCTTCTAAAGAGATGACAATTTTGTACGGTTTTCCAGGCACATACTTTCTTAGAGTTTCATTAACATTTAGCTACACACATAAATTTTTCATTAGACAGATGAGATGAAAACCCCATTTAGGTTATATCACAGCTGTCTTATTCTTGTAAGTTTAGAAATAGATTCTGAAGTATTAATATCTCATTATAAACGTTCATTACTGATATCTGAAAAGCAAACTCCAAAACTTTCTGATGTCAAACTGAAGCATTTTTTCTGGAACTTAGCCAAGATCCACATAAGCATATTATTTGCATCCTATAAGAGGCACTAAAAAATTCAAACATTAATATCTCACTTCAGTAATTTAAAATTATACTAGTCAGATAAGAAAGAAAAAATTGCATTGACAAGCTAATAACTTAATTTTGTTTGTTCTTTAACTCCTCTTATTGAACCGTGCCTGAAAGACATTTTTCCTTTTGCAGCTATGTTCTGTGCAGAATAAAGAAATTATCCCCACCCTGTCCACCTGCCATACACTTTGGCCCTGTCTCTTGTTGAATGTAGTAACTCTGCCACAAACTAAGAAACCTGGGGTAAGACTTTCACTTTTTTCTTACCTAAAAAGCAACATAATCAATAATTACCTGTACAACTACACCAACAAAAATACTGAATTTCCTGCAAGACTACCAGTGGTACACACATACTAAAATTCCCACAGTGAAACCAAACAGATAAATGAGTTTGCCTACTGACAACAGAAGGCAGAGCAGTACATCCAAATACGGTATTTTCTTTAAGAAAGCTATGCTAATTCTAGGCTAATTTGCAAACAGTTTAAAAAAAAAATCTTTTTTTGTGTATGGGAAGAGGAAAATGTTATACAACTTTGTGAAAAAAATTCTCAATAGGAAGTGCCTAAGCCTTGTCTGAGAGTGAAGGCACAGAAGAAGGTGTACCAGGTATCTTGATATAATCTAGGACTACTAATTCCCACATGGAAAAAAACAAAAAATATTTTAAATGTATAAAGAACTATAAAAAATTTCTTACTGTTCCAGGCATATGGCCTCTTTCTTGTTTGCCATTCTGAGGACTACCATTTTTCAGTTTCTTTTTCTTCTTTGCAGTTTCTTTGTGTTCTCGCTGTTTGTTTTGTACTTCAATGAGGACAGAAATGAAGCTGTTTTTCACTTCCTTCTCAAACTCCAACTCATCTCGTAGAGCCAGCTGCTGTACCAGTTCCTCAGAATAATCCTTAATAGCAGTTTCAATTTCTTCTAGCAGTTCATTTAATTCGGCAACAGATAATCTTTTTACTCCTACAAATATTTAATATAAAAAGTAATCTGTCAAGATTTTAAGCATTAGAAAACTTGTGGGAATTACAATAAAAAGTAGTCTGAAATTTCTCAGAACAAAAATTCTAGGACTACACAGAACAAAACAATATTCCTAAAGGAATAAACACATCCCAGAGGCAACGAGATTAACAACAAGAAGGCAGTTAAACTTCTTCTGAGAAATCTGAGATAATCTGCAAATATGAAGAGCATAGTTAAGGAAGCTGAAGTAAGTGCTAAACTACTGACACCACTGTTAACTATTATTTTCCACCTGCAGTCAGTGTTCACAGTAAAAGGCCTTCATATCTTCTGACACAGCAATCAGAACTTTGGCATTTCTGGAATCCCTGGATTTTTTCACCTATAGTAATACAGAAACTATAATTGTATGAGCGAGGAAATCTTGGGGATACCGCTAAGGTATGCATGCATATCAAAAAGAGTTTGTGCCAAAGTTTTATGATAATATTAGCAGAAAAACTACCAAAATCTTCCAAATTTTCCATATAGTCAAAAGCATTGCCTTGTACTGCCTGAAACAGAAACCTAGATCAATATTAGCTGACAGATCATTTCAATCAAAACCAAGCATTAATAGTTTTGAGAAAGTATGAGACTGAATCGGCCAAAGCTAAATCAGAAGTTTGTAAAATGTCAGTTTATAAATTAAAAACAAATGTCCAGGTTTGCACTTTAAAGGTACTATTGGGTCATGCATTAAGAGAGTGAAACTATGACCAAGAAAATGTTCTGAGGCTTGTTTGGGTTAAAATTGAGCACATTCTTTGAGGACTGCTTACTGTTCCAAGTCTGACACACCCAGGAAGTCCCAGCAGTTGCTATGTAAAAGAACGTAATTTAAATTACACTGACAGGTACAATCTATTTAAGGAGACTGCATAGATACTTGTAATTATTTAGCTTCATGAAATTAGCCTACTAAATATTATGTTTAAAAAATTCTTGCAAGGGAAAGCACCTACAGACAAGTATTGAAAAATACAAATAAGGACATAAACTACAAAAAAGCTTAGCTCTTAGAAGCATCAAAGGCAATAAGTGAAATGTTAATTTTCTCAAACTACAGCAGGGAAAATTGACTGGAGAAAGCTCGTTTTCACTTATTTAACTCAAGAAAAAGCAATGAAACCAATTAAAGACAATTCTCTGTCAAGGAGACACAGTTTTGCAGAGGAGCTTAGGCCTTAAACTCTGTTGAAACACTAACACAGTACTGAGAGAGAGCACATGTGAGTCCCAACACTTAAGAAGCAGCTTCAGGGCCTAAGAAACAATTGTTCCAAAAACATAAGGGCAGGCTACCCACCTGCAGTCCTGACTTGTTTATGAAAGGTCAGTTGTTATTATCAAAGTTTACAAAGGGCTACATAGGAAATAATCAGCTAATGCACATGAGTGAAGACAGAGGAATTCACATACAGAAGACTACATTGACTGAAACTTAGATATGTAGCCTAAAGAACTCACTTGTGCAACCAGAGCTTTATTTTTGGACTGCCTCAACACATGGCTTTTCCTGCCCAAGAAAAACCTAAATACAAGCTTTGATATCCTGCTCTGAATCCTAAACATGAACACCTCTGGTCTAACCCATAAAAGCCAGACACTTTCCAGGAAAAAACCTGTAAGAATGTAAGAGAGATGCAGACCAATACTGAAGCACCTTCCCACACTGAAAAACAGTAGCAAGAGCTGTCAATAAAATAGTGACCTGAAAGACACGAAAGAGATTCTGAGAAACTGGTGAAGCAAAGTGAAATTACCTGCCTAAGTAACTCAAGGCACAGTTTGGTTGAGACTGACCTTTAAACCATAAAAATGCAACAGAGAAGATGGACTCCTGAGACAAAGCAAAATAAATACAATACGAAATACCAAGCAAGTTTGATTAGCTCTAAACCTAAAGACATATGGAACTGTCAGGAAAGCAGGAAGGCCTGCTGAACACAATACATTTTGCTTTCACATTCCTTAAATTTATGTGTTGAGACAGTTAAGAGTCCAGCCATGAAAATGGTATCTCCTCCATAAATCTGAAATGTAGCAGAAACTGTAAGTGATGCCACAAGAGGTCAGCCAGTTTTCTGAATCTTCTACAGTTCATATTTATGACCCAGACTACAGGAAAGAAAGCACCAAACTTTTTAAGAGGGACAAAAGTATAATGATTGGCTATATTCTTTGTGCTCCTATCACCTTTTAGAATTGATTTTGACAAATGCACAGATTAAACAAAATTTTCCGTTGTGAAACTGGTTAGTTACAGGTTTCTTCTACATACAGTTCAACCTACTACAATTAAACTAGACATGCAATTTCTCCTTTGTAGATGATTTCATTTGAGTAGAAGATACAAAGGATTTTTCTTTAACTTTTAAGCTTATTGAAGAGGAATGGAAGGGGATGACAAGAATATGCATGGTCTTAGGGAGGAAAAAAAGCAATGGTCGTCTTATTCTTGTCTTCCTGGCTATCAAGATATGTTGCAATGACTGATACAGTAACAAAGAAACACCATCAACCTTCAGAGCATCTGTTTTAAATTGAAATTCTGTAAAGTTTTGGTTTTGTTCTCAGTTATGAAAGCTGACAAAGATAAGGCCTCTATTTATGTTCTAAATCTAGGCTATTCTTTCACGGCATTTTGAAAATATTTTTAAATGCACATATATCATAAGGACTTGCCATGAATTAAACACATGGCAAACTTACCCTTTCAATAAGCATAAGGGCAAAATACTAAATAAATATCACTTACTCTCTTCATAGCTGTTGTTTGTACTAGATCTCTTGAGTGTCTGAATTTCCTGGGAAAGTATGGAGAGACGATCTGATTGGGTGGGCGTTTCATCATCTTCTGGATCAGGTGATTCCTGCATCATTTCCTCTATTTCTTCAATCACCTTAGAAAAATTAAAACCCTTATGAAAACCTTCCTGCATGAAGAGAAACAGCCTGCAATTTGATGAAACTAATACTAAGACTGCATGGAAGAGAACCAAAAAAATCATACTGACATTTCCTCTCCAGCCTGGCTTCCTGAGAATAACTGTATCTTGTCACAGTAAAGTGGTTATCACATAACAAGCACTGTGTTGAAACCGGTTATTTCTCTATGAAGGTACATACGATTCTGCTTAAGAGAATTGAGCTAAAGAGGGAGCTGGAGCATTTTTCCTGAGTATTCAGTTGAAGGAAAACACAACAACAAAAACCAGTTACCTCCCTCCACCCCTACTTCGTTACACTTTTCTACATAAAAAAATGCCAATAAAACCAACCAAAAACAAAACCAAACCCAATAAACCCAACTAAACAAACCAAAACCCCACCCACCTAAACAAAAAAACCCCACACCAAACAATAAAAACCAAACCAAGCAAAAACAACAACAACAAAAAATCAAAACCAAACCACTTCAAAAACTAACAAAAGCCTTCTGAATGGCCTGAAAATCTACTATGCTTAGGAGAAGCTTTAAGAACTGATCCACCATAATCTGAAGCTGATTTGCATCCGTGGACATAATACCTGAGCCAGACAGAAAGCATGAGAACAGAACTTCTGTGCATAGAGAGCTTACTTTTCATTACATAATTGATCATATTTCTACAGGATAAATTATTAAATAGACATCTGAATAAATAACACATTGACTTTTACAGGCTCAAATGCTTTAATCAGTGCTGAGATCCACCTCAGAGTAAAAAAGAGCTGAAGCAGTTCAAGCCATTCTGCCTCTCACACTAATAAGCATATTCATCAGAGTTCACAGGTAACCATTAAATAATGAGAAAATATATTATTGCATTTGCTTACTAAAGCAGGATCTTAATAGACAGGCAGTCATTACCCTTATTCAGAAGGGCAATTTTCAAGATAGCTGAAGTAAATCCATGGGTTGGGAACTGAAGCCTGTAGACACTAAGTAATCTGAAAGCTTAGTAGCAGAAACATTGATGTGCTCTCACGTTAGGCAAAAATGTCAAAGAATTCTCGCTAACAACAAAGCCACATGAAGCTATGAATTGCAACACAGGCATGCTGGAAAACTGAAAACTCTACCATACCACTATGATTCTGAAAATATTTTTTGCCTTTTAACATATATATTTAATTTCATACTATTTTTGACTAGTTCATGGTAAGAAATGCATAAAGATTTCAAAGACCCTGGACTATCAACCTCCCCTGAAGTACTGGAATACTTTCCAGATCTGAATTATGTAGTATCTCACACATTATTACAACCCTAAATAAAGAACAACCAAGAAGCTTAGCTACAGTGAAGAGAAAGAAGAACAAAACATAATAACAGACTAAAAGAACATACAACACAAACAACACTGTGTTTGCTGAACACTCTACCTGCTCTGCTGTGAAAAGTGGTTCTTCATTGATGCAAGAAACAATGATAGAATGCATATCCAACTGTTCTCTCAGCTCTTCATCATCTGACAGGTCAAGGTTCAAGTTATCATTTACCTAGGAAAGCATGAAAAGGTGTATTTATATAAATATATATACACAGACAAATATGATTGTATACAAGACATGTACATATATAAAAACCAAAACTAATATTGAATTTTAAAAATCAAACAGATTTCTTGCCCATAATAGTGGTATCAATAATTCTTGCTATCAAGTAACCTGGAAAATGAAATCAAAACTGCAGCTGGAGAAAGTTACAATACAATAGCTGTCAGTCTTTAAAGTCTCTAAATAATCTCAGCATATAAAGACCATATACACACTCACATGTGGATATTTACATGGAAGGCTCTCAATCCAACACAGATAGTTAAATCTTAGCTGAAGATGGACACTTGTCAGTGTGGGGTGAAAAACCTGCCTATAATATCTAACATCACACAAACCTGTTACTTTACGTGCTTTTACAGTTCTACTTTGCAACACAATAAAAGACATGGAAAAAAGTTGAGAAGAGTTGATATTGAAAGTCGATATCAGAATATCACTCCAGATTATTTAAGAAATATACTGTTGAATATCTCAAGGTCTTTTCAAGAAGAAAGAGAAGTAACACTGTTCCCATACATATACCATCACATTATACTCATCCTTCTAAACCAAAGGCATACATATAGTAAAAGAAAATACATGAGTCCCCTCCTTAATTAGTCAGGTATATTTTACTCTCACATGGAGATACATCCTGGTTTATTTACAAAGTTGTTAGGGTATTTTTCTGCACTTCATCTATTACTAGATTCCAGCCAATCCAATCTAGAAAAGCCTCCCATAGCTGAAATCCTTAGCCTTTGACATTTTGAGCTCAATTGCTTTAACTGGTCTTTGGGCTAATTTACAAGCATTATGACTGGCTGTACAAAGTCCTTGGTCTCATGGTATTGGTTTTTAATTTTTGTTGTCATTTCTCCAATTTTCCCAGTTTCTTCAGAAAACTTAACAGTTTTCAGATTCATTTTGAAGCTGCAACCAATATCCCCAGACATACAATTTACATTTCTTCAGCCCTCAGAATGAAGTCAAATGTTCACTTTTTTCCCAGTATCTGACTTACAAAAATGGTGCAGTGACAAGGATCCAATAAGAACATCTCTTAATGTACTACACTGATACACCCCAGTTTGACATTTTGTAACATCTGCAGTCCTCAAATATTTCCCATGTATGTAGGATTCTGACAACAATGATGGGACAGTAAGCAAGGATAAGTTTATGAAGCAGATCAGCTTCGCCTTCCAACATCTCCAGAAATACTTGAGAGACTATCAGGATATATTCTGATAATTTAGGCTAATAAACCACTTAAAATGGCATCAGCTATAGCCTGGGCTAAAAGAACACCTGGCCTTCCACACAGCCACAATCCATGCCTCTTTTTGACCTCACTCTACCAGGCAATGACCCCTTTAAAAGCAATCTAGCAAAAAATAAAACAAGCAATTGCGCAACCCTGCTCCTTGTACCACTGTGTACAACACTTCCACCCAACTACTTCTTTCACTGTCAGAGACGTACAAAAGTGTGCACAGATCAGTGATGTGAAGCAATTCACATCAGATGAATCGGCCTTATTCACCTTACATTTTTTCCTACTAAAACAGAAGAAAAATGCTTTAAGCACAATTTCCGCAGCATGTTATTAGCTTCAAATTCATCACGGAAGTGTTGCTTAGCTGTTAGTATTCATTGTAAGAAAGTTAAAACAAGCTGTTAGCTGGTCCATATGTGCTGTCATATATCCAAAAATAAAACTGAACACAAAGAAGCAGAAAAAAAGTATGCCAAGCACTCCCAAACAGACAGGGTTTACACATCAGAAGGCATGCCAGGTGGGGTGACAGCTGAAAGAACCTGAGATATATTTAATCCATAAACTGGTTTTCTCTCTCCTGGAAGCATATCTAAGATTCTTTCTAATCCAGCAACACCGCTTTACACTTTTTCATGTACTTTCTTCATAACTTCCTGCAAATAACTTACAAAAGCTATATGAAACATTTTTTTTAAATATTATACTTAATTCCTTAACAAGAAATCCATTAATCTTCCAGTTCATTCTTCAGTGACACAAGGTCACAGCAGGGCAGGTTGCATTTTTACTTAAAATGTAAGGATTTAATTACTCTAAAACCACTTAGAAAATCTGAACAAGCACTCTGATTAAAATTAGAATAAACATAAGTCATATTCAAGGGATAATCATCAGACTCAAATCAATAAACAGAGTTCCAAATTGGCACCTTCCCCTGCTGAACCCCAAATGCATCCTCTTCAGCACAACAATCTTTGCTCCTGTTACAGCAAAAAGCATCTGTGGATTATCTAATGATGGCTGAAGTCAAAGCACTACCCTATTCTCAGGTTACACACAGAGATATTTTTACGATGTAACTCAATGTCACTATGTTTAAAAGACAAGGTACTCGTTCCCTCAGAAGACCTCTGAGATGGGAATTCCTCCTGGCTTTTCTTCCTGAAACATTTTAATCCACTTTTAAGAAGATCAGAGGACAACCCTTTCCATAAACCTCTCTGAAGCTCTTAATTCCCTGTTTCCTCCCCAAACAATTATTCTAACAGTTAAATACGGAAAACCAAACAAATTCTTGCACTTCAGTGTCTCCTGGACCACCTTTCCTGTTAAAGAAGCCACCTGATTGCAGACTGAGATGAACTTAAAAGAAGTCCCCTCTGGATTTACTAAATAACAGTACCTCTGACTCTTTTTCTCCCTTACCAAGATCAGTGTTCAACATGAATCAGTCGGCAGAAAGATTTTATGTGAAGCACTTTCTCATTTCACATTTTTTTCTGTCATGCTCTGGTTCTAACAAACATTCATCTAAAACTAACCCTGAATTACTCCAACCCAAGGAGATGCAAATACATCAACAGTTAGATATTTTTGAATTTTAAAAACTTCTCATGTATAATGGCAAGGACTAATAATATTTGCAGCCATTTAATAACAACACTTTTATACAAATGCTAATAGTTTCATTTCCCTGCTGAGTACAAAAGAGTGTATTTCTGCTGATCAGAACTTACCCCTTTTTCTGAAAGATTCAGTGTTGGCAAGTGCAAAGCTCTGGTGTGGGAAGATTTCCAGTCAACTGGCATCACGTTACCATAATTATCAGTCAAAGCATTCCAAATCCTAGAGAGAAGAATAAAGGAACAAAAACACAGACCTAAAAACAACCAGCAACTGATCAGCAATAAACATATTCCTATGATCATATATCTTCATCATTAACTATATTTTCCTCCCTAAATATTGATCCTCAAGTTACTGACAGTATTTTTAGTTTTGAAGATGTTTTTTGATAGCTTATTTCCCTTTTTAAACAACAATGTATGCACAGAAGTGAAAAAAAAAGAATAAATGAAGAAGCAGCTTCCATACTACTTATATAACCTTACTCAAAATTTGTTTTGGGGGTGAATGAGCCCTTTAATGAAATTTGAACACAGTTATAAATTCCATTCCTAACGCTGTTCCTGTTTTCCTTCTGCACATTAGCACAAGGAATTAGCAGAGGCCGAGTAGCAAAATCTGAGCCATTTTTTTTGCTTTTCCTTTCCATTTATCACAGAACAGTGAACGCACACAAATTATACTATAATTTTGAAAGGACTTAGTTTTATCCAGAAGAACTGAGCTCAGCCCAACATTCTGTCAGCCTTAACAGTTTCTACAGTGGCAGTACCAGAGGCTTGCTTGCACATTCTGCATGGTGCACAAGCTCAGACTTTAAACAGAGCAGCCCTGCGAGCAGGCTCGTCACCCAAGAAGCCCGGCCTCCAGGCGCTGTGCTGCGGGTGGATGTTTGGAGCGGTTGCCTAGCTAAGGCTCCCGGGAGGTCAGAGGGATGGCCGAGCCATACACAGAAGGGCAGACGGAGCCTCATCACTGCCCAACGTGATTCATGGTCCTCTGAACTTACCTCACTGTTTATTCCATAGTCTCCCGTTAACAGGCTTTTTTTTTTTTTTTTTCCCTTTTCTTAGAGCAAAACATACAATTCTGTTACCTCAAAGTAAAACTTCATTATTTTTAGTGAAGATATGCTGTCTGAATTTAGTATAAATTCATACTTAGCATAAATTATACTTTAGTATAAACAAATTAGTATAAATACATACTTGCAAAATAATGCTATAAGCTGGAAAGTAGCATGTATCAGAAAGGCTCTATTGCTCAGGGGAAAAAAAACAACCCCAAACAGTTATCATGGTTGCAGCAGAGATTTTGCTCTCCGTCTCCTTTCTGCACTAACACCGAGACGGTGGGCACTCTGCAAGAAGCTAGACAAGGGCTCCCCGCGGTCACCCTGCCCTTTCAGCGCAGGTACTTCTCGCTGCTCCGGCGGGGTGAGCGGCTCCGCGATGCTCCCCCCGCGATCCTCCCCCCGGTGCCCTGCGCCCAGCGGGCTGAGGCCGGCGGGCTCCATGGCGCACTCGCTCCGGGTCGGCCGATCGTGCCGTGCCGTGCCCTCGCTCCCTCCCGCTCGCCGCCGCGCCCCGGGGCGGGCACGGCCTCCACTCCCGCGGCCCGCCAGCCCCGCGGGGACAGCCAGGGCCCGGGGGCAGCGCTTCCGCAGGGCCGGCCGGGCCGTGCCGTGCCGTGCCGGGGGCTGTCCCCTCGGGCCGTGCCGGGCCGTGCCGGGGGCTGTCCCCTCGGGCCGTGCAGTGCCGGGGGCTGTCCCCTCGGGCCGTGCCGT
>JAWWEE010000105.1:34813185-34856284 GCA_035221455.1 Xenops minutus
ATCTTTTTTTTGTACTTTTAAAAAACTGGTAGGACAATTATAATGTGTTCACTCTCTCATCTGTTGAGACCATATTACAATACTTGCATTACTCAGCCTGTGAAAACAGACTGCTGGCAGTCTAGTAGACTGTAACAAGTTTTGTGTGTAACAGCAAAGAATGGTAATTTTCAATGACATATAAAAAATTCCACACAGTTTGCAGTGTGTGTTTATAATACCTACTCAGGGTAGTTGCAACTTCCTAATGCCTGAGAAAAATGAAAATGCTGTAAATATAAAAGTGTAAACTTAGAACTTTGTGAAGTAGTTACATTTCATGCATCCTTTCTCCAATAAACAATAAACAACAGTATATACTATGAGATAATTTTCAGATTTAAAAAACCTAAACATACAAGTTTAGGTCATCCTTCAATTAGAAAAGGTTAAAGACTGTGTCACAGAGTGTTCCCTCTACCCTGGAATAATGATTACAGCACAGTTTTAAATAAAAGATGCATTTACATCCTTGACAACTTTATTAGCTCTGTGCCATTATACCTGAGGTGAGGTTTTTTTAAGCTCTGACATTTGCCTATGATATATGATAAGCTGTGGTATATGTTTTCCATGTTTGTTATCAACAAAAGAATATCAAATGGATCAAGTGAAGGTTTATCAACTCCAGTGGTCTTCTTTCTACTATTTTAAATCAGAAAAGACACTGCAGAATTTCTTCTCATTCATCATTTTATCATATTCTTAATTTTATAGAATTCCATCATACCAACACAGATGTTTCTTCCACGTGGAAGACAGAATGACAATGATACTAAATTGCATAACTATAATGTAATAGACTGACTCATCTTTACTCAAAGCAAAATGCACATAAGAGTTATGCACTGAAGAATATTCTCAGATATTTCTTTCTGCACCTTTTCAAAGCATTATACAGATGCTACCTGAATAGAACAAATAGATGTATTAAAACATGGGGAATAAAGAGGCCTATGTTATCCCAGTTTATGTCAGATCTTACCTCTGTGAATGTGGATTATGTCATTTTCACTCGGTGTTGGCCAGTTTGGTAGTTCTAGTTCAACATCTCCTCGATGATTTGTCTTCTCAATAGGGATGTTCGTGGGTTCAGGTACATACATCTCTGTGAAATTAAATAAATGTGTTTCACAAATTATGGGCTGCTTAACTTCTCAGTGCTGCTCTTAATTCAGGAAATATACTTGACCATCTGCACTTCATGGTCCTATGAATTCTTTTATTTGTTTCAAAATTTCCATTGTTATTAGTCTGGGATTTTGTTTAAAACTTGTTTCATACTGCATATGAGATGCATGCCTGCTGCCATTATCGTTATCCTGATGTGAATGGGATGATGGAGTGGTGTGGAGAAGTTTGCTTTTGAAAATACAATTTCAGAATATACACTTTACTACAGGCTTTCTCCTCTGTGGTGCTGAACAAAAAAAAGTAAATGAAGGGAAGGCTACATCTTCCCTGCTGATACGTAAACAGTCACTGCTGGGTTTTTTTGCCTTCCTTTATTTGTAATCCTCAAAGGAGGGGAATTGCAAGAGGTGGTACTGCTGAATCTCCCCAGTTGTCCTGTCAGAAGTAGTTACAGGAGGACTGAGTAAGATGAGCAAACTTCAGCAGAACTACGTCAAGACTCACATTAAAAACCAGTTGCAATTCTGACGTCCCCTGTGCCTGTTACTGAGAAAAATTCATATTGCTTTTAAACCAAGTTAAAGTGATAAATAAAGCAATGTGATATTTGAAAAGTCACGAAGAAACTCAGAAAAGACAGAAATACTAATCACTGTGACATAATCTGGAGAGATGTAAGAATATTAATTTTCCCACTTCATTAATGTATTTCCATAATCTTGTGAAAAGACAAAGCAGGGGCAAGCAACCAATTTTTGAGTTCACAGTTTTCAGAATAAGTGAAATTCAAACTATGTCTTTGTGCAATGTGCCTATCTGTTAAGAATATTCATTTTCCTGAAGTCTAAAACACTGCTGTCTTTGTGTTATTGTTCAAACATGGACTGACATTCAAAAACCAATTTAAAAAGCCATACTATTGGTCCTGGTAAACCAGCATCACAATGAACTGTGTTGTCACATCACATTACCTGGACACATGGGACAGCAGCTTCCCTCCACATTGATGGGTTCAGCACATGGAAGCGGTGGGCAGCTGACAGTGGAGCAGAGAGTCTGACCCTGCAGGCAGTAGCAGTGTGTGCAGCTGTCAATGTCCCAGCGTTCCTCATCTGCATATGTTTTCCCACTGAAGTGGCAGACCACTTTCTTTGGAACTGCATCTTCTGTGGAAGGGAAGCAGTAAAGGCCAATTACATACAAACCATATTTCTTCTGTAAACACAAAAATGAAATGATTGCTACAAAGACAGACTCTTTCTTCACCTTCCAGAAAACCTTTGTTAAAAATATGCAATTTCTGCTTCGTTATGAAGTACATAATTAGCCTGGGCTGCTTCTCCTCATTTTCTTAACGCAAGAGGCTAGAGGACAGATGATTGGGACATGAAAAGATGATACCAAAAATGCTGTGAAAATTAAGAAAACCCGATTCTTTTATGTTTTATTTGAGACTGCCAACTACTACTCTTCCTTCCATGTTTCCTAGTAAATCCTGTTAAACTTAAAAATTTCTAATTACCAATGTTCAAGAAAGATGAAGTTGGTCTGAAATAATTTAAAAAACCTGATTAGGCAGGATGCCAAGAAAGATGAAGCAACTCTCAGCTGAAATAACTAGAAGTGCTTAGAATATTTATTATGATAAAACACACTTGAAGGGAATCTGATCATTCCTTGCAACTGTGTCAGCCGAAGGAACAGGGCATTAACTAAACTCAGTACATTTTTTCATGCTCAGTATTATATAAATTGGAAATCAGTGTGATCTTTCTACCTGAGAATTCAGTATACCATTTTTAATGTCGCATCCTACTCAAGCCTTCTAGATGGTATGCAGTATACCTTCTATTTCACTGAGAAGGCAGTAATGACTTGCTTAGCCTAGGATGCTTTTTGCTGCTGTTGCACTTTATAGATAATAAAAATAAAACCAAAAAGCAGAAGCTCCAAAAGCCAAGCAGCAACTCATTTTTATCTAAGCTTCTTATGACCTTTATTCTTTAGAGGTAAAAATTATAATGATGAAACTTGCAGATGACGTGAATTTGCATGTTAAGCATATACATGATGTTACAGAATGTAATCACACATTTCTTAAACCATCAGATAAATTCTAGTTTAACATTCACAGAGATTTCATATTTAAATATGTCAGTTAGAATTACCTCTCAAATATAAATAAAAAGCCTTATTAAATAATTTGGCCAATAGTAAAGGTTTTAATTAGTGACAACAAAATAGACTGACATAATCTGAAATAACAAGGTTAGCAGTCGACAGACCAGTGCAACAGATCTGGACAGAGTAAATTCAAATGCAAAAGAAGCCCAGCATGAACTACTATTGTGAAAATACTAATAGAATTATCTGAAAAGCAGAAAGGGTTCCAGAGATATGGGTATCCCATGGCTTCCATGGCTGTAAGTATGGGTCCCAACCTCTCCAAGCAGGAGATCTTATAAGTAAATGTTGCGTGGACATGAGAAAGGAAGAGTGGGAGAAAAAGGTAGTGGGAGGGAAAGGTGCAGAAAGCACCTTCCCCAGATGATGTGCATGTTGACACAGAGCCAGCAGAGCCCTGTGTTAGTCACCAAGTAGGTGTGGTGGGGACAAGGGTGAGGCACACAGCCCAAGCACTCCTCTCCTGCTCGTTACCTATGCAGACCTAAAGCTGCACACTCCCTGGGCACTCAGGGCTGATTTGCTCCCGAAGTGCTACCTTGCCCCACTCAGGACACTTTCAGTTCAGCAGCTGGTTTGTCTGGAAAAGTCCTGTACCTTGCTCAGGCTTTTGCAAGTTTGTGAGGAACACATCACAATTTAATATTTTCTTTAGAATAATGAACACAGGTAAAAATCACAATATCAATGTTGTTCCTTTGAACCTCAAGAGGAAATTTTTAAGTCCTAATTAAGTATTATCCTTTGTGTGTCTCCTGTTTTGGTGTCTATCCCTACGCAAGTATAAACAAGAATAAAGATGAAGGCCACAACACCAACAGGTGTTCAAGAACAGTGGAAACGAGACTTGCAGTAAGAAACCCACATACAAAAATGCAGTTCAGAATATTGTGTCAAGCTCTACCTGCTTTTCTCAAATTTCTTCTAGCTGTACTAGAAAATCAGTCATCTGGTAAACAGTCATTGCTCTGTTTTCTGCAGAAGACTGATCTTGTCTCTAATCAAATAGATATCCCTTTATCCTCTCTAAGTAGAAGGCTCTCTTTCCAAATTAATCTTTCTTTGCAAGAAAAAGAAGAATGTTAAACACACAGGATGAATTTGAGGATTCAAACAACAAAGCATCCAAAGTCTGTAAAATTTTGAATTTGAATTTATACAAACTGGACATAGAAAGAAGCAGAATAAAATACAGTGCTAAAACCCTGCATATTTCCTGAAATTCCAATAAATGAAGAAGGCCTGTTTCCACAGTTTGCTTGTGCTCAGGGAAGTGATTGAGTCACCATCCCTGGAGATATTTAAAAGACATGTAGACACAGCACTTGGGGACATGATCTAGTGGTGGACTTGGCAGTGCTGAGTTAACAGTTAGACTCAATGATCTTAAAGGTAGTTTCCAACCTAAATTACTCCATAATTCTAAACATTTTATCAACTATTACATGAAAATAGGAAGAATCTGTACAAAGATGTGCTTCACAGTTCTCAAGAAATGATGAGTAGACCAGTAAGAACCAGGAAGACAAAAATGAGGTGTTATGACCTGCCTGACTAATCTTACATACGAGAGTATATAATTCATAGCAATCATAAAAAAAGTTAGAGTTCCCATGAATTTCAGTTATTTAGACCATAAAACATCATACAACTTGGATTAATAAAATGCATCGTTATTGAAAATCTTCATATCTGAGCATTAATTAAAATCTGGCTTCTGTATTTTGTATTGCTGATCAATTGCTACTAGAAAAAATCATTAAGGTTTTATAGCTCACACATTTAAGTATCTGCAATTTTATGAAGGGTTCAAAGTCAATTAATTAAAGTCATACCTACGTGCTGTGTATATATTTGCAAACCTGACATACAAGTTGTAAGCAAAGTTTTAAAGGCTTCATTTTTATAGAAGGGCACTAGTCCCTTCCTCACTCAAAGCATTCTCTAGTGCAGCACTAAGGCTCATGTTCAGACTCTACTGGTTTGATTGGTCAGCTATGCATACACTCTATTTTTTTAATGTTAAAATGTTTTCTGAATTAAAAATATTTTTATGGTTCAACGTCGATCACTGGAAGAAAAGCCTGCAGAAAGATAGTTGTCCAGGAAATTAAATTCTCCCTGTTTTTTATGCAAACTATGAGAAGAAATAATAACAGGATAACAGTACTTTCCCCTCAAAATGTCCTCATCAGGAATCTAAGCACGGTTCCAAAGGCAACAGAACTTTGGATACTTTTTAACTTTGTTCAGGCCTTCTTTCATTGAATTCCTTGTATATTGTATAAAACTATATCACCTATTACTGAATATAGTGTATCTGCCACTAATTAATGATTTCAACAGTTGCATCAATGGTGTATATCTGAAAGTACTTCACAATCTTTCTGACTTCTTTTCAAAGGAGAACTGTATTGTTTATAGAGGGGCAAGTTGATTCACATGTTCAATTAAATATTTAAGGCCCATCAATTTTACTATATTCCTTTTTATGGAATTCTTATCTATCTACTGTGTCTCCCCCTACTGCGTTTGGAAATGAAGGTAAGTAAACTCTGAATGCTTTCCAACAATGCTACAAAGGCTTAATTTCAGTAAGTACATTATCCATTTTTTCTCTATCAGCAGCTTCCATTCTACACCCTTTGTACTTACTGTGAACTCAGAGAAAAAAGTAATCTTTAAAGAAATTCTCCTATTCAACACACAATGAAAAAGTGATCAGTAATATCAAATTCTACAACTTCAAAAATGCCTGGTAATTTTCACTATCTACAGCATCCACCATTTACTTCAGCTCCAAATCCAAAACTAATGCATGGCCCTTAATTCTTTATGCATTTTTAGTACTTAAAAAAGACATTTTTTTCCCTTTTTTTTTTTTGTGTTAAAGATATCATTAATGAACTTCCATTTTTTTACCCTGTATTTTAATTTAGATGCCTTATTAACAGTTCTCCATTCTGTGGAATTTCATAATGCTTCGCCTTATCTTCTGCAGTTGTAATTAACATTTTCCTCATATTATCACATAAATCTTGGCACAACATATGTGTTACCTGGTAGATCTTCCTTAAACAGACCAATTTTTGTGTAATGTCTTCTTCTAATAAGTTGTATTACTAAGAGTTCAGGAAGATGTCCCCTCAAGTTTGTAGGCAAATTACATGTATATCTCCATGCACTTCTACCTAAAACACCACAAATCATGATCCTCAAAGCTCCCTATGCAGATTTCACTCTCCAGTTCAACTGAAGGCACAGACTGCATCTCTCCAAACCAGGGAAAACATATTTCAATTTGGAAATAGAGCTTCTTTCTTATTCCCAAGAAGGAAACAGCAAGTTAACTATTTTTATGTGCTCACCAATACAGTAAGGACAACATTGTCCCTTTCTCAAAACCGGTCTCTCGCAGGATACTGGTGGGCAAGACTCAGAGTAGCACCTAATCACACCATCCATGCAAATGCAGCTAGTGCAGACATTGGGCTTCCAGGACTCAGCTGTCAGAAAAATATCTCCTTCATCATTTTTGCAATAACTGGGCATGCTGTCATTGCTTGATGAGGCGGGCTGAAGAGGCTCATCTGTAAAGATAAACAGATTAAGTTACTTAACTTACAGTGGCTAACTTCTCTCATACTTCCTTAAGAAAAGGTTCCCTCTTGAAGAACACAGTGGAATTCTAACACGTTGGCTCACTGCTTCAGAAGAACTAGAAGGACAGAGCCTCACCCCTCTTCAGTCCTTACATGTGATGAGGACCTCATGATGTGCTCTAGCACAATGCCTACGTAGACCTTTACTGAGTGTACTCAAAAAAAAAAAAAAAAAAAAGGAAAAAAAAGGAAAAAAAAGAGGAAAAACCCCACAAAAACAAAAAAAGGAAAAAAGGAAAAACATTGAAAAAACAATAGCAAATAATCACACCATCAGAATCGGTCCCTCAGAAAGCCACTCTGAATGCTCTGAATTGCATGGCATATAGGAATTCATCTTAAACAAGACAGATTAAATTTTAAATTTAAAACTTGAATCCCAGCTTCTACAATGTCAGTCTAAATCTTAGAATGATGCAAAGAGAAAAGCTATTACGCTGCTGTCACCTTCAGTAGTGGACTTAGATGAGCTAATTACAAGCTGTTGAGAAACAAATGGAATTTGATCGGGCTGTAGCCTGATGCCAGTGGGTTTCCTTTAATTCTCATGCCCGCCCATGGACAAGACATATTCCTACAATGATGCTGTATCTTAACAGACATTATGGATCAAGAAAGAGGACTGTATGTGCAGATATAATATAAGAAAAGGAGAAAAGAAGAAAGGATTCATAAGAGCATTCAGATCAGCTTCTTAATCTAACTGCATTAATCTGTGAGACTAAGCTCATTATATAGCCAGTGAGGAAAGATCAACTACTCCAAAGCAGTATTTTGAAGTGAAGCAAATGTTCACTGCTATTAATAATGAGGAAAATGGAAGGCAGAACTGGCTGAAAATATTTTGTCAGGAAAAAAACCCCCACACCCAAACCAACACACTGGAGCAAAACCTAACTTCTCTTTTTTCCTAAAGTAAAATTTTTACATTTTGGTATTAGTAAAGACATATTTTGTAGCTGAGTTTACATAGAATTCACAGGTTTGTACTAAATTTCCACTGCAATAAGCTCCTCTATTTGCTGTGTAAAATAGGAATTCATGTTCATTTATAATCGATTATCTATCTTTGGGGGAAAGCAAATCCTGTTATCTTCTTGACACTGTGAGGCAGTCTAGGAGCAATTTGGCACACCTGCCACAATGGAATGCTTTGATAATACTCAGTTGCCGTCAAGTAGCTCTCAAATCATACCAGGTGAAGGTAAAAGCGAACAGAAGCGAACAGACAAGATCATAATAAAACCTTTTGTAGAAACAAGGCATGTAGAAAGGAAAAGAAACGAGCCTGTATCTATCTAACACTCTTATTGCTTTTAAAGTTTCTCTAATCCTGCATGACTCCATAAACAAGTGCATATTTCTGGTGCGTATTTCATAAACCTTCCAACTAAGAATTCTAGTTCTCACACAACCCTTACATTATTAGATTGCCTTCAAAGATGTTCAAAGTTCAGGGCCACAGCTCCTCTTTATACATAAGCTCTAGCTTGCACACAGTCAGGTTTTGCATCTGATTTAGAGGACTGCAAGCTCTCACTCCACACTGCTTAAGAACAAAGACACCACAGCAACAAACTGTGCCCATACAGAAACATTCTCATGCTGAAACATCATACATTCTCAGAGGCTCTGATGAGAGCTGGTTGTCAGCACATACCTGGGCACTGTGGACAGCAGGAGTCCTGCGTGCGGGTGGGGTTTTGACAAAGAAGAGGTGGACAGACTTCAGTCTCACACAGGACACGTCCACTGTGGCAGGTACATTGTGTGCAAGAATCAATATTCCATGTCTCTCCTTCTACAAAGTATTCCCCACCAGGAGCATGACATATTGATGGACTGGTGAGCTCTGGCTTTTGCACAATGATTTCATCTGGAAAAAAGAGTTGGAAGACAGGCAAAATCAACTGTGACTCTAGTAATTAACAACTGTACCCAAGACTAAGAATTTCTGTTATCATTGAAAATATACTTCAATAATGTTATTACTGAAAATACAGAGCAAAACCAGCTATAGAGTATTCTTAATGAAGCTCTTTTGACTTTATGTCACCTGCTTCTCATGGAAAATGGGAAAAAGATAAACAAGAAACAATCTGAGAATCATTCTGAATAAAGACTAGTTACTATAAATCAGAGATACCTTCAAGCATTCTTGTCATTTCAGGGGGAAAAAAAAAAATCAACCTATGATTTGATGTAGTAATTCCAAGAGGTAACTGCAAAAATTCTACTGATCAGACAGTTTCTTAACTAATAAATATTAGCATCAGTGCAATTCCTGAAAGGACAGGTAAGTATTCTTCTCCTTTGCAATTTAGGAAGTCCAGGTTCAACTTAAGTTTCCAAACAGATATGTGTCTCCATCATTTGATACATTAAGAAAAACCAATGAAACAAACCAACCCCCACCCAGAACCCCATACAAACAAATTAAAAAAAAAAACAACCAAGCCACCAGAAAAGAAAAACACAGAACCCCCAGCCAGCCCACTAAAAACATGTAAGCACTTAACACTGGTGGAAGTGCTTCATCAGTGTTCCATAAAAAAGGAAAAGAAAAGAAAGAGGAGGGGGAGGGGGAGGGGGAGGGAAGGGAAGGGAAGGGAAGGGAAGGGAAGGCAAGGGAAGGCAAGGCAAGGCAAGGCAAGGAAAATATACCTTTTTGAAATAAAAACTAGACCCAAGGAGATGCCACATGTGTAGACTCATATTTCCAGTGACTGTATCTTACTTTCTTTTCAAAGAATATATTACATTATGTCTGCAGCTCTGGCTAAAAGACACCCTGGCAGTTTAGAGAACAGATTTGTCCTCCTTCATGTTAAGAAACGAACTGAACCTGTTTCCCTTGTTCAGCATGAGTGTCCTCCAGCCTCCAGGGCATTAAAAAATTGGGGAACTCTTCTTACCTCTTGGTCTTTTGGAAGAATAAAATAAACCTATCCTGCACCTGGAAGGTGCTAAAGCCCTTACCATGAAGAAAAGGTAATGACACAAACAACATCTTCATAACCTGCTTAAAATGTTTTGAAGACTACCCCACGTAAGGTGCAGTAAGGGCAATAATAGTTGCCTGCTTACCACGCTGGTTGTTTTGGATCTGGAGTAAGTCCAGTAATATGTGATGTCCTTCAGCCTGAATTCAACCCATTTGACATTAGACAGCTAAGTTAGATACCTCTGTTAAGAACTGAACTGCTTCAGGTTTCCTGTGCCACGAATGGAGGAGAAGAGAAAGCGACTTCCTAAATATTCTACATCTCTAAACCACTTTCCGAAGGTCCCTCTCTCCTACTTAATTATAATGATGCCTAATGTGACCGTCATCCTAACCCAAATATCTTGGTTAAGGAGAGAAAAATTGAGTGGGCAGCAGTAGCTATTTAGGCAGGCCAAAGCTCACAAAGCACTCGTGGCTTCTCTTCACACTTGTAGCTCTGCTGTACTTGTCTGAAGAATGGCGTTTGTAGAACACTCCGTGACACTGCCACGTAGAAGACACACTACTCTATTGTTTGTTTTCGTTTCTGGAGAATGATCAGGAAGCTGACTCTGGCTGTCATATTTTAATCACAAAATACTTGTGCTTTTCTTTCAGGGAATTATTTTATCTTTCATTGATTTGCTTATGCTATGCTTTTCCAGTTGCTTGTATTTATGAACCACATACATGATTCAGCAGTATTTACCTGAAATGAGATTGCTAGTCTGCTCCCTTGTCACTGCTTGATTTTTATTGCAGCTATAACAATATATTACATTTTATGCAACGGCATCCTAACTCACCATGGACAAGGCAGTGCTAACTTTTTTCTGGAAATTTTCTGAGTCATCTGCTTTGCATTTAGTTCTCTGCAAAGTCACAGGCCTGTTTTGCTACAGCTCATATAATGTTCCTAATAAAAAAAGCATAACTAGGTAGTACTGATATATGTATGGGATTGCCTACTGCCTCCTTAGCAGCGCTGACAATGATATCACCGCAACTGAATTGCTACAAATTTGCAACTACTATTGCAAACTTACTACTACTAACCAGAAGGAGCATCTAGGCAAACAAATGCACACCTTCTGCACAGCAGGGTTCTGCAAAACACTAGCAATCAATGGCTTTCTAAATATAACAGGAAACCTGGAGCTTTTCACAAGCATTGTGGTGATCCATTTAAACCTCTTAATTTATAGAAATGTGGTTTTAAGGAACATTGTAGATATTAAAGTATCCCTTGCTCTGTTGAAAACTAAATATGGAATTGAATGTAACCTTTTTTTTTTTTTTTTCCTCAGGCTGAAAAATTACCTCTGAGAGCTGCCCCTACCATGTTGATAGGTTAACAGTTCAATTCAAAACTCAGGACATGAGGACTGCTAATTATTTCAATATTCTTATGGCAATTTGAGTGACATGCTCAGTCTCACAATTCCAAACTGCATTCCTATCTGTTGAAAGCCATGATATTTATTTCACATCATCAGTGGGGAATCAATACATTGCAAAACAAAATTGTAATTACATTTCTAACAAGTATAAGACCTTAGCAACACTGAGACTAATTTGGCCTTATTCAGATACATATGTATGTAATCACTTTAAAATGCTGTGTCTACCCTAGCACTGTAAGAAGTTACACCAAGAATGACTTTGCTAACACAGAGGCTGGGTGACCAGTGTCTTGAAAGTAGGAACAATGTCAGACAGAAAAATCTATGCAGACACTCTCAAAGGAATGGACACTGCTGGGTAAGCAACTGCTCTTTTATATGAGACCAATAATACCAGTGCTCAGAATCAAATACTGATCTTATCCACAAGAAATATGTAGTGTGAGATGATAGGTACTGCTAATCTTGTACTGATCTTACTTCCATGAACTGAACATTAGGCTTATGAATAAATTTACCTGAACTCATTCTCCACATAAAAGTAACTAGCTGCTGGTGCAGCTGAAAGACCAAAATTAACATTACTCTTATTTGAATGCTCTGAAGTGTTCTGATGTGTTTGGTAAATAAATATGCACAAGTATGCTGATAGTAGGATGAAGTCAGGAATGAATCTTCGGAACCTAACAACAGAATTGATGAAACTGGAACAATAACCCCACATTTAAAATTTTGAATCTTGAGTGTTTATCGAGACTGACACACTAACCTGTCCCCATCCACATGAAGTATACTGCTCCCTAAAATACTACACACATCATTGTGAGAAGGCTGAAAGAGAGACAAACCTTTTGGAGTCTTGCATCTCTCTGGGAACTATATTTTTCCAGTTACCATAAGGTGTGAACTGGATTGGAGACCACCATTTGTCTTAACAATCTAAAGAGATCAGTTATCTTTAGGTCACAGGGAGGACGTACTCTTCTCTGACACTTTCAGAAAGAAGGGCTGTTTATTTTGCCTTTAGAATTTCCTGTTCTTTTCAAAGAATTTGAAACAATTCATAATTGCTTATATTCTGCCAGTGCTGTCTTACTGTTTTGCTATTAAAAAAATTTTATGAGCCTCATTGTTCCCATTATTAACATGACTTCCAGTAATGTCATAGACAATATCACTGTATTACAAATTAATGTATTTGGCATGTAAAATACTGTAAGAAATAGTTCTGAAAACACAAGGCATTAATCTTACACTCTACCCTCACTTTTTCATAGACATTTTTCATATTAACACTTATTAAAATTGTATTGGAATGGAACATGAATTGTACTTGGCCTTCCAACTGAAAGCATTGAAATAATCTACAGGAGCCTTCCCTAAGAACACAGAATCATAATGCTCAATTACTTAAGACAGCTGTTTGTGTATGCCTTTGAGGGGTTGTGAAACATAAATCAGGAGATAAATTTTAACAAAACTTCACTTTAAAATAAAAAAAAGAAAATGTAATGGCTTATTATAATATTTGCTATTATAGATAACAGACTAGAAACTTTTACTAGTTTAAAGATTCCAGTGTGTCAAAGATCAACACGTTCGGACCCACAACATGCATATGGTTTAAATATTTAAGTTTCTATTTTTCACAGCTGAGATCTTAATGACAGCAACTCATCGTGTTACATTTAGGCAGAGAAACATTTGTCTATACCTGTTACTGAATGATGCCTGAGATTATTTTCATATATTAAGAGACATATGTGAAATGAAATTCGATTTCAAAGCAGATAGGAGAAATATGTTACCTGGACATGATGGACAACACTGCCCTGGATGTATGGTGGGGTTGCCACAATTAGGAACGGGGCAGGTGATCAAGGCACACATTTCCCGTCCATTGTGACAGTAACATTCCCTGCAGCCATCATGCCAACTCTCTTCGTTCTCATGTCTGCGCCCATCCATTGACAGGCAAGATCCCGTTTTAACAGGAGGCATAAGAGAAGCCGTTGCCTCTGCAAAAAATCAAAGAAAAATGAAGCATCCTGATAAGCATCTTTAGGAAGACACACACCAACTTCATGCCTGGATTGCATTTATTTTTAAGGCACATATAAGACTGAGTTGTACCATTTACACTTCAAAATGAAGTAACAACACACAGGAAACAATTAAAAGGTATACTGAGGGGGATGATAGGGTGTAGTAAAATGTATTTCCTTGGACAATACAATTACTTCTTTCTGTTGAAATGCAGTGGAGGGAAATAGGAGAAAGTATGAAGCATATTAAATATGAAATATTTAAAAATCACAGGATATTAGATTATCTATAATGTGAGTACCTGATAGCAATATAGAATATAAAAGCATTTACAAGAGCCACGGTTGGTCCTATGAACGATAAAAAATTACAAGCAAGTTCTAACAGGGAAATGATAGATACTGGAAATATTACATATAAAGTACTTCCTGTGAGAAACTATTTGTTTATAATACTATGATAAATAGGATGTTTGGAAGAGAAGTGCTTTGAGAATTTTATCCCTCATTTTGTTTAGCTTTTACTCAGATGAGGATACAGTAGCTTGGACTGTTGCATTACTTGCACTCCATCAGAACACACAAGCAGTTGGTCTAGGGAGGATAAAGTCTCATTTGTATCTCAAGGGGTATTTAACTGCTTGCAGGATTCAGCCTCAATATATTCTTTGTTAATCAGCAGAATGAATTTCAAGCCCAACACTCCCTCACCCACATCATTATTATGATGAAGGATTTAGGATCAGTTTGTCAGTGAACTGACTTGTTTCCAGCGGTTTGTCAACCATGTTCTGCTGACACACACATACATAAGGTTATTTGTATTAAGTATCTCATTTTATTTTCTTTTAAAAACAGATGATGTATGAAAAGTAGTAATGTTTATATGTAATTTTAGGAAGTGGGTTTTTTTTGCTCAGTTATTTATTTTTTTTTAAGCACACTAACATGTAGGTCAGCGCTTCTTCAGCTGTGGCAGATCTATCAAAGTGGTCTAACAAGCAGATGGTACAAAGTTAGTTTGAGGCATGTTATCAGAACAGGAAGACAATACACAGAAATTACATTAGTATACCATTTTGTGAACTAAAAAGAAATGCTGCACAAGGATAAAATACTTCTTAGAACAGTCTTAATTCTATTGCATGAACAGAAATACCATAAAAAATTTACATTCAGGTACTACACTCCTATAGTTTAACATCAGATTATATAAATTCTGATTTGAGTTAATTTCACTGGAATATTGCTGACAATAATGTGATTATTGACACTCAGAAATCCTAGATGATAATACCCTTCCCCTTCCTAAAGAAGTATCAGATGTAATTAAACTTTTTTCCGGATATATTCTAAAGTATACTTTGAAATTTGAAGAAACATAACAAGCATATAGGAAACTACTCAAAATTAAGTTTACAAAACTGAGATTGTTTTCACTTTTCAGTTTTTAATTACAACTAGTACAAAAGCTAATACTTGATGAAACAATGTCTAAATAAAAAATAGGAGTAGCTGGCTAACTAAAGGTACAGTTAAAATGTTCTGAGATATAGTAGTTCACAAGGAAAAAGGGGTCAGTAATGTGATAAGGTTGCAGAGAAGGCAAGTTCAATTGAAGATACAAGTACAGGAGCACTAAAAATTTAAATGCAGCACTACTACTCTACTAGGTTGAAGATTTTACTACCACTAAGTACAACATCGAGTTTTTGAACAGTGATGAGAAACGATAGTAACTGGGTTTATTTGACTTAGAATTGTATGCCCTTAAAAAAAAATGTCTAGGAGTCTCTAGTTGCGACCCCTTAAACATTGCAAGAATTCTAAAGGGAATAGTGCTTAGCTGTTCATATGTCTCCTAAGCTTAGGACAAGAAGTAACCAGTTCAATGTGTAGACAGTGAGGCGGAAATTTTAGAGAATTTATTTAAAATATTGTCATGCATTTAAAAAATGTCATGCATTGCTAACCACAAACATTATTTTAGAGATGTTTGATTGCTTCTAGTTTGTTGTTGTTGTTGTTATTTTGTTTTTCTTTTGAAAGTGGAGATTCTTAATAAATTAAATCTTAGACAAACATCTGTCAAGGATTATCCAGATACATTCAATTTTATGCAAGGGAAAAGAAATAGACTCTCAGTTTTCCAGAGGACTACCCCAGCCCTGTACTTCTATGGTTCCACTTCTATTAATCCTGGCATAAGCTATTTCTGGCAGAAGTAATTTAGAAAGTGAAAGTGAGTCACAGGCAGAGGATTTACCCATACCTTCCTCTTTTTTAGGGATTTTGGGTCAAAATTTTCACAAGGACTCACATTTCCCCAGAACATACTGGTGATTGCTCTAATTATTCTTTGACAAGTTGCTAAGTAGTATCTTTTTAATCATGTTGCATCTTTTCATTTTATAATCATGTCAATATCTTTTATAATTAGTCGTATCTTTATAATCATGACAACAATAAATACTACTTAGAGGGGAATCAAGTTAATTTTGCTAAATATTTATGCATCCATCCTTGTTAAGGAAAGCACTTAAAAGTGTGCATACACATAATTAGTGACCAAAGGATTGCACCTGTTTATAGTCCGGGATGCAATTATGGCTTATCTAAGAGAACACTCTGTGTATATTCTGCCACAGCATCACAACAATGAGGAAAAGTGTTCTGATTGTGAGCATGGAGATGAATGACAAGCTGACTGATAGGAATTATCTCAATGGGATGCCATTCAGCAGTTACCCTTTCTTATTTAACTTGTAAAATTTCAATTTCTAGTAAAAGTGATCTATTGTAGCTTATGTCAGTGAAATCTCTCTCTGCTTCTCCTATCTGCAAATTACATTTATAACATTGCAACATTTATTTTGCTAGAAGTCTTAAAGTTTTGTTATAACTGTCTGCAGTGTATTATGATGTGTAGAGAAAAGATAATGTGGTATATTTCTGATTTATATGCTTGCATGTTTGCCATCAGATACAGGAAAGTGATTTCAAGAACTCATATGCGTTTTTCCAGTGCTATGTTCCCATAACTTATCCTATTACATTTAATATTTTTTTAAAATGCAAAAGAAATAGCTGCTAAAAATATTAAGAATAGAGTCATTACACAAAGCAATGGGAAAGTAATCAAACTTACTTGACTGTAGCTAGAAATCAAAATACACAAATAAGAATCAAAGAAAATAAGCATGAAAGAGCAGTTAGGATCAGAGAGAGACTGAGCACAAAAAATGTTATTAAATGTAAAACATGGCGATGAACAATGAAGAAGTCTGATACCCAGACTAATGAAAAACACAGCCTGAAAACATCTTAAAAAACAGACATGCTAAAAGCAGCACAACTTATGAACAACTGATCTCAATATCCACCTTAAATTTGGTGGTTACAGGTTTGGTATGTGGAGTGTGTGAAATTTTTAGCTTAAGAATATCGAGTCCTTTCTCCTGGCTAAGTGCTCTGTCTACTCTTTGTTCATTAAGATTGCCTGAAAAGTGTCCAAGAAACAGCACTCCAATTAAGGTGATGTACAGGACATCTATCAAATCCAAAACCTGTTTGTAAAGAAAAGACAATTGTGAAGAAGCCAAGATGAACGTCATTACTGGAAAAAAAATGTCCTCAACTAGCTTATTTCCAGCAGTTGCTTATTAAGAGCCTGATCCAATTTTTATTAATGATACCAAACTTTTTGTGACTTTGTAATGGGAGATGAAAGCAGAGCAGAGCCTTTCTGTTGAAGCCACAACATACACAAATAATAACAAACACCAGCAAAACAAACACACTGTATTCAGCAACGTTGAACCAACTGCCCCACCAGTTACCGTATCTCAATTTGTACATATTCTGTGCAGTATTCCTTTTCTTTTGCCCTAGCTTCCAACTGCTTTGGAAACAATCTGTAATTAGAGACGGTAATGCACTTGCACGTACCTCTGCACTTGCAGATAACACAGCCGTGACTGTTCTGCTGGAAGCCCATTGGACAGATTTTACCACAAGGCATGTCTGGGCATTTCTTACACCGACAGATTTCACAGCCATGCTTGTTCTTCCTAGATGACCAAAATAATTTGCAAAGGGTTAGCAAGTCAACATGCAAAATGTCATAATCTTTAAAGCAAAAGCATGCCCTAAAAGAGCAACTGATAAGTAAAGAAAATTATTGTCACCCTTAGATTCAGTGGTTCTATGGGGTGCACATCCCTGGCATGTGCTCCCTCCACACGATTGGCAAAATCTCTGTTTTGGTACTTTCAAGCCACAGCAGATAATACAGACATATGGGCCTATGACTAGTCTAGATGATCCACTCTTTTTTCAAGTGAAAAAATGGAAAAAAAAACTTCTACAACTGTGAAGGGGCAGGTAGGATTCTGTGATATTTATTACGTTTTTACAGCACAAATTCTGTTACCTCGAACAACAGGTAACTTAGAGTAGGTTTTTTAGTACTAAAGTAAGATTTGAAGTGAAATGATTTGAAAATAGTTCTTGCCATAATTTTAGCCCTATATAATACATACAGTTCCATAGATAGTTAGCTTTAAATATTATTGATTTAATTCAATGCAATTATTACTGTATTTTTGTAGATAACGACAAGATTAGGGTGCTCATTTCCAGTTTTTAAAAATAAACTATCTGAAGAGTTCATTAAAAATTCAAAATTTAAAAATACCAGCCAAGCACTGTGCGTAATTAAATTACATTCTACATGTAAACCCAAAATTTAATTTGAAGACTATCTTCCAATTAGCTTAAAAAGGTTTAAAGTTCACATTTTTTTTCCAGGTGTACAAAAATGTATGGAAAAGACCATCCCAAAGACTGGGTTCCCCAAACCCCTGGCATCAACTTGGAATCAACGTGTTTTTAAAACATCTTTATCTTAACCACAACTACCATACTATGCCCATTAAAATCTGCTGTCATTACTAAAATGCTTTTGCTACATAGTTCTCACAGAACTTCTAATAAACTGTTTTGTGTACCCATCAGTAAAAAAAAGAGAAAAGAGAGAAGAATGTGTTTCAGTTTATCTAAGTACAGGAAACATACAGAAATCTGCAATGTGTGCTACTACAGACCAAAAATTACAAGACACAGAGTAAGAGGCTGAACAGTATGTTTTTTTTTTTAAAATGCTTTCTATTTATAGATACACTATCCGGTTCTGTGCTAGCCCATGGAGAAGTTCTGACCTGTGTGATGGTTTCACCACCCTCCCATGACTCCTCTGAATGGGACATGGTGCAATGGGGACACAGCATACCTGAGACTGCGAGTGCCTGGGCAAGTTATTAATGGTCCAGATGTGATACTCAGTGAGTCAATGTCAGATCTGATACTCTGTGAGTCAATGTCTGATCAAGGTGTCATTTTTATCGTGTCTAGGACTTGGAATGAATAGTCGCAAATTGCAAGATTCAATATTTATGCTTTTTAACTTTAATCCGATAACAATTTTTATTCTTTTCTATTAAATTGCAAATACCTTCCATTTTGGAATCCCTGGGTTTGCATTTTGAAGGGTATTACTTTGTAATTTTAGTCTTTCTCAGGTGTACAAAGTAAGCTTACGTAATAAAGCCTTATTATTCCCTTCTTCAACTTCATAAAGCATACTATTTTTCAAACTTTTTCTTACTCTCATGTGACAGTATCACACAATTTCTTAGACAATGGCTGCTTCCTTCATGAGTTTAGCAAAATCACTGGGATTTAAGCCTGAAATTTGTATCCTTAAACACATTTTCCTTGACACATGATCGACACTGAAAAATACTTGGACCTAGGACTAAACATCCCTGTGCTTAAAGTGTTCTTGCATCTCACAGACAATTCTCATGGACCTTTCTCCTATCCTTCTCAGAAACAGAGACGCCAGATCTTTATTACAATAAAGACTTCCAATAAAATGAATGATGTAATCAATTTCTCAACATGAAGCTAGGCTCATGTATCTTTTTTTCTCCTCAGTCCTCTTTGATTTTCATCCAGAAGACTGAACCACTTTTGGGTAGATAGACAGCATTAATAAAAGCTTCAGGTATGTCCACATTGAAGAAGATGGCCGGGACACTTTTAGATTTCCCCATACAATCAGTTAGATTGCTATTGACACATAGCACAACTTTATTAACAATAATCACCTTAAGTGCTTGGCTATCAGCAGGGTGATAACTCACAGATCCCACAAACTAAGGGGTTCTCAAGTCAAGAGAATTGCACTCAAACACAGAAAATTGTTTAATTAAGGTGCAAAGCATATTTGGCTTCATTCTTAGGTTCTTATTTTTCTCATTTTTAGAGATTTCTCCTCTAAAGTCTTTCAAAATAATGCAGGTACCTCTCGCCTGAAGTGCAACAAGAGAAGGCCAGTAGTGTTATTTCAGATTTTTTGTTGTTGTTCAAAAAGGTATTATTGGTGATTTATACTGGCATGTCAAAGTACAACCCTTAGTATCAAACAAACTGCAATCTGAAGGTCATGTTCCAATTACACATAAGGATATTTCTCATCTTTGTTTAAAACTTTCTTCAGAAAACCAGTTAAGTCATAGTTCATCAAAGTCCATGAAAGACCTTTCAAACCAAGTAACAAGTTTTTGAACTGAAGTTCATTAACTCATTAATTAATTCAGTTCCCAGGAAACAGCCAACTTCACTGGAAAGCCAAGAACAGTAAATAGTAAAATGTAAAAGACAACAGTAAAGAGAAACCTCTGCTTGAGGAAGGAAAATAAAAATCAGAAGTTTCAGAGTAAAAACATACCTAAGTAGAAGTAAGGAGTGCATCTTTACTGAATGTTTAGCAGTTATATATGGTCTGGTCACTAACAAGGTGGACTTAAATCAAGAACATTACTGCCAGTCACACACACCTGGAGCACAGACCCAGGAATCAAAGTTTAATGTCTTAACTTATCTCTAAAGAATATTTGCTTTTTCTTGAAGATTCAGAACTTTAAAGGGAAAACAATATTCAGATCACCACAGGTTATTAAGGTCTCTAATGTTCTATTTAAAGTTGTAAAAATACTGTCCACATTCCTCTAAACAAAAAGTACAGTTTAATATAACCTAACCAGACAAACATGCTCATCATGTGAAAGACAGTATTTCTTCCAAAGTAGGATTTAGGTATTGCAGAATAAACTAAAAGAATGTAACAGTAAACCTGTTTACACAGACATATTAATAGTAAATGACTTTGCTAAACGGCATCTACACTGGGACTTCCAGTGAAGAAAATCAGTAGCAGTAAACTGAAAGAAACCAAAAGGAGAAACAAACTTGACTGCTTTAGATACTGTAGAAAAGTCAAAGGATAGAGCGGAGTCAAGGAATGGAAAGAAAACACCTAGACTTTGGTTCATAAATTCAAGGTATGTCAGTATAAGTTCAAAGCCACAATGACAAAAGACATTAAATAGACCTTATTTAATGTTTTTATCATAACTTTTTAATAGGCTAAAGCAAGTGGCCTTGAAAATAATTTATTTATGCACTGGCAATATTAAAACTGAAACAAAAACCTTTTCCTGTTCAAGCAGAATTATATTCAATCAAACTAAGTAAACAGTAAAAAATGCTGTTGTTCATATCAGCTGCCTCTGCTATTATGCAAACACATCCACATTCTGGAACATGTGGATGAAAGCAGTCTTCTCATATTCTGTTCTGTTAGCTTTAGGTTATTGACTGTGATACAGGCAGTATATTAAGAGCTATGATATGGAAAGAGTATAAACTCCAAAATCTAAGAGCCTTAGTGCGCCCTTTAAATACTACAACCGATGAATCTGCTGATACATCCATTTATAAAACAATTTGAAAAAAATAACTAGTAACAGAGTACTCTTAATAGACATTAATTTTTAAAACATAAATACAAAACAGGAATAAAAAGGTATGTTCAAAAATACAGTTTGGAGACTGCCAAACTCATATCCTGTACTAGCTACTGAAGATGAATTATATACTGTGAAAGAAAAAGATGGATTCCAACTTTGTTGCAAATAGCAATTAAATATATTCTGAAGGCCATTATCCGTATTTTTTTTCTCTTTTCTTTGCCAAAGTTCAAAATCAAATTTAAACTAGTTCAAAGGATTCCAGTGCCCTTGTGAAATAGTTACAGCATAAGAGAACTACATGACCATTTCCAGTAATTTCTTGAAAACAGTTGTAAATTGCATTCCTTTATTGGTGTTGTTTCATTCCACCCTTCCTGATGATACCATCGCAGGGTTCTCACAGTTTCAGACACCCCAACATCACTTTTCTCTTTGTTTCCCAGCTTAAGAGACCTGAATTTTGTGCCTGTTCACTGGGATGGCTCAAACTTCACTCTCCTCGAATGTTTTATAAGGAATTCTGCATACGTTGTACTTGTTTTAATTGACTTCACTCCTTTGATACTTAATGTAAGCAATATTATCCTATCTAGAAGGCTGAGACTGCTAACCATAATGCTAAGTCATTATTTCTGCTTAACCTTTTAGGATTCTTTTGTTCTGCTACCCATCTTCAGCCATCCTTGTCTTTGAAGCCACTGGGCAAAAGTTCTGGGAAGACAAAACTGACACTGTTTTTCTGTAACTTCTTTCCTGCTCTCCTTTCTGTCACTTGCAAAACTGAAAATAACTCTCAGCTACTCTTGAAGTCAATGTGCCTGGAGGTAATTTTATTAACTCTTTAAAATTCTTGCTTTTCCTCTCTCATCTACTACTCAGCCTACTAAAAGGACATACTACACAAAAGATTGCTATTATAAAAACCTGGTGCATTTATGAACAAGGGTCAAACAGAACTCTGAAATGAATCTGAAATTAAAGGTGTATATAGTATCAAACACTAGGCATTGTAAATATAGTAAACTTCATTAAAAATCCTAAAAAAATAAATTGCATACAAAAATGATCTGAAGATCTGCTATCATGAGGTATAAATTAAACTACTATGAAAAGCATGTAATAACATGGAATGGACCCATGAAAAATAAAATGCATTGGCAAAATATATATAGAAGCCACCAAATTACTAAGAATTTCTGTGACAAAAGATCTGCTTAGTTTTCAGCACCTGTTCCACAATCTAATAAATACCACAAATATTTACTTTTATGGAGAAAGAGCTCCACCACAAATACCAGTTTTTGAATACATTTCCAAAAATTTAGATAAGAGCTAGTACTGTTCTTCACAAATCCTGTAATTATCAGAAATGTCTCACTAAAACTAATCTGCTGTCATAGCAACATAAAAAAAATCTTGAAATATCAGATAATCATTTGAATAAAATAAATGGGCTATAAAATGAAAGGTTATCAAAGCATGCAAACAGAATTTCAAAAAGCTACATGCAAGAGATATTACTTGTAAGTAGCTTTCTCATTTTGTTTGTCATATAGTTCAAAAAATTTAAGCACTGCTTTGCTTTTATAATCTGCTGCTCTTTTTTGAGTTGCTGTTTCTTAATATGTTGATCAAAATCCATTTTGAAGAATATTGTAATCTCGCATCAGGTAATGACATTTCTGTTGTCCTACATTTCCCCCTTCTTTGTCACAAAGTAAACACAAGTACATATGCCTGGATTTTTTCATATTCTCAGTATGGACAGGGACTGTATTAAATACGCTTTCAGAATGAGAATACGTACAAGTATCCAAAGGGACAGTACTTGTCACATACAATGGGTTTGCACTTTTTAGGCCGTGGTCGACACTGACAGATCTCACAGTTGTGGATGTCAGTCTGGAAGCCGAAGGAACAGTCCAAGGAACAGCCTGAAATGAGGCCGGTGCACAGCTCCTCCCCTGTGAAAGACACATGCAGGTTATCACAACGTGAAAACTGTTTATATGAAACACATCTTTAGCAGGCTAAATCTGTTCCCTTTTACTTTGTAACTTTTTTAGTACTAGTAAGTCTTACCTTCAGACTCTCCTGTTTTTAAAATATTTGACACCATTCTATGGTAACGATCTAAACTGTATAAGCAGAATTTTTTCAGTTTCTGTCAGGAACTGCAGGATTACCACCTGGTTCCATAAACTAACGTGAATTTTATGAACAGATGCACAGTCAATGGAGTCAAACATCCATGACTGTTGGCGTTTAATAACACATTTAAAGTAACACATACTGCCAACACATTACATGGGTTTAACAGGTTTCTGTTCAATATAGAGCATCTTTATTTCTCCTTTATTTTAAATAGAACTGAAATGGTGGGATATATTAACAACTTCTATTCTTTATGCTGTTTTCTGTCAGCTCCTTGGTGATTAAGAGCTGCTTTTAAAAAATGTAACTGTAATACCCTAAGATGTGATCTAAACTTAGAGATGCTAGACTAAAAGATCTGTCTGTTGAAGTCCACTACCAAGTTTTATCAGCCTCCTGTGGGATAAAGATGTTGACTTGTTAGCATCTCAATTTTTTGAAGTACAGAGATAAATTAATCTCATTGGAATTTACTATTTTTGAGACTGATCAGTTTCTTTTTGTTTTTATTGGAAGAAGAAATGCCAAAAAGACCACTCAACATACAGTTGGATGCGAAGTTCTTATACTGATTGCAGAGGTGAGCAGAAACAGAAAATTATGTGGTTTTTTACATTAAGGATGCAATAAACACAAAGGGAAAGAAATGGCCATTACTATAATAGCTGAAGCGCGATCAAAGCAGAAAAAGAGGGACATATAACTAAGATTCTTCAAGAGAAGGATATGACGGGTGATATCCAAAGGATTGACTTTAAGCATGACATTTAAAGGATGCTCCAGTGGAAGCATCTACACCACTACAAATTGCTGGCTGTACAGGGGCCAGTTGTAGAGTGCTCTTCAAGATTTGCTTCTCATTCAAGCTCTGAAGACCACTTTCCTTCATTAGGATTTCCATCATTTAGGGAGAGGGTTTTTCCAAAGAGGAGATCAGCATATTGACTTATTCTGTTCCTTACTTCTCAGAGTCTGAAATGTAAAGATATTCTTCACATCTCTAACATGGTAATGTACTGAAGGCAGACCACAGAAGATATCTTAGCGTTACTTAAATGTTTTCTCTTCTGTTTTTGTAATGTTGCATTTAAGACTATGAAATAAAGACTTAACCAGACAGCTAAGTGTTTTCTTATCTATTTTACCAGGTTAATGCTCATTTGGTGAAGAAGGCATGTTTTTTACTCTCTCAGAATGAGACCAAAGCCTTGGAGAAAACTGGCAAATTCACTGCCTATTTCTGAGGTGGAATTCGGGCATACAAGTGCAATAGAAATAAGAGCCTCATTATCCCAAACAACAGTTTTCAGTCTAAGTAGGATGAATATCATCAGGTTTATGGCTCTCACCTCTCCATTTTTATTCAAATTCGATGTCTGAAGCAAAAAGGGTGCAAGTTTGTTTCTTTTTTTTTTTCTCATTCAGAATACAGAAAACTGCCAGATCCTTTCATAGCTTCTAGAGATTGTGTCTGTAAGCAGACTACTGATGCCGCAAGATTTAAGCATTTACTCTCAGTTGCATCTAAGCTTCGTACAGGAATGGTAACCCTTGTCTGAGGTTCTTGCTTTATTCAGACAAAAACAAACATCTTCCTGAAGTTTTACACATTTTTTAAGGATTCAGTCAGGCTGATGTATAAAAAATAGTAGATTTTTTTAATATGTAGCTACTAATGCTGATATTAAAACATTATAATGCAGAGGAAACTTTGATATTTTTCTCTGGTAAAGAATGATGTATGTGTAATACAAAGACTTTCCTTGAAGCAAGCTAAAATAATGAGAATTTATCTTCCATTTATGCTATTTTATACTAGGATGTTTATACAGAATTATTCCCTTGCAGCATAGAGCAATAATAAAATTAACTGAACTTTTCATTATGCAAGACTTTATAAGGTAGTCATAATTTTTAAGGCTAGGCTTGAACTTCTTGATGAATGTATGGAAAAGTACACTGGAAAATCTCCAAAAAGAATTAAGTTCAGTTATGATCTCTGATATAATTTAAGTTATGCAGATGCTCAGACTGATTGGTGAATAATCCTGGAATTGCACAGGTTGAATCAATCAGAACTGTTCATTTTCTGAAGCATACTTTGTCACAGAGATGAAATGTTTAAGTGGCTGTCCATAAACATCAGGCTCATGAAGACAGGCTATAAACAAGAAGGTACAAATGCAAAGGCACAGGAGAAATGAATAAGCATCTTAAAAAAGTGAAAGGAAGGGCTGTAAACAACAATTAAAAAATGTATCTAAAAACCCAGAAACAACAAAGACATCTTTTTAGTTCACATATTTTTTAATCTTATTTGTTTTCAGATTATCTACTAAGGAGAGCTATCAAAGTGCAACACCCACATTTGACTAGGAAATTATAGAAGATGGCAAAATAATGATGCCTCAGAATCCCACAGCTTTGATTTGGTTAGTGAAACTGCTATTCACAAACGCAAAATGAGTTACACGCAAAGTTAATATACTTTATTGAAAGGGTTAAGGTGTCTAGGATAGTGCTATACAAGCAGGAAGATAGTGTCTCATTCCAAGTAGCTTAAGATGTTAAATATACATAAAACTCAAATAGTCTGCTGACATACTAAGATCCAGTCTCAAGGCAGTATCTTCCTGTATGAATCCTTTACACAGTGAGTTATCCTCAAAAGAATTTTCACTTTGTAAGTGGCCAAGAAAGAAAAGTTCTTCAGAGCCTTGGGATGGATGACTAATAACACCACTGCCTCTCAGGAATGGGCAGTGGACAGCATATGAAAAATCTTCAAAATTCTGGCTGTGTCAAACCTAAAGGGAAAGGTTGCTGAACTCAATGAAGACAACTGTTCATGTATGAAATTACTAGTGCTATGCCAATGCTACATAAGGTAATCAAAATAATCTCCATGGACCTCTGCTGACAGTCTTTCTAATAAGATGCTAAAAATTATTGTTTCTGAGAAGATGCTTGTTAACGAAATTAGTGTTATCGCACTTAAATTTCTGAGAGCATGAGAGTACAAGCTTTGGACACAGATTTTAAATAGTTTTTGAAAAAAAAAATCACTATGAAGGAATTTAGTGCCATGAAAATCAGAAAGTGAATTCTGGTACGCTTTCTAACTTTATATCTAACCATCTAAATTTCTCCCACTGAAACATTATGAAAAACATAACAACTGCAGGCAGTCTCAAAATGAAGTACCATTTGGTACACGTACACAGTTAATGTCTGTTGCATAGGCCTGTTGAAAAGCCTAGTCCAGCATTTTAAACCAGGTATTTTTTTCAGAAAATGAAGTGTATCGTCAATGTCACAAAGCAGAATGCAGCTATCAGAGAAAGAAGAAAAACAGAAAAAGATTGCAAACTTGAATATTCAAATGTGGATCAAATTCAGTATATGCAATTATCATCCTGAAAATTTTTCTATAGCCTTAGCTATAGCTTTATTATAATAGTTACTAAAATAATCAGGGATTTATTATGAAAGCATAAGTAAAAACAGATTTTCTGCTGTGATTTTGCCTTTCCAGTGTCAAATACTAAAGAACAAGGAGATCTAGCTCATGAAAGTCAACTGCAACAAACTGAGGAAATTTATTATGGCAAAATGTTAGGGGTTCCTTGTCTGAGGGTATTTTCCACCTCTGCTTAGATAAATTTCATGAGTAAACTGAATCCCAAATAATTGAATGCATTTGCAGAGAAGAGATCCACCCCTAACTGGTCTAGCAACTGCTTCAAAAGTGTGTAAGGGCAATCAGACAGGCTGGAATGAGGGGACAGGAAACATTATAATCTAATGCAGAGGAAAACTACCATTCAGAGTTTGACAGAACTGCATTATGTACTTGCCCATCACTTCAACTCTAGCAGAATGGGATCAAGTTTCTGATCAAACAGTATAAGCTATTATTTTTTTTCTTTTTTTTTTTTTTCCCCCACACTGATTAGTTAGAATGACATCACCCAGGGAGCTAAATTGATGGTTAGATAGGAGGTAGAAGACTAAAACAGAAACAAAATGATGAATAGGAAATCAATTAAAGGGAAAACATCTCTCATTGTGCCGCTTAGGGAAACATCTGGCTGCAGAGTAGAGTTCTACATGATTAGCAGAAACACGTCCATTAATTTTTCTTATGAAACATGAAATGTCAATGAGGTACTTCCAATACAGAAAACTGTCCGTCTAAACAAGGTAGTAGGAGGGCTTGGCGGGATAAAGTAATATTGTAGTGAAATGTAATACTGAGAACATACAAGGTTGTGCCATCCATAGGGAATAAACAAGGATTTATGCAACAATCTCAGAGTTCAGACACAGGATATTGGTTGATCTCAGAATGATACTGACGTGATATGACTTTAGAAAAAGATGAATGTGTTTCTAAATATCTCAGGCAAATAGAACTATATTTTTACCACAGATACTTAGCTTTTTCATGTGAGGACAAACATTAGCTCAAATACCACATAAAATGCTGAAAGAATTATGTATGGTAGAAGGCTAGGACAATAATCACAGAAAGGCTGTTTTTCCTTAACCAATGACATTATTAAATAGTCTCCTGCTAGGAACTAATGCTCAGTTGAGGACAAACATGTGCTGAATAGTTAGAGCAGTGAACCCAGCCCACATGTATGGTTTTCTTCGCCATGTGCAACCACAACAGCACTCAGTTACCAGCAAGTCCAGCTGGTAATTCACAGTCTTCACGAGTCTTCACTATGCTGGCAAAAGCTATTGCTTATAGACTTTGAGCTCTCTAAAGACTGTAGTTCTAGCAAATACTTTATTCTGCAGTTTGCAACAATTTAACATATGCTGACTTGAATACAGGAATCGCAAATTATTGGATTTATTCAAATCAATTTAATATAATGCTGTTGGAAAAAATACAAGCAGAAAGAACAGCTGAAGATGAATTGGTCTTGCAAAAAAGCTCCATTTGTGTATTATTAACAAACAAACAGATATTGTCAAGGTTTTTAAGCCTGGCCACCGTTGGCCATAAACTCCTTTTAAATATAGTGATTTCCCCCCCACACTTTCTTCAACCACTTACAGATACTTTCATACATGCAGAGTGTAATAAAACAAATATTAGAGTTTCAGAGGAGCATGTTTAGAGGAATCTGGGACATGGGGGATGGGACAACCTTTTCTATAGAAGAATGTCTTAGGAACGTATGATTGACCCAGATGTGGTGAGGCTCTAATATAGATGCTTACACATGAACTATGTAGTGTTTTAACACTCTTTTCCACTAAATATCTTACTGTCAACATTAACATCAACTCTTCTTTTAAAAGGCTGCCCCACATCTGAAAAACCAAGTCATTGCTGAAAAAAAATGAGCACGTAAGATCAGCTGATATACTGACACGACCTACTATAGTTCAGGGCCCACCCCACAAACAAGACAACAACAACATTTTGTCCCATCCTATGCAATGTTAGCAATCTTTGCATTTGAGATAAATCACTTAGCCATGGAATATTTCAGATACAATGCAGCCTCTTCTCAGGTATGGTATCTCACAGGCAATGCATCTCAAAAGTAATCACAAACCTTTGGCCTAAATTCAAACTGTCAAATGCATGATTTATTCCTGATTTCAGACTGCTCACATCCCCAGCTCACACCTTTGAATATCTGGAGTGTTATAAAATATTGTCCAAAAACCAAACTGAAAAGTAAAAAAATTCAATTCCATGAATTGTATGTTTAGCTCTAAAAAAAATCTTCTGTTTGAACTTCTGCTTTCTTCTAATTCCAGCTCTTATTCAAAAAAGGGACATTCTTTTCTAATATATGTACGGTATATAAAAAATTCTAAGCTCTTAAACTGGGGCATTTATGTTTCTCCAATATATTATTTTAACTATTTATATTATTATGGACACACTGATATTTGTACTGCAAAGACTGAAAGTCATCTTATTCTAAAAACTTTTGAAACTGCATTCTATGTTGAAATACTTTTTGTTTCTTTTTTTTTCTGTCCTCTAATTCACAGATGAAAAAATAACTGCCAGAGAATATAAACAGATATGTGACAAGTATTTCAATTTGGCTTAGGCTGGTGTCCGTTTCTGAAAATTTGTAGTGTGGCTACACAAAGCTAGCTACATACCTTTACCAGCATTATTTTCTTGATGCTGAGGCTAGACCATGTCAGGAGAACTGTTTCACAGTACCTTTATAATTAAGCACTCCTCAGCCGTCCTCTCGGTGTGGATTGCTACTGCTGGTTAATCTTCGGGGGTGGGGATCTGGGGAGGCAAATTTATGAAGGAGAAAACTAGGTTACTTATCAGTAACTGGAATTCTCGGAATATATTGCCTCCACAGATCCACACTAACCCTCCCTCCTTTTGTTAGAATTACCTCACGATTCACAAAAGCTGGATAAAAATGAAGGGACTGGGCACTGTGATGCTAGAAAACCCTGTTTAAAAAAATCATCTCATGAGTCCATCGAGGCAAATTATTGGCTTGGATACTTGCTCTAAACAACTCTCAGATTCACATACAACACATGAATTCATGAAAATGGAATTGTACCAATGATATCTCAAAGGTGGAAATACTGGAGAATGATCAAGCTTTAGCACATTGGTTTTGTTTGGGTTTTCCTCCCGCCCCCCCCAAGTCAAGTGAAGTTCTTATCTGCTTCTACTGTACTAAAGCATACCCAGTGTATTGTAATTTTCAGAGATTCCGCTGAAGACTTATTTGGCATGAATAGTTCATCGCAATTCCATCCTCTTCAGAGAGCACTTCCTGTCTTGCACATATGTACTTAGAGTTAATAGTTCTATTCTACTTGGAATATGTACTTTTTTCTGATCTAAGCCTTAAATTTTTAGGAAACATGCTTCATTCCAAATTTTCCACAGCTGTATTTCATTAACTGACGTCTCATATGGAATAGCTATTCCCTTTCACATTATGCAGAAGAATAAGATCCTTCTTCTGTCTACAAAATTATTAAAAAAATCCAAATCTCCTTGCACTGAGGGACACTACCCGGACTATGCTTTATGTTGTAAATTTTATTTTCCATGGATTTTTTGCTAAATCAAAGTAACATTGGAAGATAATTGATACTAAATAAAAAAATCTTATATAATTTATATTTTATTTTAATATTTCCAGGAATTTTATGCTATCTGAAGTGCACATTTTGCAGGAATAGTGTGCAATTATTTGTGTCACCTCAGTTTGATATAAAAATAAACACAAAATATTTAAATGGACAAAATTAACACTGAGGGAGTTTAAGTGTTTAGGACACATGTCAGAGTAGGGATTATTTACTGGAATATAGGAAGGAAATATTCAAATTTTGGCTAGAATAGTGAAGGGTTAGGAAAACCCATCCCAAACTCTAACTATTGAAGGATCAACACACAGAAAAGAGGAGTTGAGATATGTTCTCTCATTGCAGTCAGTTCCTGCAAAGTTTTTCCTAGGCTTCTTCCAATCATCACTTCATACACTTTTTCAGAACCCTAAGTGTTGCTATTTATAGACAGCAGATGCACCTACCTAACTTTCCTCAAACCCTTCAATCCTACCTTTGAATGTCTACACAATTAAACGAAGTCCCACATTGCCAAACCCAAAATCCATGTTGGAATTTCACTCCACTTCATCACCTGTAAAGGGGAATGGTGTGGCTTGCCAGAACACTGAAGACCATGCTTCAGGTGTTTGCTAGTATAGAGTGAATGATAGTACCTTCTTTTTAACTCCATGGTAGAAAGCATTTTCTTCTCATTTAAGGAAAAGGCATCAACACTCTTCCAAAAAAATATTTCTGTATTTGTAGAGAGAATGTGTTTTGAGGAAAGGGCGGTTTCATGTCTAGAGAACTGTGCAAACACATAATATACCAAGATTTCTAATTTTTGAATAGTGATTGAATGCTTTGACAGACGAAAGAAACCACAGCACAAAGTGGATGATGATGCATTATAATGTGCAGGGAAACGACTAATGTCAGCCTTCTACAATTGCATCTGGAATTATAAATAGTCTGGAATTAATGAAGCTGCAGTTTCATCTGGGAACTGCAAAGGTAAGCCTTCTAAAAGAAGCAAATTTTTTTAAAATTGACAGCAGTGCACTAATTCAACTCAACTTTAGTAAGATTTGAAAGGTTAAAAAAAATACTAAAGTCATACATGCTCAGAGTTATACCCTGAACAGCACTTCACATTCAATCCATTTGGGGTAAAACACTGTAGTCTCAGTCACAGGAGAGACTTTAAAGGGTTTTTCTTTTCCATTAATCTAACACAGGCAATAGACAAAGTCCTCATTGCAGACTAACACTGAAGAATGACATAGTGTCCAACAGCAACTACCAGATTTTAAATTCTATATCACTGCAATCAGCAGGCATTATTCAATGTGCCCATTAGTCTTCCTTGGAGCAACAGGAATCCTGCCTCAGAAACAGCCGACCACTGGTCTTCCACAAAGACTCCTCCAAAGGTACTCCTCCTTCTAAAGACTAATCACTCCAGTTTTTTCATAGGAAGAGAAATAGTCTAAGCAAGGCCCTAGTCATGCAAAAAGCAATTGCTGCACACTATGAACAACAATTTTTTTTCTTACTTACTTTCTTCTGTTTGTTTCTTTGTTTTTGTATCATCTCATGTAATACTTTTTTTTGGTTGGTTCCCTTTTTTGATAATTTATTTCATATTTTTCCTACTTGTTTCAGTTTTATTCTTGGTATTTTGCAGTTGTTCTTACTAAATCCTCAATTATAGTTTTTACCTTTTATTGTCATGTAGTGCTGGTTTGGCTTCTGTACGTTTCTGGTCAGTATGATGATTCTTTCTCCATCATCATTTGTGGTTCCGTCTCTACTCATTGAAACTTTCTCCCCATAGCTATCTATACTCACTCTAGTTTTTTGCTCCCTCTTACAACTATGGTCTGGCTTTGTTATTTTTTTTAAATATTTTATTTTACTTTACAGCACATATGTTCTTATTGTGTGCTGCTACAGCATGTCTTACACTCACTGCAAAAACAGGAAGAAGGATAAAAGACAAGCAAACAACTTCTATTAATATCACATTACAGAAATGTTATGATTTGCTTCTTTCGTTCTTCACTTGTAGCTGTCTTGAATCAGGCTTGATAAACTTGAAATTGAATTACAATAAAGCAGCAAACAAATGTCATGATATTGTAGTTATACAATTATTCCAAATAAACCTGTTGTGCTTATTTCTGGCTATAAGAATGTAAATGAAGGTAGTAATGAAGAACAAATTACATCCTCACTCTATGTTCTTCCACTTTGTCATTTTGCTTTTATTTTGGCTGAAATAAATTGAAGCATAATGAATCGTCATCAGAGATATCTGAAGAGGAATTAGCAAAAAAAAAGAAACTTTATTGGAAAGAGATTAGTAGAATTAGGATATGATGACTTCAAATGGTAATGGAGAGCAGGGGGCCTCCTTTCCTCAGGCACTTTAAATCTGACTCTGTTGAGCAGCTTAGACCAGCAAAAAAACAAGTGGGTGCAGTAGAAAGACAGTGATATTCCCAAAAGTCCACATAAGTCAACATGAGCTAAAGGTAATACATGTTCTCACATTCTTAAGAGAGCCAAGAGGCAACTAAACTGGTTTGGATATCAAAGTACATAGGATCTCAAAACGCCGAGAATTAGCACAGTATATTTTCAATATATTTGACCTAAAGCTCCTTTCTTCTCATATCTTGCACACTCATTTGTCCAGATCCTTCCAAGCAAGAGACATTACTTGACAGAAAAATTCAATTTCTCTCATTTTGATTGATAACCACTGAATGATGAGGATTTCCAAGCTGTTATTTTTCTTAATTTCTTTAGAAAATAAAGGTTTCCCCTTGCTCAATGACTGAGTTTTTAAGCAATCTACTAGTAAGATTATTTAACTGGAAAAAGAAAAATATGATAGACAAATGATGCTATTAAGTTTGCTCCAGACAGTTTGCTACTGTACCATGAAAATAAATTCAAGCAAATCTGGCAAGACAAAAATTCTCTTGAATGGGTTCATAAGCACTATTTAATCAGAAATACTCCAAGCAAGAACAGAGACTTTCTGGGATGTGGTATGTGTACCTGTGCAGTCTGGTAACCTAGGATAAAAGAAATGATCCTTTGGAGTGATGTGATGTGTCTCCTGTGCAACAAACTGGAAGAAAAGACTGCACGCACAGGTATAGATGATGAAATTTGCCAAGTATGTCCACCTTGTTTGTGTCTAACTCCAAAGCAATTTAATGACAGTGTGAGGAGAAGGAAAATCAAATTACAAGGCTAAAAGCAGAACTAAACATTTCTAATTTCATCCTTCAGAAGAACTAAGTAAGGCATGTATGTGATAGATTTGATGTAATCTATTGAAAGCCATCCTTCCACGAATACAACTTGTAATCAAAGGTATTATTTCTGTGACAACATTATTGTTTACCATACATTTACTTTTATTAAGAAGTCCTCTCTTTTACCTTATAGAAATAAAAAAAGCACATTTCACCAGGGGCAAGAAAGAAAGAGGAGAAAAAAAATGCGCCAGGCTATCCCTGTTCTTGCTCTGTTAGCAAAACAGTAATCTAATCCTAAAACTCTAGTTTCTACTGATTTTTTGACCATTTCTACTGGGGAGCACTAAAATAGTCATATTGGTTTAGAAAGTGGCTGAGAATGGGTGGATTGAGATCAAAGGAAAGGAATGGAGTAGTACTTTAGTTGTGAAAGCCTTGGATGCTAAAAGGAAGCTGCAAAATTACAAGAACATTATAAAGAGAGTTTAAACCCACTCCTAGGCTGGGTGGGCAGCTGAGACTAGTAATCCACAGGTGTCCTTTTTGTTGGCCTATTCCAAAATCCAACCTCATATTGCTTTATATTTCTTCTGTAAACATAGAAGTCTTGAGGAAACACAAACAGAAAATACATTTTTGCTGATACACACAAAGTTCTCACAAGACACAATTTTTTTCCTTGGGGAAGAAATAGATGTTAAAACCTACATAAATGTTAACTGAAGATATATGGATATAATATAAGAATATGTTATAGAAGCAAATTTAAATATGGATATGCTTGTATAAGTACAAATACCCACCCCCAGGTATAAAATTTTCAAACATTTATCCTCAAAATCTAACTTCTGATGAAAAAAGTTAAGTTGAAAATAGGCTGTTTAGCAATAGGAGTTTTTGAAGTGCACAAATCTAGATGCTCTGGAAACTCTTTACATAAACAGAAGAAAATAAAATGTGGAAGTCTGATTAGACTTCTCAAAGTCTGATATTAAGTGCCAAATTATTACCTTTTCTACCCACCTGATAATTTTTTACCTCTAGTCAAACATTATGCTTTTTCCTCCAAACACATTTTAAGCAAGCAAGCAATGTCAGAGATCAGGAGCCTGTTCTTTACAGATGAGCAGCTGTAAAGCACGCACATACTAACATAACATATAGTCCACATTATGAATGGAAAGAAACAGCATACTAGCATTTTTACATACAGCTTGAAAGAAAAGGCAGAAGCCACTGTGTTTTTGCATACTCACTGGTTTTGCACTGACAAATGCGACAACCATTTTGGTCCAGCTTGAAGCTATAGATACAGTCTTTTTCAGTCAAAGTGCAGTTGACCAAAACCTCACAGGTGGGTGGACCTATTGTGATATAAGTTGGTTCTGGGGGTAAGAAAAAAATAAAACAAATAAATTTGAGATTCTGTAAATATTTTAATTAAGTTCACAAAAATCCGTACACAATGCAGTATTGAAGAGAATAGTTTCAATTAATTTTGTTTCTGATGAATATTCTTGGTCCTTCTGAAAGAGTTCAAGAAATAGAACTTGTTTTGAAATTATATACACTCATTGCAAACAGTATGAAGCTGCAGAAAATATTTGAATTACTGAAAATGGAAAGCGGTACTACTTCACCCCCCACCATGAAATCAGCTTTCTTGCATATGCAGTTTGAAACTAAGTGTAAAATATTTATTTTGCCCACTTTTCTCCAGAAGTATTTCATCAAAACTTCATGAAGCCTTTTTTGCTTCAGAAACTGAGCAGAGCTTTCTCTGAAGCTCAACTCATTGATACTTCCAAGCTGCACATCAAAGCACGTGACTCAGTAGTCAAATTGTTCTCTGTGTGACTAAGATAACTTCTACCAAAATTTATAGCAGAAGAGACTTCAGACACCAAGAGGGAATGTAAGATTCACTGCATGTGAAAGATCTCTGGAAACCATTTAATATTTCTGTTCATCGAAAACATCACTTCTTACAGTACCCTTTGCAGTTCCAGATTATGCTTTCTAAGTTGAGGATATTATTGCCAATTAGAAGTTATTTATAAAAAGCATAATACTTATATTTTTGGACAACATTTAAATATGTTGGAGTATGAAATTTGTTTTGATGGATTGGGCAGCCAGAAATATTAATGTATTCTAGTATAAAAAGTTATTAGAATAAAACAATATCCAAAGACTTATGGAAACAACAAGGAATCTCAAAACTACCAACATAAAATAGGATACAGAAGGAAAGAAACATCTATCTTTTTTGAATGAAGTTTTTGCTCTGTGAGACTAATTTTCTCTAGCTTGTGTTCTTCATAGAGCTCAGGTACTGAAGAACCAATAAATTTATACTTATGAATATTATTAACATTATAAAAAGCATTCAGGAAACAAAAATTGCATGACTTTTAAAGAACTGAGAACTTTCATTTCGCTGTCTCAATTGTTTGAGTGTATCCTGTTTCTTCATCTCAAGAAATGAAGACTTATATGAAACTATATATTAAAAAATTCAATACATGTATTGATAAATTGTGAAAATATGGACTGAAGGTGGCCACTTCTTGCCATTTCTCATCCTCAAACACCAGATTTTGCCATTTTTACTTATAGGCAGCTAGTCTTTACTGTGAGAGTAAGGGGAAAATATTACTCAGCATTGATTAAGTTGTTAGAAGGATACGCTATTTACCAAAATACTAATTTCTCTGCCTGTTGGTTCCATGTCCAGCAGGCAGAGTTTGCACCCATGCCTTTCAGTCAAGTGAAAATTATCCCATTACAAGAATGAGCTTTTCTGCTTTCATTGTCTTTGACAAACTTCAGCTTTCATAGCATCCTCCCAACCCTGCTCTTCCCAGCACAAGTTTATACTGCTGATGAATGTTTTTAATCCTTTTAAAATTAGGTCAGCTAACTAGAGTTTGGATGGAAAAAACTGCATTAAAGACACTACAGTTAAGTTAAAAAACTTCAAACTTATCTCAGCCGTCATGGCTGAATTTACTCACTTTGCTGAAAGTTTCAAAGTAACATTTGAATTCTGCTGCTTGCATAATTTTTAGGAGGAAAGTAGCAATACACTTTATAAATATATAAACCAGCACCAACAGCTTTATTCATATACAAGCTGGAATTCTGTATAAAGGCATCCATGTCTCCCTAGATCACTCAATTTTTTTTCTAATTTAATTTTCTATTTTAAATTGAAATTTTTCCATATTTTTTTGTAAAGGTTTAATATAAATTACTAGGTTGGAAGTCAAAGGATGAGTTTCTGTGAATTCTTCATTTCACAGCTCTGAGTTTGCACATGTAGTGTAGAAGAGCAACCATAATGAGCCATGTATTTTAAAATCCATGGATTTCCAAACTCAACTTTTAAGCTCAGTGAACTTTTTGTATTTGTTTCCAAATTCATTCAGCAAACTATTTGACTAAATTATATTCATGTCTAATACTTAATATTTGCAATTTCAATAAACCATTACTTTAGGAAGAATGAAAATATTGCTACATATCAATAACATGACTTATTCCAGAAACTCCATTAAATAATCCCACCTGTTTAGGCCTCTGAGTATATAAAATTGTTTTGCAATCAAACCGATGTTTAGCATCTGGTGACTATTCTAAAAACCTTCTTTCTTACCTCACTCCATTCTCTAACCAAAATATCCTAAACAAGAGACTAGAATGCAAGAGTCACCCTAAAGCTATAGGTTACTGGTCAGCCAGCCCAAACCCTACACTTCAAATGCCAGAAATGCCACAGCAATGCTTATACTCCCAGGTACTTAAAACCACAGTTCACAGACAGTAACATAAGCTGAAGACCTGAAGGAGGCTGTGGCTTTACCATATGACTGCAGAACATGAGGTAAAACATGTAGTTTAAAAACCACCACAAAACCTTACTGAAAGTTGAGATCCAGGTTAGTTAGCATTCATTGATGCACTTGGGTGTAAACTAAACCTAGAGAGAAAGGGGATTTTGTTTTACCCTCCATCACTGAAGTTGACCCCTCAAGAAAACTTCCTTTGAATTGCAGGTATACTTCAATATCTAGGAAAAGGAGCCAGTATTTGTTATATAATTTTTGCGGTGACTTTCCAAAACTGTACCTCTGTGTTTTGCGTGTTGGACACACCTAAACATTTTTTTGTGTGCTTGATACACCCCATAACGTGGTATTTCATACAAGGGATGAAATTAAACTGCTGTTATATTAATTTGAAAGGTTTTTGTTGGTTGCCTAATAATTATGTTTTATTATTCCGTTACCTTTCATTCTTTGGGCTTGCTTTCAGCATCCTCAGCATTCCCAGACAAGCTTACAAATCTGTTTTTTTCTCCCTCCTCTCCCTAAAGGTAAGCCCTGAGATACAGTAATTTTATATGCATGCCTGCTTCTCAATGAGCTGCAAGTAGAGAACAAAAGAAATAATTTCATTCCCTGCCCCCACATGTGCAAAAATGCAGTCAGGAAAAAAAAAAAAAAATCAGCCCTTTTCACTTCACTAGACAAGACTCAACAAATAAAACCAGCTCTGCTATGCCAGACTTTTGGCTATTTGAATAGGCAAGCAGTAGCTAAGCTTGAAAAAGCATGTCCCACCGCATGAGCTGAACTGGGCTTTCACTGCTGCTCTTGGTAGAAATGGCAGAAGAAAGATTCAGTGCACAAATGCACAGACAATGGGTGGGAAAAACGGGTGCTATTTCTGCCTGTGTGCTTTACCAACGATACAACTATACCATAGAAAAAAAGAGAGAAGAAAACAGAGAGAAGGGGATTGAAGAGAGTCTGGATGAATACAATGGATTATTTAATAGAGATTTTGCTGATTTAAGTGCTTATGTATATGCAAATTCCTATTAGAAAACCTTGCTTCAATACATCTCTGAACCTGATACTTTCTATGATGAATTTTAGTGCAGACAACTATTAATTTGCCTGCTGTGAGGTTAAAAAAAATTATTTGCATTATTTTTTTACCCTGCCATTTACTTAAAAACAACTTCAACAATTTTAAAATCCACAGTGGATATTTCAGCCGCTGGTGGCCCACCAGTCTAACTAGTCCACTGAAAAATACTACAGCATGTGATCAAAACCCTGAATCTCATTCATTTCAGCTTGAAATCGAACTGTGCATTTATGGTGAAAGAAGGGAATACAGTGACATACAAGTAATGCCTGGAGCTGGCTTTGTCCTTAAGGAACCTAGATTAGCAATACCAACACAATAACTGGCTGTCAGAAAAAAAAAAAAAAAAGGAAAAGAGAAAAGAAATCGTCAAGGTGGAATATTTTCACTGGTATTTTTCTATTCGAAATGTTTTTTGTAATATGAGCAAAAGCAATCCTCAGGCCCCTCTTTTTTTGATTTCTGAGATCCCTCACTTCTCTTGAGTGATGAGACACAGCTTGTATTACAAAAAGCAGACATTTTCTTCTGTTAAAAATGTGAACTACTATATAAACACAGGATGGTCAGTCTGGTCTAGTACTGTGTCTTACATATAGATCTTGTTATACTTTGATAAGTATTGAGGTTCTAAGGTAATGTTCAACCAAAGTATTCAGATACGGAGAGAAACCGATGCACCAACATTTCAATGAGGGGAAAAATTTTTTTTCTCTGGACTAGAATTTCATTATATAAGCAGTTTGATCAGTTGAAGTTACCAAAAAGAAAAGAAAGAAAACTAAAATACACCATTGATTGCTGAAGCCCTGTAAAACAAAGAAAAACAAAGAAAAAAACACAGACAATTTATTGCAATCTTGTTGACTTTTACTGTTTATCTGAGTGCTAAAACCAAACCATTCTCTGAAGATTTCATTTTTTTCTTCTTGTGATTTCAGTGAAATTAAAAATTATACAAAGGAGAACTAAAAACATAAATAAAAAAATTCCTTCCTAAGCATGGTACCAAAAGGAAAAATTATACCCATCTTCCAATCATACTCTTAGTTGGTCAAAATGTGAACTCTGGCCATCAAATTCGTATCAGGAAACAAAGAGGGATTAGATGTAGCTGCTCTACTGCAAAGCCACATATGTTATGAGAGCACCAAGTGTTCAGGTTTTTTTTTGTGTCACTGGACCGGTTTTGAGCAGGAGACAGTACTAGAAAATCTCTCTGGTGGTGCTTTCCAATGTGCTTGACTTCATGAATTTCACTTTCACACATAATCAGGACATTTCCAGTGAAAGCAGCAATATCCTTGATAGATCCTAATCAAGGAAATGAAATCCAAAGGCAAACATTTCCATTTCTGATGATTTCTGTATGTTTTAGCCAAGTACTGATTACCTTCCTCCTGCAATATAAGCACATGTTTGCCCAACACCATCTCTTTAAAATCTACTTCATGACTTAAAAACTAGCTTTTATTCAGGAAGCAAAATTTCTTCCATGTGTTTTTAACAGCAATTCTCTGTGAAGCGTTATTTAGTGACCACCATAATCACATTTAATCAGTCTCATTTTTTGGTTATATAATACTTTAAGTTAATACGTTACCCAGGCTTCACCTCTTGGCAAGGTATTTTTATTATTATTATTATTACATGAAAATCAATCTCTTTTTTTTTTTTGTTTCATTTGGAATGCAATATTTTAACTCCAGACAGGTTTTGTTTCACACTTTCAGTAATACCATGTGAGGGAACTACCTACTCCATGGTATTACAAAATTGATTTTAAGTAGAGGGTAACTATCATAGTCTTTTTTTTTTTTTTTTTTTCCTTTTTCCTCTGAAAAAGCTCAACAGAATAGGATTTTAGGATGTCCAACATCTCATTTGGAGCACTAAATGAAAACCTCTTCTGTGGTGGGAAAGAAAAAATGACCCAAAATTATGTTCTAAACAAGGAGAAAGACCTTCAGTGTGAATAATAAAAAACATGTCAGTGTTTGGGGAAAGTGAAATAGCTCCCTCTTCTGTAGTATTTTATAACACAGACTACCTTTAAAAGAATTAAGATGTTTTGAACCTATGAAACCAGCACGAACTGACTTAAAGAAAAACAGCATAAGTGCATTCAAGCATTTATCATTAAAAAAAGAAAAAGAAAAGTAACTGAACAATAGTCTAACTTTTTCCCTAATGCTTTAAGTGATAACTGGCTAAAAACCTCTAAAAACTGGTCCTGCAGGGTGTGCTGCTCAACAGTCTTTCACTGGAGTCTGCAAACTTGAATTTTGTCTACTGTCCAAAAAAGTTAACTGCAGCATACTAAGCAGCAGCATGTGTGTTTACTTAAGCTTCCTGTAAAAACATTCATATCATTCCAAGAGTGACTAAATGTTTTCCATCCTCATAGTTTGCATTCCAGCCTTCCCCGCCCCTCCAGTTCATTACATGAAAAATATCAGTCCTGAGTCCTGAGCTAAAGAATTTCCTTCCTGGGTTTGAAATACCTAATGCCTTGCAGGAAATTTTTTCCCAGCATTTAGTTATCTGTGTTAACTATCAGGGTCCAACAATTCAGTATCACACAAAAATTTATAAAATGTATGCAAAGACTTGAGATGATACACGATTTTCTAATGTCACAAATAACTCTGAAAATACATTCATCAATACTTCCAAACACAAAGTTCAGTTTGGCAGCCTTTTTTCTCAAATTTTATTCACATTATTAATCTGGAACTACTAAAATATGTATTTTTCCTTCAAAGTAACTATTACAATCAAAGACTTTTTATTGCTGCAATGCAAAGAAGCTTCTGATGAACCAAAGGTGCATGGGTGTATGTGTGCCTGTGTGTCTTCCCTGCAGTGATGCAATCAAAATATATACTTTCTACTCCCAAGATGTGAAGTTAAAACCTCATTTCTGTTGTAATCAATTCTTCCAGTTTTCAGTTTAGTAGGCTTATATACTCTTCAAATATATTTTAATGCTGGCAAGAATTCTTTTTGGACAATTTTAGGTGGAATGAGGCTAAGAAATAACCACCTTTGTTAAAGCAAAATCAATTAAGCCTATCAAGAAATGTCCAAATGCATTAAGAAGGCCATTCAGTCATTGTTACTCAGTGAAGATAGAGCAAACACTAAATTAGTGTACATCTGGGGCAAATCTATGAATGCTATCGGCACTGAAAAGAATTAGAGGATCCATGAGGTTCTTTTTAAGTGAGACATCCTTAGCTGCATTGATGTATATATTCATTATATAGGATTCTTTGGTTATTTATCCTTTCAGCAGTCTTCCAATGAACTCAACAATGGATCACTGAAACCCATGAAAACGTTATTTCATAGCAGCATAATCTTCCTGAATTTCGTTGACTTTCATTGGCAGCAGGTTTCCTTAGTCTGGATGGTGTGGCTCAACAGGCTCAGCTGCCTTGTCTAGAATCACTATACTAAATCATGATCTGGCAAAAGTAAGCCCAATTCTCTATAGCTTGGCGTTTGCATCCCCTAATTGACTTTGATGAAAAGGCTGGTTGAGAGCTACAGCGCTGCTGCCGAACAATAAGTTATACTTCATCTCTAAGGAGAACCCTGGGCCCAAACCCCACGTCAGTGAACACTGCTCACTACCACTGACTTCATCCTGAATGAATCAAATTTCTTTTCACTGGACTCCGCTGCTTGTTTTTACTTAATGAAGTGCTAGACATGCTAAAGGAACTGAATTGAATTACATCTCAGCTAGAGTTTGGAGCCCTTTATTGATGAAAATGTTAATTTCTTTTTGTGAAGATAAAGTGTCAGCCATAATGACAGCAAAGTAATGTGGGCCTTATTCATGAAAATTCTCTGAGGGGATTTTGTTTAACACTTAATTTCTCATTCATAGCTTATGCTGGCACCCTGCCACCTGTACCTGAGGGCTCTCATGCAGAAGGGCATACCATGAGATAACCAATTACTGTGTATTAGCGTTCCCTATGAATAGCCTGAGCCTCTGGGAGATGCAAGGGAACAGAAGCATTCAAAACTTTCCTAAGGGACATATTTTTGGCATGCGTGCCAATCTGAACATTTCTATTTATGATCTTGTTAAAACAAAACAAAAAACAAAAAAGGGAAAAAAATAGGTATTTTCATACTATCATACCCAATATTCACTTGCTGTGAATACACCTATTATTCCAATTTGCAGATGGTGGTCCACAGATGCAGATAGCCTGGGGGAAACCTGGTTATTTCTATCACTGTAGCTTATTTAGTATTATTCATATGCTATTATCTATTCACCTGCTATATTCGTGGGGGGGGGG